>VIBL01000037.1:2400000-3121997 GCA_008271625.1 Lutraria rhynchaena
AGTGTTTTATTTTTGTTATTTTTCACCTATTCAGTAACTGCAAATTAAAAACCTTTTGAATATAAAGAGCAAAATATATATTACTATAAATCATGCTGTATTCGGCTAAAGTTGATTTTGGCAGAATGGATCACACATCAAGCTATATCTTCCATCATGGTCACTGCATGCGTTTTATTAATTGTACCTCGGTATGTATGCATCTGTCATGTGTGATAACTCAGCAAAGTATGTGTGTGGTGTACCTCACACTGTATATGGTCATCTTTTAATATGTGATACCTGTGTGTGCTTAAGACACAATCATGTTAACATAGCAATAGGTGTGTTGTGAACCTCCCAATGATATCACTTCGATTCATTGCTTTTTTTGTATAGGGCATGAAGACACATCCTCTGTGGGAGATCTAGACCTATTGTACAGTTGCCACATCCTGAGGAATTGAGAGAAACTGTTGCTAGTAAGTATCCTGAGCTCACACTTGTTTCATTAGTTGCACTGAAAAGCCAGGCATGGGGGGATCTATAAGTGAAAGTATTGTATTTGACTGATTTAATTAATATTTTATGATTAAGTAATGCCATGATGTTCAGTATTCAGTAGACAAGGTCTTGTTATTTTACATATATTGGGAGCAATTTCATGCAAACACAACAGGGGCATTTGTTATTTAAATTGGAAACCTTGTATTCAATTTAGAAATAAGATGAAGATTGATGGATGCTCATAGTTATTTATATGAAATAGGTTTTTTTATCCATTGCCGCAAAGCAGGAGGTGGGTTATAGGAATGCCCTTTGCCTGTCTGCCACTTCTTTGTCTTGGTTTCATATGTCCTATACCTTATGCTTAAAAAGTGAAACTTAAAATTCTTCTCTTAAACTGTGATAGCTATGGCTTTATATTAGGTATGTAACAGTATCTAGTGGTCTTCTACAAAAGTTATATAACGCATCCACATAGGGTTGATGTTGGCCAAGCCTTAGGGCCCAACTGTTACAAATTGGAAATCTTCAAGATGCGTTTTCTTCTGAACTTCTCAACAGATATTAATCGAACTTTGCATGAATGATCTTTGGGTGGTCCTCTGTTGACTTCAAAATTACATATGTATACATTTATTTTGAGAAATCTTAAAAGTGAATGTCCTTTATTTGGCTTTCTTGATTCATGCAGTCTCAATAAAGCAGTGCACTTACATTTTAGAAATACATAAAAATCAACTTTGTGAATTCTGCATAAAACCTGGTTGAATATCATGCTGGATCATTATATTTTCATATTCAAAAATATTTTCAGCAAGAATGGAACAATTAAAATGCAGCGCACAGGGAAAGAAGGTGCTTTAAATATGTATTTTGTGTCCTGAAATGTTTGTTACCACACTATTGTTACTCACTTTGTTGCAAATTTTGTTTCATTTTGGAAACTTATTCTACTAAGCATAATGGTTTTTATTCTTCTAGTCATTATTCTCTCATACAAAAATATTGGCATGATGCTAAACACATCTCGAATCTAAAAAATCTGTACCAAGAAGTAGAGAATGAATTGCAAATAATTTAATTAAAATAAAAGTACAATAATGATCTGTTTCCATGTGTTGTACATCGAACAAACCGCTAGTATCCTTGTTAAAACATATAAAAAGTAAACATTTGATATTCTCCTTATTGATTTTTGGCTACATGGGCATATAGTATTTAGTCTGAAAATCAAAACTGTGATGTTTTTTATGGCGTCAAATTGTAACAAACCTTTCAAATTAGTTTCATATAATATATTGTTGATTTTCATATACACGCATAAGCAAAATATAAAATATCTTTCCAGAAGTTTATTCTGTCAACATTTTTAATGAACTGTTTGACAAAATCAACAAACATTATCACTCAATGATAGCAAACTACAAAAAACGCAAGCATTTTAAACATTAAAATAACTATTCAACATTATCTTTAATATATCTGTAAGTATCTGATGCTGTATGGAGCAAAAATTACTGTGATAGAGAATTTGCAACCTAACACACATGACTGGAATAACGATTGAAACGTGAGGAACAACTAAAGATTAACAGTAATCTGTGAACGGTTCATGAAAGGTTCGTTACAAAATACTGAACTATGACAACATAGGAAAAAGTTTAGAAACTGTGCATTTATGTGCAATGAATGCATGTATCTTAATATTTGAAAACTAATGGCATCTCTTTTTATAATTTTTGTAGGAAAGACAACACAAACTTATATTCCAATTATTATAGGACTGTTCTGGTATACCAGTATATTGCGATTCGACTTTGAATGATACCCGTATTGTATCGCTGTCCCCTGTATAGGCATAACGCAATACACTTTTTGGCAGGAGCTGATCTAGCCAAATTAACTTAAACATGGTTTTTCCTTTATTTTGTCAACAACTTCGCCTCTATTTATCTGTGACTTGGCTCGCAATGCACCATTATTGTAGATCTAAATGTGAAAACTTATTACAGTTTCTTTCATGACAAAGTTATGTACAGTTTTCACTCGAATAATATTTCGCTAAATTCAAAAACCTTTTCAATGAAAATATTTATTTCAAATAATATTTTGTAAGTCAAAAATTTGATTCATATTTTGTTTGGAAATATGGTAGTAAATTCTGCTACATCAAAAAAAGATTACAGAGTATATTTTCACTGATTTTGTTAAATGACAACCAGTTGAAGGTGTACACAGGATCCATGTTTATTGAAAGTGCAATAGAGTACCTTATTGTGATTATGGGCGAAATGAAGCTCACATAAATCTTAAAGGCTGCCCTTTAGTCATAGCCTTAGCGTCTCCCCATTAGTAATTTGCCGCGCAGGTTGCTGCTGTCTCCAATACAGTAAGCATTCTAGTTTCAAATAAAAATCACAGTTATTGGCCCCCAGCATATGAAGATTCTACTGCTCTACTCTTCTAGACGTATGGAGGTGTCATGCTGTATCACATATCAGCACCCCCCACATTGCGGTACATATCGTATCACGAGTCGTTGGGCGACACGCAGCCCTAATTATTTATGTCTCATATCCACTTGTTTCTATTGTGTTATTTTCTTGGCACAAATTTGCTTCGATACATTCTATTTCTTATTCTGGTGATGACAGTGTAGATATTTAAGTGTATCAAGAACAGAATATGTATATATCACACTAAAATTTTAATATACAGTAAAATATGAGCATAAGATCTAGGACATAATGAAGAACAATTTGTTAACATATAATGTGTACTTTTCAAATGTGTGTGTAAAAAAGTAATAATTGATGTTTCCACTGTGCAGAATCTCTTATTAATTGTCAGGTATACTCTAGGCTAAAGTGGTTTAAGTTAATTTTTTCGAGATGTAAACATGCACAAAATTGTGAGCTACTATTCACTTTTTTAATCTTACTTTTGCAGTCCGTTTAAAAAACAGTTGTTTATTCGTAACTAAGAATAAGAACTTAAAGAATTAATCAGACAAAATGCTATGTGAGTTGATATTGAACAATCACTAACTTTGTACTCACAGCTTGTCAGATACGGAAACGACTGGAAATTGCTGAAAGGTTCGTTACTATTATGTAATGAACCTTTAGCTTTATAAACTAGTCATTTAATGTATATATCAACAAATAAATTAGACAAAAATATGTCTGTGTTAGTTCGACATAAGACACCCTACATGTGGTGTCCATTTCAAATGTTTGAGTGCAATTTTAAATGTTTCAGATATGGCTTGATCATGTTTGTTTTGTGTCATTGTACATACCAATTTAAAACACACATTCCAGAATTATTTTGATGTTGGCCAATTTGTAAGAAGATATTACAAACATGAAAGGTTCATTACCTTACGTAATGAACCTTTCTCACATTGAAGTCCTCTTCACAGTCACATACATTAAAAGCTGCTTAGCAGGCTTTCACACAACATTCTACAGTGTTTACACCTACTGAAGAAAATAAGTCATGTTGCCCACTGTAAACAACAAAGGAATATTACCGGTACTCACCTGACTATACGCTGTAAAACATCAAACTTGTGCAATAATCTAGATCAATGTTATTCCGGAATCGCAGTTAGAACAGACATTCTGTTATGTCATTGTCTATGACATATTAAGTTCAGCCTATTAAGGTCATTAAGAAGAATTATTAAATTACTTAATTAATGGTCACAAACCTGTCATTACGAATCTTCTTTTCAGTCATTTGAAGCCGAAATCTTTTGACCAGTATTATGTTACATATGGGCTTAAGTATGTATGTCTCTGTACGATACTGATGGCCATGAATGTTGGATATATAGGACTAATACACAGTAGTTCTTTGTAAATTATGGTAACAAACCTTTCACCCTTACCTATAACCATTGGTATAAGAGCACATGATGTCCTGTAACCTTCTTGTCTATTATTTTAGTATTTTCGTAATTCAGTATATTTGTTTTTTGAAACTACGCACATGACTGTTTGTATTGTTCTAGATTCTCTCTAATGTGTGCAACTGCTAGAAAATTCTAACCTGGTTAATTTGATTAATGAACCTTTCACATAACTATGCGACAACGCTTTTTTCGTCACTATAAAAATATGTACAGAAGAAGAACAGATGGGGGTACAAGAACAAAAGCTCGGTACATGTAGGAAGCGCAAAAAAACAGGTCTTTTCTCCAGATTATTGTTTGTATTTGTTGGACAGGGTTTTGAAAACGAAAAATCAATGAACGACTATCACGAACCTTTCAGATTGGCATGTTTGACATGCTGTACAGAAAACAAAACAAGAGAGGATGACTGCTTTTATTGCTGGTTTAACTTATAAATAAATATAGTAAATATTTTAACTAATAGACAACAAAATGTAAAATTTAAGATATGTCAATCATTGAAATGCAATGTGCCGATGACAGGTAAAAAACCAAAGTGCACTGTTTTATTGAGACTGCGTGGATTATGGTGCAAAGGTGATCAATATAGGATAATCATGGTCCTTCAGGCATTTCCCCCTATATAACAGGGGCCAAGAATTTCTCAAAATATTCATTTCAGACAGTAATTTAAATTCATATCAGTTCGATTTGGAAAATTAAGATTAAATTGATCACGCATATCAGCAGTATATCACAGTAAAATACTGATTAGTAAAGAACTTAATCCAAGCACACGTTTGATCAATATGTTATGCAAATATTCACAAAATTAACAGGCCTAGACCCTTTTGGCAAAAAATGTCCTGGTCCTCTTGTTACACATTTTGTGTGCAGTGCAATAACTTGCAATGTAATATCTGTATCACCACAGACAATGATGACAAAGTTGTTATGGAATGGTCTAGACCTGATGGGGATTTTCAGGTGTCAGAGGAACCAACAACGGCTGTCAAGCAGAGTACACTCACTTCTGAAATTCGTTACAACTTTTGTCCAGACATTGAAGGTAGGTTGTTTATTCTTAATTTTGTGAATTTATAAATTAATATAGTAATTTGAAGCAATACACGGAAGTCAAGAATAAACCTAATATTTTTATTGAGCCTGCTTGCAGAAAGCCAGACATAGATGCCACAATGGCAGTTTCATGTCATAGTGTCCGTATGAGTTTGCCTGAACAATAACTCTGTCATTCATGATGGGATTTCGAAATAACCTGGCATAAATGTTCAATAGTGTACCGGCTTGTTGCAGGCAAAACCCACGTCTATAATTCAATGTGTAGATTATGCATGTAATTTTGTTTTCTCCATTGGGAAAGAATGGTGGTTGCTATGGTTACAGAATTAGTAGAAGTGATGCCAGAACATCTGGATCCTGCAGTAACTCAATAACCAAACAACCTAGGATGATGAAAGTTGGTAATGTGAATATGTGGCTATGTGTACATTTTGTTTTCTCCATCACAGGAAAATTGTCATTGCTATGGTAATGGAATTAGTAAAAGTGTAGCCAAAACTTCTGGATCCTGCAGTAACAACCTAGGATGATAAAGGTTGGTATGTAAAAAGGTGGCAATGCGCACATTATGCTCATCATTTTGTTTTCTCCATTGCAAGAAAACTGTCATTGCTATGGTAATGGAATTAGTAAAAATGTGGCCAAAACTTCTGGATCCTGTGGTAACTCCATAGTTAACAACCTAGGATGATGAAGGTTGGTATGTAAAGAGGTGGCAATGCATACATTATGCACATCATTTTGTTTTCTCCATTGCAAGAAAATTGTCATTGCTATGGTAATGGAATGAGTAAAAGTGTGGCCAAAACTTCTGGATGCTGGGGTAACTCAATGACTAAACAACCTAGGATGATGAAAGTTGGTGTGTGAATAGGTGGCAATGTGAAGATTATGCAGATCATTTTGTTTTCTTCCATGTAAAATTGTAGTTACCATGGTAATGGAGAGAGTAAAAATATCCACAGAAGTTTTGATTCTATCATAACTTTTTCACTGTTCAAGATAGGTGAATGAAATCTGATATTTGAGTTAGTAATATTTTATTAAACAATACTACTAAATAACATTGCATTTATCATGGAGATAATTTGCAGTATTATTTTGACTTAATTCATATAATATTTTGAAGTTCATTGGGAATGTGTATAGTCGGGGTGGTGATACGATATCAACTTTTGTGATAGTTCTAGTTTTTTTTACACCCAATTAAAATTTGCTTTGACCTGATTGGAAATATTACAAATTATGGTCAAAATATTGGATCCCACAATCACTTATTAACAATTCAAACTTAAATTACTAAAAGTATGTGAATAAGTAACAATGTTGATATTATGTACACTATTTTGTTGTCTCCCAGGGTTACAAGTCTGGTCGCTATGGTAATATTAATAGTAAAGAACATGTTGCAAAATCTTGATACTGTAATAGCAAACTTTATGCAGGCCATGCGAATGAAATTCTGTATTGATTATTTGATGGTGTTGTATTTAATACAAGTGTGACAATTATACAGATTAATTATCATACCAAGTCGAGGCAGAGCCGGTAGGGGACATTATGTGTTGCAGACAATATTAACACCAGTTGCTTGTTATTAGTAGATTATGTTTTAACAGATGATAATCTACAAAGTGAACAGTAAAGGTTAAGTGCAGCAACAGTACTTTCAGTTTCATTGAAGGCGTGATGTTAACTTCTTCTAGTAATATTACCAGAAGTCAAAAATAATCCAGGGCATTGCATGTTTGAGATATTTGCCGAAACTTTATTAGTTAATAACAAATGCCACTTGCAACATTCACCCAAGTAAAATTTAAAAACATCATTTTGGATAAGAAGGGGCCCCTCTTGTTTGGTTTATGTCTACATTTGGTGTTGATCTCCCATTTCCTGAATGTTGACAGTATGTAATTAGTATGGATCAGACATGCATGCCATTTATATTTGTGCTTTTTGCTATAAATAAAATTGTCTGGAGTAAATCTATATGCAATTGATAACAATCGGATATTATCGCAGTTCAGCAGCTTTAGTCTAACCCACAGTATTTGAAATGAAATTGTCAATGAACATAATGATAAACTATCCAGAGCTTTTTTTAGGAAAACATTTTAATAATTAAGATATTTTGGCTATGATACATAGTTCTTCCCAGAATATTTAGGCGATTATTGGAGATATGGGACCTTTAAGGCAATAAAATTTGCAAAATTCAGTGTTCAGTAATGCTTACTTTGTTGGTTGACTTACATTTCTTGTCATTTTCAGATGTGTGTCCTGGACTAAGCAAATGAAGTTTCATCCACAGGCAAACAGCAAGGTTTGATTGATTTTCTCAGTTTTATTGTTTATTTTGTGTGTCCACAGTTTACTGCTGAGATGTCAGGGAGATTAGTATTCTTTAATGACAGTCTTGCTTCAGTTACTAATATATGACACAAATAAGGTGACTTTGACTCTCAAACATGCATCATCTACATATATTGTGCCAATGGTTATAATTGTGGCGTACCCCACTTTAACGTGCCCGTCATCCACCGGGTCGCCCGTGGGCTTTATGTCTTTGTGAAGTGATAATTGTGGCAGCACTCTATTTATAGCACTCACCAACACCAATAGCTATTAGGGGTTAGCCAGAACTCTTAGCACAACAATTACAAAAATAAAAAGAACAACCAACTGGTTTAAAGTACATTTTAATATCCAGCCTAATGCTTCAATCGCCAATCAGAATAAATAATGATGATTCAAATGTAGCAGTACATATCAATAAAATACTAAATTCACAAACAAGTAATATGCAAAAACTGTCCTATAATCAGAAGTCCTTAATTGATAAATGAAGAACAAAATTAAACTTTGCAAATTATGTTAATTACTCTATAATCAAAAGTCCTTAATTGATAAATGAGAACACTAATTAAGCTTTGCAAATTATGCTGTCTTTATTCAAAAATCCCTAAATTTATCCAGAACTAGAATGAAGAACAAAATTAAGAACAAAAATTAAGCTTTGCAAATTATACTAGCTACTCTATATTCAAAAATCCCTAACTGATAAGTGAAGAGCAAAAATTATTCATTGCAAAGGACCCTGCAGCAGCAATCAGAAGTCTGGTTGAAATATAAATAAATGTAAGTTGCCAATCCAGTCATAAATTTATATGAAAAGTACTGCCAGATTGGTTAGAAGATTCAAAATCAGTGCAACAATCATTAGAATCAGCATGATCAGTTTTGTTCAATTAATGAAATGAAATACACTGACATGCATATGATTTCTCAAATAATTTAATTAAATCCAAAAATCAACTAAGTATCAAAATGTCAAATAAATGAAGTATAAAAGTGTCAATCTACAAAGTAGCAAAGTCTCAAAAATCCTTCCAAATATATTCTAAATATCAAGAATCAATGTGATCAGAATCCTCTAAGTATCTAAACCATATTGAATACAAATAGTAAGTATTCACCAGATTAAAGTTCAGCTCTGAAATTCAGTTGCAAAATGATCAAAAGAGCAGGTGCAAGCTATTATATGCCAACAAATATTGTCTTTGATTGGTCAACAACCAAAACTTATGCCAGTTTATGATTGGCTGATAAGCCCTGGCCAAGATGCTTTTTCAGTGCAATTTCAGTGATTGACAAGTCTTGGACAGATCTGCAACTGATAAGCTCCTCCTAATTGAATTGATTAGCTTGTGATTACTAATTGTTTTGACAAACATGTAAATAACTAATAAAAATACCCTAATTGGTTATAATACCCCTATTGGTTACAGTTTTGATTTAATGTTCACCAAATCTTGTCAGAATGTTTGTGTTAATGATATTTTGGATGAGTTTGAGTATGGGTTACCTCAGGTCAAAAACTAGGTCACCAAGTCTAATCTCTGGAAAACCTTGTGAACACTTTAGAGGTCACAGTTTTGATTAGATCTTAACCAAATTTTGTCAGAATGTTTGTGTTAATGATATCTTAGACGGGTTTGAATATGAATCATACCGGGTCAAAAACTTGGTCTCTAATCTCTGGAAAAACTTGTGAACACTTGTTAATGATATCTTGGACAACTTTGAATGTGGGTTATCTTGGGTCAAAGACTAGGTTACCAGGTCAAATCTCTGGAAAACCCAGTTTTAATATGATGTTCACCAAATGATATCTTGGACAAAAATGTCAAAGATATTAAATACCGACACAAATACACAAACATTAGTCACAAACAGGTTGCCTCAGGTGAGCGATTGTATTACATATTAACCAACCATCATTATTTGAGAAAACACATAATTTGGAAATCCAGTGTCTACATTTATAAAATGGTGAATATCTCTTCCTAAATATATAAGCAGACATACAAATTTTGGAAATCCTGTTTTACAGTTTTTTAAACCAGTGAGTCTTAGAAAAAGGGTGAATATCGCAATTAAAGGAGGAACAAAATCTTACATTAGCGAAAAGGAATGTTTCTGTTTGTATATATATCACAATTTTGCTTGCCACACAATTATGTTACTCTTTGATAATGTTTGTTTGTTTGGTTGGATTTATCATTTTGAGTAACTTAAATACTCCTAAAGTCACCTCACATCAGTGAGCCCTTATAGCCAGTATGCCTGGGTTTCCCAGTATGAGCCACATTCTCTGTAAGCAACTGATTGAATTCTAATACTAATCAGTGGTGAGGGACATATGACCCTCAGACTTGGCCGCAGTGTTTAGTATCATCAGCATTACAGAGAAAGACCTAAAAATTGACCTGTGTGGAGATTAAATGAATGAACCCTGGATTCCAGTTTAGAGGGCTGGTGCCTATTGATAATGTGATAATGTTACCTTGTGGTAATAGAATTGTGTTAGTTGTTAGTGTGTTTACCTCACCTAATGTATATGATGCATGTGTGTTGTGTGTAATGTAGATTGAGGTATATACAGGATTATGTCAATTTCAGGTAAGCGTCCTGGACCAAGTTTATCCCCACCGGCAAAGGAACTATCTATCAGAGGCAAAAAGCAAGGTAAACAAAAACTTGCCATTTATATTGTGCGTGTTGAGTGCACTAAAATAGTAAGCAATGTACAGCAACTTCTCAAAACAAATGAGGTGAAGTTGACAACTTTGGCTGACTGCGATGCAGCACAAATTGCTGCAAATTTCATGAAGCCCTAGGAAACCTCATAATTAGGCCTTCCATTATATAACATTAACTGAATGAGTATTTTGAATATCTTTTACTTCAAAAATAAGTTCTGCAGTGATAATGAAGATTTGAAAAAAGTTTATAACATTGTTGAAGTGTGTTAGTTTGAAGCCTTTTCTATTGTAGGCATGAAAATCCAGTGGCTGTCAAAGGAACAGAGCGAGCTGCCTAGTCAAGTGTTCAAAGCAAATAGTTCACTACAACTTAAAATGATTGACTGTGTCAACGTTATCAAGAAATACAAGCGTCTAAGTGATCTGATGTGGATAAAAATAAAAAACACAGTACACAAATGGATCATGGCAGAAAAGCGTAAATTAAAACGCTTGTAAACTGACAGTTCACTAGTCTATAATACCATAAACATCATTCTCAAGACAAAGCTTGATGTAGGGTGTGAAATAAGACTTGGGTTTTGTGGTTTTATTATGTTGGCAAAAGGGTAATAAAATTGTTGATTGCTTGGGGGTACAAAAGTTGATCAGAAATAAAAAAAACATTATTCATTTTTGAAAATGAAGAATGTCTAATTTTATATATAATGTAATGCCGAAATTTACTTTCCTAATTACTATTTAAGAACTCAGTCCAACTTGTTTTCAGAACATGATGTATGAAGTGAGATGGGGTGGAGCTCTAATGAAAGTTGTCCAATTTAGATTTTTTATTTTACCTTTGAACTCCCACTTTCCATTTCTACCTATAAAAGCCTGATCGGGATTTGTAGCACCTATTATAGAATGATATTTTTCGTAGTTGTTGATGTAGTAGAATGTCAGTAATGCTACAAATTTTAAGAGTGTATGATATGTTTCAAAATTATTCATGTTTACTTAAGAATGTTTCATGTATTCTTCATACACTTCAGATATACCTATATTTTATTGTTGTGCTTTCTTGGAAACTTCTGTTTAAGGTACACTTTTGAATTGAAGACTGTGAATGTGTGAGAGCACAAATCTTGCTCATAATGGGGTTATTATTTAAAACTAAATGTTGCCAAAGTTTTTGCAAAATAACGATTGGATCAGGGCTCTAAAATGTTTTAGTGGTGGGTAAATCAAATAGCTTGTACCCATGATTTTTGTTTAAATCCTGAATTAATTACGTAGTGTAGAATCATCTAATATTTTGTTAGAGTATCTTTCTTTTGCAGTGAGAATTGTATAAAAGAGAAAACAATGATATTGCTAAGTTGCATCTATTAAAATTTTAATGCCCGTTTATCTCCATTTTTTAATGTCTGTAAAAAGAAATTGATGTCATAAAAGTCTTGACAGGACCAGTCCGCAGGTTTTGTTCTTAATATTTCTTTTGCCATGATTTGTCAAAGATTGAATGCATCACACAAGATATTATTAATTGGTTTGTTTCTGCTTAACCACCAACCACCCACCAATAGGCTATGAAGAGGGGGGTGTATATGTGTTTTTCGAACATATCTTGTTTTTTTCTACTGTTTAGCTGTCAATTCAAATTTATTCCTGGTTGTTGTTAATGATTATTATGCTATGATGTCGCTAGTGTAAATATTTTTATGATCACTTTCAGTTTCTTATCATATACTGTGAAATCTGTCAGCTACTAAAGGCTGGAATGCTCTGTGGATTATACTGGTATAAATAGTACACTATTTTAAGCATAGTGAAGCACCCACTGATGCCACAACACTGGTGAGCTTTTTGAACAGGTGAAGTTTACACTTGTCTTATGTCAAAATGAATGCATGAGGGCTCAACAGTCTGCCTGTTGGCATTCTAATTATCTTTAACTTTTTTGCTAAATTGCTCCATACAAGTTCAGCTAGTCATTGGTCACAGTTTCCATTTAACTGCAGTAACTTGTACTGTAAGTTTTTATAAGTTTAGTATACTTTTAATTTGTCTACATTTTTTGGTTATAGCCTATATCAGTGCATGTCAAGTTTGTGATTTACTGTAAGAGTAAAGCATTCTAATTTTTATTGACTATTTTCAGGACATGTCCATCTTCTCCATATTATTCTCTTTTGTATAGATACTTTTATTGTAAACTTATACTTGTAACAATTTGATACACTAGTGTCATGTTCACTGTTTTTTTATAAATAGGTAATTGGCTTCTGGTGGATGACTAGTTTAGAATGGCCTTTTGCGGTCAAACTTTAGGTACAGCAACTTGTGTGGATACCTTGGTGGGGATTACATTTTGGCTTTTTCCCTGAATTTGACGTTTACACATGCTTTCATATATTTACATGTGGAAAACATGGTTTCATGGCATTTGCATTCTTCTTGTTTCATTTTATTTCTGTCCTGATAAAAGTTATAAATATGTGGTTTATTTTACTATATTCTTCCATAGAAGTAATGCACAGTTATTATGTGTGATTATATTTGCATAAATATATGATAGTATGAAGTATGTCAACTGTATTTTTAGTTAATGAATCAGTAACTGTTCTGAAATTTAGCAGCTATAGCACGAATCATAACCAAAAGTACGAAATATATAGATTTATTTTGTAGAACATGAACAAATCATGGTAACAACATGGTGCAATTAACTCTGGAATAATACTGTTAACTCTGCAGAACTGCTGAAATGCACAACTGAACCATGGAAAACAAAAAGAGCAAATGTTTTGTTCCCATTTTCATATTGGCAGTATAAATATGTAAAGGCAATTTTAAAGAAATCCATATTTTTAATGTATGGGTTGAAAAGCGACAGTACAGAAAAGTGCTTAGAATGAAAAGCATCAGTGTTTTCTAAATAATTGAAAGGTTTTCACCAAATAATTCTCACTGAGTTAATGATTTGCATACATTTGTACTCGACCCCTGAAAATAACCTCTGGATGGTTTGACCGAGTCTGTTGTGTGTGTTAACCTCAATTGGTATTTGTGATGCATATGCGTTATATGTGATGCAGACTGAGGTACGATCCTCTCAATAACCTCTCAGCAATAGAACGGCATTAGTTGTGTGTGTTTACCTCACCTGGTGTTCGTACTGCACGTGTGTTGTGAGTGATGCAGACTGAGGTATGTGCTTCTGTATGTATGCATAGTACCCATTTTTAAAAATGCAAGATATAGTTAAATCAAAGTGGTCATGTAAATTGTGCTTAATTTTTTGTCCGAACTATACTCTTAGAAATAGATTATCTTTTTGATAAAGGGTGGACCTCAGTAAGTAAGAAATAGGTACCTTACTGGGTAACGTAGACCAGTATGTGTGCGTGCCTCTGTGTGTTGGTCCGTCCAACTTTATCAGGACCAGCAAACAAAGGGGTATAAAAATGGGCATGATGCACATTTGACCTTGTTTAGAGGTTTGTTTAGTCTCATATTAAGTGATCTAACAATGAACTCCTTTAATATGGATGACCGCTGACTCAGATTTGACTGATTATATACCACACAAGGTAGTATCAAATTAATAATAAGACAAATGAGTAAACAGATACAGTTATATATAATAATTGAAGTTCTATGTTGTATTCCCGCGTCTTGGCAGCGCATGGTATGCTGGATTCTTTTAAACTTACTAATTGCAACTGCTGATCAGTTGTGATCTCCGTTTATATAATTGTCAGGATGACACGGCTACAATTACTAGGGTAACTGTTACCTGTGAGATAAATGAAATTTATTTACGAATTGGGATATAAGATAAAAGACAAAAGCAGAAATTAACTAAAAAATCTACTTTTAATATTTCAATATTCAACAAACATTCATCAAAAAGTACAAAACACAATTATGCATGACTATGCATGATGATTGTAAATGAGAGCGAAATACAGTAAAAAGTCAAACAATTATAACAGCAAAACAATATTAAAAAAACAACTTAATAATATATTTACACAAATATGCTTTATAAACTACATTGTCTGATCAAGAACAAAAATGATGCATGTATTTTGCAAATGATATTTTGTAGCAGCAATTAGTAGTCTTGGTTAAATACAAATAAATGTGGAGTGAAAGTCAAATCAAAAGTAAGAAAATTACAGTCACTGCTTAAATCAAAAAAATTCCAAATAGCACAATTATCACAACAAACAGCATCATTAACAGGGCTTGCCTAATTTTCTCTGGCCGCTCATCCCACTAGACAACCAGCTTAGAATTTTAATTAGTTCTACAACAATTTCAGCTCGTCCTGAGTGGATTTCTACTTGTTATAACGAGTGGATTCGTCAAGCCCTGATTACCGGTAAGTTAATATTCCATCAATAAAACAAAATATTCCAACTCGCATAGAATGTCTTAAATTGATTAATTAAATTCAAAATCATCAAAGTGTCAAAACACTGAAGTATAAAAGTCAATTAAATTTACTAAGTATCAGAGTACTAAGATCTGAACAAATCTCAAAAATATTCTAATGTCCTTAAATGACGTGATCCAAATTTTTTAAGTATCTAAAATAATTTGTATTTGAAGCAAGAAGTTAGATTTTAAAGTAATAATTCTAAATTTCAGTTGCAAGTTGAGGAAAAAGGTAATTATTATATAGTAAAATAATGCGATCATTTGATTGGTCAATGAGCCAAAGCATACATCATTATTATGATTGGCTGATAAGCCCTAGTCAAGTAATCAATTAATGATGGACAGATCTAGGTGCTGATAAGCCCCGTCTAATTGAATTAATTAGCTTGCAATGACTTCTTATTTTAACAAACTTGTAAACAACTATTAAAAACAATATAATCAGTAACTAAACACTTATTATTGATTAAATCCTAAAATAAGACTTATTCTAAATCAGTACAAAATTCTGCTTGATTTGTATATAAAAATGACTTTACAGCTCCAAAAACTTAGAATTTAGTTATTTAACATTTAAAATAGTGCTTCTGTTAAGGTTCTCAAAATACAAAAATGCTTACCAGTTTATTACTGCACAAATCACAAAATTAAGACACATATATTAATCTATATTAAAAGCTGATCACTTTGAAAGTAAACATGACTATATAGCTATAAAGACTTAGGTAATTTAATATCTTACAGTGCTAAATATTCAGTTTAGCGATATTAATCTCAAGTTAAACAATATACATGTATGTAATACATAATCATGATATTTGCTGAAATATTTTTATCCTTAATTATATTTTGTATTATTATAATCAATTATATCTATATTTCTAGTGCTAAAATATATTTATGACTCCCAAAAGATTGATGATAAATAGACCAGATGGCCCCTGCTGCCGACAGGAGGCCCCTTTGATCAGACACTATACTTTATATGTGTGACCCCTTATTGTATACAGTACACTCTAGACTGCAGAAGGAACTTAGTGTATTGGTATGTGTTAATGTAGTTGATGTGAATTATGGGACCCTTTAGAAAATTGTGCTATTTTGTTCTGTTCCTCAAAGTACAACAGATACTATAAGTCAGTAATATAATCAAAACTGCTACTTTTACTCGTTAACTCAGACATATGAAATGCAAAAAAGTACGCTGAATGCACCATGCTGTTAACAAGGGCCAGATAGTGAGCTTCTACTGTATTTACAGGATGAAATATAGAATAGAGTCATGTACTCTAAAATACAAAGGGAAGTAACAAGTACAGTGCAACCCCTCCAGAGCGGCCCTCTCTTGAGCAACAACTTCCCTTCAAAAACAACATGGTTTTTCCCAATGTATGATTTAACTATTAATGTAAGCTCTATAGACAACAACCTCTCAATAACAACATAATTTTGCTTCCCCCAAAAGATGTTGCTTTGGAGAGGTTGTACTATACTAACATAAACTATGACTAGCCAAAATTCAGGTCTTTAACATCTGTTTAAACAGGACGCATAGCGCATACATTACATAATACGTGTTTATGATATCATCACAATTATAACCAAATCTAATGAAAAAATTGTTTTTTTGAAACAAAAGATGTTAACATAAATACAATGTACATAAATTTTGAGCCTCACAAAATTGTACAAGAAAGACAATGAAAATATTAACTAATATAAGTCTTAGAATAAATGTACAAATACAGTTCTACTGGTAATTCTGTATGAGATAAGCTAACGTCTGTTGTTACGATAAATAACATTCATTGATAATTTCATTGTTCTGCATTCTTTTATACAAATGGACAGCCAATACAGTAGATATAAAAATAACATACATGCACGTACAATAGTTCAAAACTGAGAAAATATTAACTTCAAAGAATATTCAGGTAAAATATGAATTTACAAATGTAATATCACACAGTTCTATACAGTGACAAAAAAAAACAGACATGGCATTCGGCAGTAATTTTTCGCCCGTATCTTTACTATACCATAGATGCTTATTGAGTTTAAACTTATGCAAGCGTTTGATGAACAAATCATTACAACTATTTTTTGGTAAATTTCTAAACATTCGTGTGTTTTTTTTGTGAACTATTCGCCGTTATTACTACTTTACTTGATGGGGAGGGAGGGGGTGTATTCATTAGCAAATATGGCTCGAGTTCAGAATGACATGTAAATATGTCATTGTAGCGTGTCAAGTTAAAGAAGGGCCTCCAAACAGTTCTTGTTTGGTATATCATTCAAGTTGGCGACGAAACAATTGCTTCCCTACTTGTAAAAAATCATTCAGGTCATTCACAATGCTACGCCTGTGGTAAGATTTAAACGTCCAATTAACTTACAGGACAAACCCTACTCCCAATGCGTAGTCTCCTTAGCAGAGGACAATGAGGCAACAGAAGCAGGGTGGAATTTTTATTGTTCTACGCATTTATAACATGTTTTACTGTGTATTTGTGCTGACGTGTCAGGCCTATTAACAGTGGTCCATACAATTAATTAGTTATGCAACAAACTGTTGCCTTTATGAGGTTTTAAAGTCCAATAGACTTGATTTTAAAAAAAATTGCTGTGCCCTTATTTTTGCCTGGTAGATAAACACAGAATCAATTTGGTATGGCCTTATTGCTGAAAACAGATACGTTTATGTATAAAAAGTATGTGTATGATTTATAATTAATAAATATCAAATGTTGGCAATAATTTAGATCATTATGATCAGTTTAGAATAATATAAACAGAACACTCGACCATGCAATATTTCTTTTCTACTTCTAAAGTCCGGTTATTTAATTTTGCATTATCAGTAAATATTGAATCATTGGAAAAACAAACCTATTTAATCTGCCTGATGTATCAGCTACTAAAGCGCTGTTTTCCCGTTTTGATCTTAATTCGTGGCGCTTGATGTGTTTTCCGCTTGACTGTTCACTAGATTTTCATTTATCGTTTTTTAAATTGTTAAAGCACGGGGTTCTCCTAATACACGTGGTCCATTTTCGGACACATTTTACTATTTTAGTGACTTGAATTTTTGTGTTAAGATTTTTTTCATTCTAGTTGTAGGAGCTACATTCGTGGATAAATTAGACTTATATGGCAAAGGTAAGGAGTTCTCACAAAATACTAATTTGCATGTGTGTTTGTGCGTGAAGGAATGTTACACATATAATGACTGTTTTGATTCTTTGTATTCCTAGTTCTTCAAAATTCTTATCGAGTCCGATCTGAGCTCTTTATACAAAATATCTTCTATGTAGTTAGCCACTGTGATACACCACATCACGTCAAAAGAAGTAAATTTGAAATGAAGTTAAGGAATAAAACTAGGAGTATGTTGTCTTTCAGATTAAATTTATAAATTTTACATGTACATTTGTATATGGTATACATGTATTTGTATTACAGAGTTGTGCAATAAGTCATACAAACGAGTTGCATAGGTCTTGTCTCCTTAACGCAGACTTTTCTGCCTTTCCAAGTTTTGCACGAAAATATCGAGCGATTAATTGCTACATATAACATGAACATTAATTAATACTATTCATTGTCCTTTTGTTTTTTTCGTGAATGTGTTTGACATTGATTATTGAGTTGTATTGTCGAGAGAATTTTTAATTTGCACATTGGATGATGTTAGCTGAAGATTTAAGTTAATGTGATATGTAGTATATGCATACAGTAGCTAAGGCAATTATATTTTGTCCTTGATGATAGCAATGACAGTCCAATAGCTAAATACTGGTCAATGTCTTATACAACGTTGTAATTGTTAGGTATGATTTATTATACTTATGTTACACGCATGTAAATGTGTAATCTACATATTCATAGTCTGCATACGAACATATGCTATCTTTTAGGTATTAATAATATGCAATGGCAAAACACAACTGTATATTCTATATGTTGACAAGAACTTTTAATCATAATACGCATGTTGGAAATGCATGCAGTGACCAGAAATGACCAGAATAAGTAACAAGACTAAAAGAAACATATATGATGGGAGTCGAGATGTCCAGAATCTGATAGCATTTTGTTGGTAACGACTGTTACAATACAGACAGTAGTGACAATTTGTCATAGGTAGTAGATACCTGTATAGTCAGTATTTAAGATGTACAATTTGTACATGTATACTCAGATATTAACAACAATTGCCTTGAAAATAGCGGGCGCTCTACACGATGAACATGCATGTAATTACTTTGGTAATAGACTTCAGTTAATTTTAAATACTAGTATCATGTACCGTGTTGTCGTTCATGCGTATTTATTATAAATGTTATTCATGCGTATTTATTACAAACTCCACCATTGGGATTGACAAACTGCGGCCTTCACTGGCAGATGACCTTTATTCAGAGGTCAATTATTCAGTATTCGGAGGCGGCTGAAAGCACAGGTTTGACTATATCTGGCGCATATTTGACATTAAAGAAAAGGAGAAAATACATTAGAAACATTTCCTTTATCAGTGAATATGTTGACTGGGCAAATTAAATTAACTGCGAATTTCTCTGTACCTGTCTAAAACAAGTTTCAACGCTTGTAATCTTTTAAAAAAGGCGGTGTTGTTTTCAAGAAGTGGTGATCACCGAAATTTAGAGATGAGTTCCTCGTATTTCATTGTTATCAAACCACGTGATACAAGCAAAAATTACGGTGTGACCTTTTGGACTTCAGACATTTTGTGTGTGTGTTTGTTTTGAACCATTTGTTTTGGGCCATTTGTTTTTTTCGGACTTAGACATTTTGTTTTGGACTTAAGACAATTTGGACAATTTCACAAGAGTTTGTTTTCGGAAAAAACATGGTGGCCCTGAAAAAGGCCTTTTGTGTAGAGGGGTTTAATGGCGTTCACCACATCCACCCATAGAAGCGGGACACCAATGGTCCGACTTCTGGATGTCTTCCAGGTCGGCGGTGGAGTGCGTCAGACTGAAAGGAGGTTCGTTGTCCTCCTCCCAGTCCTCGGCAGGGTTGAGGCTTGGTGGGTGATCCCCCTAATCCTTTTCCCCTTACTCCACAACCCCCTCTGTCTTATTTTCTTCTCTTAGTTCCTTTATCACTATCCGCAGCTCCTCCAGCTACATTTCAAGTTGCCGTAGGGCGGTATTTTTTTTCGCTTAATGATGTTGAGCGTTCTTGAAGACATTGTAGTAGAATGAAATTGATAGTGTCTGTGGTTTTTTATACGGTTGAAGCGCGAACCTTTGAGAGAACATCGAGGGTCACGTGGTACCAGCGTCAACCTTTGTGAAAGCATAGTTGTTGTTGTTTAAGTATTTGTGTTTTCGCATTCATTTCAATACTTTGAAAACATGGGAAATTGTTTGCGTGATTCCAAAGAAACCCCTGTAGATGTAGACAGTGCCGCTGTACCTATCAAGATGGGGAATTTATACCCGGATCTCTCCATCTATTATGATGATGAGATACGCGTCAATTATTGGCGCTATTTGTATTAAGCCGAAACCAAATATTGAAGAAAAACAACGGCCCTTATTAGGGTCACCATATGTTTAAGATAAGTTTTTGTCTCTACAACGACAGAAATAGTATTTTTTCTAATTTTCTATTTGTTTATTTTATAAAAAAAACAAGTAACAAAATAACTCTTTCTATCCAGTATACAACATAATGTCCACCACACAAAATAAAAAAAAACACTGTTCACGAACACTGTCCAACACATCAAATGTTTATATCGTTCATTTTCTTTTTGTTCGCTCTCTTTTTGTATTTCCGTTTCTTTTTCGGTGGATCCATTTAGTTTGCCGTGTCAACAATGAATTCTTCACTCATTCTTTGCGAGTTGGTACTTGCGGATTTTTTTGCGGACAGTTCACTGCAAACTGTCCGTTTTCATGACAATGAAAACACTCATCTTTACCTACTTTTTCTGAACACATAGTCGCATAATGTCCTTTCTGTCCACACGATAACATTCAATATGATCACATATGATATTTTTCTGCTCACAAAGTTGATCCACCATTTTGTTCAACTCTGTTATTTTTTTCTCCAATGAATACATCAAAGAATTTTGTTGATACATGCTATTGTTATCGTCAGCTTTTTCCATTCTAGGATCGTTTTAGTTCATGTCGAATGACTAGAATGACTAGAGTGGTGTGGAGCACCCCTTTTATAAGATGTGATCTTAAGGTTCTCCTAATAAGAAAGCTCCAGCAAAAGGAGCTCCAGCAAAGAAAGCTCCAGCAAAGAGAGCTCATGCAAAAAGAGCTCCAGCAAAGAAAGCTCCAGCAAAGAGAGCTCATGCAAAAAGAGCTCCAGCAAAGAAAGCTCCAGCAAAGAGAGCTCCTAAAAAGAAACAACCTGCATTTACAGTCTCGCCAACAATCAATGAACGTTTTATCACCCTTCGAAGAGGATCCAGTGGATCTTTTTTATCTAGAAGATCACCCGGTGGGTCACCCTTACGTGGTGGGTTCTCTTTACCTAATGTGACTTCTTAAAGTGGATCACCCCCTGCTGGGTCACCCCCGGACTCCATCAAACTCACCCATCTTCACAGCAACAGGATGGACACCACCCTCTATTGGGTCACCCAGGACACCACTGAGGAGAACCAGTTTTAGTTCTCCTAGCAGTTCAAGCAGAAACCGCTGTTCAACCTGTACGTCAAGCGGATCCACAAGTGGGTCCAGCAGAAGCAGTAGAAGTTCTCCAACTACCTCCTACATCAGTTCTTCGTCTCCAGATACCCTTTCACCCTGGACATTATCCCAGTTATCAAAACAGACGGTGTTGAAACCTGTCTTGCAAGGACGTGTAAACTTAATGAGAACCCTACCAATGGGTTCAGCTTCAAAACAAGCCTTAGATGCTTTATATAAACAGTGATGTGTGAAAAAAGTATTAGTTGAGGTTATGGCTCCAAAGCGACCATTCCTACACAAGTACGGTCATCTGGTGTTGGGGTTATCTCAAGCCCCAGAGCGAATGAGAAGAAAGATGATACAAGGAGCACCTAAAGAAGTGATTCAATTTGTCTCCGAGTGCTGTCACAATGTTTTAAAAGGCAACGCTGCATTATCCCCTCTCAAAAGCAAAGGTTGAAGCCCAAGCGTCAACGTTTCCGTACCTTAGCGGATAAAAAAGTATCGATTCAAATAATGTAACGGGTGCTGAACCAAAACGGAGGATTATTTCCATTATTGGCACTGGCTCTAGTCCTTGCTAAAGCTGTAGCTCAGTGCACTCAGTGGAGGGGTAGCCTAACACTTGAAAGAAAATATGAAGAAAATGGTTATTGTACCATTCAAAATGCTAGAAGAGATGAATCGATGGGAATCAGAACAGCGAGCACGCTTACCCCCTCCCCCACAAGTTACGCAGACCTCTGATTTATAGAAACAAATGGGGGAAGTACTACAAATGAATCCTTGTCCGGATCAGAAAAAGCACAACACTACGGACAAGTCTTGCAAAAGTTTCAACCGTCAAAAGCGCGTGAACCCACCATCATGGCTCCAGCTCCAGCTCCTGCAGCTCAAGCTCCAGCAGCTCCAGCTACATTGACCGATAGGATTCTTGAAAGTGTTCCCTAAACAAACTATGCGTCGAAAAACTCAACTCTAATTGCACTTCATCCCCATATGTCATGGAATGAACAAGGTGTTTTTGAATATGATGGAAAACCCATACAAGGATCCAACATTATTGATTTAGTCAATGATGTGATTCTTCACAGAAAAGGGTCTAGCCTCAAAGGATGGGAACATTTTTTGTGGATTAAGAGAAGTCAAGGTACCACAAGAAGTGGTGAGGAATAAACGGAAATAGTAATGGGAATAACAACCCGAGTCAGACTCGGAGGAAGATGAATTTTACGATAGTTTTGTCGAGCCTTCTCCTTCCACGTCTCGGGAACCTATAAAACAAAGGAAAAACTTGGATCAAACCAGAGCCTAAGTAGGAACCCTACTAGACCACATAGACACCAAAGTAGATACCGTGTTGCAGAATATGTATTATGATGCCTCACATCCTACTGCTTTTGGAGGGATACGCCGTCTCTATAGAGCAGCGTGAGCTCACGGTATTACATGGAATCAAGTACGATCCTGGCTGAAGGCGCAAAAGACATATACCTGGCATAAACCGACCCGTCGGAAATTTTCAAGACGGAAAACCAAAGTGGGTGGCATCGATCATCAGTGGCAGGCTGATTTGGCGGATATGCAATCCCTGGTCAAACACACTTATCGATATCTGTTTTATGTCATCGATGTATTTTCAAAATATGCTTGTGTCGTTCCCCTCAAGGATACTCACCTTGATTGAAGCGTTTCGCTCTGTTCTTAAAACGAGACCACCCAAAGCTTTGCAAACAGACAAAGGCGCTGAATTCAAAAATCAAAGATTTCAAGCGTTTTTAAACAAAGAAGGTTTTCACTATTTCACAACTGAAGATCCAGAAACCAAAGCCATTGTGGTAGAACGTTTTCAACGTACTTTGAAATCCCATATGTGGAGATATATTACCCATCATCAAAAACGAAGGTATATCGATGTATTGCCTGATCTGTTGCAAGCTTATAATCATCAATTTCATCGAAGTATTCAAATGGCACTTGCATCAGTGAATAAGCACAATGAACCTGAAGTGACCTTGACCTTGTATGGAAAAACAAAGAAGGAAAGAAACTAAGAAGACATTCGCGTTGGAGAGATTGTGCGTATCAATAAAACCAAACGTACATTTGATAAACGCTATCTACCTAACTGGACTACTGAAGTGTTTAAAGTGATCCATAGACGGGGAACACGATTTCGCCATTTTGGGTTCCTTTTATCTTCCTGAAATACAACCAATAAAAGACGATGGTATCTGTGAATTTTAATCAGTGTTGGCTCGTCGTAAGAGAAAAGTGGACGGAAAAATAAGACGAGAAATTAAAGTGCATTGGGCAGGATATACTTCGAAATTTGACAGTTGGATTCCTGAATCCACAGCATGTCTCAGTCTGATACAGCCAGTGTGGCAGTGAGTGCCTCAGAGCAAGTCAGACCAACTGAACCTAAGAACAAGATCTCTTTTTTTTCCCTAAATTGTGGTGGTGTATATCATTATTAGCGTATCGCTATTTAATTTGTGTTTTCAACGACCCGATCGTGAATTATGGCTCCTGCTTTTCTCTGGGTTATATTCTGCCGAATCCCTCTTTGAAATTCAATAAACCAAAACCAACATGAGCTCGTTTTACATTACCCTTAATGAGTGACATTTCGATGGATCTATTCCCAGACAATACGAAATGTTGTTTTCGTACCAAACTACTCAAACCCATCCATCTCAATAAACATGACTGGGAAATTGGTTTAGCGGAAATGATTGTGCCTAGTCAGGTCATCAATATCACTGAAGAGTAGCGACATTTTTCCATTGTCACGCGGGATCCTATCCTGGCCAAGACCTTTGAGGCTTTTCCCCATTACTGTCGTTTCCCCAATGATGAGAAAGGAATACGTCTTTGACCTATGTCACACCACAACATCTGGTAGACACCCTGGACCAAGTCATTAAAGATTACCTAGGTCAACTGTTTGGAGAGAAAAACATCCGTTTTACCATGGGTTTCTCGGGAACAAGTAACCGTATTAAGATATAGATAGTTCAAAGAACCTTGGCATTCAGTTTTATCCTAGTATGTTTATGAAATTGGATGGGCCTCCCATGCGTGGCTCCTTTTGATCCGAGAATCAAAGCAAGGACCAATCCACATATTCATTTCGAGTTCTTTAATGTACACAACGTGCCACTGGCCAAAGCTGACTTTGACACCATCGCTATCCGTATAAGGGGTGACGCAGGCCACCCCATTCAGTTTATTCATAGGAAGTCTATAGTGAAGCTACGCCTACGTCAACGACAATGATGCCTATGTACCAAGGTCAAACTCGTCCGTATGGACAGGGCTTGGATCCATGTTTGAGAAAGCCATGAAACGCATCATGCCTTTACTGAATCCTTTAGTTCGATCTGGAGTTCAAACTTTGAAAAAAGAAGGCCTCCATCAAGGATAAGCTACCATGCAAGATATCATGCCAGGATCCAACACTAAACAAGAGTGCCAAGATGGCCCTTTCTCGCTCACATAAGTAAAGATTGCAACTTCTATGGTTTTCCTGTGATTTGACCTAGTGACCTAGTTTTTAACCTGAGTTGATTAATGTTCAAAGCTGTTCATGATATCATTAATACAAACATTCTGACAAAGTGTGAGGATGATCCAATCAAAACTGTTGCCACTGGAGGGTTAACAACGTATTCCATTGATTTGACCTGCTGACCTAGTTTTGACCCAAGATGACCCATGTTCGAACCTGTCCAAGATATCATTGAGACAAACATTCTGATCTGGTCTGATGAAGATTCGCTCAAAGTGTGACCACTAGAGCATTAAGAACCCTTAGGTGTGGACGACGGACGTCGGAGTAGACTGATTTATGACTATTGAAAAAGTGAAACGAAAAAGAGGCGCCTCCGTATTGAAAAATGTAAGCGAATCCCTGTTACGTGAAGTCACAAAAAACTCAAGACCACTATAAAGGCCAAACGGACAAAGAAAAAACTTCATCGTCGCCACGTGAAGCAGGCTAGGCCGCTTGACATTTTCGATTAAAATCATGATGCAACACGATGCCTGCACAAGTAGAAAAATGGACAGATCTGAATCAGTCTTACCTTTATATGAAAATCAAAATTATTCAGGCGGATAATTCAGACTTGGCGAATGACCGGCGAATGAAATTGCCACCGTCAATAACCTTTTTCACAGTATGTTCAGTAGCATTGATGTGTATCTGAATAATAAACTGATCACCAGCAATGCGGACACGTATGCCTATCGTGCTTACTTAGGAAATTTGCTCTCCTTCAATCCTAGTTGTAAAAGCACTCAGCTTCAGGCATTAGAATCATGGGCCGCAGACACCCCTGGTCAGATGAATACCAAAGTTCATGATGGAGCTAACAAGGGTTATGTGGAAAGGCGAAATCTTGTACATCAAAGTCGTGTGGTGGAACTATGTGGCCGACTTCATTTGGATCTGGTGATTTTTTGTTTGTTTGATTGGTGTTTTACGGTGCTTTTAACACTAACTAGGCTATATCGCACCGACAGCAGAATTTGTTAATTAACTAATTAGTTAATTAATTATATTAATTAATTTTTCGGTACAGATTAATTGCCTTTAAAAACTGAATAATATGCATAGGTGGAGTGTTTGTGTCTTTGAGTGAACTTGCGTTGAAATACTGGTTCCGGGTTAGGGTATATCCGTGGCAGTCTAGAAGAAAATGTTTTGCAGTGAAAGGTTCGTTGCATGATATGCAAAATGGTTTAACTTCTCGGTTAAGTTTGTATGAATGTGTAATTCGAATGTTTCCGATACGGCACCTTGTAAGAACGACTTGGTCGCGGCGAGTTAAAAGAGGACAATTGGACATGAAAAGGATGGCATAGAGTTTGTTATTTGTCTTTTCATCTTATTGAAATTGCCATTTGGATTTGATAAGTAAATTAATAGATGGCTGAAAATCGCTGTTGGGTAACGTGATTGCAACTGGTTGAATATTAAGAGCTTCTTTTGCCAAAGTATCAACTGTTTCATTTCCTCGAATACCTATGTGGCTAGGTATCCAGCAAAATTTTACAATTTTAGATTGTAAAATATCATGTAAGGGAACGAGTAAATGTTGAATCAAGACATTATTGGTTTTTAGATTTTTAATTGCTTGAAGAACAGAAAGAGAATCTGAGAAAATTAGAAATTTGTCTGCACTGTGTTGAGAAATGTATGATAATGCCACGATGGCTTTTGTTTCTGCTGTAAAAATTGAAGCCTTCTCTAGCAGGCCCATCCGAGAAATAAAGTTGTGTGCGAAAGCAGCATAACCAACCTTGTTGCCGTCTTTTGAGCCGTCAGTATAGATGTGGATAAAATCACGATGTGTTTCTATAATTTTGGAATATTCGTCTTTATATAATTTAGATTAGTTAAGAGATTTTTTTTTGTTTTGGATAGATCAGTATTTACCTCTGGACATGATTGTGTCCATGGAGCTATATTTTGTGTAAGGTTTGGTGCAACGCTATGTAGGCCAAGTTTGAGAGCTTCTAAGTTGCCTTCCAATCGTAAACCAATTGGTTTTATTTCTTTTTTTCTTTTTTGTGAAAGTGCTCTTTTCTATTAGGGTTAAATATAACGTCTCTGGTAGGGTTTTTGTCGTTAGATGAAGTAGACTTATTGAAGCGATAGCATCTTTCGACGTAGCTTTAGTGGCGGTTCACCAGCCTTCGAATATAAACTTTCTATTGGTGATGTGCGGACAGCTCGAAAAGCCAAACGTCAAGCATCATTAAGTATGTCTTGCGGGCAGAGCCGTAAACAATTGATCTAATTTGGAACGGATAAGGCTTCTGTACAGTTTTAGTAACGTTGAGGTATCTGACCCCCACTCAGTATTAGAAAGGACTTTCAGTAGATTTAGAGCTTTAAGACATTTTTTTTTTGGTTTTTAATATGGGGTATGAAAGTTAATTTTCTATCAAAAATGACACCAAGAAATTTTACTTCAAGTGCAACAGGGATTTTCGAGCTGAATAAGTATAGTTCTGGGTCATTGTGTGCCTTTCGCAGACGACAAAAGTGTACGCATTGCGTTTTGGATTTTAAAATTTGAAACCATTTTCTGAGGCCCATTTTTGGATCTTATCAAGGTTCTGTTGTAGTCGGCGTTCAATAGTACGCATGCTTTCGAACGGTAACAAAAACAATTGTCGGCGTATAATGAACAATCAACTCCGGGGTTTAGAACTTTGGTTATATTATTAATTTTAAGACCTAACAGTGTAACCGAAAGGATGCTGCCCTGTGGAACTCCCTGTTCCTGTTGGTGGTAACCTGAACATGGAAATTACGGTTTGATAGAATATTTGAAACAAACAAGGGTAGTCTCCCATTTAAACCAGCATCTTTAAGATCTTTGAGGATGTCATACTTCCACGTCGTATCATAAGCCTTTTTGAAGGTCAAAGAAAATTGATACTAAATGTTGTTTATTAATGAAAGCTTCTCTAATGAAAGATTCAACACGGACAAGATGATCATTAGTGCTTCGCTGTTTACGGAAACTGATTGAAAATTAGTTATTACTCCTTTAGATTCCAAGTACCAAACAAGACGAGTGTTAACCATTCGCTCGAAAGTTTTGCAAATAAACTAGTGAGAGAAATAGGGCGGTAATTAGTAGGGTCATTATGGTCTTTCCCAGGTGGAGGGATAGGTATAACGAGTGCCTCCTTCCAACAAGACGACACATCACCAGTGGCAGAGTCTTCAGCTTTATCAATATCCATGTTAAAGAATGCGTTGGTATTCTTCGTCATTATTAGATTTAAAATTAATGTTTTCATTTTCAGCTGTAGATTTGAATGAATTGAATTCCGCTGAATAATGTTCTGACGAAGAGATGTGTTTGCAAATGTTTCAGCTAATATATTAGCTATGTCCTTTGGCGTTTTCGCGTCAGGGCCGTCACGGCGTTTTAACTGTACAATAGATTGTTTTCTGTGTTTACCGCTAATTTTTCTGACCTCGTCCCATACTTTCTGAATTGTTGTACGTGAATTAATTTTCGAAATATATGACCGCCAAGATTTACGTTTCGATTCACGAATTGTTCGTCGAGCCTTTGCTCTGAATATTCTGTATTTTTCGAGGTTATCAGTTGTAGGACAGCATTTGAATTTCAGGAGTGATGCCGTACATTTCCGAACGGCTCCCTAACATTCATCATCAAACCATGGCTTTTTTATTTTGATCACTGAACTTTTCCTAGATTTTGGGATGCTATTGCAAGCGATTTTATTTAATATCGAAGTGAAGCGATCCGTTTGATCATGTACATTGTCAAAGTTATTTAGTGTAAGATCTCTTGAGCATAGTATTTTAAATCTTTCCCAGTCGGCTTTTTCAAATTTAAAGTAGGTGCTAAGTTCATCTGGAATGGTGTTATTATATGATAATAGTAATGGATAATGATCACTACCAAATTGTTCGTCTAGAACTGACCAAGCAAAATCCAAGAATATAGAAGGATAGGATACATACAGGTCTACGCAGGTAGACGTGCCTGAACCTGGATGTAAATAGGTAGGGGGACTTATCATTAAATAAACGTAATTGTAAATTGTCAATTATCTTTTCGATAACTTGACCTTTAGTGTTTATAGAGTTGCTTCCCCGCAATTGATTATGTGCGTTAAAATTGCCCAAGAAAAGGAAGGGTTGTGGGAGTTGTTGAATAAAATTTTCCAACTCATTAGTACTTACAGTTGAGTTTGGCGGAAGATAAAGCGAACAAACCGCAGTAGGTTTACGTAAAGTGACCTCGACTGCAACAACCTTTAGGTGGGTGCTTAATTTAATTTGAGACTGAGGAACACAGTTTGAAACAACACTTGTTGGTCCTCCCGATGCCCTCTTATTATCACAGATGGCGTTATAAAGACTGTAGCTTTTAATAGTTAAATTATCATTTGACGTTAGGTAGGTCTCTTGGAGACATATCACTTTGGGAGTATACTTGGATAATAGAAGTAGTAAATCATTACAATTAGATTTTAAACGATAGGTCCATTGAATGATGTTATCCATGGTTGATGTTTATAAAAAGAAAGAATCACGATAGGACTAATACTCCTGTCCGAATTATGCTGGGGGAGCACTTTCTGGAGGGCGAGTGCTTCCTTGGAGGTGAAGCATCGATCCTTTCGTCCTCCATTGATTCGATCTCCTCAAGAGGATCAAATCTGTTGGGGGTCATCGCCAGGTTTCGTTCGGCCTTTTTCGGCCGATCTGTGAGAACTATACGTTCTTTCTCAGTGGAATCAACCTTGTTAACCTTGTTAACATTGCTTTTGGTTTTCTTAGGCGAAGCCTTTTGATTGGTACTATTGCAAGTTAATTGCTTTACTGAAGGGGAAGTTTGACTCTGTTGGTCAGCCTTTTCTTTAGTTTGAATAGGTTGTACGGTGGTTACACATGTGCAAATATTACACTGTGTACCGACATCAACTGTTTGTGTACGTTTAGCAGAGATGCTGGCGTAAGATTGAGCTTTAGCTTTTTGATAACGCTGCGTACTTTCGACTTGTTTTCGTGCCTCCTGAAATGAGATGTTAGTTCTAAATTTAATTGATAGAATCTCTTTTTCAAGTTTCCTCTTCATACAAGACCAGCAGGTGGTGTAATGCTCACCCCTACAGTTTGCACACGAAATGGAACCAGTACATTTATCAAGATCATCATGACCAACACCGCACCTGCGGCAGATGCTGGTCCTTTGAAAATTTTTTCGTGGTGACCGAATCGGAAACACTTATAACATTGCAGAGGATTGGGCACGTACACTTCCACTTTGGAGGAAGTGTACCCAATCCTAAGCGAAATTGGTAGAGCCAGTGAGTTGAAAGTTGCTATGAAAGTGTTTGTGGGTACTTGTTTGCCTTTTCTTCTTTAATATATGCGCTGTATAGTGCGCACACACTGTGTTTTCAGCTCCCGGGCGACCTCGTAGGACTCAGTACTGGGCCTGAGGTCGTCGCACCGGAAAACTCCCTTACATGAGTTTAGTGTCTTGTGTGGCGTACATTTAACAGGAATTTGGAAGAAAGACTTGATGTTCACCGGGACGTCCGGCTGCGTTGGTCTCGCAACCTCCACAAGCAAACATCCGCTACGAAGTTTTTTTACCGACTTCGCGGATCCGACAAGGCCATTGATTTGTTTTTCGATCACAAAAAGGCTCAGATCTGACATTTTTGTGCCCTCGTCAAGTGACTCGATGACGAGGAAACACGGGAATGTGGCACTTGCATTGTCGTTAGTGGAAGCAGGGGTCAGTTTTCGTTTTTTGGGGTCATTTGAGTTTAGGTTTGAGGTATCCATATTTGAGAAGTTTTGATTCATCCACCAAGTTCCACAGCCACCACGGACTACAGCACGGGGAAGCTTAAAGGGGACGGATATCCAATCCTCAAGCCACGAGGTTACTTGAAGGATATACTCGTGCAAAATCAGTATGATTAAATCAAAAATGCTTCCAGACGATTAGCCCATGGGCCACCGCCTTCTTTGATAGATATGTTAAGAATGTGGGATATAGATTATACTATATCTAAAAATGGGTCAATATGGAAAGAGGGCCAGTACAGAGACGAGATAACAGGTCAGAGGGCTGCAGACACCCCTGGTCAGATGAACACCAAAGTCCATGATGGAGCTAACAAGGGTTATGTGGAAAGGCGAAATCTTGTGCATCAAAGTCGTGTGGTGGAACTATGTGGCCGACTTCATTTGGATCTGTTGATGCAAGATAAATATTTACGTAATGGGATAGAATTATGCATAAGACAGAACAAGGCATCAACCAATTTCTGTCTCATGGCTGTCGCACCCGCTTAAAATAAAGTTTATGGAAGCAGGTTTCAATGTGAGAACCGTGGATTTACTCCCCATGGTGGCCAATCAACTCAACACATTGCTTAACACAACATGAAAATTCCCGTCCGACGTACTGATGTAAAAACCTTTACTGTTCTTTCCGGTCAAGATTGAAAATCATTTATTTCACGGTCAATTGCCAAAATGAATTATCATTGGTATGATGAGAAATAGAGACATGGATGGGGATGTAGCTACCAATCCGTTTGATTTCCGTCATTTTGATCTCAATCATCTGGAGGTCAGCATTGATGGAAAAGGTATTCATAACAAACCGTTGAATGTCTACGGTCCTACATGTCACTCTATCAAGCGACAGGGGCTCTTGGACTCAATCGTTCCTTTGATTTGAGTTTGAATGATTATCAAAACGGTTACACACTGGGGGCTGGCCTTGACAGCCGTTCAAAGTTACGAGGAAGGTCAACTCCATCCTATCAAAACGGGGGATCTGAGATTGGAATTTATCTTTGCCAGAGCGATAGCACAAGCCATAACGTGATTTTGTATGCGGAATACGATAATCAAACTGAAATCAATCAATTTAGAGAAGTTCTTCTAGACTATTGATCGACTTAGAAAAAATGGACATAGAAAACATGGAACAAGGACAAGACTTTGAAATACAATTATTGGTGTATCATTGCGGTACCAGTGAGCGAACTGAATACTTGCAAGAGGGATTGAACCAATCTCTATCCAGAGTTGTCGTTCGTTATCCATCACATCTCTGTCAACGTCTGGAAAGTAGTTCAAAACACGTGTCCGGGTCTCCTTTACTGTCCATCTGATACACAGAATCAGAATCACACTATTGTTTCTCTAAATGTACATTTGTTGGCATAATTTTACACGATTACCTTCGACTTCTGCGTTTCATTTCCATTTAAGCGGCGTAACCTTGTGACCTAATTACCAAAAGTAAACAAATACTCTCGGCCGAGAAATAGTGCGCTAGATAAATAAAATAATTTCTCTGAGTTTCAGGTAAATCTTTTGTCTCGAATGTATTTTGCAAAATAAATTGCGTCGCTCAGTTGTAAATTTTGTACCGTTTGTGGCTTTATTTCTTGTTTTACAAGAATCTTGCAAAACGCTGAGACTTTGACAGAGATGTATGGGAGAGATAACGGACGACAACTCTGGATAGAGATTGGGATTGAACCAACATGTGACAGAAACAAGACTGTTATGATTGCAAAGTGGATCATCCCAGTCAAGTACATGTACTCTGCTTATACACGGAAACGTCAGACTGGACAGAACTGAACATTCAAAAAGCGATTCAAGGTTTGGGCGTGTTCAAGGTCATGGAAAAGTGGCATCCTGAACTCGTGGCCTTGACCATTAGTGAACAATGTGAAGGCCTATATTGTGAATACACACAATGCGAATCTACCAGGAGAGCACTGTGTGGCTATTTACCTCAAAGCTAATACAATGGTGTACTTTGATTCTTATGGACTAACACATTTTTATGGACTAACACCTTTTGAGGAGATTCTCTCTTCTGTGAAAAAAAAAACATTCAAAAACTTATTAGTGGAATGCATTGAGTATACAAGGGGATACTTTACCTGTGTGTGCCGTGTATTGTTTATTCGTTCTGGACTTCATTTCTCGTGGATGTGACCTGAATCAGATCCTTCGCACTCGATTCAGAGTTCTAGAGGATAGGCCAGGAGATAGTGATACCTATGTGACCCCTTTAAAATAATATATACATAAAAATGTTGTTCATGTTCAATAAAAATAAAAAAATGATGCTACGTTTTTGTATTTCACAAAACACAAAAACACACATAAACAAACGAACAAAAAAGTGGACGTGACGCCATTTTACATGCTGTCTCTAAGGTTCGCGCTTACAATGGGAAAGCCAATGCATTGCGTCACGTCATCCATTTCCATTCATTCACTCACCATGGATGAGCTATTGAAACAACTTGGAGCAGCTAGACAACTGACGACTAGGCAAAATAGAGTATAGCGGACGATCCGTCAACTGGCTGGTAACGTCGCTAAAAACGAGAGCAAGAAGAACTGGCTATTGCGGAGTCGGTAAATATTATTGAAGTAGATCGTTTTCATCAGCGAGATGACATCACGATCTGCTGAGCCGCGACCCGCTAGGGAACACAGTCCCCGTCGGCGCCGACGAGAGGAACAGGCCGCTCGGGATCGAGCTGTGAATAGACTAAGGCAGAGTGAACCTAGGCAGCAGGCCATGAATGAAATCGATGCTAGAGAACAGGCCGATAGGGAACAGGCCTTTGCCGAGTTTGAATCCGAGCTAAGGCAGAAAGAACAAGCTGGGTGGGAACAGGCAGCTAGGGAGCAGGCCGAACTTCAGTCTAATATCAACAAAGGCAAGCAGCCGAGGCGTATTATCAACAAAAAGAAGAAGAAGAAGACCATTAGCAATTAATTGCCGCTGCTGAAAGAAAGTACTTTCAACAATCCGTCCCAGAACAAGAATGGTACTGCGGGGACCCTACCTGCTGAGACTGCGATGCTCAACAAAACTGCCCGTGTGAGCACTGCACCAACAAGAAGCCAGCTGCCAACTAAATAAAACGGTGCTTTTTAGGACCAAACTGGTCTATTGACCACCCCAACAGCCCTTTTCAGGGCCACCATGTCTTTTCGGAAACACACTCCTTGTCAAATTGTTGAAAATTGTCAAAGTCCATTACACACACAAATTGAAAATTGAAAATTCCAATACAAATACATTTTATGGTACCAAGCCATTATGTACGCTGAAAATCCATTTCTAATTGAACACTTTATCCTCCAACATTTCTCCATAGACCCCCATTATAAAAATTGTGCCAGAGTACCGCCCATAATAAAAGTTTGAAATTTCACGAAATTGTGGTGCCAGAGTACCGGCCTACACTACTCACCGCACACAGGTATAATATTCCATTGTATACTCAATGCATTCCACTGATAAGTTTTTAAATGTTTTTTTTTCACAAAAGAGAGAATATTCTCGAAAGGTGGTAGTCCATAAGAATCAAAGCCCACGATTGTATTGGCTTTGAGGTAAACAGCCACCCAGTGTTCTCCTGGTTTATTCGCATTGTGTGTATTCACAATATATGCCTTCACATCATATGGATTCTCCGAAGGTAACTGATTTTTTTTGCACAAACACGAGCATGCAATGTAGATAACATCAGTGAATGATCTAAGATGTATTGAAGTTCATTCGTCCCAATAATGCCAATTTCTATTCACACGTTCTATCCATACACTTATCCAGCGATCGTTAAGTTCTGACTGAGTTTGTTTTTAAACTGAATCCATAATCGACACGCATCTCCTTTTTCACTATCGGTCAAGGTCACAAGTTCAGGATACCACTTTTCCATGACATAGAACACGTCCAAACCTTGAATCGCTTTTTGAATGAACAGTTCTGTCCACTCTGATGTGCTTGTGTATAAGCAAAGTACATGTTGTACTTGCATTTCAAAGTCTTGTCCTTGTTCCATGTTTTCTATGTCCATTTTTTCTAAGTCGATCAATAGTCTAGAAATACTTCTCTAAATTGGTTGATTTCAATCTGATTATCGTATTCCGCACACACAATCACGTTAATGGCTTGTGCTAGCGCTCTTGCGAAGTGAAATTCCAATCTCAGATCCCCCGTTTTTATAGGATGGAGTTGACCTTGATCGGCTGTCAAGTCCAACCCACAGAGCGTGTAAGCGTTTTCACGATTATTCAAACTCAATCCAAAGGAACGATTGAGTCCAAGAGCTCCTGTTGCTTGAGGCAAACGCAAGCCTTGGTGGTGTATAGTGTCAAGCATCATCAAGTATGACTTGCGGGCAGAGCCGCAAACATCCGACCCGTAGTCCAACCCGGAACGGACAAGGCTTCTACACAGTTTTAGTAACGTTGAGGTATCTGACCACCACTCAGCTTTCCACACATCACCAATGAAAAGTTTATATACGGAGGCCGGTGAAACGCCACTAAAGCTACGTCGAAAGAAGCTATCGCTCTAGTATGCGAGGTCTATTTCATCTAACGACAAAAACCCTGCCAGAGACGTTGTATTCAACCCTATTGGCAATAGGCAATTTCAAAACAGAGAAAAAGAAATAAAACCAATTGGTTTGCGGTTGGAAGGCGACTTGGAGGCTTTCAGGCTTAGCCCGCATGGCGTTGCACATGACCTTACATAAAATATAGCTCCATGGACACAATCATGTCCAGAGGTAAATACTGATCTATCCAAAACAAAAAAATCTCCTAACTCATCTGAATTATATAAAGACGAATTTCCCAAAATTGTGGGGATACATAGTGATTTTGTCCGTGTCTGTGCTGGCGGCTCGAAAGACGGCGGCGGGGTTGGTTGTGCTGCCTTCGCGCGCAGCTTTATTTCTCGGATGGACCTCCCAGAGAAGGCATCAATTTTGCAGCGGAGGTATTATCATACATTTCTCAACACAGTGCGGACAAAATTCTAATTTTCTCAGATTCGCTCTTTCTCAGATTCTCAATTAAAAATCGCAAAACCAATAATGTCTTGATTTGGCATTTACTCATTCGCTTGCATGATATTTTACGGTCGGAGTATGTGAAATTTGCTGGATGCCTAGTTCAGGGGTGTTCGCGGAAAAGAAACAGTTGATGCTTTGGCGGGGGGGGGGGAGGCTCTTGATGTTGCAATCACGTTGCTCGGCGGCGTTTTTCGGCCATCTGTTGGTTTGCTAGTCTGGACAAAGTGGCGGTCTCGTTCGGATGGGGGGCCAATGGAGAACTCCGTGCCATCCTGTCTCATGTCCAATTATCAAGATCTTTCCCTCCTTTAACTTGCCGAGACCAAGTCGTCTTTACAAGGTGCCGTATCGGACACACTCGAATTACACATTCATATAAACTTAACCGAGAAGATCAACTATTTTGCATATTATGCAACGAACCTTTCACTGTTTCACTTTTCTTCTAGACTGCCACGAATATACCCTAACCTGGAACCAGTATTTCAACGCAAGTTCACTCAGAGACCTGTTCACAAAAACTCCATCTATGTTTATTATTCAGTTTTTAATTAATTTGTTCCGTAAAATATAATTAACACAATTAATTAATTAATTAACTAACAATTCTGTTGTATGTGCGATATAGCCTAGTTAGTGTTAAAAGCACCGTAAAACACCAATCAATCATAAACCTTTTGCTAGATAGAGTGACATGTAGGACTGTAGGCATTCTCCTGTTTCTAAATTGGGTTCAAACGGTTTGTTATAAATACTTTTTCCGTCAATACTGACCTCCAGATGATTGAGATCAAACTGACGGAAATCAAACGGATTGGTAGCTATATCCCCAATCATGTCTCCATTTCTCACCATACCAATGATCAGTCGTTTTGGTAATTGACCTTGAAATAAATGATCTTCAATCTTGGAAGGTTGACCGGTTGTGTTAATCAATGTGTTGATTGAGTTGATTGGCCACCACGGGGAGTAAATCCACGATTCTCACATTGAAACCCGCTTCCACAAACTTAATTTTAGCGGGTGCTGCAGCCATGAGACAGAAATTGGGTGATGCCTTGTTCAGTCTTATGTGTAATTCTATCCCATTAGGAAAACATTTATCTTGCATCAACAGATCCAAATGAAGTCGGTCACATAGTTCCACCACCCGACTTTGATGTACAAGATTTCGCCTTTCCACATAATCCTTGTTAGCTTTATCATGGACTTTGGTGGTCATCTGACCAGGGGTGTCTGCGGCCCATAATCCTAATGCCGGAAGCTGAGTGCAAATTGAAGGAGAGCAAATGTCCAAGGTAAGTACGATAGGCATACGTGTCCGCATTGATGGTGATCTGTTTATTATTCAGATACACATCAATGCTATTGAACAAGCTGTGAAAAAAGTAATTTCACAGTCATTCGCCAAGTCTGAATTATCCGCCTGTATAATTTTGATTTTCATATACAGATAAGACTGATTCAGATCTGTCCATTTTTCTACTTGTGCAGGAATCACGAATTCAATAGGAGCATTGTTGATCAGGGCAGAAGTTGGATAATGTTCAGTCCATTGTCCTTCCTGCATGGCGGTCATTGTGGGGGAACGACAGACACGTCCAATTCTGTCTTACTGCATGCACAAGAACCGTGTTGCATCATGATTTTAATCGAAAATATCTGGCCTGCTTCACTCGGCGACGATGAGGTTTTTTTTCTTGGTTGGTTTGGCCTTTGGTGACTTCATGAAACAAGGATTCGCTTACATTTTTCAACACGTTGGCTTCTCTTTTTCGTATCACTTTTTTAGGGTTGGATCCTGACATGATATCTTGCATGGCAGCTTTTCCTTGATGAAGTCCTTCTTTTTTTCAAGGTTCGAACTCCAGATCGAACCAAAGGATTCAGTTTCATGATACGTTTCTTTCTTAAACATGGCTCCAAGCCCCTATCCATACTGATGAGGTAATCATTGTCGTTGACGTAGGTGTAGCTTCACCATAGACTTCCCTTGAATAAACTGTGTCACCCCTTATATGGATAGCGATGGTGTCAAAGTTGATTTTGTACGTAGTGTACATTCAAGAACTCGAAATGTATATCATGTGGATTGGTCCCTGCTTTGATGGAAGCTTCTATATTTCCGAAATAGGTATAAGTTGCTAGGTCAGAATAGACAAACAAATGATTATGATCCATGTTCAAGTCTACCCACTGAGGAAATGGATCTGGTTTCTCGTTTAAAAAGATGGTAGGATCACTATTAGGAGGCCCATCCAATTTCATAAATATACTGGGATGAAACTAAATGCCCAGGTTCTTTGAACTATCCATCTTAATACGTTTACTTGTTCCCACAATAAAACGGATGTTTTTCCCCTCTAAACAGTTGACTTAGGTAATCTTTAATGACTTAGTTCAGTGTGTCTACCAGATGTTGTGGTGTGACATAGGTCCCTACAGGAATACAAAGACGTATTCCTTTTTCATTATTAGGGACAGTAATGGGGAAAAGCCTCAAAGGCCTTGACCAGGATAGGATCCCACGTAATGTAAAACGAGCTCATGTTGGTTTTAGTTTATTGAATTTCAAAGAGGGATTCGGTAGAATATAACCCAGAGAACTACTTAAAAGCAGGAGCCAAAATTCACGGTCGGGTCGTTGAAAACACAAATTAAATAGCGATACGCTAATAATGATGAATACAACCACAATTTGGGCAAAAAAAGGTGACCTTGTTCTTAGGCTCAGTTGGTCTGACTTGCTCTGAGGCACTCACTGCCACACTGGCTGTGTCAGACTGAGACATGCTGTATTTAAACGAGATGAGAATCAGAAATCCAACTGTCAAATATCGAAGGGTATCCTTTCCAGTGCACTTTAATTTCTCGTCGTATTTTTCCGTCTACCTTTCTCTTACGACGAGCCAACACTGATTCAATTTCATAGATACAATCGTATTTTATAGGTTGTATTTCCGAGAGATAAAACGAACCCAAAATGGGCTCTCGATCTAGATATGTCAATTTGAGGGTAGGAGGTGAAGTTCCTTTGACATGGGTAACTTTAAATACTTCAGTAGTCTGCACAGCTTTGGGTTATCTCGTTTTAAGAATAGAGCGAAACGCTTCAATCAAGGTAAGTTCCGTTTTATCCTTGAGGGGAACGACCCAGGCATGTTTTGAAAATACATCAATTACACTCAGCAGATATTGATAGGTTGTTTGACCAGGGATGGCATGTCCGCCTAATCCGCCTGCCACTGATGATCGATGACACCCACCTTGGTTTTCCGTCTTGAAAATTTCCGACGGATGGGTTTATGCAAGGTATACGTCTTTTGTCCTTTTAGCCAGGATCGCACCTGATTCAAAGTGATGCCGTGAGCTCGCACTGTCTCATAGAGACGGCGTATCCCCCCAAAAGCAGCAGGATGTAAGGGATCATAATATATCTTCTGTAACACAGTATCTACTTTGTGGTCCATATGGTCTAGTAGGGTTCCCACTAAGGCTCTGGTTTGATCCAAGTTTTTTCTTATTCTATAGGTTCCTCAGACGTAGAAGGTCCGACAAAACTATCGTAAAATTCATCTTTCTCTGAGCCTGACTCGGGTCGTTGCATCCATTACCAACTCCGTCTAATTCCAACCACTTCTTGTAGTACGTCTACTTCTCTTAATCCACGAGAAAACTGTTCACATCTATTTGGGCTAGACCCCTTTCTATGACGAGTTTGAAATGTTTGGTCTTTGATTGACACTTGTCATTTCGCAGGAATACATTTGTTCAGTCTAGCCCTTTCACACAGAGTACATCACTGGTGTATCCCTGTCATGACCTTTGTCGGTATTCCCCAGGTCATGTCCCTTTGTTGGACTCCACGGTGGGTGGAGAGCATCGCTGATGAAAAAACTCAAAACAATCATGGCATCCCCCCCCAAGAAAAGTCAAGCGTCTACTCTTGGACTCAGACTCTGAATCTAATGTTAAACGCATCAGTATTACCAGAAATGGTACCAAAGTGGATACTAATACACATATCCTTACGTTTTCGACACCAAATCTCCCTTCTCATATTAAAATAGGTTTTCAATCTATCAAAGTCGCAGTGTGTGTGCCCAACCAGCTGCGTTGTTTTAAATGTCAGCGGTATGGCCATCACGAGACCAACTGTAAAAATAAACTAGTATGCCCAAAATGCTCTTTTGAGGGACCAGACCATGATTCCAAATCATGTAGCTATAAAACTCTCTGTTTTAATTGCAAATCTTCTCATCCCTCCTTTTTCAAAGACTGTTCAGTCATATAAGTACCATGAAAACGTGTCTTTTTACGAAGCCAGAAAAGTAATACAGGAACGCCAACAAGACCAAGAACAGTTGAACAAAACTTCCAGTTATACCAATGTTTCTGTCCCAGCTTCAGCTCCTGAAAAATCTTCATGTCATACTTGTGACCTATTGATCAAAACCCTTTTAGAAAATTCCCTGAAATGTCCAATACTATTAAAAGTCTGGTCCCTTCACTTTCCTCTTTATCCTCCCCTTCAAAACAAAATACTACAAGTACACAGAAGCAGCCTATGCCTAACACTGCAACCTCTACCCCAACTCCCATAAAACCACCAAAAACAAATAACGCAACAAAAACTAAACAAAATCAAAAACCAAAAAAATATCGACTCAAAAGAAAACATTACAAAAAGAACAAACTACAACTCTGTCCAACAGATTCGAGAGTCTGAGTGACGAGAGTGACGGGATTATCGTCTCAGAGTTTGAGGATATGGAAGATGAGGCATAGTCCCATTTTTAACACTTTTTTATCACCATGGCGTCAAATAATATTATCCAATGGAATTGTCGAGGCCTGAGGGCCAAATGTGATGAAATATCACTTTTAATCAATCAGTATAAACCTGTTGCAGTTTGTCTCCAAGTAACGTTCTTAAAACGGAATGATAATGTATCATTCAAATCTCATTCTTTATATAATGAAATCTATACCGTGGGCAATAAAGCTCAAGGTGGAGTATCTATTATTGCAAATAATAGTATTCCTCACAAACAAATACCTTTAAATACAACTATCCAAGCTGTTGCTGTGTGGATGTCCTTACACAAAGATATAAATTTATGTTCTATTTATTTACAACCAAACAAACCAGTTAGTGAAAACGACCAAAACAACTTAATAACACAACTTCCTGCACCATACATACTAGCAGGAGATTTTAATACTCATAACATTATATGTGGCTCTGATGATACCAATCACAGAGGAACCCAAATTGAAAATATCATAGATTTTAACGATCTGGCAATTATGAATGATGCCAATACAAAAATTTATCTACATCCTGCAAGAGGATCCTTCTCTTCTATTGATCTATCTCTGTGTAGTCCAACGTTGCTCACAGATTTTACATGGAAAGTTGGAAATGGCACTTGCGGAAGTGGCCACTTCCCCATCTGTATCTCATCAACATACCCATTAAATTATGACCGCCCCATACGACGGAAACTATCAAAAGCCAATTGGGAAAAATTCCAGCTCCTTTGCGAGCAGAATATTACTCGTAAAAAGTTAGACAGTAGTGAGGAACCGTCTGAACTTTTTACTTCCCTGCTCATAGAGGCAGCGGAAAATTCTATCCCTCAGACCTCGACAAATTCCAAAAACTCTGATAAGCCTTGGTATAATGAAGATTGTAAAATGGCTATCCAAAATCGAAAGGAAACCCTTAGGGAATTTAATCTAAGACCAACCCATAAGAGCAAAGGCTCGAAGAACTATTAAAGATAGTAAAAGAAAATCTTGGAGAGAATACATCTCTAAACTCAATAGTAGTACCTCCATCAAAAAAGCTTAGATTATGATCCGAAAAATTAATAGCAGGTGTGTATTAGGAGTTGATATGCAAGATAACCTCCTACAAGGGTTTAACCCTTCTTAATCCCTCCTAGAAGGGACAAAACTTCAATATGTTCCCTAAGGAAGGACCAATCTCCCCCACCCAACCTCTCCCACCCAACCTCCACCAACCTCCCCCACCCAACCTCCACCCAACCTCAAAACCTCCGCTCTCGCGGAAAAAAAATAAAAATTTTATAACTATGAGAAGTTTTCCCAATTTCAAAATTTGAGAAAAAAATATTTTCTCGCGAAGAAAAAATTTAAAAAAATTATGAATATGAGAAGTTTTCCCATATTTATAAGAGAACGCATTAAAACGGTTCATAATACAATTTCACGTGTCCTTTAGCGGTAAACTTGTATTCGTCGTACGTTAGGGGGTATATTCCGAATCTCGTGTCTGGCGAATTAATAACGAACGACCACGTTTTATTAATTATTCTTTTTCGATTTTCGAGACGGTCCCAAAATATTTGCGTTCTTCCATCGCCCAAGTCTACATGTAACAATCGTTGTCTCCCCGCCGGATTATATTTCCTCGTATACGTCAAATCAACTCTAAGGGTGTAAACCGTCTTTTTAAGAAGCCAGTGTTCCGTGCCGTACAAATGTTCATCACCCACAATAATGGGGTACCTTACTACATCGTCATAAATAATATTCTCGTTTGGCTTTTCAATAAAGGCCTATGTGAAAAAGTTGTATCGTTTATGTTTGTAATTTTTTTCACACACGTCTCTAAAACTTTCGAAAATGTCCGCCAGCAACAAAACGTCCGTTTTATTATTCCAATCGTGATAATCTGTAAACGTTTTACATTTAAAGGCTTTCCACACCTCCTGGGCGTGAGCGCATTTTTCTTATTCCTTCGTCGTTTAACCTCGAATAGAACGCTTCTTTCGGAGGCAACTGCGTTTCTTTAAATATTTCCGCGGAATCTAAATATTCGTACGGATAGACCCCCTTTCTCAAAACTAATTTTCGTAGTCGCTCATCCGGAAAATGTTTTTAGTAGCCTTAAATTGATCTTCTTCCAAATTACTCGCGAGTTTGTCCAAACTAGAAGCCATAAATTTAAAGCTGTCGATAAACCTAATTTGGTGTTTTATCGGTTTTTCTTCTTCCTTGTCCGTTCCTTTATTCGCGACATAAGTACCCACTTGTATCGTTTTCGTAAAAGTGATGTATTCTTCCTCAGTTTTCGCGATGCAAACGATATCACCTTCAGTTTTCCCTAGATTTTTGACGAATAAATGGCTGTCGTATCCGGCTAAATTGTGAAATATCACGGGCGTGAATTTTGGTTTCCTATACATGAAATTACACGAGCTGTGCGCCGACCCTCTATATTTCCCGGGGTAGTGGCAGTGATCGCGGACCTTTTTGCGTCCGTTGACAAATTTCTCAAACTGCTTCGTGTCGAAATTTGTTTTACCGCGCTTTTTCTTATACGTCTTTTTATCATCACCGAAACCACCGTTGCAAATCCAACACTTGGTCGCTCGCTCAAAATTTACTCGGTCTTTTTCGTTGAATATCATCTTTTTCGTCGGAATTTTACTAATCTCCCCCACGGCTTTTTCCAACATTTCTACAAATTTTTGAGCAACGTTTTCACCATCACTTTCCGCAGTATAGATGATGGGCTTCTTCTCGTACACGGGGTCGTTGAAACATTTTACGTAAGTACAAAATCCAGGTGGGACGTGCCGATGGTATTGTTTCGTATAGCTCTTTCTCGGGTCTGGAGCGCACGCATCGATTGTTTTTAGAAAAAATTCGAAATCAGCGTAAATTACGAAAGGAACTCGCATCAACCTATTGTAATTTTTTAACACGATAACTCTGGTATATCAATCTGCACGCATTCATTCGAATAGCAATATTCCTCATGCTTGTCCAACACTCTCTGCGTGGTGAATGGGTTCAGGCAGTTGTCACAAAGAAAAAGTTTCCCACGCGCCTTCGAAATCTGCGAAGACAATAATCTACTTTTATTTTTTACCCAACAATAATGGGTTTTTTCCCCATCACCAAACAACAAAAGGTATATTGGATTTTTGACGCCAGACTTATTGGTACGGAGGACATAAACGCCTTTACCCTCTTCATACCCATAAACGACTATGAGGAATCGCTGAGGAATCAAATCATAATCGTTTCATCATATCCTCGGATTCATTGTCCACATTACAAACTTTACATACTGTGGTATCATTTAATTTCGTTGGCATGAAATTTCGCGCAAATGGGAAAAAAGAAAGATTCGCGCGGTCTTAAATTCGCGCATTTTGAATTTTAGATTTTTTTTAAAATTCAGATACTGTCGCGAATCACGCCGTTGTTCGCTACAGAGCGTGTCATCACTGGACAACCTACATCCTTATTACAGCGGCGCCCTTTGTCACCATGATTAATAAACAATATGACAGTTGTCACCGATAATTGCTTGTTAATTGTCACTTTATATAGATAAAGTCCGAGATCAAAGCATGGATTAGCATGTAAATTAGACAATTATCGGGTCCACATCTTTTTATGGCGCCCGAGCAATTACTAAAGAAAACAACAGTCAAAGGTGCGAATAATGCCTTCCACTAGAAACGGTTTAAAACATACAATTTATGGTTTGTTTCATTCTCATCTGTTCTACACGCTCTTCGTCGGAGCCGGGCCTTCCTGACCAAGCCGATGCTTCAACTCCGAAAGAGAATACCAGTAATTAAATATGTTTATTCTTTCTCTGTGGGAAAATATCATTAACGTTTTTCCTAAAGGTATGTCTCGTTTCCTTTTTAATTCTTGAAAAAAGCTTAACTTCTCGCAAATCGGTAATAACATAGCCGGAAGTAGATACACAACTTAAGTGACATAGTATTCGGACAATGAAAATTTCGGATAGTCACTTCTTTCTGGATGGTCTTTTATTAGCGCGGTCTTAAATTCGCGCAACAAACGTAGCGCGAAATACGCGAAAATTCGTCCTGCGCGAATAAAAATGATACCACAGTAATACGAATTTGGAAAATCCCATTGTATGTGATACCCTCGAGCGAATCTCCCGCCTCAGTACATCCAAAAAAAATGTATTTTGCTGGATCCCAAGTCACATGGGCATTACGGGTAATGAAAAAGCTGATTCAAGTGCAAAATCTGCCTGAAATTACCTATTTCAAACATCAAAATTCCATACACTGGTTTTAAATCTTCAATTTTTAACCTTATCCGCTCTTCCTGGCAGTCCCAATGGGATGCCAACAATAACAACAAACTTCACTTAATCAAGCCAAACCTAGGCGAATTGCACCCCTCTTACAGGTCCATTCGACGGGAAGAAGTAATATTATCACGATGCAGAATTGGTCATTCTCATTTAATCCATTCTTGTCTTCTCACCAGAGATAATATGCCAGAATGTATTCCATGTAATGTATCGTATTCCATCAAACATACTCTTATTGATTGCATTGATCTTCATCCTACCCGTTCCAAACATTTTAATGTTGACAACTTAAACACCCTTTTTAATACTGTTTCACCTGAAACAATTATTACATACTTAAAGGAAATCGGGCTTTACAATAAACTGTGATAACTTTTTATATTCTCATTTTAACATTGCAAACTATTTTACACATTTCTTTTGCAACAATCCAATTTTAATTAATTCATATCCTTCATTCTCATTTTTGTATTGTCGTGTGTTTACATTATCTTTTTAAATGACTGTTAATCATTGTTATCCTTTACATTTTTAATGCGCGCTACATGACCGTTAGTTGTCGATGCGCCATAAAACACCTTTAAACAAACAAACAAATCGTACAATTCTTCAGCATTTGTTTCCCTGAGATTGATTTCTATTTCGAAATGAAAAGCCGCCGGACTGACGATTCCTTCACCAGTCGCGACGTTGGGTTTTTCCATCAGGCATCTTAAAACCATTTTAATTCTACGTTCTTGATTTCTTTCGAAAAGGTCTATTACTTGCTTTCGAACCGCGTTGAAAAAGCTTCGAGGATCGTAACCCGGTCGCCCTTCTATTGTATGTACGACCGTAAATTCCCTCAAAGCGTAACGACTTTCTCGTAACTCAAAAGACGGTTCTCGTCTTCTCCTAATTTCCCTCGAGATCTCATCCAACACCTGATGACTTATTCTTCATCTACCTAATCGGTTAACCTAGTTTGTGAAACGATCCTGTCTCGAGCACCCGATGCAAGCGCTCGTGCGCCGGATAAAACGTTTGAAGCAGCCCGTTGGGCTGCATCGCCAATTCTTCGAAAGAAACTCATATTTTTTATTATAAAAATGAGTTTTCAAATCAAATCAAATTTTTTGTTGATTTTTTAAAAAAAATATATTATTTTTCATATAAGTAATCTTCAATGTCTTCCTCAGAGTCACCCGTACTTTTTTAAAGAAAATAAGGAAATATTCTTTATTTTCTTATATAAAGAAATCTTCAGAGTCTTCTTTGTCATCTTCCGCCTCATCTTCAGAATTATCTTCCGTTTCTAATAATTGGATGGCATATCTTTTTTTAAAAAATCTTTCATCATAACGTTGACAAACTTGCGGCGTGGTATGGAGGAAAACACTGGCTTTATATATCGAAGAAAAACGATAACATTGTCCATGTTTAAAATCAGCCACTCTCTTTGGAATGGGATTTTTACGCTTTTTGCGTAAAAAGTTGTGGTCTTTTGGTTTGGGTAACAAACCGTAGTCGTGGAGAACTTGCATCAATTCGGATTTAGTACTTCGCAAATAACCCTTGATTTTAATTTTTTTTTGATATTTCGCAATTACAACAATGATAACATTTTTTAAAAAAATACAATATTTTTAAATTTAAATCATTTTTTAAAACAAAAATGATTTTATTCAAACTCTCCCTATAATCTCGTTTCTTCTTCCACTAAATGTAAGTTGTAATCATCATCTGTTTCTTCCGTTAAAGATGACTTGTTATCACTACTCGAGGATTCCGTTTCACAATTTATATCAGATAAATAAGATATTGGTTTGAATTGTTTCATGATAAATGCTGTCAAAAGTTTAACCGTCAAAGTATGCACGGCTCCTGAAAATACAGATTCAACGTGAATCACCGCAATGGCCAACATACGCTCACAGATTAAAGTTTCCGGATTTATAGATCTCTTTTTCCCTTTTCGTTGAATGTAAAAGGTGCTCTCGAAAGTGCCATCTCTTTTCGTTTTGACTTTTATAAATATGGCGGGGCTTTCCCCCTTTTTTTCCTTGAAAAGAGAAAACTTTTCCGGATCCACGTGTTTAATATTGAAATCGTCCTTGTTTGGTTTGACCAAATCACACACTTTATTTTTAATATCCTGAGTCATGTTGTAAAAATTTCGTTCCTCATCAGTCACGTAATCTTCACTAACGCTTTTAGAAAATCCGATTGAGTAAGACGGGGGATCATTCTCTCCATGTTTAATTAATCCGTACGAAAATAAAGGTGGAGTACGAATGATAAAATTGTCGACTCGGTTATTTTCAAACGCATATTTGAGATACATGCGATGAAATTTCACCGGTTTTTCAAATAATCGCGTATCTCCCGCGATTAAATTTTCGGGTTTGAAATTTTCAAAAGTTGTAAAAGTTTGTGACATTTTTTTACTTTTTTGTAAAAAAATGTAAAATTTCATTTTTTATTAATCTATCTTTCTCTGTTCGAAATTATTCGCGGGTTGTTTATCAAACGCTGGATTCTGCGGATGTTTGATTCCGTAATATTTCGCGTTCGACTCATCGAGGATAATTTTTGCTCTCGCGGGATTTTGTGGTGACTCGATTTCCACTTCGGGGATGGATTTTAATTTTTCAGACATTTTTTAATTAGGAAACATTATCCATAAATCACACTCATTTTATTTCCGTCAGACTTAAATTCCATCAATCTGTCGCTAATTACAACGACAAAGGCTTCCGTGTTGGCGGGGACGTTGGTGTGAAATTGCGCTTTGATTTGAATATTCGTAACAGAGTATTTCATCCTTTCGTTCTGTTTGCTCACGTCAAACACAAACAGAGGAAAAAGGGCTTTGTAATCGTACGGAGAAATTTTGGGGTTGGATATCAATTCGTCCATCCCGTAAAATCTCGACCTGAATAAGGCGGCATCTCCGTACGCAAATTTATGTTGATTAAAATTCAATTGATAATCCACTTCGGGATATCTATCTGAATTTAACATGACGTACGGGGTTCGTTTCCTGACTGCCGTCTTTGTCAGTTTGAAACCCGACTATAATCCAACGAGGTTTTTCGGGGCTCGACTTGACGTAAAGTCTCCACGTCCAACTCGTAGATGGTGGAACCGAGATTGTATCGCATTGTCTCATTCGGTAACCTACGAGGAGGCTGGCCTTTTCTTCGATCGTCTTGTACAATCTCGCCTTTTGAGCGTCGGCAGGTTGAACGTGTGGAATAAACCAAGATAGCTTGCTGAGATTTTCTTGTCCCCGATCCGCCGCGTTAGCCCTAAAGATGGCGCCGTCGTTGGATTTCCCCCCCAAAGTGAGGGGTTGCTTCATCCCATACAAAATTTTATCGTAATCTTCGCAAAATCCGAAAATGTGTTTTATCGGAATTCGGAAACTAAACGAGCCTTTTGGATCCGGTTGAACGATTAGATAATCTTGCCGAACGTTAAATCCATTATTGTTATCTCTGTGCGCTGCCGGGTTAGTATCTTTGTACCACACCTGATTTAAGCCTTGAGATTTGGAGAAATCGTCGGGATATTTCAACACTCTCAACATGGTGCTGGCTTGACCGGCGTGAAAAACGGATTCAATCTCTTGACCAGAAAGTTGATATTTCATATTGCTGAAAAGATACATGCGGCCGTTATTCGTTAGGGCGGCGTTGTCACCATTCGCATAAGCCGTTCCGTCAGCTTTCATCAACCTTCCCTCAATCAGAAATAACTTTCGCTCGGATGGGTAAATTAATCTTGAGTCACTATATTTATACGAATTTCACCGGGGTTATTTAAATTGGTTCCTGTGATGGGTTCGTATTCGTGATACTCGTAACTTTTTATACTTTCATCAGTCGCGTAAGATTCTGTAATATTTAAAATCATTGCCATTTTTTTAAAACGGGAGATGGATTTTTTATATCGATATAAAAAATTTTACTCGATCCAAATTTATGTTAAAGATTTTCCGTCTTTGCAAAAGACTCCTCTTGATACGATTGTCGAAAATATTTTTTTATTGGGTATCATTTTCGGATAAATTTTATTTCCGTAAACCAGTTTGATGGGCGCGTAACCATATTCAGCTAAATATTCGTTCGTCCCTTCCTCGTAAACCTTTATCGCTTCAATTTGCTCCTCGGTTAATTTTACGACGGCTTTTTGGTAACCGTATTTCGAATCTCGAACTTCTAAAACTTTGGCGCCGCTAAAATTTAAATTTCCGTTTTTAATATGAATTGAAGCGGAATTATACTTCGCAAAGATCGCAAATTTCAATATCATTTTTTTACTTTCTCATAAAACTTTTTAAGTAAATCGTCAATTCCGTTTCCGTCAATTATTGACGCGAGAGAAACTGGTTGAATGGGGGGTCTCCTAAATGTTTTTCTAAAATGGTTTTAGATTTTGGGGTGAGGGCGCTTTTAACTTTTTCATTCGCCTTTTTCCGAGCAACGTCCAAGACTTTTTTCCCAGTTTCCTTCGCGGCTGACTTACCTGCTTCAATCGCAGCTTGCCCGACTTTTTGGCCGGCGGCCTTCATCATACTGCGGGTAAACAAGCTGGTGATAAAATCAAATATACCGCTTCCGCCGTATTTGTAACGTCTGGTAAAACCATGATTTTTCGCAATAAACATCTATTTAATTATAGCCAACATTTTCTTATATTGATGAGAATCCAATATTTCCCGATTCGCGAGTTCGATACAAATGGTTAATAATTCGTCTCGCACTCCGGTATTTCCCGCTTCCATACTCGCCATCAACAAATCCAACCACTCGAGGAGGTCGTTCGGGTAAGAGAATACTTTCGTCCGGATTCTTGAATATGATGAGTTCCCACAACCCTGGAGTACATTCGTATTCCTCACCGTCAACTATTAGGTTATTCTCTTTGATGGTAATGGGTTTATCACCCATATACAAATTTCCGTCCCTTTTCGCGTACAAACCAAACGTTTTCTCGCCTTCAGTTTTCCCAAAATATTTTTTTAGATAGTCGGTTGCGATCTCACCTAAAACGAGCGGTGCTACTAGGGCTCCACTGGGACCCGCAATAGCGGGAACGGGTGCCGGACCTGGAATAGCGGGAAACGCGGCTGGAAGTTGGCGTAAATTTTCCTTGATTTCTTCGGCGGTACTTTATTGAACGTCGGTAATCGGCTTAAAAACTTTAGTCAAATTTTCTTGTAAACCTCGCTCCCTCATCCTCTCTTTGAGAAAGTTGTCTTTGACTCGCTGTTTTAACTCGAGATATTCTTTGACCATGGCGCCCCTTTTCGCTTGATCCGTAATTTTTAGAAACGACATTTTTATATTAAATTCGGTTTTAACGCGAACGAAAAAATAAAGTTAAAAATATGGTTTTTAACTTAATTTAAAATTTGGTTTTTAACACGTTTTTGGTTCGCGAAAATCAATATCAGCTTGACTCACATTTTGTCGACTCGTTTTACGAATTTCTTCCTTCATTTTTATAATATTTGTCCAATTCCGAAAAAATTAACTGAAACTCTTAGTCGGAAATTTTATTATCATTGAGCGCCTTTGAAATATAAGACGAAATGGTATTGAGTTTTGTCGAAGCTAAAATTTTTATTTTTTCGTGTTTTTCGGCCTTGGCAGAAAATCTTTTACCGAGATATTTTCCCACAGCACTCACGGCACCGAGACCCGCCGCCACACTGCCCATAAGGACAGCTTCGGGAATTGCCACAATCGTAGACAAAAGAACGGCTCCTCCAGCCGTCAAACCGATTGAAGCGAAACTAAAAAACATATCGACGGCATCGGCGAATTTGCGAACTCGTTTGTATTTTTTACTCAGAGCTACGCGTTACGCCTCCTCAGCTGTAAATATTTTCTGAACTTCGTATTTTTTTTAATCTAAATTCTTGCGATTCCATTTTTTTACCCCTTTTTAAATTATACAACAATTTCATTTAAATCAAAGAAAAATTCCGAGAAGCGGAATATTTTTAAAAGGGCTGTTGGGTCCTAAAAGAATACCTCGCCCGTCATACAATGTGCCTTCTTTTTTCAAATATAAACCGTCGCCAACTACTTCGAATCCCATACCTGAGGTTGAGGTTGTTTTAAATAAAGTCCCTCGCCGTCAGTTTCCAGTTGACAAACGTTGCCACCCCTTTTTACGTATAATCCCGACCCGAGAGCTTTTTGGGCGGCCGTACCAGCCAAACCGGATAAAGCGCCTATCCCGAGAGCCGGTAAAACTTTGCCTGCAATCATTGGCAATGCTCTCGAAGCTAATCCCGCCAACAAACCTAAAAAAACACCTTCAATTTTTAAATTGTAGGCTAATTGCGCGCGGCTCATTTTTAAATCAAGACCGACGCCTTCTCCCAGCGCGCGCTGTATCCTATTCGCTTGAGTAGGAGTCACCGCTATAAGATCATTGCCTTTAAGATCGTCTTTACCCAAACGAATAGCGGTAGTCGTACCATTATGAATAGCCCGTTGTATTTTATCTTTTTGTCCTTGTGAAATATTTACACGAACGTTTAGATATCGCATATTTTTTTAAAAAGCCAACCTTTTTTAAATTTCCCGAATATGAAATCGAATCGTAATATCTTCACCGTGCAAATTGAGTAAATCACCATTTTGATCCGTGAGACTGGTTTCAATGGTGTGAATAGTATCTAAAGTAATTGGCAAATAAACTAAATTTGCTGGAATTTCGACAATTTTGTAGCCCGGACTCGCATTCGGGAAAAAGGTATAAATTGTATTTTGCGCAGAGCCATTGACATAACTGCCAGTAATAATATCTATATTGACTCGAATAGCATTGATGGAGAGAATATCGACTACGTTTTCAGATTCGGATCTATATACCGCGGATTCGAAACCAAAAACTCGTCCGATAGAATTTGGGTGTCTGAAATCAACTACAAATTTATCTTATACGCTAACCCTGGATTTTAACGTATTTGGATTCGCCATTACAGCCACCTTGTCCGAGTGGCCATCCTCTTTCATTCGCTCCTGAATAAATCGGTCGATGTCTATAATATCATAACTTCCCTCTGGGATAATAAATAATTCCCAATCTTTACCTTCATTGTGAGAATACCTAAAAGGATTGTTTTCGTTGGTGATATTCGGGAAAGAATAATACGTCTCGAGGCTAACAAGGGCGATTTCGTACCGTTTATCCTTGTCGAGCTCGAGCGGGGGATTACATCTCATTTTAAACCGCGTTGTATTATCCGAAACGACAATTTGTGGAGAACTTTTGGGGCTAGTATTTTTCGCGATAACTTCCAACAATTGTTCCATTTTTTTCCTATACAAAAAGGCGTTTAAATTATAAAAAAAATCTTCGAAACCGCGCCTATATTTTCCGCAATCTTTTTGTGACGACAAGTCGATAGCGACAAACCTGTGCGGTTTTCAACGCACAATTTCCGAAATTCTTTCTCTCTCATATCTTGATCAACGTGGTCGCGGTAAATGTGGTTGAGATTTTTCAAATCTTGAGGACATAGACAAATAAAATTTGCATTTTCCCGTATCGTTTGGCGTGGTAGTTTGAAATAATTTTGTGATAGATAAAAGCAATCCACGTTGCTGTGGCGACCGCGTACGTAATAACACTCGCACTTGTTTTTTGCTTTTCCAAAAGCAAATCGTCAAAAATCATTAAATTTTTATCACTTGGTGCCAATTCACGAGGATCGGGTACGTCGTAAAATTCGCATTTTAATCCTTCGCACTTGGAGTCATGTTTGCGTGCTACAAATCAATAAATTGATCCCGGGACATACCCCTGGTCGTAATTTCGTCGCACATTTCGAAAAGCCCCAATATTTTGGGTTTTGTCAATTTATTTTTAAAAGCTTTATAAATAAGGTTGTACTCGGGTTGAAAAAACTTTTTTCCGAAAACTTTGAGATTATCGTAATCGAGCCACCCCGGTTGAAGCAACAAGTTTAATAATAAAATCGTTTTACCACAACCTGATTTATTTACCCACAATAATCCCGCGGATACTTTTTGGTAAGAGGGGATTATTGTGACGTTTAGTTTTCGTAGTCCAAGATAATTCTTTAATTTCCATCTTTTATTTATAAAAATAAAAGACCCATGAAACGAGGAAAATGCGTAATATGCGGAACGACAAAAACTCAGTTTACTAAAACAAATGGCGGTTCTCTATTAAATAGTGCCATAAATAATTTGCCTTTTGAAATGCATTTACAGGGTCATAATTTTACCGGCCCGGGCATGAAATTAAAAAAGAGATTAAATGCGGATCTCACTCCGAAAAATGGAGTATCATCACGACGTGGACAAAGTCCATTATCAATTTCTGGAACACCTTCCTGTACATACTCTTTCCCTTTTACTTGAAATTTTTAACAATATTTGAGAATCTGGTGAATTCCTTTCTTCCTGGAGAGAAGCATTGGTAATCCCAATACCTGAACCGGGCAGGGATTCTTATAATCCTAATAATTATCGCCCAATAGCCCTTACCAGTTGCATATGTAAAACACTGGTAAACAATGGTAAACGGCAGACTTATATGGTTCTTGGAATCTAATAATCTTATTGTCAATGTACAGAGTGGTTTCCGTCGCCAACGTGGTACAGGTGACCACCTTGTGCGCCTCGAAACTTTTCTGAGAGAGGCTTTTATAAACAAATAGCATGCAGTGGCTGTATTCTTCGACCTTGAAAGTGCATATGACACGACATGGAAATATGGCATAATAAAAGATCTTCATGGGTTTGGTCTCAGAGGCCGCTTCCACTTTTTATTGCGGCTTTCTTTAATGATCGTGTATTTTCGAGTCCGTAACAGTTGGTAACAGTCTGTCAGATCCACTTGGACAAGAACTAGGTGTACCGCAGGGCTGTATTCTGTCGGTCACTCTATTCTGTATTAAAATCAATAGCATAGTTAAAGCTATTAATCCTGGAGTCGACTGCTCCTCGTACGTAAATGATTTTATTATATGTTTTAAATCTAGAAACATGAACATCATTGAAAGACAGATACAACAATGTCTTAATAAACTTCAAACTTGGTCTGATGAAAATGGCGTTTTAAGTTTTCAAAATCCAAAACCAAATGTATGCATTTTTGCAATCTTCGTGGTTTACATCCAGAACCAAGCCTTCATCTGGCTAACACATTGAGGTTGTCCCAGACTTTAAATTTCTCGGAGTCATATTTGACTCCAAGCTTACATACCTTCGTCGTATTAAAGCACTTGAAAAGAAGTGCCAGAAGGCTGTAAACGTTGCAAAAGTTGTCGCTCACTCTAATTGGGGAGCTGACAGAAAAGTTCTTTTACGTCTATATAGATCTCTTGTTTGTTCAAAACTGGACTATGGATCCATCGTACATGGATCAGCCAGGAAATCTTACTTAAAACTCATTGAGTCTATACATAATCAAGGTGCAAGACTAGTCCTTGGGGCATTTAGGACTTCCCTTGTAAATAGCCTCTATGTATGACACTTCCCTTTTATTTTAGTCGGAAAAACTTGCTGCTCAGTATATTTTAAAACTCAAATCTAATCCTTTAAAGCCTACACATCATATTGTTTTTAACCCTTTATTTAAAAATCTGTTTGAACGGAGACCAAATGTGGTTCCACCACTTGGTGGATGTCTCAATTCGTTGATGATGTCCGTGTTGATATGGAATCCATTGCAGAGTACAAAATTCTAGATACTCCACCCAGGACCCTTATGTCAGTGGAGTTTCGCTTCGACATAACTTGTGACAAAAAGTCAGATACAGACAAAAACACTTTCCAAACAAATATCATAAACTCAAAGAGCATTATCACACATATCAGTCAATTTATACTGATGGCTCTAAAGGCCGGAATATTGTTGCAGCTGCAGCAGTTTCTGGAAATGAAATTAAAAAATACCGTCTTCCAGACAAATCGTCTATTTTTTCAGCTGAGATGAAGGCCATTGATCTTGCCCTTGATCTCGCTGAAGAATCAAATCATAATCATTTCGTCATTTTATCAGACTCATTGTCTACCAAACAAACTTTACACAATATGAACTTGGAAAGTCCCACTGTCTGTAATACCCTTGAGCGAATCTTTCGCCTCAGTACATCCAAAGAATTTGTATTTTGCTGGATCCCAGGTCACATGGGTATTAAAGGTAATGATAGAGCTGATGCGCTTGCTAAATCTGCCCTGATATTACCAATTTCAGTTGTCGACGTTCCTTATACTGATTTTATATCTGCAATTTTTAACCCATCCGGTCTTCCTGGTTATTCCAATGGGATGCCGACATTAACAACAAACTTCACTTAGTCAAACCAACCCTAGGCGAATGGCACCCCTCTTACAGGTCCATTCAAAGTGTTAGCCTCTATCACATAACGATAAATTTTAAGTCTTAACTCCATACTTGTTGTTTTGCTTTTGTATTCTTCTACTACTACGACTTCATTATATATCAGAATATTCAAGTCAAAAAGCAAGGTCAAGGTTTACATTCGAGGTTGACGTTCAATGTCAGTCATACAGAAATCCATAAGGGACAGTCGTTTGATCCTCGACGACGATACGTTTGGTATACACATAACGAAATGTTACGATTTGTTTCTCACTCGTCACTGTTCCATCTCTATGACGTTTAATCCTGGAAGCATATTCAACCACGGCAGAATAATGTTGTCTGTCTTTCACTTAGTCAACCATACTATTGAAATTCACTTGTTGAGTCGCAATATAGTTTAACGTAATGCCTTTCACTTTACACGCCTGATGTCGTTCTCCATTTTCAATGAATTCGTAGCCATAGTTTTTTGGACCTAAAGCGACATATTTCACAATACGTCAGTAGTAAGGGAAAAGGGCTTGTCTAGGCCACCTTCGGTGATTCGGATTTTCGCTCACTTCGTTCGCTCAAATCCCCTAGACAAGCCCTTTTCCCTTACTACTATCGTGAAAGTGTTTTTTTTTGTTTTAAGTTTTAAAATGTAGAAATGCAAAAATGATAAAATTAGCCTTTTTTTCACTAGCTCGGAAAGTTTAAATGTGAAAAGTGTTAAAAATTTTATATTTTGATTAGTCTTTTTTTTACTAGCTCGGAAAGTTTATATGTGGAAAGTGTTAAAATTTTTTATTTATAAAATTAGTTTTTTTTTACTAGCTCGGAAAGTTTATATGTGGAAAGTGATAAAAAAAATTTATTAGGAATGGATCACCTTCGGTGGTTCGGGTTTTCAGATAAATATGTCGGTGGTGGATCGTTTACTATAGTAATTTTATTGAATAAAATTAAGCATTTCCAATTTTTTTTTTAGTTCGGATAAAGCCTGAGATTTACCTTCCTCGATAAGTTTTTTTCTGTCTATTTCACTCAATCCTGTTTGTTTTGAATGTATGTTATCTTTCAGATTATTATATTTTTCCAATTCGTCCAATATAAGTTTAAATTCATTTTCAGATATCCAACCATCTGTTAAAGCCTTTGAAATCAAATCTTTTATACTATTCAATTTACTTTCGGCAATAGTTTCAATCTTATAATGTTTTTGTGTTTTTGTAAATAATTTACGTCTTATAAGTTTAACACAAGCACCCAAACTTCCACATACAACAGCGGCAATTTCTAATGGAAATAAAATTGGAACTGCTAAACCAATACCTGCTAAAATAACAGACATTGGTATTAGAATGCTATCAACACCATCGGTAATATTAATTCCACGTTTATATTTCTTATATAATGCTTTGCGAGTATCTCTTTCATTAATTAACGTTTTCTCAATCTCTGATATTTTCCGTAATCTATAATTTTGTCCGTCTTCGTCTTCGTCGGACAACTCTGGATATAAATTCGGGGCCGTAGGTTGTTTCATTTTTTAAGGATATTTTTTGAATTCAAATAATAACGCGGCAACGGTATTAAATACAGATCCATTGTACACCAGACTAACAAAATTAATAACACTCCCGGCTTCAACTGAAAATGGTGTATCAAAATTTATATATTCTGATGTCGTTGTATATAAAGTAATTTCACATCCTCTCAAAACTTCTCCATTTACCAATACACCAACTCTCGCTACACCAATTTGTCTTTCACTCGACAAGCTAATACCAGTTATTTGACCACGCCTCATAACAATATAACCAACGTCTTTTTGTCTGCCAGCATTTCCAAATGAAAACACTCCACCATAAACCAAATTACCTTTTTTTTCAGCAGTTATTGTAATAGTTGATTTTATAGTTTCGAGGGTTGGGTCCTTTCGGGGCTTTTTAACACCGAATATACTCATTTTTTTAAAAAATTATATAATTTCTAACACACAATTAATTGGTAATCCATTGTTATTTATCTCCTGATTGTTCTCATCACAAACACTTATACTTAATTCCGAAATATCACCATGTGTCAATTGTTTGTATTCCGGATTATCAAAATGTGTATGAACGATATCACCAAACGCTCTATTTTCAACAGAAACAACACCAAGGATATTACTGGGAGCACCATCAAAGAAATTATAAGCACTATTTATCTGATCAAGATGAATATATAGTTGTTTATAAGGTGACAAATCTATTGTTCCGGTACCATGGTGTGGATTTTTATTATTATCAAATCTTCTCTTATTTTCAAACCCTAACATTCGGCATAAACCTTCACTCATTTTCACTTCATTGAGAGTAATTAAAGAAACAATACCATTTGTTTCATTTACGGTTAATGTAATATTATTATTTTGAAATATATCTGCTATTTCTTGAAAACTATAATAACCATTTGTAATCTTATCTGGACGCTCACCAATTTTTTTAATATGTTCGTCAATTAAATTATACCATCCTATGGTATAAGTAAAACTCTTCAATCCAATTCTCTTGGTACCATATTTGTTATCTATATATTGTTGTAAGATTATTGTCTTATCAATATCAGAAATTGTATGATACATTTTTTAAAAATAAAAAAATGACACCAAAAGAATTTAGGTATAACGATGAAGCTCGTTATCCTGGCGCAGGGGTATTTAACAAGAAGTTAATCAACATTATAAAACAATCTATTATTATTTCATCGTCCGGAAAAAGCTTCAACGTAGATTTCCCGAATATATTCGAAAAATATATTTTACCACATGTAGCATCAAATGAGATAGTAGAACGTTGGAATACAAACCTCTTATTATTTTGGCAAAATCAACTAAACTTTGCAATATGGTGTGCCACTACGGGTTGTGGTATAGATATGAACAACCATTTGAAAGCGGGTGGGTTGACAGGATCATTATTCTTGTTTCATGTTTACTATCAAACGAGACGAATACTATTTGAATTATCTATTGCCTTGCCACAAGATAAAAGTTGGAATGCATTTAGTAGTGGTTATGACCGCGGTGCCTACGAACGAATATGTAAAGAGTTTGATGTAGATCCCAATACGGACTGGAGACAAGATGATGGTCTTGGAGTTATTTACACAACAAGTCATACCGCTTGGAAACGAACGGATTTTAGACATGATCATTCATCCCAACACATTGTTAGTAGTAAAGCAACCGATCTAGATTTATCAAAAATGACATTTGGACCAGAAGTGCCGGGTGGTAGACGTTGTGGTATTTCATCATGCGAATATCTTCCACCTAAAAAAGTTCATATTGATTATATTCAACAATTGGATGATGTTAAAGATGCATGGACAACATTCATTCTTGATACTTCAAATGGTTTTACGAGAGCAGGCATTGAACGGATTAATGAATCCATAAGAACTTATTGCTGGGCTATACTCAGTTCCCAGTCCCAAACAAGAACAACTATACTTGGAACAGGAACAGCTTTTGATGCTCAAAAACAATTCCTTGCAAATGTTGAGGATGCCATTAATAGTCCTGTGGATTTACCGAGTCAAATTTCAAGGTATCAAAACACACTAAAATATGCTCGAAGTAAAGTTGACTATGTTTATGGAATTGGATTGTACATGTCTCCCAGTGATATGGAATTACGAATTGGTACAATTCAAGATTATAACAATGAGATTGTGGTAGCCACCGATAATGAAGTGCTTGGATTGAATAATAGTGTGAATAACCAACCTGTTCCACCGAAGCATCATGTAGAACTTATGGGAACTAAAACGAAGAAATCGCTTCCAGAACTTTCGCGATCGCAGGGAGTTCCTCACGTCGCAGTTTCACGCTCGGTCAAGACAAATGTTAAACATCAAGAGGTCGAAATGAAGAAAGAAGCAAAACAACACGAAGAAAACAAAACAGCATTAATAGTGGGAAGTATAGCAATAGGTCTTATTTTGATATATACTCCCTAGCGGCTGCATACAACAGTCTAACAACAAGAACAACCAAAGCCCATAAATGTTCTCCAAACCAGTTAACAACCTTTCCAGTTGTTGAAAATAACCAAGACACAATAGAACCAATAATACCAGGCAATGCTTCTGCTGCTTTTCCTGCAAGATTTGCTAATAGTTTACCGATATTGGCTAATTGTTTTTTAATCCATTCTTTTATACCGTCTTTTTGAGGAGGTTTGGGTGGTATAGGTCCACCACCACCTCCACCCGTAGTAGGAATAATAGCTTCAACAATAACACCAATAATCATACCAAAAGCAGTTATAAGACTAACAATTGTAATTCCTTGTTCTCTGAATAACGTTTTTATTCTTTCAGCCAATGTAGTGTCTTCTTTTAATATTTTACGTATAGTTTCCTTGATTCTATTAATCTGATTACGCAATTTATCTCTATTATTTTCAATTACTTCAAGTCTTGAACTTCTTTCAAGCTCTAAATCTCTTATTCTACTTTTTATTCTCTCTATTTCACCCGAAGGGATTTCATTATCCGATTTGGCTCGTTCTAATTTTTCGTTTTCTCTTGCTATGTCTTCATCTATTGCAGTCAATTTTACCAAATTATTTGCAAGCTCTTCTCTTACATTAGTCATAGCTTCTATTATACCATCCATTTCTCTCTTTGTCATATAGGTTTGTGTTCCTTGTTCACTTTGAATTCCCCTGTATCGTTCATCTAGTTCATTAAAAATAGTTTCTAATTCTTTCCTTGTGGTTTCAGCCTTATTGGGTAAATCGGTCATTTCCATATTATCAAAATCGGGTAGGTTATTTTCTATATTTTGTAATTTTACACGAGTTTCCGCCGGTGGTGGTTGTTTAGTTGGCAGTCCGTAGTTTTCAAAGCCCAACTCGTTTGTAATTATATCCCTTGCACCTCTACCAATTACTTTGTTAATATCACGTTCCAAAGTACTCAAAGCCTTAAAACCAACACCTCGTTCTTTGTTAATTTGAATAAGTTTATTGTCAACCTTTAAAAATAGTTTTTTATGATCTGGTCCGAGTTCAAAGTTTGTAAAATCGATATGTGATGGTTTATATCCACGCTCTTTTTCCAAAAACTCGTAATATCTTTCAACTATAGAGTTTTTCTGTTCTACTATTAATTGCATTCTTATATTATCGCTAGTATCAATATCCTCAATATGAGCACTTCGGTTTTGTATAGTTCTATTAAATTCATCGTCTATAAAAGATGTTTCCTCTTCATCCACATCATAATTGTCTTCGTCATATATAGGATTATCAAAGTCTATTCTACCTTCAGCCATTTTTTATCCTTAAAAAATGTCGGCTTACGGAAATAAATTAAATCCATACAGAAAAATAAGAGAACCGCGTGGTGTTAGAGGCATTCGCCAAAGTGTTGTAATAACAAATAATCCTTCAACTATTGATCAAAATCAACAATTGTTGGTGAGATTTCCTAATCTAAGTAGTAATGATGTTATTGTTCCTGGAACAGTTAGATTAGCATTTGAAATTGAACTAAACTCTAAAGATGCAAATGCAACTATATTTCAAAACATAGGAAGAACAATAATTAAGAAAACCACAATTAGAATAAGTGGAAATGAAGTTATGTCTATTGATGATAGTGATATTTATCATTGTTATATTGATTTATGGAGATCTCCAACTGAACGAGTAAATATGGTCTATCAAGGTATCGGCAAAACTAATATGTTAAAACATAGGGTTGGGTCCAAAGGTGCTTCGGTGGACAAAGAAGATCAAGCTATTGCAAAAGCATATGGAAACAGGTTTTGTATTCCACTAGATTTTGAATTATTGAATACCCATATGCCATTTTATCAAGCAGGTTTTGGTGATAGACTTGAATATGAACTTACGTTCAATGATTATAACAAAGTAATTAAATCAACAGATCCCGATTCAAGTTATTCAATCAAAAATATTTGCTTGGAATTTGATACCGTTTCGGATTCCGGATTCGCAAGACAAATAAGTCAACAAGTCGGTGATAAAATGGTTGTTTTATATGATAGAATACTTAGACACAGGAAAATATCTAAAAACAAATCCGATACACTATGGAATATTAATCTAAATGTTCCGGCTAGAAGTATGAAAGGTATTCTAATGTTGTTTGAAGACCCAGAGAGAACATCAACCAAAACTTATTACAATCCTGAAATAACAAAAGTACAAATGACGATAGAAGAAGTTCCAAATCAACTATACAGTCAAGGAATGAAAGCATATCAACAGTGGGATGAGATAAATAAATTCTTTGCTTTGAATTCAAAACAAAATAAAGAAACAAATATGGTTATAAAAGATTTATATTTCACTGATACATCATTAGAAAAATATCTAACAAACAATTATGCATTGTGGTTGGATTTACGTTCAACGGATGATAACTCTCTTCACGGTTCGGGAAGAAGAATTGAAAATGCATCGGAAGGTATAACAATACAAATAACGAAAGAAGAAGGAGATGATGAGACAATAAATATTTATCTATTTGTTATACAAGATGCACAAATTAATTTTGAAGATGGTAGATTTAAAGAAATTAGTTATTAATAAATGGAACTACCCAAATATCCACATTGTGCAATTATATGTGGTCAAACCGGTTGTGAAAAGACTGAATTTGTTTTGGATTTACTCGAAGGTGAATATAGAAATGTATTTATGTATATTGTTATACTTTGCCCAACGATTCAATGGAACAAGGCATACAAAAATCGTGAGTAGATTGGTGATGTTAGGAACCCGAAAACAAAGAATGTTATAATTGTTAATCCACTAATCAAAGGTGAAGAAAAATTACAAGAACTACTAAGGATGTTCTTCAAAAAATATGCTGGTCATCCAACTCTATATATTATTGATGATTGCAGTGCTGCAAAAGAATTAACAAAGAAAAAAGATATGCTGTCGGAGTTGGCTTTCTCTGGTAGGCATGCAGAACAATCGGTTTGGGTTATATCGCAAAGATACAATTCGGTTTTGAAAGATTTAAGAGAACAAACAAAATGGTTATGTATATTCTACACCAAGGACAGAGATAGTTTTGAAAATTGTTTAAGAGAGAATGATGTTATTCCTACTTTGGAAGAACGACAAAGAATAAAAGAAGAATTAAAAAAAAAAGAAGCATATTAAATTAATTTTGAAAACCGACCAACCTACCAATTATTGGGTAGTTGATTAGGCAGAGCTTTAGTAATGCTTTAGCAATGCTTTAGTAATGCTTAAGGAATGCTTAAGTAATGCTTTAGTAATGCTTAAAAATATACCTATAAAAATGGATGCTGAAGAATTGCTTAAGGAATGTGCAGACGATCAAAAAGCGAATGATCAAAATATTGAAACAAAACGTGAAAGATTATCGGCTATTGTTGCAGGTGGAGGAAGTAAACAATATCTTGGAAAAGATCTACAAATGGCGGATATTGATACAATGACACCAGAACAAATAAATAAATTATTCCGTAGATATGAGGCTAGATTGGGGGCAAGTATGACGAATACATTAGGAAATTCTTTTATCAATTTATATATTATGGTTGTATCAAAATATTTTAATATTGTTAATCCACCAAAACTAAAACAAGATTTAGAAGAAGATCCATTTATCAATCATGCCTTGACTAGTACATGTTGTGAATTGTATAGATATGGGATGTACCTTGCACCTTTTACAGCTATGCTAACAACAACAAAACATATTATTCAAAACGAAGAAAAAAGTGAAAATGTTAAAATAAAAAAAGATGAGTGAAAATATTACGATGGAAAAACCTGAACCCGATACAAAGTCTGGAGGGAAAAATCCAAAAAGAGTATTAGCTGGTAAAAAAGGTGCTGAAGCAAAAAAATTAAAAGCTGAATTAAAAATAAAAGAAATTGAATCGATGAAGAAAGAAAACATAAAATTGAGGGAATCCTCCCATCCGACCGCAGGGAGCTCGATAACAAAAGATGAAGTTAAAGAAATTCAATATATAAATGTTTCGAAAAATTATATACCTTTGTGTCTAATTTGAGTTGTCGGATTGGGAATATATATATATAAGTCTAAACAAAAACCAGTGATACAACGACAACAACCTATAATACAACAAATGGAAGAATTCGACCCATTTGAATTTTAGTTAAATTTATCATATAAAAAATGACATCACAAATAGACGGAAAACAAAAAGTAAACATGTTATATCATTCGGGAGTGAGAAGTATTTTAACAGTTGGGTATTCAGAACTAGGTAGAAAAATATTTAGAAGACCACCTCCAAAAGTAGATTTTAATATGTTGGATATTGGAATGTTAACTGTTGATATATTACTCGCAATATCAACAAGAGATATGTTGGTTAAACAGGGTATTATTCCAGCTGATATTATGAAATAAGCGAGCGAAGCGAGGCGACCGCAGGGAGCTCCTTACGTCGCAGTTTTCACTTCAAGCGATTTTATTTTTTAATGTTTAAAATATTTGAATGCGACGTAAGGAGCTCCCTGCGGTCGTCTCGCTTTGCTCGCATAATCGAATGTTTAATAAAATAAAAATATTTAAATAAGCTCGCTTTGCTCCGACCGAATGGGAAGACCAAACCTTCCGCTATAAAAATGGCAAGTGCTGTAGCAATGATGGTTGGCGGAGCGGTTGTGAATGCGTTAGCCTTTTCTGGTAGTAATTATTTATTTTTGCATATGGGTAAAAATAGTGATGAAGAGAGAAAAAGACATGATGAGGCAATGGAACAATTAGAAGAAGCTCAGATTGAATGGAATGAAAAAAGAACACAAAGATTAGATTTTATTAATGAACAACTGAAAAAGGAACATCATGCTATGGATGAATTTGATAACGCCGATACAGCGATGAAGAATTATTATTATATTACTGGTAAACAATTACCAGCTTTACCTCCGAAACCTACATTAGGTGATTTTTACAATCCATCGGAAGACCAGAAGAATAGAGAGATTGCATTTGTTATTGGTGGTATGGCATTAACTGGATTCATTACATGGAAGTTTGCAACGTAAGGAGGTGACTGCAGAGGAACTCCCATTCGGTCGTCTCTCTGTGTTCGCTCCATATGGTGAAGTATCTATTCCATTGTCATGCATATATCTCTTATCATCATATGGTACTGTACTTTTTTTATTAACTTCATTAATATACATATTATGCTTTTTTGAATTCATCGTATACATTTTATTCATTTTAGTTATACCATTGAATAGAGAATCTTTATAATCATCAAACTTTATATCTTTTTTAATTGTAGTTTTTCCAATTCCTTTTAATTTCTTTTCTTCTTTTATGTTTTGATTAGAGAGTTTGTCTCCCTCCGGTCGATCTAAATATGTAAAAGAATATGCTTTACTTCTTAGGTAAACTATTTCATTCATAATTTTACTATTAAGTTCATCTTTAAATTTTCCTACTACTTTTTTTTATTTTTTTCCGAATATAAAGGATGATCTTTGGGATAATCTGATGTATCCAAATAATCTTGTATTTGTTTCATATCCTCGTAAATATCTTTAGTTTTAATTGATATGAATATACTGTCGGTATTGTTTACAATTAAAGGAAATCCACAATTAAAATTTTCAGTTTCCGTAGATAAATCATAAACCATCTTTTTTGGTTTTCCCAATGGTATTATCTTTTTTACATTGGCGACTTGTTTTTTTAGTTATGTTTAAGTAAAATATATTTAATCTATCTTCATATGTATTGATATTGGTATTATATCCTAGAGATGTTATAAGATAATGTAAACACGAAAATGTAATTTTAGATTTTTGCGTAAAACAAAATTGCCAATCCTTTCCCTTCTTGTAACCGTCTCCTTGGTAAAATCCTCTAAAAAAGAATAATTTGTAATTATAATCTTTATTAAGAATCTTGTATGGAATATATTTTTCTTTTTTATCGCTATAAAATCTTTCAAATCCTTCTGCCATTACTTTAAAATTTCCTTTCGGAACAATTACATAAACACGAGATGATTTCATACAATCTAGTATTTTAAAATCAGTTATTGTATATATTTCTTTGCAATATTCTAAATATTTATTTAAAAGATTCAAATATTGGTTATACAAAACCCAGTTATATTTTATTCCTCCCCACTTGGTTTGATAAATTCCACTTGTTCCATCCGCTAAAAAGAAACCTTCGATAAAAGCTTTTTTCTCTTCTAAAGTTTTTGGTTCTAATTTCAAGAAATCCCTTTTTAGAGGTGGATTTATTTTTTCTTTGTAACTGTCGTTAAATAAAAGATTTGTATTCAATGTTAAATCTTTAGGTTTAATAATTTCATTATTATCTTTAATTAAAGAATGATCTTCGGTAACATCAACAAATCCTAATGATGTGACAACTCTAAATATTTCTTTATTTGTTTCATGTTTTATTACAGTTTTTATTTTAGAAAATCCTTTACTTGTCCAAACTTCAATATTATTATTTGGTTTATGATAAAATTTACCATTTGAATATTCATATTCATCAGTAATATTTTCTATTTTATCAATAAATATTTTATTTTTATATCTTAGTATTAATGGAGTATCGTTTAAAACTGAATCAGAAGCAACAAGTTCATTTTTTGGCCATAATTCATTAACAACATTATAATAAAAGTCAAACATTAATTGTTTTGAATAATCCAATATAGCCTGTCCCAAATAAATAGGTTTATTAAATTTAACAGAAGTAACATTATTAATTATAGCAACAAAGTTATCATTAAATATTATTGAGTCTTTAAAATTTGGTTTGTTTATATATTTTTTTACTTCTTCTCTATTAGAAGATAATATAATCTCGCTTCTTCCTCTGATATTTTCTAATGTCTTTCCATAGAAACTACAATTCATTAACTTCCAAAGATCTTTTTCAAAAGTAGATTTAGATTTTTTCCTTTGTTCGGTATTAAAATTAATATATTTGGCCAACCAATTTGATTCTTCGAATGAAATAGTTCTATACACTTTTGTTACTTTCATACCAAGTTTAATATAATCTTTTAAAACACTATGATGAACAATATATTTCTTTTTATCATATAATGTTAATAATAGTTTTTCTTCTTTTCCTAAATGTTTATTTTCCTTTTCTAATAATTCTAACTGATATGGCGAAAGTTCTTCTTTTGTTACTTTTCTCTTTTCTGGTGCTAATGGATATTTAAATGTTTTCTTTTTACATTCATCGGTGTATTCTAAATCACATTCTACTATACATCCTCTACCTTTCGGTATTGATAAATAATAGTTTGGATCATCTTCCCATTTAAAATCTTTAGTTGGTAAAGGTTGTGTCATCGACCAACCGTACAAATTGCACGCATCCAAGTAAAATAAAAATATTTCTTCCAAGAATTCATTTAAGTTTCCACCATTCTTTATTATTTCTAAACTTCGTTTCTTTTCATTTTCATCCAATATTCTATTTCCATCACCATGATAGTTGGATGTATACTTATTAAAAGCTTTTACATGTCGTGGTCCCAATACACCACTGAATCCACCTCTTATTCCTTTTTCAAACATTAATAACATATCATAATCTGTCAATAATTCCAATTCTATATTTGTATATTTTAATCCGCATTGCCATGTCAAACTTGGTGCAGAATAACAGTAACAAGCATCTATTTCATGATATTTTAAAAAGAAGTTTCTAAATTTCTCGAATGCATCCGCCAATATGAGACCATCAGTTTTTAAATATAATTCGTGATAATCTTGTAATGTTTTACATTTAAATATTTTCCATACATTTTGTGCGTGTTCATATTCTTTTTCTGTAATTGTTTTTTGTGTAAGTGTTGAATAAAATTCTTTAATATCTGGTAATTTAGTTTCTTTTAATTTATCTATACAATCTATGTATTCATATGGATAATATCCTTTTTTGTTTTAATAAACTTATATCTGTTTTAAATTCACTTTCCAAAATAGGAAAATTATCCATTGATTTAGCAATATCTGATAGGCCTTTTGACATAAATCTATATGAATCTAAAAATCTTAACTTTTTGTAATATGATCCATATTCTATGGAAATATATTCTTCAGAGTTTTTAGAAAGAAGTTTTATTTTATTGTATTCATCTTCATATTTCATCAATTCTTCGATTATAAAGTGGAAATCATAATTAGAACCATTATGAAAGAACACAGGTATTAATTTTGTTGCTTTACCTTCTTTAGTATTACAAGATTGGCAGCTGGCTCCTCTATATTTACCTGAAAGATGACAATGTTCTCTTATTTTTTTATTTTCACAAATAGCAGTTGGAATTGTGTCTATATTATATCCTTCATCCATTGTTTTTTCTGTAAATATTATATCATTTCCTGTTTTTTCTTTTACAGCTATTGAACACCCTTTTAACAATTCTCCGGTATCTCTTTCATTTTTATAACTCATCAAACCATCAAACACCAATGAACCAACTTCTATACCCTGTTCTATTAGATAATCAAATGCCACCATTAATGATTTGTTTTCCATATCACACAACAATAGATTAATTGCGGAACCTTTAATATTATAATCTTTTCCTCTTTGTTTTTTTTGTTTGGTTGCAAGTTCAACCAAAGATGGATTCAATTTACACACTTTATTTATTATTTTTGTCATCCCTTTGTAATAATCAACAAACCAATTGGGATATTCACGTGTTATGTTTATTTCCTTTCCATTGAGAATAGCCAATAAGTCTTTTTTAGAATCTTCTCTATTTTTATTTTTTAATTTACCATATTGTGCAAGTAACTCTTCTCTATTATTAATATAATTATCAAGAGCTTCACATGGAATATTATTTTTATGACAATAAGATGATAGTAAAGTTGGGTGAGCATTCTTCATATCAATATCAATCATATTATCTTTACATAATGTATGTCTAATTCTTCTGCTCATATTTTGTAAACCTATTTTCTCGTTAGTCCAATATCTACCAAATTTATTACGTTGATGATAAGATATAATACATTCCCCAAATTCATTAGTTCCATTTAGATATTCTTTTAATAGTTTTAGTTGTGATTCATTATCCATTTGCTTTCCTTTAATATATCTACTACCCAGATTAAATTTCTCTGGATTATCAACAATATATTTGAGTTTGGGTTTATCAATTTTTTCTCGTAATCTTATATGCCTTTCATTCTCAGATGTAAACCCATCTACATTTATTATTTTTTTATGTTTTCTTATTTTATAATTATCTTCGGAAAACTCAACTCCACATATGTAACAAGTAGTTGATTCTTGAAATTCTTCTTCTTCATACTTATTTAATATTGGTTCTTTCTGTTCATTAAGGTATATATTATAAGTTATTTCTTTGAATATCTCCATTATTTTTTTTACATATTTTTCTGCCGCATCATCACCAATATAATAAAAGTATTGTGATTCGTATATTTCTGGATAATCTGATTTAACATATATTCCATAACTATTTATTTCTTGTTTATGTATTGGATTTGTGTAAGATTCATTAGGATTTGGTTGAGATGTCTTTATAGGAATATTATTTGATTCGAAATCACAATAGATAACAAATGGTAATTTATTTTTAAAATGATGATTTTTAAATTTAAGAATATTTTTCTCTGGTTTTACCATTATGGTTTTACAATATTCATTATCATAACATATTTCTTTATGTTTTATTAATGTTTCTTCTCTTCGAAATCCTTGTAAACAATTTCTACATGTAAATGATTTATGATTATTCTTATCATACATAAAACTATCTAAATCTTTAATTAAACAATAATGCGTATTTCCATTACTTTCAATGTACAAGAGATCAATAGGTGTACGATCAACTATATTTGAAATATAAACTGGATGCAAAGTTTGTTTATTTTTTTGATCCTCCAAAGCAAATACATTTATACTTAGATCATTTTGTTTCTCTACTTTTGGAATATCTTTTATTGATACCGGATATTCAATTCCTTTCATATTAATCTTATTTTCATATTCTTTATATTTAGTTACTCTTTGTTTATGTTCAGAAGAGGGATATAGTTTAGCCAATATGGACCAAAGAAAACATTTATTATCATTTGTATTTTTCACATTAATAATATTACTTGATTTAAATTGAAGAGGAATATAAGATGATGCTTTCTGGTAACCATATTTATATTGTTTTACTTTTACACTTTTAATATTTCTAAAAACAAAACCGCTACCCCTTACTTGAAATTTATCTATCCAAGCTTCAAATTTATCTATTAGACTTTCGTAAAATTTGGATAAATTATTTTGTGTTAGAATAACTCGAGCAGGATGGGAGTAATGAATTTCTATTATATCAGATGACATGGGCATTGAAAATTCACTTGTTATTGTTATTTTTATTTTCAAAGGAAATTTATTAATAACTATTTTATCTTTTAATAAGTTTATATATTTGGTTATATCATATTCATCTATATCATCAATATCGATTTCAGTAATAAGATCTTTAAACGACTTTTTTGTTCTCATTTTTTAAGGAAATAATTTTTAATTAGGTATATGCTTTTCAAAATAATATTCATTTTGATAATTAGGATTTCTAAGTAAAAATTCTTGATATGCTTTTTTATATTTTTCTTTGTTATTTTGATAATGGTTTTGTTTCATAGGTTTGTTACATTGTTTACATGAAGATTTAACTCCCATCGCCCTACCATTTGCTTTGTCATATTCATATAAATATTTATATTCATTACACTTTGTACAAATTTTTCTTTCACTCATTTTTAAAGAAATTAATTTTAATCCTTATAAAAATGGAGCAACCAAAAATATATTGTTTACGTTGTAAAAAGAATACTTAAAATGATTCGGTAGAACAAGTAACAACGTCCAATAATAAACAAATGTTGAAAGCTAAATGTTCTGAGTGTGGATCTAAAAAAATAGATTTACAAATAAATTAGCAGATGAATTACATCACAGAGTTGTAAAATCTTTTCCCAAAAGACGTGTTTACGTTCATTCAATAGATCAAACATGGGCAGTTGATTTGGTAGATATGCAACAATATTCGAAACAAAATAAACACTATAAATATTTATTAGCTGTTATAGATGTTTTTAGTAAATATGGTTGGTTAATTCCTTTAAAAAATAAAACAGGAACAACAATAAGTGAAGCATTTGAAACATTATTTACAGAAAGAAAACCAATGTTTATTTGGTCAGATAAAGGATCAGAATTTTATAATCGACAAGTAAAAGAATTATTAAGAGATAATAATATAAAGTTATATTCAACTGAGAATGAAGAAAAATCTAGTGTAGTGGAACGCTGGATAGGAACAATGAAACAACGTATGTTTAAATATTTTACTGCTCATGAAACTACAAAATATTATAAAATATTAGATGATTTGGTTAAAGAATATAATAATACAGTTCATTCTTCAATTAAAATGACACCTGTTGAAGCAAGTAAATTAGAAAACGAATCAACTGTGTATGAAAATTTATATCCAGAAGAAGAAAAGGAAACCAAAAAAACTAAATTTAAAGTTGGAGATAGAGTAAGAATAACAAAAAAGAAAGATAAATTTGAAAAAGGTTATACCACCCGTTGGACTAGAGAAATATTTGTAATTGAAGAAGTTTTAAATACAAATCCTGTTACTTATAAAATAAAAGATTTAAAAGATGAAGAAATTAAAGGTAGTTTTTATGAACCAGAATTACAGATTACCGAGTTTTGATTTTTACTTATAAAAAATCTTTGGAATCAAAAAACAGAAACGAAAAGAAGATATTGAAAATTTATTGAATCGTGTTCATAATCTATATAAATATCCCCCCGACCTTGAAGAAAGAATAACAAAATTTCAACAAGATGTACATAATAACAGAAGTGGAATGATGAAACAAATAAATATACAAAATGATCGCTTTAATGATCTACAAGAGAGATTTAGAAAGCTGGCAATAAATAATAATTCATTGCTAAACATTATTGAGCTAATGCGGAAAAAAACTTATTTCATTACAATAACGGCAGAATCAAAAGGTGCAATCACAAAGAACGAAGTTTTCTCACAAGGGAACGGATGTAAAACCAATTCTGTTGGCTATGTCATGATGCGTCGAGGTCGAATATTAGGAATGAGCCTTTCAAGTAAATGGCAGAGTGGTGAAGTTAAGGTTGGTATATCTATAAATGGAATACCATTAGAAGGTTGTGAAATTACACTTCATTCAACTACTAGAAAACATGATAATTTTCAAAAGCCTTTTGAAGTTGATATTTCAAGTGTTATTAACTTTGTTTGCTTACAAGGAAATGCAACAACGGAATGCACCGTAGCGTCACTGTTGATTGAATTATATTAACCCGTTATTTTCAATGTATCATTTATTTATTTTTGCATTCCAAAATAAATAAAAGTCAGGTATACAAAAAAAACTAATTTTATAAATAAAAAATTTTAACACTTTCCACATATAAACTTTCCGAGCTAGTAAAAAAAAGACTAATCAAAATATAAAATTTTTAACACTTTTCACATTTAAACTTTCCGAGCTAGTGAAAAAAAGACTAATTTTTAAAATAAAAAATTTTTAACACTTTTTACATATAAACTTTCACTGCTAGTGAAAAAAAGACTAATCAAAATTTAAAATTTTTATCACTTTCCACATATAAACTTTCCGAGCTAGTAAAAAAAGACTAATCAAAATATAAAATTTTTAACACTTTTCACATTTAAACTTTCCGAGCTAGTGAAAAAAAGACTAATTTTATCATTTTTGCATTTCTACATTTTAAAACTTAAAACAAAAAAAAACACTTTCACGTTAGTAGTAAGGGAAAAGGGCTTGTCTAGGGGATTTGAGCGAACGAAGTGAGCGAAAATCCGAATCACCGAAGGTGGCCTAGACAAGCCCTTTTCCCTTACTACTTACGTCGATGAGGCACTTTAACCGTTTATTTTCCCAAACGACTAGATACAATAAGCACATTGTATTCTTGAGGGTCATAAATGTACATACAACTCTCTGTGTCAAAATAGAGCACCCTTCTTCCCAGGGGTTCAAGCACTTTGTACAGTTCTTATCGAGCATAAGCCGTCACAAAAGAAGCCACCAAGATAAAGAAGAATGGGGGTCGGCTTGATCCGATTCATCCGTGATATTAATCAGTACGATTTCATCATGATCAAAACACTGCATATTTCACAGACTTTTTAGGATCGTTCAGAAATACACACAGAAACGATCCAATTTTTACCCAATAAACAATTCAACATGGTTTTGGCAAAAGCTCTTTTTCCTGGATTTCATTACTTGTTCTAAACGAATTCCTTCCCTCTGTTTCAAAATAATCTTGCTTAAACTTCACTTTATCTCCCTCTGTGTCCATGCCGGAAGGATACCCGCTGGCTTCTTGCTTCATTTTTAAGTATTTGTCAATGTATTGACGGTACACGTCAGTGCTCCATTTATCCCAGTGCCATTCATGGTATACTTTCAACACTTTATACCTTAAAGAAATGGCTTTCACCGATTCTACATGGGTCCACGTTCCATACAATACCCGTTCATACAGTGAATGGGTACAGTAATCTAACTCCTCTTCCGCACAGGTACGACATAGAGCAAATACCATTTTGTTATTACAGTTCATAGGTAAGACAGGCATCCATAAATCTTGCGGTGCAAGGACATATTTGATCAATCCTTTGTATGTTTTAATACGCTGTGGATCAATTTGCTCTTGACTCAGAATTTCGGGATGACCTAATGGATACTCTCTGTACCTGTTCACATAGGGATAGAGGGAACAAATGTCCACATATTTGATCTCTTGGTCTTTTTCTACTGCATGATGCAGTCGAACGGCATTAGTACGACCTCCGAACAAAGCCTCCCTGGGTTGAATTGGGTCTTGACCCACATAATATCGTTCCACTCTTATACGCAGGGTCCTTGTGACAAATTCCCATTCCCATTTCACCACTAACGGATACCCTTGTTCTTTCAAATGCCCAAGTCTTTTTTGTGTGTCTTCATAGGCGTAATTCACGCTTTTCAACGTATATGGATTGATGGTACCCCGATTGGGAAAGCAGGTGGGACACCCATGGTATCAACATGAATTCATACACGGTCTCTTTGTCTCTTCACAATACCCATCCGTTTAATTCGGTCCAATTCTTACTTCTCCTCCTTTGTGATTCAAGGCACGACGAATATGAATTCCATCAGTCACAGCAGTCATGTCATTTGTAACCAACGTATGCTTTTCATGGAATACCGAGTTTTATACTACTCAAAATTTGCTAAGGATCACCTTTTGACATTGCATATTTCAGTCCTATTATGATCATATTAAAATCGTATTTCCGCTAACGATACATCTGTACGGGGACCTCATAATTGTGTACTTAAGTTATCGATTTGTCTTGTACACCTTGTGCGATAAGCAAATGGAAAAGCATACCCGTGGAAATTTGGTGTTTTATGGCCATGTTTTTCACTTAAACGTGTACAAGCAGCAAGACTTCTCTCGTTTTATCGTCAAACTGTTCGAAATTAGCAAAAAATGGCAAATCGACAGGTTAGACGTCGTTTTAGTAAAGATGAGATGAACGGGGGTATTGGAATGTTGGAGGCTGGCCGTTCACAAAGGCACGTTGCTAATGTCCTTGGGGTATCCCAGAGCGTTGTCGCCAGGATGTGGAACCGATTCCAAACTACTGAGAATGTCTTGCAGGGCCACGCCGGAGGTCGGGAACGTTTAACGACTCCAGCCCAGGACCGATTTATTGTCCTTCAGGCCAGGCGCCAACGGTTCTCGAACGCTACGACCTTATGTAACGACTTACAGAATGCAACTGGCGTGCGTGTAAGCACACAAACAGAAATAGGTTGCATGATGCTGGGATGAGGTCACGGAGGCCAGCACTTCGCATTCCATTGACACAACGCCATATTCAAGAGCGTTTGCAATGGGCGCAGACTCTTGTCACATGGACAGTTAATGATTGGACCCCGGTCCTCTTCACTGATGAGTCAAGGTTTTGTGTGGACTTCACGGACTGACGGGCTATGGTTTGGAGAAGTCCAAATGAACGCTTAGCTCCAGCGTGCGTTGCAGAACACGACCGTTTTGGCGGGGGTTCAGTCATGGTGTGGGCGGGAATAAGCGCTCAGGGGAAAACGGACCTACACATCATTGAAAACGGTACACTGACGGCAGTAAGGTACGTCAATGATATCTTAGACGTCCATGTACGCACGTACGCTGGCGCAGTCGGCCCTGATTTCATTCTTATGGATGATAACGCACGTGCACACAGAGCCCACATCACAAATCGATATCTTGAGGAGGAAACTATAATCCGCATGGATTGGTCAGCGAGGTCCCCGGATTTAAATCAAATTGAGCATGATTGGGATATGCTGCAGAAAGCCCTTTCTTCATGCCACGTCCGACCAACAACAGTTCAGGAGCTAAGACATGCACTCGTAGAGGAATGGGCCCAGATTCCTCATCATAAGGTCCGCAGGCTCATCAGCAGCATGCGGCGGCGATGCCAGGCCGTAATTAATGCCCGCGGTAAGTAATGTTCAACATAATCTTGATAGTATAAGGTATTGGCATAAAATGGAAACCATCCTTTAGCTAATTCAGTCAGTCCAAATGTCTTAGGAAAAGCTGAGAGTGGCATACTTAGGAAACTGATTGAGTCAATCAATCGTATTCCATGCACTCTTAGTAGAATGATTTTACTTGATTGGTGTTTTACGGTGCTTTTCACACTAACTAGGCTATATCGCACCTACAGCAGAATTTGTTAATAACAATAATAATTGTTGCGTAGCTCATCTTCATAATAGATGGAGAGATCCGGATATAGATTCCCCATCTTGGTAGGTACAGCGACACTATTTTTCTCGACAGAGATTTCTTTGGAAGCACGTGAACGATTTCCCATGTTTTCAAAGTATTGAAAATAAACACAGGCACATACATATAAATACACAAAACGTTTTTGCTTGATTGGTGTTTTACGGTGCTTTTAACACTAACTAAGCTATATCGCACCTACAATAATTAATTAATCAATTATGTGAATTATATTTTACGGTACAGATTAATCGCCTTTAAAAACTGAATAATAAGCATAGATTGAGTGTTTGTGAACAGGTCTCTGAGTGAACTTGCGTTGAAATATTGGTTCCAGGTTAGGGTATATTCGTTGCAGTCTAGAAGAAAATGTTTTCCAGTGAAGGATTCGTTGCATGATATGCAAAATGGTTAATCTTCTCGGTTAAGTTTGTATGAATGAGTAATTCGAGTGTGTCCGATACGACACCTTGTAATAACGAGTTGGTCTCGGTGAGTTAAAAGAGGGAAAAATCTTGATAATTGGACATGAGAAAGGATAGCATGCAGTTGGCTATTTGTCTTTTCATCCCATTGAGATTCCCATTTGGATTTGATAAGTAAATTAATAGATGGCTGAAAATCGCTGTTGGGTAACGTGATTGCAAATGGTTGAATATTAAGAGCTTCTTTTGCCAAATATCAAACGTTTCATTTCCTCGAATACCTATATGGCTAGGTATCCAGCAAAATTTTACACATTTTGATTATAAAATATCATGTAAGCGGATGAGTAAATGTTGAATCAAGACATTATTGGTTTTGTGATTTTTAATTGCTTTAAGAACAGATAGAGAATGTGAGAAAATTAGGACTTTGTCTGCACTGTGTTGAGAAATGTATGATAATGCCAAGTCGATGGCTTTTGTTTCTGCTGTACAAATTGATGCCTTCTCTGGGAGGCCCATCCGATGAATAAAGTTGTGTGCGAAGGCAGCACAACCAACCTTGTTGCCGTCTTTTGAGCCGTCAGTATAGATATGGATAAAATCATGATGTAATTCTATAATTTTGGAAAATTCGTCGTTATATAATTCAGATGAGTTAGGAGATTTTTTATGTTTTGGATAGATCAGTATTTACCTCTGGACATGATTGTGTCCATGGCGCTATATTTTATGTAAGATTACGTGGGTCAAGTTTGAGAGCTCCTAAGTAGCCATCCAATCGTAAACCAATTGGTTTTATTTCTTTTTCTTTGATTTGAAATTGCTCTTTGCTATTAGAGTTGAATATAACGTCTCTGGTAGGATTTTTGTCGTTAGATGAAATAGACTTTGCATACGGAAGCGATAGCTTCTTCCGACGTAAGTTTAGTAGCGGTTCACCGGCCTCCGTATATAAACTTTCTATTAGTGATGTGCGGAAAGCACCAAGAGCCAAACGCAAGCCTTGGTGGTGTATAGTGTCAAGCATCATTTAGTATGACTTGCGGGCAGAGCCGTAAACAATTGATCCGTAGTCTAATTTGGAACGGATAAGGCTTCTGTACAATTTTAGTAACGTTGAGGTATCTGACCCCCATTCATTATTAGAAAGGACTTTCAGTAGATTTAGAGCTTTAAGACAGGTTTTTTAGGTTTTTAATATGGGGTATGAAAGACAATTTTCTATCAAAAATGACACCAAGAAATTTTACTTCAGGTACAACAGGGATTTTCGAGCTGGATATGTATAGTTCTGGATCGTTGTGTGCCTTTCGCAGACAACAAAAGTGTATGCATTGCGTTTTGGATTTTGAAAATTTAAAACCATTTTCTTAGGCCCATTTTTGGATCTTATCAAGGTTCTGTTGTAGCTGGCGTTCAAAATATTGTCGACGTATAATGAACAATCAACTCCGGGGTTAAGAACTTTGGTTATATTATTAATTTTAAGACCAATCAGTGTAACCGAAAGGATGCTGCCCTGTGGAACTCCCTGTTCCTGTTGGTGGTTCTCTGATAAAGAGGAACCCACCTGAACATGGAAATTACGGTTTGATAGAATATTTGAAACAAACAAGGGAAGTCTCCCATCTAAACCAGCATCTTTAAGATTTTTGAGGATGCCATACTTCCACGTCGTATCATAAGCCTTTTTAAAATTGATACTAATTTTTGTTTATTAATGAAAACTTCTCTAATGAAAGATTCAAGTCGGACAAGATGATCATTAGTGCTTCGCTGTTTACGAAAACCTGATTGAAAATTAGTTATTACTCCTTTAGATTCCAAGTACCAAACAAGACTGGTGTTAACCATTCGTTCGAAAGTTTTGCAAATACAACTAGTGAGAGAAATAGGGCGGTAATTAGTAGGGTCATTATGGTCTTTCCCAATTTTAGGGATAGGTATAACGAGTGCCTCCTTCCAACAAGACGGCACATCACCTGTTACCCAGATATAATTGAAATGTTTTCAAGTGAAACCTGTGGTAAATGCTTCAGAAGTTGGTAATGAATTCCATCAGGTCCAGCGACAGAGTCTTTAGCTTTATCAATAGAGTCCATTAATTCATCCATGTTATAGAATGTGTCGTATTCTTCGTCATTATTGCATTTAAAATTAATATTTTCTTTTTCAGCTTTAGATTTGAATGAATTGAATCCTACTGAATAATGTTCTGACGAAGAGTTGAGGGCAAATATTTCAGCTAATGTATTAGCTATGTCCTTTGGCGTTTTCGCGTCAGGGCCGTCACGGCGTTTTAACTGTACAAGTTGTTTTCTGTGTTTACCGCTAATTTTTCGGACCTCGTCCCGTACTTTCTGAATTGTTGTATGTGAATTGATTTTTGAAATGTATGACCGCCAAGTTTTACGTTTCGATTCACTTTGCTCTGAATATTCTGTATTTTTCGAGGTTATCAGTTGTAGGACAGCACTTGAATTTCAGGAGTGATGCCTTCCGACTCCCTTACATTCATCATCAAACCATGGCTTTTTTATTTTGTTCACAGAACTTTCTTAGATTTTGGGATGTTATCGCAGGCGATTTTATTTAATATCGAAGTGAAGCGATCCGTTTGATTATGTACATTGTCAAAATTATTTAGATCTCTCGAGCATAGCATCATAAATTTTTTCCTATCGGCCTTTTCAAATTTAAAGTAAGTGCGAGGTTCATCTGGAACTGAGTTATTAGATGATAATAGTAATGAATAGTGATCACTACCAAATTGCTCATCTAGAACTGACCAATCAAAATCTAATAATATAGAAGGATGGGATAAAGACAGGTCTATGCAGGTAAACGTACCTGAACCTGGATGTAAATAGTTAGGGGATTTATCATTAAATAAACTTAATTGTAAATTGTCAATTATCTTTTCCATAACTTGACCTTTAGCGTTTATAGAGTTGCTTCCCCACAACTGATCATGTACGTTAAAATCGCCCAACAAAAGGAAGGGTTGTGGGAGTTGTTGAATTAAATTTTCCAACTCATTAGTACTTACAGTTGAGTTTGGCGGAAGATGAAGCGAACAAACCGCAATAGGTTTATGTAAAGTGACCTCAACTGCAACAGCCTGTAGGTGGATAATTTAATTTGGCGCCGAAGAACACAATATGAAACAACAATTGTTGATCCTCCCGATGCCCTCGTATTGTTATCACAGATGGCGTTATAAAGACTGTAGCTTTTAATAGTTAAATTATCATTTGACATTGGGTAGGTCTTTTGGAGACAAATCACTTTGGGAGTATACTTGGATAATAAAATAGTAAATCATTATTATTAGATTTTAAACCACGACAATTCCATTGAATGATATTATCCATGGTTGATGTTTATAAAAAGAGAAAATCACGACGGAAACTTGACAGGACTAATATTCCTGTCCGAATTACGCTGGCGGAGCATTTCCTGGAGGACGAGTGCTTCCTTGGAGGTGAAGCATCGATCTCTTCGTCCTCCATTGATTCGATCTCCTCAAGAGGATCAAATCTGTTGGAGGTTGTCACCAGGTTTCGTTCGGCCTTTTTCGGCCGATCTGTAAGAACTATACGTTCTTTCGGTGTCTGCTTCTGAGAAATCTTCTCAGTGGAAACAACCTTGTTAACAATGCTTTTGATTTTCTTAGGCGAAGGCTTTTGATTGGTACTATTGCAAGTTAACTGTGTCACTGACGGGGAAGTTTGACTCTGCATTTTCTTTTGTTTGACAGGGTTGTACGGTGGTTACACATGTGCAAATATTACACTGTGTACCGACATCAACTGTTTGTGCATGTTTAGCAGAGATGCTGGCGTAAGATTGAGCTTTACGTGTTTGAAAACGCTGCGCACATTCGACTTGTTTTCGTGCCTCTTGAAATGAGATGTTAGTTCTAAATTTACTTGATAGAATCTCTTTTTCAAGTTTCCACTTCATACAAGACCGGGAGGTGGCGTAATGCTCACCCCCACAGTTTGCACACGAAATGGAACCAGTATACTTATCAAGATCACCTTGACCAACACTGCACCTGCGACAGATGCTGATCCTTTGACAATTTGTTTCGTGGTGACCGAATCGGAAACACTTATAACATTGCAGAGGATTGGGCACGTACACTTCCACTTTGGAGGAAGTGTACCCAATCCTAAGCGAACTTGGTAGAGCCGGTGAGTTGAAAGTTGCAATGAAAGTGTTTGTGGGTACTTGTTTGCCTTGTCTTCTTGAATATATGCGCTGTATAGTGCGCACACACTGTGTTTTCAGCTCCCGGGCGACCTCGTCGGATCCAGAACTGGGCCCAAGGCGTACATTGAACAGGAATTTTAAAGAAAGACTTGATGTTCATCAGGACGTCCGCCTGCGTTTGTCTCGCAACCTCCACAAGCAAACATCCGCCACGATGGTTTTTTACCGATTTCGCGGATCCGATAAGGCCATTGATTTGTTTCTCGATCATAAAAGCTCAGATCTGACATTTTTGTGCCCACGTCAAGTGACTCGATGACGATTTAACACGGGAATGAGGCACTTGCATTGTCGTTTTGGAAGCAGGGGTCAGTTTATGTTTTTTGGGGTCATTCGAGTTTAGGTTTGAGGTATCCATATTTAAGAAGTTTTGATTCATCCACCAAGTTCCTCAGCCACCACGAACTCCAACTCGGAAGCGTAAAGGGGACGGATATCCAATCCTCAAGCCACGAGGTAACTTGAAGGATATACTCGTGCAAAATCAGTATGATTAAATCAAGAATGATTCCAGACGATTAGCCCATGGGCCACCGCTTTCTTGGATAGATATGTTAAGAATGTGAGATATAGATTGTACGATATCTAAAAATGGGTCAATATGCGAAGAGGGTAAGTAAAGAGACGAGATAACAGGTCAGAAGTTAGAGAAGGATAGATAGAGGAGGAAAATGACAGAATAGGGAGAGTAAAGTAGAAGGAAGTAACAGAGAAATCGACCCATCGCGATCACGTACATATGGTAAGACGCTCTAAACTAATTTGTACTGTCTATCCAAGGGCAAGGCATGACCAGCCGATTGACCAGGCTGGGCCCACCTGGCCACCCGTCTATCCTGAAGCAGAGGCCAGGCAGTGTGCTGGAGGGACTGGAGATCCCTGGGTCCTCCTCAACTACCAGGATCCCCCTTTCCAGTATACGGGGCGCTGCCCACCGCAAACAGACAGATTTGGTTTTAGCCATGTGCACATCACAAAGGCACAAAAATGTACCTGTCTGAGGGGTACATGTTACTCCCCCTCACCACGGAGAGATACACAACAAAGAGGGGGGGAAACAAACAAATAATGTTGTATGTTTAGTGATAACACATGGTTGTTGTTGTTGTTGTATGTAAAAAACCGGCAAAGTCAATAAATATTTTTGTTCATTCACATGGTGTTAGTTGTGATTGTCAAGTCATGGAGTCCAGCTTATTGTTTATGCATCCTTGTAATATGTTTATCTCAGGTCCAAGTGGGTTTGGTACAACACAATTCGTAAAAAAGATGTTGACCTACAAATCGGATCTGTTTCAAGTGGTACCTGAGCGTATCGTATTGCGTTACAAAGAATGGCAAGCAGCCTATGCTCAGTTACACAAACAGGAACCCAACATTCGATTCTTACAGGGTATTCCTGAAGATGGCGAGGAGTTGGTGGAGGATACCTCCATTCCACATTTAATTGTATTTGATGATATGCTTAGGGATAACGATGACGAGAAAATTAAATTATGGTTTACACGAAAATGTCACATCGTAATACCAGAGTCATTTACATTACTCAATTTTCACCCTCAAACACCAGACACTTACCGGTTGAGAACCGATACTTTTCATCATTGGATCACTAGAGAGGATCGTGGACTGACGGTGTATATATAAAGGAGATTGGACTTAGGGGTCATGACAGTCATCATGGCAGACAGACTGACCACCATACCTCAGTCGCTAGAACATTTGAGTCAGGAACGTGATCCTGCTCAACGGAAGCAGTTGTTACGATCAGGATTAAAAGAAATGGTCAAATGGTTTACGTTAGCTGCTTAAGTGATTTTACAAAAGAAATTGCTGTTACCCAAACAAACACAAAACTGTAGTCAAAAACATCAGAATGAACCAGAGCAGTTAGGCGATGATCAAGTGGATGTGGACACCAAACGTCAACTCATATTGAAACCAGGAGGAAGTGGATTTCTTGAGGGGTCATGATACGAAGTTTACTTCGACGGAATGGCCACAAGACGATTCGTAAATTTGGCTCTAAGAAAACTCCTGCAAAAAGAGATCCTAAACAAAAACCAGCAAAAAGCAAAAAAATACTCCTGCAAAGAAACGTTCTCCTAAAAGGAGAGCTCCAGCAAATAGAACTCCTAAACAAAAACCAGCAAAGAAACCTCCAGCAAGGAAAGCTAAAGCAAAAAGAACCCCTGCAAAATGAGCTCCTAGAAAAGAGCCCCAGCAAAAAGAGCAAAGAAACAACCTGCATTTACAGTCTCGCAAGCAATCAATGAACGTTTTATCACCCTTCGACGAGGTTCCAGAGTATCATCTTTGCCTAGAAGATCACCCGTTGGGTCGTCACCCATTTGGTCACTCATTGGATCACCTAATTAGTCCTCTTTAAGTGTTTCACCTCCCATGAGGTCACCCCAAACTCGATCAAACTCTCCCAGTGGGTCTCCTATCTATACGGCAACACGATGGTCACCCCCTGCAACCAGTACTCTATTGAGAACTCCTCCCAGGACTCCAGGGTCAAGAAACAGTTTGAGTTCTTCTAGTGGGTCAAGCTGTTGTTCTACCTATGGGTCAAGCAGAAGCACTTCAAGCAGCTGTTCGACCTGTAGGTCAAGCAGATCCAGAAGTGGATCCAGAAGTGGGTCATGCAGAAGCAGTAAAAGTTCTACCTCCTGCATCAGTTCTTCATCTCCAGATAACCCCTTAAGTCGATTTTCACCCTCGAAATTTTCCTAATCATCATGACAGATGGTGCAGATGGTGATCTTACAAGGATGTGTGAACTTAATGAGAACACAAGTTTTGATGCTTTATATAAACAGTGATGTGTGAAAAAACGCATTAGTTGATGCCATGGCTCCAAAGCGACCACTCCTACACATGTACGGTCATCTGGTGTTGGCTTTAATTCAAGCCCCAGAGGGAGTGAGAAGAAAAATGATCCAAGGAACACCTAAAGAAGTGATTCAATGCGTCTGCGAGTATTGTCACAATGTTTTAAAAGGCAGCGTTTCCTTATCGCCGACTTAAAAACAAAGGTTGAAGCCTAAGCGTCAACATCTCCGTACCTTAGCGGTTAAAAAGTATCGATTCAAAAAAGAAACGGGTGTTAAATAAAAAAAGGAAAATTATTTCCATTATTGGCTCTAGCTCCAGTCATTGCTAAAGCTGTAACTGCAGGTTCTCTCAGTGGCGGGGTGGCTCAACTCGTGAAAAAATATGAAGAAAATGGCTATTGTACCGTTCAAAATGCTAGAAGAGATTAATCGATTGAAATCAGAAAAGCAACTTACCTCCTCCCTGACGAGTCACACAAACCTCTGATTTACAGAAACAAATGGGGGCAGTACTACAAAATGAATCCTTGTCCGAATCAGAAAAGGCACAACAAGTCTCACAAAGTTTCAACTGTCGCATCAAAAAGTGCGTGAACCCACCATCACAGTTCCACCTCCAACTCCAACAGCACTAGCAGCAGCTCCAGCTACCTTGGCCGATAGGATTTTTGAAAGTGTTCCCCAAACCATGCGCCAAAAAAACTCAACTCTTATAGCACTTTCTCCAAAATCATCCCCATATGTCATGGAACAAGCAAGATGTTTTGGAATATGATGGAAAACCCAGACAAAGATCCAACATTATAGATTTAGTCAATGATGTAATTCGTCATAGCCCTAAAAGATGGGAACAGTTTTCTCGTGGATTAAGAGAATTCAACGTACCACAAGAAGTGGTGGGAAACAATCGGAGCATGGATGCAACGACCCGAGTCAGATTCAGAGGAAGATGAATTTTACGATTGTATTGTCGAGCCTTCTACGTCTTAGAAACCTTTGAAACGATAAAAAAAAACTTGGATCAAACCAGAGCATAAGTGGGAACCCTACTAGACCATATGGACCCAAAAGTAGATACCGTGTTACAGAAGATATATTATGATCCCATACATCCTGCTGCTTTTTCGCCGTCTCTATAATACAGTGCGAGCTCACGGCATTACTTTGAATCAAGTGCGATCCTGGCTAAAAAGACAAACGACGTATACCTTGCATAAACCCATCCGTCGGAAATTTTCACGACGGAAAACCCAGGTGGGTGGCATCGATCATCGGTGGCAGGCGGATTTGGCGGATATGCAATCCCTGGTCAAACACAACACACCCTATCGATGTCTGTTGTGTGTCATTGCTGTACATGTGTATTTTCAAAATATGCTTGAGTCGTTCCACTCAATGATAAGACGGGACTCACCCGTCTTTGTATTCCTGTAGGGACCTATGTCACACCACAACATGTGGTAGACACCCTGGATCCAGTCATTAAAGATTACCTAGGTAAGATATGAAGTCAGAAAAGTTCACTAAGGGTATTGATATGAAGTTAAGAAAAATTCACTATGGGCACTGTGATCTGTTCTGTTCTGTTCCATATTTTAATTTTATTTTTGAGGTGTTCTGTTCTGTCCTGATCTATTCTGTTCTGTTCTGTTTTATTCTGTTGAGATCTGTTCTGTCCTTATCTGTTCTGTTCTATTTATCATTTTATTTTTGTGGAGTTCTGTTCTGTTCTATTCTATTGTGATCTGTTCTGTTCTTTTCTGTTCTGTTCAGTTCTTTTCTTTTGTGTTCTATTTTTTATGTTATTTTTGTGGTGTTCTGTTCCGTTCTGATCTGATCTGATCTATTCTGTTCTGTTCTATTCTATTTGTGATATGTTTTGACCTTATCTGTTCTGTTTGGTTCTGTTCTGTTCAGTTCCTTCCTTTTCTGTTCTTTTCTATTTTCTATTTTATTTTATGGTGTTTTGTTTCTGTTCTGTTCTATTCTGTTGTGATCTATTCTGTTCTCTTCTCTTCTATTCTCTTCAGTTCTCTTCTGTTCTATTATTTTATTTTATTTCTGTAGTGTTCTATTCCGTTTTGTTCGATCTATTCTGTTATGATATGTGAACATTTCTAAACTTCGTATTGGTACTCACTGTGAACTTTCATATTTCAGAAAAGTACACTGTGGGTACCGATACGAAGTTTAGAACAGAACAGAAAAGAACTGAACAGAACAGATAAGAACAGAATAGATCACAACAAAATAGAACTGAACAGAACCCACGGTACCCACATTGCACTTTTCTAAACTTCGTATCGGTACCCACAGTGAACTTTTCTGACTTCATATCGGTACCAGCAGTAAACTTTCATATTTCAGATAAGTTCCGATACGACGTCAGAGAAGGTCACTGTGAGTACCGATACGAAGTTTAGAAAAGCACACTGTGGGTACCGGAATAAAGTCAGAAAAGTTCACTTAGGGTATCGATATGAAGTTTAGAAAAATTCATGATGGGCACTGTGGGTTCTGTTCTGTTTTGTTTTGTTCTATTCTGTTGTGACAATTAGAACTTAAGAACTTACAGGAGTGAATATACTTTTTAGGTCTGTTTGTAGTAATACGCGTATATATAGGGCCCATAAATTACCACTGAGGGTTTTAAGTAACCCATAGCATTACAGCATTACTCCTATGAAAGACGAAAGATATTATGAATGCTTACAATTTTACAATGTTAAACATGTGGCACTACAGATTTCCTGCACAAAAATAATCTTAACAACGGCTTTCAAGAATAATGACCCCCCCCCCCAAAAAAAAATTCCAACCTATCTACATTATTTTAATGAGCTCATAAATAGAACAAAATACACTTTATTGGACGAAGTGAATTCTATGTAGCACTTCATTAGTCTAACGTTAGAGAACAGGATATAAAGGCGAATGTTTCTAAAGATCAGTTTGAGTACATGGATCTATGGAAGGTTATATCAAAAAAAATTTGTCAAATGTGTCTGACCATTTGTTAACAACAGACTTGGTCTTATACGGTATTTCGTGGTTTTGCAAATAACAAATTTTACATTTTTATTCCCGTTGGTCTCGCAACCTCCACAAGCAAACATCCGCTACGAAGTTTTTTTACCGACTTCGCGGATCCGATATGGCCATTGATTTGTTTCTCGATCACAAAAGGGCTCAGATCTGACATTTTTTTGCCCTCGTCAAGTGACTCGATGACGAGGATACACGGGAATGTGGCACTTGCATTGTCGTTTGTGGAAGCAGGGATGAGTTTACGTTTTTTGGGATCATTCGAGTTTAGGTTTGAGGTATCCATATTTGAGACGTCTTGATTCATCCACCAAGACCAATACAGGGAAGCGTAAAGGGGACTGATATCCAGTCCTCAAGCCACGAGGTTACTTGAAGGATATACTCGTACAAAATCAAGAATGATTCCATGGGCCACCGCCTTCTTGGATAGATATGTTAAGAATGTGAGATGTAGATTATACGATATCTAAAAATGGGTCAATATGAGTAGAGGGTATGTAAAGAAACGAGAAAACAGGTCAGAGATTAGAGAAGGATAGTTAGAGGTGGAAGTTGACAGAATAGGGAGAGTAAGGTAGAGGGAAGTATCAGAGAAATCGACCCATCGCAATCACGTACATAAGGTAAAACGCTCTAAACTAATTTGTACTGCCTATCCAAGGGCAAGGCATATCTAGCCGATTGACCTGGCCGGGCCCACTTGGCCACCCGTCTACCCTGAAGCAGAGGCCAAAGCAGTGTGTTGCAGGGACTGGAGATCCCTGGGTCCTCCTCAACTACCAGGATCCCCCTTTCTAGTATACGGGGCGCTGCCCACGGCGAACAGGCAGGTTTGGTTTTAGCCATGTACCCATCACACAGGCACAAAAGTGTACCTGTCTGAGGGGTACGTGTTACTGCCCCTCACCACGGAGAGGTACCCAACAAAGAGGGGATAAAAAAGAAAAAGAAACTTCGGATAGGGTGTATGAGGGTTATTGCCTTGAAGGCGATCCGTTGGATATTAATGAGAATTTTGATGATTTCGAGATTAAAGTTGGTAAAAGGGCCGTGCTTTGGTGTAATGTCATGGAAAGCGCGGTGAGAATAACCGAAATTAATGGGAATGGTCACAGGGGCCTGCTTTTAAAATTTGATTGGGTTTGTGTTCGTTGCGTCTATGGTGATTTCATAATCGACTGCGACTGTGATAAAGTGCCGGTATAACCTCCTTGGGAAATAAGGTTTAAGAAAAAGCATAGCATGTTAGACTACTTTTATTTCCTAAAAATATAAATTGATTAATGAATACTCTTTTAAATATATTTCTTTTATATTTAAAAAAATGCCTGATAAACAACCCGATTGCCAAATTGAGGAAAAACACCTGTGACGTGAGCATAGTATAAGGCGTCTAGATTCATACGCAGGTGTTAAACATCCTCAAAATCCCGCATTTTCGCCACCCGCCGAAAATGATTTTGAACAACGAAAGATAATCTGAAAAAATAATTCTGTGTAAAAAAAGATGTTTTATTCTTTGCCAGAACTCAAAGAATTGGTCAAAGAAAATAAAATCCGCGGCTATTCAATCTTGAATAAAAACGAATTAATAGAAGTATAATATGTTATAAAAGAGATAAAAGAAAATAAAACCGAAAGATCCGAATCCGAGATTTCATTATTTGAGATCAATAAGGATTAACCCACGACGAGTAATTTTTAAAGATATAGAAACTGGGGAAGAGATAAATTCCCCATCTTTTTACTCTGCGGGGAAATATCTAAAATAAATGCCGGGCACGTACAAAAATACGACGGAAAAATCTATAAAAAAATACGACATTAAACTAGACCACCCGTAAGATTATATTAGTCTCGGAATAATATAATTCGAATTTTTTTATTTAAAAATATATTTCTTGCATAAATAAAACATGTCGACTGTCAAAGAATTGAGAGAGTTAGCAAAACAACGCGACCTTCACGGCTATTCGAGATTCGGGAAAGCTAAGTCGGAAAATTTATTAATTAACGCGAACCCATCAACGCGAGTGCCGACCGATAACACAAGTGAGGCCGCGTCATTATTTGATGCTGTGAACCTAACAATCAATGTCCCCGTGTTACAACCCACACCCGCTAGTGTTAACACAAGCGAGAACTAATATAAATAACACGGTTACTCGCGTAACGGATTGATTGAAATGGTTGGCGGATACGACACAACCCGTCATAAAATTTGCTCCGGAAAAAGTTAAAACGAGTTTTAAAAGACAACATATTTAAGTTATTCAAAAATATCCACCATTCGAGTTAAAAGAAAGTAAATCCGCTTTGAGGAAATTTACAACCACGCGCGTTATAGAAGAGCGGAAGGTTTTGACCCGCAATCGTTTTTTCGCGCGGTCCGACGAACGGTTATTATTTTTTTACGGGAAAATCTCAAACTAAGGTGAAGTTAATTCTTAAATGCAATATGGAGAAAGTAAACATTAACAGCGGGTTAGTGAAATTAAACCCTCAGATTTTCATTCCAATATCGAGGTCAACCTCGAGGGAACCAACGTAGACGAATTGTACGATAACGAGATAGATAAAATCATGGAATCGATGGCAACGTTTCAAAGTATGGGTAGCGGTTGGAATTTAAGTTCGATCATTTCTTTCGAGATTCACACGGTCGTTTATGTTCCGGCGAGAGGAAGTTCTTACATAAAACTGCCAAAGGCGCTCGCGGTGAAGAAGGCAATTATAAACATGCAAAATGACGATAATAAATGTTTCTTATGGTCCGTATTAAAAAGCGTTTAATCCGAAAGAACGTGACTCAGAGCGTATAGATAAAAATCTTAACAGTAAAGTGAACGAATTTAATATGAAAGGTATCGAATTCCCAGTTTCATTGAAATCAATCGATAAGTTTGAGAAACAAAATCCGGGCATTGCCGTTTATATGTTTACCCTCTTAGAAAAAAATGAACACTCTAACAGGAGGGTGACAATAGACTTGTTTTTATTTCGAACGGAGAAACACAACATTATTGTTTAATAAAAAAATTAAGTCGTTTATTATCGAAACAGATTAATAACCGTGATGGTAAAAAATATTTTTGGTGCAACTGCTTAAACCCATTCAATACGCAAGATTCGTTGAACGAGCATAGAGAATATTGCCTTTTGAACGAATGTGCTAAGATAGATATGCCGAACGAGGAGTCAAAATGGCGTGCCGATTTTGAGTGTTGTCTCAAACCCGTTGATACTTGTAAAGCAAATCCGGATGAGAGTTACACCAATCAATACCAGAAATACGATCCATTGAGTTTTTGTTACTATATGAAATGTTTCGATGATAAAGTGTACATCAAAGACTCGGTCACCTACACGGATCACGATGACGTAGCGCGGATATTTGTAGAAATGTTGGAAAAAGACGTGAAAGAGATTTGTGATATTCCTCCCAAGAAGATGATATTTGGCCAAAAGGACCGGATGGATTTCATAAATGTCTCGAAATGTTGGATCTGCCAAGGAGCGTTTTCAGAAAATGATAAAAAGGTACGCGATCACTGCCACTGCACTGGGAAATATAGAGGAGCGGCGCAAAATAAATGCAATATCACGTTCAGGAAACCGAAATTCACTCCGGTGATGTTTCACAATTTGAGCGGATACGACGCCCATTTATTTGTCAAGAATCTCGGGAAAAGCGAAGGGAATATCAACTGTATACCCAACAAAAAAAATACATTAGTTTTACGAAAACGATTAATTTCGGTTCCTACATCAAAGAGGGTAAAGAAAAACCAATTACTCACCAAATTAGATTTATATAGTTTTAAATTCATGGCTTCCAGTTTGGATAAACTTGTAACTTTGGATAAACGAGTAACTTGTCTCAGGACCAATTCGCGAATGTATCAAAATATTATAGCGGGGCTCAACGAGATTTGGTGCTAAAGAAAGGTGTATACCCGTACAAATATATGGATTCGCTAAAAAGGTTGGATGAAACGAAACTTCCGTCGAAAGAAGCGTTCTACTCGAAACTTAATGATGAAGGTATTAGCGATGAAAATACGCGCATGTGCATAAAGTATGGAAAACTTTCAATATGAAAACGTTAAGAGATTACCGTCTGGAATTGAATCGGGACTGAATAAGAAAGTAAATGGCATAATGAAAGACGAAGCGGGTGGAGAAATTATCGAAGGGTTGTCGAACTTAGAGCCGAAAAATCTATAAATTTTAAGGATTATAAGACGTACTTGTTTACGGGTAGAGAGCAATTACGAACAATGAATATCATCAGAAGCCACGGTCATGAAGTGTATACGGAGGAAGTGAAGAAGGTCGCGCTAAGCCGTGACGATGACAAAAGGATCATTTTACCGGATGGGGTTCACACGCTGACCATAGGTCAAAAAAATTGTTTGAATATATAAATAAAGAATGTGAATATTTCAGTCGGGAAAGTGATTTTACCCAATAAACCGCTTAACAATTTCGAATTTATAGACGCGGTTAAGAAATTAAAAATACCCAACTCTAGAGGTGAGTTCATGCGTGATCAACTACCAAAACGACCATTAAAAACGAATGCGGAATATTAAGTCTGGATGATACGAATCCGGATGATGAAATAGGGTCTTCAAACGCCGATGGGTTTGTTGGTATAAAAGGGAAATGAAAAATATTATTTCGATGGTTACGGAATACAACCTCCCTCGGAATTGAAACACTATCTAAAGCCGACAATTTTTTTAACACGGAACAAGTACAACCGAGTGGAACGGTAATACGTGTTCATTTATGTTTGTACGTCTTAAAAGAATTAAAATAAATTCGCGTGTATATAAAAAATGCCCATTGATAAATGTGGACGGATGCCTAAAACCCACGTTTAAGATTCAGGCGTATCTTTATCTTATATAAATAACAACTTTGTGAAACGTGGGGAAATCAATATGTTTGAGAACAAGATTACGAATCTTGGAACCCCCATTTGATGGGGGTGATGCGGCAAGCAATGCGTTTGTGATAAAACGAGGAAACAGGATAGTGCGGGAGTATGGCCTGGAAGAGCTGGAAGTGAATATGCAAAAAATTAAAATCAATCAATTGAATACTCTCATATTTTCACTCGATATAAAAGAAGGTGACATCATTTACGTGGAGATATTAACAGTGAAACCGGGAGTTAAATACTATGATGAGACAAACGAAACCAGGTACCTCCATTTAACAGAAGTCTTTCATCACACACCAAACAACATGATTAATTATCATGATATAGATGACTTTGTTGATTATCATTGCGGTTTTTCGAAACCAACACCACCTGGTGCGGAACATTGGATCCTTACAGTGCCGGGTGTTTACACATTTGTCATAAATTTAAGTGTGTTTCCTCACGATATCCTATCAGAAAGCGACCCAGTTTTTTCGTATAGATCTTGATAATGGACAGACAGCAATATTAAAGGAACTCTTATTTACTCGTGATGGGTGTTGTGAAACATTGTCATTTGAAATTAATCATCCAGACACAGTATTAATATTTTACCCTGTATCGAGTATTGAATTCGCGGTTGGATATTATGATTGTTTGGCGCCGCAATATATAAGGTTGTATTATAGACCATTGTAATTGGGAAAACCTCAATTATAACAAAAGTTGGAATCAAAATAAATTCGTGCATATAAAAATGCCTGTTGATAAATTTGGACGAATGCCGAAAACTCACGTTTCAGATTCCGGCGTGTCTTTATCTTATTTAAATTACAATTTTCCGAAGAGGGGAGAATCGATATGTTTGGGAACAAGATTATGAATCTTGGCACCCCCACGGACGGGGGTGATGCGGCGAGCACGGCGTTTGTGATAAAAAGGGGAAACAAAATGATGCGAGATTACGGTCTAGATAAACAAAACGTGAATTGGGAGGGATAAAAGAATCATTGAACGACATTGAATATAAAATTGAAGGGAAATTAAAGTATGATATCGAAAAAGAGGTGGAAAATCTTAAAAGGAGTTGGAAACGAATATAGACGAGAATGAGCTGGAACTGGCAAAGACAGAAATTGGTAAAACCTTCGTTACAAAGATAAGAGAACATTTGAGAGAGTATATCGACGAACGAGAATTGGAAGCTAAACTGAATTAACTGAAGAGGGAATGTGCATTAGATGATGAAACCATCAAAAATTGAGTTGAACAGAAATTATAGGGAGACGTGAAAAAGGGGGTGAAAATTTTATTAAGGAGTTGGAAACGTACGTAGACGAGAATGGGCTGGAACGGGCAAAGACAGAAATTGGCAAAAAAACCTTCGTTACAACGGTAAAAGAACATTTTGGAGAATATATCGACGAACAAAAAATGGAAGCTGAACTGAATAAACTAAAGAAGGAATGGGCGTTGGATAGCGAAACCATCGAAGATGGAATCGAACGGAAATTACAAGGGGATGTCGAAAAGGGGGTGGGGAAAAAGAGTTGGAAACGTACGTAGATGAGAAAGAGTTGAATCCAATTATCGAAATGATGAAGATGGACGTTGGTAAAGCCGTCGTAGGAAATAATACCAAAGTTTTACGACTAGAATCGAATATGCGAATTTTCAAAAGCAGACAATTGAATACTTTCGCTCGACGTTAGTGCAGATACCATAATTGATGTGAAGCAAAGAGCGGATAATCGAGTTGTTGTCACCAATAATCAAACTAAACGATACAACTTTTTCACATCGGTCTTTGTTGAAACGTCGAACATTAAATACTATTTATAATGATGTGGTAGAGTACCCTCATATTGTAGGTGTTGACCATCTGTACGGCACAGAACACTGGCTCCTTAAAAAGCCGGGTGTTTACACTCTCGACATTAATTTGTCGTACACGAGAAAAACTAGAACTACAGAAAAGAAACGATTATTACATGTGGACCTTGGTAGGGGACAAAAATATTTTGGGACGGCCTCGAAGAAGAAAAAACACAAAAAGAAGAATTAATAAAATATGGGCATTTGGTATTAATTATCCAGACACAAGGATATCATTTTACCCTTTAACGTATGATGAATTTAAGTTTACTGCTAAAGGGCACATAAGGTTGTATTATAAACCGTTCTAGCTGGGTCGATAACGAGCAGATAAGCGCGCTATAAATAGATTGGGAAAACCTCCACGGAAGACTCGTAAATCGATAGGGGATGTTGATATTGATGCACAGCGCGACAATACACTGTATTGACACTTTAACTACAATTTTACTTTAATTTTACATCTACTAATTTTGCTAAATCTAATTATTTCCATTGTCTTGCAGTTTTGAGGTGAGGACATGATTGTCATTTTCGCAGTTATTATTGGTCCAATTAGGCTCAATTTTTGATTTCTGGGCAGTTTCTGTTACAGGGTTTTGTAATAACGGTCTTAATTTGTTGTCAAGGTATAGTTAAAAATGTTTTCCCGTACCTCCTGTCAACTGCTTACACATGTACATGTTGTACCCAAAATCTATGCGTATCAATGTCCGTGTTGTCTAACAGTACATTGTCCCCGAAAATTGCGTTTTGAATTGAAGTCCTATCTATTTAGAGGAATACAGATGAATAGCTGCCAAGTCTCGCGCAATCTAGACAGTCCTTATCTTAGTCGGGCGATATAAATTCAGTCTAGGATATAACCTGTGGTGCACCATTTTGTCCCTGTTGGTTACCATTTCAACACATTTTACACATTTCATCTGTTGCGAAGCTCTACACTACGAGATTCATCACCAACCAAACATGTTGATACCGAATTGAAAAGACCCATGAGCCTGCTTTCTCTTTCAACATTATCACACTAAAGAACGATAAAATTGGAGAATGACAGTTTTAGTCATAAATACCAAATGTTTCATAACTAAATACTCAAAAATATCAGTGAATGATGAATTAATTCAATGAGAAACAACAATAAGAGTGTACTACAATAAAATATCACTGTGTTAATAGTCTATATTGTGTTTTCATTACTAAAATCCATGTTGCACGCTATAATGACATGCTAACATATTTTGATTATTATTTGATTATTATCATGATTTTCCTTCATCATTATCAGTAGTATGAAATAGCCGATTCCAACGCATTCCCTACTCCCTACCAGACGTGCACGTGCACGAAATGGGAATCCCCCACCAACCACAGCCTCCGCTAATCCCTATCAACCTCCGCTAATCCCCCCAATACCCCACCAATTCCTACCAACCTCCACCAGACCGCCCAGCGAAAACATTTTTTTTCTAAAAACTTTTATAAATATGGGAAACCTTCTCATATTTATAAAAAACGCGCATTTTTCCATTTTTTTTTAAAAATCAGTACGTGTTCTGATTTATAAATCTTGTAATTGCTCGTTATCGATCCAGCTATTAAACGACGTGGGATAACCGTACCACTTTACTAATGATTTATTACCTTTATGGCGTATTATTTTCTCGATCCTAAATATTTCTTGACTAGTTTTTTGTAGTTCTTGTTCGTAAAATGTGCCCTGTATTTCCTCCCCATTTTATACGTCTCTGGCGTAGTGCGTTGTACGGTAGTAATGTTAAAGATTTCTTCAGTCCATCTCGGTGTATATTCCTTTTTTGGAACGTTTTCTTTTTCTCCGAGATCCTCACTTTAACTCCCACCGAAAATTGCGAATTAAAAGTTTTTATTTTATAATGGTCTGGGTAAAGATTTTGCCAAACCTTAGTTTTATTTTTCTCTTCACTCGCTTCAACGGGTGACATTTTTATCAACGAGTGCTTCGTATTATTGTATTGATCAACGAGATCGTCCAACACATCAATGTATACCCGCGTAGAATTAGCCGAAAAATACTTCCACATTTTTTTCATCGTTCTATTCCATCTCTCCACTACGCTAGATTTTTCTTCATTTTCGGTGGAATATAATTCCACTAGACCCCGTACTTCTTTATTGTAAAATTCTTTACCTTTGTCGACCCACATTTTTGCGGTCGTCTTTCCTTAGATATCTTTTTCAACCCAGTCGCGACCGATTTTCCAGTCGTATCTTTCAACGGAATTTACCATCCGCATTTGGAAAAAATATTGATAACGGCCAGTAGATATTTGATTCCGCGGTTAAATTTCGAGAACGCTTGCATATCTACCAAATTTGCGGCCCATATTTCGTCTGGCCATTTACGCGTACGCGTATTTTAGGAATTTTTTTAACAACAGGCATGTGTAATACTTCCGCTAAATCGTCAGTCCATTTTATTTTTTTGAGTCCCATCCCGAAATTCCTCTTTGTACCGATGATTTTTTAACGATCGATATATCCATTTTTTCCCGCAAAGTCGGATTATGAATATTTTTCATCTCTTCCAACATATTTTTATTTCTCGTCGCTGTGTCTTTATTTTCTAAATAACATGCGTCATGATGATACGCCGCCTTATCAATCCTGTTTATTGGCATACTCCATTTTTGCGGCGTTAGATCATGATTTAATCTTTCTCGTAATTTTGTGCCCGGTCCCGTAAAATTATGCCCCGGTAAATGCATTTCAAACGGTAAATTGTTTATCGCGCTATTTAAAATTGACCCGCCCGTCATTCTAGTAAACTGAGTTTTGTTGATCCGCATATTACACATTTTCCCCGTTTCATAGCTCTGTTATTTTTAGTAATTACATTTTCGAGACTCGTTGTTTCAGTAATTTTTTTACATTTGACGCAATACATTTTTATTTAATACGCTTCCTCGATTTAAATAAAAATGGAAATAAAGGATTTATCTTGGAATACGAAAACCAAGCGAAATAATCATTCGCTCTTGCAAAAAGGTAATCGCGGAGTTATCGCCGGGAAATCCGGTTGCGGTAAAACTACTCTATTACTCAACCTATTACTTCAGCCGGGTTGGCTCGATTACGATAAACTCAAAGTTTTCGGTAAGAGTTTATTTCAACCCGAGTATCGCCTCGTCAATAAGGCTTTTCAAAATAAGTTGTCAAAAGCCGAAATATTACGGCTTTTTGAAATGTGTGTGGAAATTACCTCGAAAGATATTCCCCCGGATCAATTTATTGACGCTCTACAGCGCGACAAACCAAAGCGAGTGGGATTAGAATGCGAATTTTACGAAAACGCCGTTGATGTGCCCGACCCCCGCGAGTTGGATTCGAGAGATAATAATTTAATGATTTATGTTGACGATTTGCTTGTAGAAAAACAAAACAAGTGCGAGTGTTATTATATTTGGTGTCGCCATAGCAACGTTGATTGCTTTTATCTGTCGCAAAATTATTTCAAACACCCGCGCCAGACGATACGGGAAAATGCAAATTTTATTTGTCTATTTCCCCAAGATTTAAAAAATCTCAAGCACATTTACAGCGACCACATTAGCCAAGATATGAGCAAGGAAGAATTCCGGAAATTGTGCGTCGAGACTTTTAGAAAGCCGTACAGTTTTGTCTTCAAAAAAAGATTGCGGGAAATATAGACGAGGATTTGACGAATTTTTTATATGTTAAGGGTTTGAGGATTACACGAAAAATGAAACAATTATTAGAATTTTCGCGAAAAATACTAGCCCCGAAAGTTCTTCCAAATTATTGCTTCGGATAATACTATGCGGTTTAAAACGAGATTTAATCCGCCGATCGAACTCGAGAAGGATAAACGGTACGAAATTGCGCGTTAACGAAAACAATCATTTTAGGTATTCTTCCAACGGAGGTAAAGATTGGCAATTATTTACGATTTCCGACGGGAGTTACGACATTATTGATATTGATCGATTTATTCAGGAACGTATGAAACAAAACGGTCATACGGACGAGGTGTTTACAACGGCAAATCCAAATACTCTAAAATCTAAAATAAATGTAGAAGATAAATTTATCGTCGATTTTAGACACCCGAATTCTATCGGGCGAGTTTTAGGTTTTTCCGTCCGTGTTATACCGATCCGGTCTTCACGAATCCAAAGATGTTGTTGATATTCTTTCCATCAATGCCATTCGAGTCGATATAGATATTATTGCCGGCAGTTATGTCAACGGTTCGGTGCAAAACACGATTTATACCTTTTTCCCAAATGTATGTCCCGGCTACAAAATTGTCGAAACTCCCGCCAATTTGGTTTATCTACCCGTCACTTTGGATACCATTCACAATATCGAAACAAAACTGACGCGTCAAAATGGCACGTTACTTAATTTACGGGGCGAAAATATCACGATTCGATTCCATATTCGTGAAATTTAAAAAGTTATTTTTCAACGTAAAATATGCGGTATATAAATGTAAAGGTTAATATTTCCGAAGGTCAGAAAGAAAAAATACAACGAGCAATTCGTAATGACACCACAACCAGTATTCGTCTAGGTAAAGACGATCTTCAAGGCAATGATCTTATCGCGATTAAAATTCAAAGGGCGATAAACGAAGGTGTTGGCCTCGTTTTAAGAATGAGTCGCGCGCAATTGGCTCATAATTTAAAAATTGAAGGGGGTTTTCTCGGGTTGTTGGCGGGGTTGGCAGCTCGGGCTTTACCTATGATAACGGGTAAAATTTTACCGGCTCTCGTTGTTGGTGCTTTATCCGGATTGGCTGGTACAGCCGCTCAGAAAGCGCTCGGAGAGGGAATTGAATCGCAAGAGTTTAGATTAAGAAAAATTAACTAGGAATTTTTACCGCCGAGGAGGCGCAGCGCCTCGCATTGAGTAAAAAATATAAACGGGCCCGCAAGGTTGTTGATGGCATTGATATAATATTTAATTTCGCTTCGATCGGTTTGACCACCGGCTTGGCTGTTCTTTTATCAACGGTGGCGGCAATTCCTATTGCTGTCGTTAGGGGTAGTTTTGCGGCGGGTCTCGGCGCCTTGAGTACGATCGGGAAATATTTAAGTAACAGATTTTCGACCAAAGCCGAAAAGCACGAAAAAATAAGAATACTCGCTTCCACAAAACGCAATACTATTTCTTCTTATATTATTTCTCAAGCGCTCAATGATAATAAAGTATCTGACGAGGAGTTTCAACTTATATTTTCTGAATTGGAAAAATATTATAACATGAAAGAAGAAATACGGCGATCTAGTCGGAAAAACTGATATGGAATTTAGAGGTCAAAATCATTTATTATTATAGTTATTTTTAGAAAAAAATATATCGTTTCTACGGATTACAGACCCCACGAAAAGGGATTTAATAGTAAAGGAATATCTCGCGACGAAACAAAGAATTCACGATAGCTTTATCGAGGAGAAAACGGGTGCACGGGATTTACAAAAAGATTTAGGTAAAAATTTTAAACCGATTACGGACTTTCAGAAAAGCACCGCCGAAGAAATCAAAGAAAATTTACGAGCGATCCCCGCCGCGTTTCCCGGTATTGCAGGTCCAGCGCCCGTTCCCGCTATTGCAGGTCCGGCGTCGCAAGTTTTCGGACCGATCGCGTCCGAATATCTAAAAAAAGCATGCCGGCAAATCCGAGGTTTGGCTTGTACACGAAAAAGGACGGCAATTTTTACTTGGGTGATAAATCCATCACCATCAAAGACGATGATATAATTGTGGACGGTGAAGAATATCCAGGCACGACGGGATTGTGGGAGCTCATCATATCCAAGGTGCTAGACAAAATTATATACACCGACGAAGATTACAGTAATTACGGCGAAATGGTTTCAACGAATGCCATTTAACGGGGCAATGACCCTTCTACCGGACGCCCGAAGGCCAGCAAGTCGTATAAATATTCGAGTATCGTTCGTCCAATTTGGGAAAATAGGCGTATTTATAAAGGCGGGCCTTCCGGTTCCGGTCTCTTTGATCCCAATTCGCTTCTCGAAAGGTTTGATTTGTTGATGGCGAGTAAGGAAGCGGGAAATACTTTCGTTAAAGACGAACTGATTTCCATCTGTAACGAGCTTGCGAACCAAAATAACTTAAACGCCGCTCAACATAAAAAATGCTATCATTTAGAAAGATGTTAGTTGCGAAAAATCGTGGTTTTGCGAGACGTAACCAATACGGCGGAAGCGGTATATTCGACCTTATTACTATCTTGTTTACCCGCGGTGCTATGCAAGCTGCCGCTCAAAAAGTCGGGCAGGCGGCTTTGGAGGCGGGAAAATCCGCCTCGAAGAGGGCTGGAAAAGCGGTCTTGAAAGCTGGGCAAGAAGCCGGGAAAAAAGCTTTGGCTGCCGCTGGGAAGGAAGTGATTGAAAACATTTTAACGCCTAAATCTAAATCGATTATAGAAAAACATATACCAGCTGACGCGCCAACCCAACCCGTTCCCCTCAGCACGCTAATTGATGGATCTGGGATTATAAGTTTTATAATGAAAAAAATAATGTATGTAAAAATGCCTACACTAGAATTTACGCGTCACTTGTACGAAAAGTATGATTCGGCCACGATTTATGTCAAAAACGGAACTTTTAATTTTAATGATGCCGAAATTCTCGAAATTCGCGATACGAATTATGGTTATCAAAAAGCTGTTGTGAAACGACGAACAAATAGATTTAGTGAAAATGTTTGAAGACGAGACGAACGCATTTTTAGACGAATACGGTTACGAACCGATCAAGCTGATATACGGAAATAAAATTTACGCGAAAAAAGAATCGTCAAAAAACAAAGCGATATTTATCAAGTTGAAGAGAGTCTACGTTACCACGGAGAAATCCTTCCCTCAACTTTGGTTAGTTTCTCTTTAGGAACCTAAAACCCTCTTTGATGGTTTTTATATCGTATCAATTATGATATGAAAACCAATCTGATAAAATAAAAAATGGCGAGTATTTTAAGAATTACCGAACATTACGCGAAGGACGAAAGTAAAGAACGGTACGAATTTCACGAATACGAACCAATTACGGGAACCAATTTAAATAATCCCGGCGAAATCCGAATTAATATAGAAACCCAAGATTTATTTACCCACCCGAGCGAAAGTTATCTGTTACTCGAAGGTAGGTTCACGAAAGCCGATGGAACGGCTTATGCGAATGGTGACAACGCCGCCATCACGAATAACGACCTCTTGTATCTTTTCAACAATATTAAATATCAACTTTACGGTCAAGAGATTGAATCCATTTTTCACCCGGGTCAATGCAGTACCATGTTGGGGGCGTTGAAATATCCAGAAATTTTCCAAATCCCAAGGTTTGAATCAGCTGTGGTACAAAGATACAAACCCAGCCGCGCATAAAGGTAACAATGCCGGATTTAACGTTCGCCATGAATATCTAATTGTTCACCCCGATCCAAAGGGCTCTTTTAGTTTTAGAGTTCCGTTACAACACATTTTTGGATTTTGCGAAGATTACGATAAAATTTTATATGGCATGAAACAAACCCTCACTTTGGCGAGGAAATCGGACGATGACGCCATCTTTAGAGCTAATGCGGCGGATGCTGGGAGAGTGAATCTCAGCAAGGTGTCTTGGTTTATTCCGCACGTCCAACCCGCCGATACCGAAAAATTTCAATTGTACCAGACGATTCAAGAAAAGACCAACCTCCGCAACTCTATAACGGTTCCGCAATCTACGAGTTTCACGTGGCGACTTTCCGTTAAGTCGAGTCCCGAAAATCCACGCTGGATTATAGTTGGTTTTCAAACCGAAAGAGACGGCAATCAGGAAAGGAACCCCGCCCTCTTTGATCACGCCGACCTAAAAAATATGTACGTAATGCTAAATTCGGACAGATACCCCGAAGTGGATTATCAATTCGATTTCACGCAATATAAATTTTCTCGCGCTTACGGGGATGCCGCCTTATTTAGATCCAAATTTTACGGGATGGACGAATTAATATCCAACCCCAATATTTCGCCGTACGATTACAAAGCCCTTTTCCCCTTGCTCTTGTTTGACGTAAGCAAACAGAGCGAAAGAATGAAATATTCCGTCACTGACATCCAAATCAAGGCGCAATTTAACGCCAACGTCCCCGCGGGCACGGAAGCCTTTGCCGTCGTAATCAGCGATAAATTACTCAATTTCAAGTCTGGCGGAAATAAAATGAGTGTGATTTATGGATAATTTTTATAATTTAAAAATGGCAGAAAAAAACAAGATTATACCGGAATTAAACATCCTCAAAACCCCGCATTTTCGCGTCCGGTTGAAAATGATTTCGAACAACGTAAAATTGACGATGGGTGCCTTGTCAGGTGCGTCGATGACTCCGCAACGTGTACAGGAATTAAACATCCTCGAAATCCCGCATTTGATCGCCCACCCACAAATGATTTTGAGGATCGAAAAATAAATTGAAGGAAATTAAAAAACAATTCCAATAAAGAAACGACTACATTTAGAGAAGTGAAGAAAATTTTACGCGCGAATGGATTTAAAGGGTACACAAAGTGGAACAAGACATATGTGAGAGAGGTATTGAAGGAACATGGATTGTTACCCGCAGACTACGATCTTAATTTTTTATCCAAAATACGAGCCAATCCGAGACCGGTGGTACTAAAAGACGTTGACACGGAGGAAGAATTACCATTTCCTTCGATTTACAAAGCCTCAAAATTTATAAAACACGGACCGGAAGTTATAAGACTTCACAACGGTAGGATCTGGCGAAACAAATACGCGATTAGTATTTTATAAATCCTCGTGAATAATAAAATTTGAAAACAGAAAAAATGCATTACGGAGATACCAGACCGAGAATTTGAGGATTTGGAGTCTTCAGAATAGAGAATGTCTTTGTTGGTGGAAGACTATCAAAACCATTTTGATGATGAGCAACGTAAGATTATATTATACCTCTAGGTTATAATATAATCGTAAATTATTCCTTTAACGAAATGTTGCGTATAAAAAATGAAAAAGTCAGAAGAAAATCGTTCGAATAGAAAAATGCCGACTATGAAAGAATTAAGAGCGATCGCAAAACAACGCGGCTTCCGGGGTTATTCGGGGCTCAGGAAAGTCGAGTTAGAAAATTTATTAAATAACCCAGTCGGAGGGACGAATGATACTCCTCAAGCAACCGCACCGGCAAAACGAATACCATCACCCCAACAAGACCTCCTCCTCCTCTTCCACCCACGAGAAAGCAACAAAGACCGCCCCCACCGACAAGACCAGCACCAACCCCACCGACCGTGTTTAATAATAATAAACGTACACAAGACCCTCGCTTACCGCGGTAAAAAAGCTTTCGACTGGACCAAATCCAAAGCCACGGATCTAACGAACTTTATCGGTAAAAATCTTAATGAACTAGTTGATTGGGCTAAAATCCCCGGTGGTGCCAGACCGAAGCGGGGACCCAACCCGAGGTTATCAGACCTCGTCCAACACGAACTGGAAGATAAAAAAAATCGAGTTAATAGAAAGTCGATCCGCTCTGAGGAATTTTACGACCGTGCTTGTTATAGAAGGGAGGAAGGGTTATGATCCGCGAAGGTTTTCGACGCAGTTCGACAAAAAATAGACGACTTTCTCGGAAGAAATAGGCAACGCAAGATTAAAATGATTCTTAAATGCGACATGGAAAGGACCAACATACAAACAGGGGATAATACAACCTGCGGCTTTCCATTCTGATATTGAGGTCGTCCTCGCGGGAACGAATTTGGATGAAATATTTAATACCATGATTGAAAGGATTTTGGAAAAAATGGCCACGTTTCAAAGTATGGGTAGCGGGTGGATTTTCGTTTCGACCGAGAAACTCGAAATTCACACGGCCATTTACGATCCGTTAAGAGGAAATTCTTACATCAAATTACCGCCAGTATTGAAGAATAAGAATGCCATCATTAACATGAAAAACGAGGGCGACAAATGTTTTCTGTGGAGCGTGTTGCGAGCTTTGAATCCGAAAGATCGAGACTCGGAGCGTACAGATCGAAATCTAAAAAGTAATGAAGGTACCTTAAACATGAAAGGTATCGCTTACCCCGTCTCTGTACACGATATAGACAAGTTTGAAAAGCACAATCCGGGTATCGTCGTGGTCGTTTATGCGTATGAAAAGGGTAAAGGCGTTTATACCTTCAGACCCAAGCGCGTTTTAAAAAATCCGATAGACCTTTTGTTGTTTAGAGATGGCGAAAAACTACATTATTGTTTAATAAAAAATAAAAGTAGATTAATATCTATGCAGATTTCGAGGAGAGAGCATAAATATTTATTTAGCAAAAACTGCCAAAATCCGTTCAATTCGCAGAGGGTGTTGGACGAACACGAGAAATGTTGCTATTCGAACGAATGCGTGTGGATTGACATGCCGAAAAAAGACTCGTTTATCGAGTTTAAAAAATTTAATAGGCCGATGCGAGTTCCTTTTATAATATACGCGGACTTCGAGTCTTTCCTGAAACTGATAGATACGTGCGCAACGAATCCGGAAAAGAGTTACACGAAACAATACCACAAACACGCCCCATTATATAAAATGTTTTGACGACAGCGTGTACAAGACCCGCTTATCTACACCGCGCAAACGGATGACGAAGACGTCGCGCGGAAATTTGTGGAACTGTTGGAAAAAGACGGGATGAAGCTTCGTAATATTCCACCGAGGAAGATGATATTCAGTCAAGAGGACCGAGTAAATTTCGAACGAGCTAAGAAATGTTGGATCTGTCAAGGAGAGTTTTCCAAAGCCCAAAAGGAACGTTGTCCTTGCGAAGATAAAATAAGCGGTGTGATAGTTGTAAAAATAAAAAGGTTCGCGATCACTGCCACTTTACCGGAAAATATAGAGGGGCGGCGCATAATAAATGTAATCTCGCGTATCGGAAACCAAAATTCACCCCGGTAGTGTTTCACAATTTGGCTGGGTACATTTTTTCGTCAAAATCTAGGGAAGAGCAAAGGTGACATTGGTTGCATCGCGAAAACCGAGGAAGAATATATTAGTTTTACGAAATCGATACCACTGGGTACTTATACTGATAAGAAAACGGGCGAAGAAAAAATGATAACTCACCAAATTAGGTTTATCGACAGCTTTAAGTTTATGGCTTCTAGTTAGGATAAACTCGCGAGTAATTTAACAGAAGACCAATTTGTAACAGTTAATAAATATTTTCAGGACGAGAGTCAACGAAAATTATTATTAAAGAAAGGTGTCTACCCATACGAACATATCGATTCCGCGGAAAGATTCCGCGAAACTGAGTTATCCCCGAAAGAAGCGTTCTTTTCGAGAATAAATGACGAAGGAATTAGCGACGAAAAATACGCTCACGCGCAAGAAGTGCGGAAAGAATTTAAGATAAAAAATTTTGGAGGATACCGCAATATGTATAACGTCACTGACGTTTTGTTGTTGGCGGACATTTTCGAAAGTTTTAGAAATGTCTGCGAAAAAAATTACGTATTGGATCCCGCGTGGTATTATACTTCGTCCGGATTAGCGCACGACGCCATGCTAAAGGAGACGGGGATGAAACTGGAGCTATTGACGGATATAGACATGTTGCTTATGATCGAAGGAGGGCTGAAAGGTGGTGTCTCGATGACTTCGACGAGATACTCTGAGGCGAACAACCCGTACATGGGTGACAAGTATGATTCCGAAAAACCGACCAAATATGTAACTTATTTGGACGCCAACAACTTGTACGGGTGGGCGATGAGTCAACCTTTACCGACTCACGGATTTAAATGGATGGATGACTCGGAATTACCAGGTTGGAAAAATACCCCCCGGATTTTAGAAGTCGATTTAAAATACCCTAAAGAGTTACACGATTTACACAACGACTACCCTTTGGCGCCAGAACACCTGAAGAGCGATCAAGTAGACAAAGTAATCCCAAATTCACGTAATAAAAAGAAATGCGTGATGCATTGCGTAAACTTAAAACAGTATGAAAGATTAGGGTTAGTTATTACGAAAATTCATCGAGGAATTAAATTCGAAATAGAATGGATATCAAATTAGTAAGTGACGAAACGAAGGCGAAAAAATTAGCGGCGAAACCGAATTTTAACGGAAACACCATCTTTGACGAAAATCTTATCGCGACACATATGAAAAGGGCTAAATTAACGTTCGACAAACCGGTTTACCTCGGGATGTGCATTTTGGATTTAAGTAAAACGCTCATGTACGATTTCCACTACGGATATATGAAACCGAAATACGGAGAAAAAGCCAAATTGTTGTTTACCAATACGGATAGTTTAATGTACGAAATTGAGACGGAAGATTTTTATAAAGATATTGCCCCGGACGTGAAAGATAAATTTGACACGAGTAATTTCGACGCGAATCACCCGCCCGGAATTTAAGTAGGAATTAATAAAAAAATGATCGGTATGTTCAAAGACTAAGCGGGTGGGTGAGTTATTGACGGATTCGTCGGTCTGAGGGCTAAATTGTATTCGTACTACTATTATCAAAATGATGAACATTAAAAAATGTTAATTTTGAATTTTGTGTTTCTTTGATTAAGGCCATTCTGTTTAAATATGTTGTTAAGCATCCGCGTGCGTCTAGGTTATGTGCTCCGTCCCCCCCCCCGCGCAAAAAAAAACATCAATACCGTTTTATTCAAGTTCACGGTTTCTTGATTGGATTCTACAATTTCCAATTAAGATTAATGGGTTTTGAATGTAAATCATTTTTCAAGTGTACTTTGAAGTGAATTCGAATTGTGATCTGATTCGAATTGTGACTCGCAAAATCAGAATCGCTGCCATTGAACCTTTCAGACCAGTAGTCAGCGAAGTCTGCCTGAGTTCCCTCTGTCTGTGCCTTGTGCGAAGCCTGAGCGTGACTCCTTGAAAACCAGGGACTCTACACTACACTGAGTAAAGAAAGGAGAAAATGCTTTGGTGTAATCAAAGACCTGTACATATACTTCAGTGTACTTTTTGTGTAATAGAAATAGTAATTTTCAATTGAATAATATAAAAATATGAAAAGTCATTAGGCTAGAAAAAAGCAGTCATGTTTAAAACTTCATGACCAAAAAATTAGGGCAGATAGGTAAAAAAGCTTCTATTTTTTCTAAACATCTTTTGTGAAAATTTTCTATGAAAATTTGACAAGAATATTAATTTTCCTCCATTTGTGGAGAAGTTGCCGGCTTCTTGTGGAAGGTAAGTTAATACTGGTTGGAATATAATCCAGGAAAACTGGTTAGGTGAACCAGCCGTCATACATAATTGAAAAATTGTTGAAAAATGGCATGAAACCCAGTGGCAAAAAAACATACAATAGCATTAACTGACCAAAAAAAACAATACACAATGGCAATGTCCAATCTTATTTGAACTCATATGACATATCATAACTGAGATGAGATAGTAAAAGAAACATAAACGCTAATATCTCGGATGAATCTGACTTTTCTCCTTATAATTATTTTTAACTGTGATTAGGTTCAACAGTTCTCCTCATAACAGAATTTCCATGCATGATACATGATATATAGTGACTGGAAATTTAAGTTCACAAAAAATGTTACATCACACACATCATTAGACCCACAATTACAACAAATTGATGGCAGGATCCCAGTTAAATCATGTAATGGTGGACAGCCCCAGGCGTAACACGTGTACAGTTTGTCTGAACCATGAAAGTTTCAAACTGAGGATGATCTTCAGAAATCAGAACACCACCACATAAATACAAAAGTTTACTGTTCCTTCTTATAAGGAAGCAAGCTATAGATTCTTTTTTTCATCAACAGCTCTACGTTACTTAGGTAAACCAAAAAAGACAGACAACAGATATACAGAAATAGAATACCGGCCTAATACTTTGTCTATAATGCAACATGATGTTCATCAGGTGTCCCCCAGGGTTCAGTCATTGGACCCTGCCTGTTTCTGGCATATATTAATGACTTGCCTGAAACAATCAAAAGTAAGACCAGGTTATTTGCCGATGACACAATAGTCTACCTGACAGTCAAAGGACAGTCAGATGCGGCCATATTACAAAATGACCTTCAAAAACTAGAACTTTGGGAACGAGACTGGGCTATGGAGTTCAACCCAGACAAGTGTGAGGTGCTTAGGGTTACCCGAAAAAAGAACCCTGTGATCTTCCCATACACCCTTCATGGAAAAACACTTAAATCAGCAGAAATTGCTAAATACCTAGGAGTAACTATCTCAAAAGAACTAAACTGGACCCACCATATAAATAACATCACCTCCAAGGCAAAAAACTCCCTAAGATTTATCCGAAGAAACATCAAAACCCAAAATAGGCAAGTCAAAACTTTGGCATATGTAATTTATGTTAGACCGCAACTAGAATACTGCTCAATAATATGGCACCCTTGGCAGAAACATCTAACCTATAAAGTTGAAAGTGTACAAAGAGCTGCGGCTAGATATGTTTGCAATAATTTTGATTTCCAAAGTAGTGTCACACAAATGTTACACAATCTTGGCTGGCCCTCCCTAGAAAGCCGCAGACTCCATTCCTCTCTTATACTTCTCTACAAAATCCAGAACAACCTTGTTCATGTTGATCATAACCACCTCATCCCAACTAGAAATTTGAACTTCCTGATCCCCCAGTCACGTACCCAGTATCACCTTAGCTCCTATTTCCCTAGAACTATAAGGCACTGGAACAGTCTCCCATACCAGGTCAAATCCAGTCCCAGCCTAAACATCTTCAAGGAAAGGCTGGAGATAGCTCCTTTCTAACTCCCTATATGTTTTTAATCTTAACCTTGCACTCATTAGTCTGTAAACTTTTATCTTTTAACTGAGCACTTAATACTTTTTAACACAGTTTTCCTGACAAGCGCCTCCCAGTTATAATCAGTATTGATTGATCGGGAGTATCATGTAGATGTAGATGTAGATGTTTAATGAAAAGTGAGTGGTACAATAAATCTAAGTATTAATGAATGGATCTAGTTGTTTCTAGTTATTTACAACATCTATATTTTTCCAAAGAAAGAGTGTCTATTCAATACTTAGTTTATACTTTGTTGACTGGGTTTGCACAGGGTTTGAATATTTGAACTTTAATAAATTGTATATTTGTTACTCTAAAAACTCGTTGTCCGTCCCGCCCCTTGGACGTACCGGATCCGGTGACCGTGTTTTACACAATGCTGTAGTGATTATCACATCCTATAATTGTTACGGCGCCTATTATGGCGTGACAGCACGAGTTTCTCAGTAAATTAAGATGATGTAAATCAACGTGAACAAGAAGGTAGATTTGGGGAGAATTTTGTTGAATACCGAGAAAATAATGACCAGGTGTACGCAAATGCAGAGTAGACGTTTTGAAAGCTATGAAACGAACTGATGGCGCCATAATTTGCTGAAGTGAACCACGCGAGACTGAAAAAGTTGGCAGCCATTACGAGTTTTAATTGCATTGTAAGTATGCTATGTCTTTGGCAGCAAATATATGAGTTCAGGTCCTTCTTAGGAAATTTTATAAAGTTTTTTGTGTGTGTTCATGTATTCAATATTACTTCCATCCAGGGATCCTACATTACAGGGATATGCAACTCGCAAGTCTCGCGGAAAGTCTGGGTAACGAGGTCAGCGAGATCTCTAACCGAGTCTTCCCCTATGTGCCTAATGCAAAATCGGGTAAAAAAGTCCATTCTGTCTATGCTTTTCCCCACCAATATTCATTGAAATTTCGGCTTACATGGGAAGGAAAAACATTCTGCGTTCGATTGAAATACCTTACCTATATCATTTGGCCACCGTAATAAAATAGATCGACATTGAACGATACCATGTTTTGGGTTTTCCCGTATTTTTTGACGTTAGCCATTTTGGACCGGTTTATTTTCACATGCAAAAAGCGTGTCCTGCGTCACTATTCTACATGCTAATGAGGTGAAGGGGCCAAACTTCGAGTGCGCCATGTCTGTAGAAGGATCTTAAGACATTTCAAGGTAGGTTTTATAAATTTTGCGGTAGTTTTATTAGCGAAGACAGTCCATGATCTTTTATTGGTTGCATAATGTAGACAACGTCCTGCATATAAATTCCTTCGCGTTTTTATATAAGTTTCATGTCTGATGTATGCACTTAACTTGATTTTATAATGAAATTTTGCTGCGCAATGATGCGCGGACGATCGAAAATCGGCAGAGGACGAGCTGCCATTTTTCTTTCATGTTAATTACCTCCCTTGCTGAAAGTGTCATAGTTATCGGATATCCATTTCTTCGGATATATTGCCAGCGTTTGACGATTTGTGGCTTATCAAATTGTGAAATTAATGTTTTTTATGGATAATAATTATTATCAATTCGGAACTGAAGTAATTAAACATAACTAGCATAGAGTGTCACAGTTTTCGGATGGCATTTTTCGAATACATTATTGTAATTGCATACTGCATTTACTCTTTACTGATTTAGTAACTGTGCAAATTTGATAATCGCACCATGCCTGTATTTTAATGTGCTTTTTATAGTTTATTTGTCTATTACATCATCTTGTCCACTTTCAGCCTAAAGTTTTGTAGATTTGGTGGCCATGAGAACCACGAGTGGGCACCAATAAATGAGAGTTGTCCATAGTCAGAGAGTGACGTATCTTGCCAGAGTGAGACAGAACCCTGGGGGTTAGACAGACTCCCCATCTTTGGTGGAACAATACTATAAGGTACCATAGATTATCTGAATTATGGAGGTAAATTGTTATGGTCACTAGAAATTTGTTCGCATACAAAATGTTCATTATGTAGATTGAATTTTCTTTTAGGAACTAGTCAGTTGCTAATTTGAAACATGAACATGTCCCTTTGTTTGCATTAAAATCATATGTTTGTTTGATTTTTAGATTGTTTAGGTAGAAGAATATTTTATTATTAGTATGTCATGTTTGCCTTACTTGATATTCCAGGACTTATCATAACCATTCTCAGACTCAAAGCCAGATATAGACTTTGATTAAAACACAGAAGTGAATTCTTCCCCTAAGGTAATTGCTAAATTGTGAACCAAGTCATACCATAGTATGTATGAGTTTAATACTGTTAATAATTATCCACTGCTGGGGTATTTCCATGATTTATTTTTATTATTGTTTTTATTGCATTTTGATAATGGCTTATGTTGACCAGTCTGCAATGTAATCTTTACTTTTGATTAGTGAATGTTCAGAACCATGTAACAATAAATTAAAGGTTTGACTTGAGATTTAATATTAATTGAATTCAGGCAATTTAAAGTCAAGGCAATACAATAATCTCAGAAAAATTGTACTTCAATTTCAGGTCCCTGGGTATTCCGACTGGTACAACATTGTGTACAAAAATGATGTGGCAGTCTATTCATACTAGTTGTTACAAGACAAGAGTGGAAATTTGAAGATAATAATATGTAATGTAAATTGTAATGTGTTTACAAGCTTAAATAAAGTGCAAATCTGTGAAAACTGTATGTATTATAATTCAGCGTTCCAAGTTCGAATTTGGTATCATACTTTGGCAGACCCCTATCAACTTCAAAGTGTCATAACTCCAAAACTAGGTTGAGTATTGTAATGAAATAAAGTGCATTTTGTTTCTCTTAAAAATACCTTTCCAATGGTGTATGACATGTATACATTTGTTATAGTTGAAAAATTGACCTAACCTCATTAGTCTGGGCCTTCGCGAGATAACGCGAGAGCGTCAATTCCAAAATGTCGTAGTTTGCACTGGAAAGAACAGCTAAGAGTCTGGTCCAAATAACCTCTTCCATCTACTGAAATGATTGATGTTTTACTTATCTTTTTTTGCTTATTGAAGTTAAGTATTTTACACATATCCTATGTTGTATCCTAGACATACTTGTATTGTAAATTTTCCAATTTTTTTCTGACAGACCGAAAATGAAATTGACACAATAATTGACTGGAGTAGTCATGAAGTTGAAAGATGACGACTTTTTTGGACCATAGCATGTTAAAATGTATTCTAGATAAGATTTTTCTTCAATCATTTGAAGCTTGAATGTTTCTATAATCAACAGCTGAATTTATTTTTTAAGAATAATTTTGTTTTGGTGGTTTATTTTGCTCTCGATAATGACCTCTTTATACAATTCCTTAATGACGGCCTGGTACGATGGGAGAAAAAGACATTTTTTTGGACCATAATGGACATGAAAATGTATTATAGATCAGATTTTTCTGTTATCGTTTGAGGCTTAAATATTTCTATAATCGACAGTTTAACTTATTTTCTATGAATGACTTTGTTTTAGTGGTTTATTTTCCTATCGATAATGACCCATTTTTACAGTTCCTTGATGACGGCCTGGTACGACGGTGGGTACTAAACGTCGGTATCCTCAGGTACGGTATCCCCTACTACTATCATCAGTATGCATATATGTTCAGTATTTTTCCATAAGTTGTGCAGGGTCGGAACTTAATAATGGTTTGAAATCTAATATTATGTTTTATGTATGAAATTAAGGATATCATAAGTCGCATACATATTTTGACACTCCATTACTCGTAGTATTTATCTTAACATTTTCACAGACATTCCTAGTGACATATTCATCATCAGATTCAATTTTGCTGCTTGTGTATTCACTTAAAATTTCATCCAAATTCAAATCACTAAAGTCAATGAAATCATCCTAGCCATAAGGCATTTTAATGGATTAACATGTGACAATATGTGAGCGTAAGTTTCTCAACAGGCATTAATAACAATAAGTTACTAATTAAATCAACACAGTGTGGATGTGTTAAATTGGCATTAATTTTACTTAATTTTATTGTTCAATCCTTCCTGATTTTGATAGATAGTCACATTCCGTGACTGATTGATATATTTAAACAAATATGTAAACAGGTCTGAAAACAATGTAGATCAATAAAACAACAAGGATATGCTACCCCTTACTGTTTTTCCCTGGTTTAATTCGTCAATTGATTGCTATCAGTAAGGATCTTTCACACTGATTGTGATTTTAATAATTTGACAGCATTAAAAGTAATATATTGGCTTAAGATGAGAAGGAAATTTATTTGGAAAAACAGTAACCGATTTTGTGGGAAAAAAAACAATCAAGATGAAGCACATAGATATATATTCACATTTATTCAAATAAACTTTCTTTTTATTCATCCAACAAACTTTTAGCCTCAGCTTTGTTCTGCAAACTTAGTTAAAATTAAGTTAGGGTTCCTGTTTTCCATGAACCTTCTAAATAATCCGTCTACTGCGTTCTGGTAACCTTTTATCACATATTGATTCTTTGGGTCAAATTCATGTCATGTTTTTATTTTTATTTTGTTTATAAATGAATATTCATTTCTACTTTAACTTGTTATTTACAGTTGGTTACAACAGTAATGTGGATCATTGAAGATCATACTGCAGGAAAGCAGCATTAATGGATTGTTATCAGAAACAGGTGGATGGTAGGTGTTTTAATTTTCTGTTTTGTTTTCATTTCTTATGTATATATTAAGGGTTCACTTGGTGAAGAATGGCTTCCTGTCTGAAAATCCTCAAAAGCACCAGTGTGTACACACTGGAGGATGGAGAGGATCTGAGTTTGGCATTGAAACCATATTTAGCAATTGTACGATGATCAGTAGTGTCCACTGATCAAAATACAATATCTAAGTATTGTGTTTTATGTTATTCTCAGAAGCACCAGGTGGATAGTAGGTGTCTGTATTTTTTGTTTTGTTTTACATTTTTTATCTTCTGTATATATTAGGGCTTCACTTGGTGCAGATTGGCATCCTGCCTGAGAATCCTCAAAAGCACCAGTGTTTTCTCACTGGAGGATGGAGGATCTGAGTTTGGCATTGAAACCATATTTAGCAATTGTACGATACAATATCTAAGTACTGTGTTTTAATGTTATTCTCAAAAGCACCAGGTGGATGGTAGGTGTTTGTATTTTTTGTTCCCACATTTCACACTAAAGTTCTCTTAACTCGCACTAAGGTTTCCCTCACTCATACTTAGGTCCCCCTCATCTTGCACTAAGGTTCCCCCAACTTGCACTGAGGCCCCCCTATCTCACACTGAGGTTCCCCTTACTTGCACTTAGATTTCTGTATCTGGCACTAAGGTTCCCCCAGCTTGCACTACGGCCCCCCGACCTCACATTCAGGTTCCTCTGACTCATGCAAAAGTTCCCCTAGCCCACATTCTGTTTCCTCTTACCCACACTAACGTTCCTGTAAGTCTCACCAATGTTCCTGTATTTCGCACTTAGACTCTCTCAGTTCATACTAAGGTTCCTCTCACTCAGACTCGGTGTCCTCTAACACTCCTCAAAGTTTTTCCTGCTCATATTTGGGTTCCCCTGGATCACATGAAGGTTCACATGGCTGGCATTGAGGATCCCGTAGCTTACACTGATGTTCTCGTATTTTACACTGAGGCTTCCCATGCTCACGCTTAGGTTCCCCTAACTGGCATTCAGGGTACACGAACTTTCTTTTGGGTTGTCCTAATTCACATTTGGGTTGCCCTAACTCGCAGGAAGGATCCTGTTACTTACATCAAGGTTCACATAGCTTGCACCAAGGTTGCTTTCACTTGCACTTAGGTTCTCTCAGATTGCATTCAGGTACCCCTAACTTACATTAAGGTTCCCATATCTCTTATTGATGTTATCCGAAACTCTAATGGCAGAATGGCATCCAGTCTGAAAATCCTCAAAATTTCCAGTGTGTACACACTGGACGATTGAGGATCTGAGTTTGGCATTGAAACCTTATGTAGAAATTGTACGATGATCTGTTGCGCCCGCAGGTCAAAGTGCAGTATCTACGTATTGTGTCTTAATGCCATTCTCAAAAGCATTGTGAGCCGATCAGTTGTGCCCCTGATTGGAACGCAGTGTATAGAAAGTCTAAGAGTTTTGGGTTACATTGATGTGAGGTGTGTGAACCTTGATGTGAATGACGGGTACCTGAGTGTGACTTGAAGGGATCTGAGTGTGAGTGAGAGTGACTTAAGTGTGAGTTGTGCGGACTTTAGTGTGAGTGGCAGGGTCGCTTTTGTGAGTTAGGGTAGCCTGAATGCGAGTTGGGGGAATCTGGAAGAGGGCAAGTGTATCCTGAGTGCGAGTTGGTGGAATCTAAGTGTTTGTTTGGGAGGACTTAATGTGAGACACAGGAACGTTGGTGTGAGTTGTGGGAACCCTAATGCGGGTCATGGGAACTTTCGTGTGGTTTGGGGGAGCCTGGATGTGAGTCGGGGGAGCCTTGGAGAGAGTTGGGGGGCACTGAGTTTGGGTAGGGGGAGCCTTGGTGTGAGTTGGGGGGGTCTGGGTGCAAGATATGGGGGCATTGTTGGGAGTTGCAGGAGCGTTGATGTGGGTTGGAGGAGGCCGAATGTGAGTTGGGAGAGCCATTGTGTGAGTTGGGGGGTCTGGATGTAAGGTAGGGGGGTCATGGTGTGAGTTGGGGGAACCTTGGTGTGATTTATGGGAATCTGGGTGTGAGTGGGGGGAGCCATGGTGCAAGGTAGGGGGACCTTGGTGTGAGGCGTGGGAGCCTGGGTGTGAGTGAGGGGAGCCGTGGCGTGAGGTAGGGGTACCTTGGTGTGGGATGTGGGTGTTTTTTTTTTTATTCTTAAGGCGTTGCATTTTTTAATTTGATTTATATTTATTACAGTGTGACATATTGTCACTGGGGTTTAATGCCATTTTTCAACAATTTTTCAATTATATACGGCAACCAGTTCACCTAACCAGTTTTCCTGGACTGTATACTAGCCAGTACTAACTTACCCTTCCATAAGGAGCTGGCAACTTCTCCACATATGGAGGAAAATCGACATTCTTATTATTTTTTTTTTTAATCTTATGAGTCTATTTTTATTACAGTTTTTAATGAATTAAGTAATTTGTTTGTTTTTATGTGACATATTGTCATTAGGGTTTAACATCGGTTCACCTAACCAGTTTTCCTGGACTGTATACTAGCCAGTACTAACTTACCTGTCGACAAGGAGCTGGCAACTTCTCCACATAAGGAGGAAAATCAATCAGCATTTTTGTCAAAAATAATTTATTTAAAGAATGATCCATTTAAATTGTAGGCTATTTTGTTATTTTTTTAATTAATATCTTACTTTTTTATAGGATAATTTTTGTTATTGTTTTTTTATCTTATCTGTCAATGTTTTTTTACACTTTATTATCACTTAAGTAAAGTAGAATACATTTTAGGCGTAGGTTATTTTGTTCTATTTTTAATTAATATCTTACTTTTTTGATAGGATAATTTTTGTTATTGTCTTCTAATCTTATCAGTCAATATTTTTTTACAGTTTATTATCACTTAAGTAAATTAGAATACATTTTAGGTGTAGGTTATTTTGTTATATTTTTAATCAATATCTTACTTTTTTGGATAAGATAATTTCTTATTATTTCTTATTTATTACAGTTGTTAATGACTTCCTTATTATCTGAAACTCGAATGGCAGAATGGCATCCTGTCTGAAAATCCTCAAAAGTACCAGTGTGTACAGACTGGATGATGGAGGATCTGAGTTTGTCATTGAAACCTTATGTAGAAATTGTACGATGATCAGTTGCGCCCGCTGGTCAAAGTGCAATATCTACGTGATGTGTCTTAATGTATTATTTTTTAATCTTATCAGGCAATATTTGTTTACAGTTTATTATCACTTAATGAGAATATTTTAGGTGTAGGCTATTTTGTGATATTTTCAATTCATATCTTACTTTTTTGATAGGATAATTTTTGTTATTGTCTTTTAATCTTATCAGTCAATATTTTTTACAGTTTATCACTTAAGTAAATTAGAATACATTTTAGGTGTAGGTTATTTTGTTATATTTTTAATTAATATCTTACTTTTTTTGATAGGATAATTTCTTATTATTTCTTATTTATCACAGGTGTTAATGACTTAAGTAATTTGTTTGTTTTTATGTGACATATTGTCATTGGGGTTTAAAGCCGTTTCACCTAACCAGTTTTCCTGGACTGTATACCAACCAGTACTAATTTATCCTTCTACAAGGAGCTGGCAACTTCTCATCATATGGAGTAAAATCGACATTTTTGTCAAAAATAACTTATGTAAAGAATAGTACATTTTAGATGTAGGTTATTTTGTAATTTTTTGAATAATTGTTTAACTTTATTTTGTTATATTTTTTGATAATTTTAGTTTCCTGAATTTTTTAATTTTTTATGTATTTTTTTTTTAGGATCATCATTTCCCATATTGATAATGCAGTGCAATGAGCTATCATCAAATTGGAACCATTCTTTTTAGTAGAATGTATAAAAGGTGAGTGTCATAATCATTTTTTACAAAAGTACATTGTTACAACAGATAACATACTAGATATGTGTATAAGAATTTTTGTAATGACTTATTCAAAAATCAAATCAGAGAAAAGTCTCAGAAAATATATGTACTAGTGATATGTTTGTGTTGCATTCTTAGTTGAATTTAAAGTGACAGAAGCTTGTTGATTACTACTGAATTTATTTTGTTGTACTTTGTATGAACCTCATAGAAACACCCATTGATTCTTGGTGCAGTACTTAGTATCTTGGTTCAGATACTTAGTCCATACAAACTTCTTTTAACAAGTCTTTTGTTTAGTTAGACACCGTTCAAGTTTTCCTGAATGTCTTTCACATACAGGTGTCACTGATTGGTAGGCGGCACTTATGTCTTTCTGTTGTTGTTTTGAACAATTTAACATTTCTGAAAACTCGTTTCGTCTTACTGCAATTTGAAAGTAGCCCTTTAAGATTCTCTATTGGATTGTTTCCCTTTAATTCACCATACAGAAGATCTATTAAACTGGTTCCCATTGTTTCTCTGCACATTGGTTCAATGCAACATGAAGTGGGAACCAAAAATTCAGGGTAACGAAAGTTCATCAGAGATGTGTTTTTTCATGTTCTAAATTGTTCACCTTTCTGCCGCATTTTCCTTTAGGTTTTTGTAATCATTTGTATATGAGACATATATTTTTACATCCAAAATCGGGTATATCATATACACAGATGTAGCACTCCATCCAATTTTCCCATGACTAAAAACAGACAAAATCAGGACAAATTGAATCTGTTTGTTTCTCAGAGTCAGAATCTATCAAATGGCATATTGAAACAACAATGGAAATAATTTTTTTGTAATTTTTGTTTAAAAATCCTTACAGTTCTGTAGTTTCCCAGATTTTGTAATATAGACATCTGTATGTGTCTGAACATCAATGACATATGTTTGCCGATTGTGCCACAACTACAAGAAAACACACAAAAAACAAACAAAATGGCTTGTTTTTGTTTTTCATTTATTTTGTCCATTATGGTTATTTTCTTCACTATATTTTTTTCCATTATTTCTACCAATTTTTACCTGTATGTAATGTGTAAGTAGTATAATAATTTGTAATATATCAAAATTCAGTGTAACTACTGAAATCTGGATCCTCTGTAGTAAACATTGAAAGCATTCACAACATTTTTTCAGTGTTGTTATTAAGATCAACCAGAATTGTGAAAACAACATACCATACGGCATTACTTAATCGAAGAGCAGTTGAAAACATTTCAATAGAGTCTGATTTTCTCTTCAACAACCCGACATCTGAGTTACAAATACAGTAAACTCCACTTTCAGCGATGTTGAAGGGACTATGAAAAATATATCGCTATATCCGATTGTTGTTACATCCGAAGTTGAGGCACATCTGCATAGTAAATGTACATCGCCACATATTTATACAAAATACAGGTAGTAATAACAACTGAATAAGCAACAAGACATCTAAAACACATTCTTACATTTATTTTAATCCATTCTAATCTGAATTGTGAATTTAAATAAAGAAAACACATTTAGTATAAGCACAATCGTTGAAGACTATTTACAGCGTTTGTCTCATGACAGTTGGTGCATTTGATTGTTGAGCAGTTTGTTAATGTAACATGATTTAAGCCCCTGTATATCTACGTATTTTCTTTTTCTCTGCACATATTTATGCTATTTCAAATGATCTAGAAAACATGTAGGGATCTCATAAGATTTTGTGTATACAGTCAAACCTGAGTTAACGGTCACCTGGTATAAGCGGTCACCTGCCATTAACGGTCACTCTGAACTCCTCCTGACAAATTTCCTTCTTTATAATTACTGCATTGGGTGGTCACCTGATTCATGCGGTCAGCGGCCACGTTTTTCACAACCAAATCCATTTTATGACCCCAACTAACGGCCACTTCACACCTTTTTCTACTCGACGCGCAGCCATAATTACTTCATGTAAACAAGTCGTTAACAGGTTGCGAATTTTCCATTTAATTGATTCAACGGAAATTGCCGATTGAGACCGTATTGTTTCGGCAGCCAATCAAATTTTGTTTACAAAGACAATTTGGTCGACATACACATGTTTGACTAGCAATAACAATGAAGGTGTTGTTGTGTTTGTAACATATTTAATTACAAACATGCATGTATTATTTACATAAATTATAAATGTTTAATTTAAAACACAAGAATTAAAGTTCATTTACTGTATTATGTTTATTTTTCATTCAATATAACTATGTTGTATGTTGTATACAGATTGATTATGCAATCTGGTCTCCAATGACCACTAACTGCGTTAAGTGGCCACCTGTCTTAAGCAGCCAAATTAGCCATTTCCCTTGCCTGGCTGCTTAACACAGGTTTGACTGTATGTCGCAGTGAAGTTGTCGAATCAGTTATTTTATTAACTTACTAGTAATATATACTTTGTTTGGAAAATGTGCAGAATCTACAATTTGTAATTGTTGGACCAAACTGAGATTTTCCATGTTTATTTGTCTGAATCTGTTTTGCATTTTAGACCCAAAATCTATCAAATTTGAATGGGGCCCATTTTTGCAATTTTTACTCAAAGTTGGACTTCGAATGTTGGGCCAAACTGGGATTTTCCACATTTATTTGTCTGAATCTGTTTTGCATTTTAGACCCAAAATCAATCCAATTTGAATGGGGCCCATTTTTGCAATTTTTACTCAAAGTTGGACTTCGAATGTTGGGCCAAACTGAGATTTTCCACATTTATTTGTCTGAATCTGTTTTGCATTTTAGACCCAAAATCTATCATATTTGAATGGGACCCATTTTTGCAATTTTTACTCAAAGTTGGACTTCGAATGTTTGGCCAAACTGGGATTTTCCACATTCATTTGTCTGAGACCATATTGCATTTTAGACCCAAAATCAATCCAATTTGAATGGGGCCCATTTTTGCAATTTTTACTCAAAGTTGGACTTCGAATGTTGGGCCAACCTGGGATTTTCCACATTTATTTGTCTGAATCTGTTTTGCATTTTAGACCCAAAATCTATCAAATTTGAATGGGGCCCATTTTTGCAATTTTTACTCAAAGTTGGACTTCGAATGTTTGGCCAAACTGGGATTTTCCACATTCATTTGTCTGAGACCATATTGCATTTTAGACCCAAAATCAATCCAATTTGAATGGGGCCCATTTTTGCAATTTTTACTCAAAGTTGGACTTCGAATGTTGGGCCAACCTGGGATTTTCCACATTTATTTATCTGAATCTGTTTTGCATTTTAGACCCAAAATCTATCAAATTTGAATGGGGCCCATTTTTGCAATTTTTACTCAAAGTTGGACTTTGATTGTTGGGCCAAACTGAGATTTTCCACATTTATTTGTCTGAGTCCATATTGCATTTTAGACCCAAAATCAATCCAATTTGAATGGGGCCCATTTTTGCAATTTTTACTCAAAGTTGGACTTCTAAATTTTATGTCCAATTTCAATTTTGATGCCAATAAACTGGAAATGGCCTTATCTAAAGAGATTCTTTACTTGTTCCGTTTTATCTTTTGTTTTTATACCATTCATATAAAATATTGAGAATGCCAAATAAATAATTCAGAGAGACGCCAACATTATATCTTTTCTTTCATGGCAATAAACTCATTCATTATTCTTAATGTGTCATAAGTTTTCTTATGGTAGTGTAGCATCACAATAATTACATTGATTTTCTTCTCAATAACTTCAATTGAGATTTTGCTCATATAGACCAACTATTCTAATTGTATGAAAAGCTGCAGATGATATTTAACACGGTATCCTCTAAAACACTGTGTGAACACACGAGGATCACTAATGTACTTACAAAGATATTTCACCTGACTATGTCCGGCAATGAGAGCCATTTTGACACAACAATTCAATTCACAAACAAACACAAAATATAAAGTGCCCAAACTATACAGTAATTATAAACAGAAAAAAAGACACACAAGTAATGCTTTTCTTTTAAAGCGGTTGTAATGTACATACAAGTTGAAGCTAATTTGTTATTATGATCATGTAACAACTTTTTCTGTATTTCTCTTTTTTTCTGAGACAATGAGTAAATATTTTGATTGGTTAAACTAAATGAAAGATAAAGGTGAAAATGTATCTTGCAATCATAACCAGCATCAAATGGTCAGTGTTTTTACTTAAGTGACTACTTCAAAGGACAGACTGATTTAAAGATGCGACAACATGATTAAAGAATCAATTATCATTATTATTGATGTTGATTGATGACTCCTATGCGGAAGCTGTCACACTTCAATAATCCAATTAGCGCTACCCGTTCCGGGATTCGACAATAAGATGTTGGTGCCAATGATAAGTAATATGCGTTTGAATGTTTATATTTCTCATTTTTTTCTCAATTGGATTTGTATATTATGCCATCTTGTTTATTTTCATTTGTAAACTGTCTATTCCAGATGACCGTTAGATGTATCCATTACATATTGAATTTGGTATTGACAGGGGTTTTTTTAAATTTCAGCAGTACATGTGGCAGTGAAGAATTGCACTTTAAAAAAAATGATTAATTCATTACAATGTAAGTACTGTATAAGTTTATGATAACTTATTTGTTTTACTGATCAGATTTTGAAAATGTATGCTATTTTGTTTTTTAAAAACATTGGCATATACTTATCTGATGTGATTTTGAGAATTAGAATTCATTTAAGTAATCCATGACCTTAGATAAAGCCACATATTAAAAGTAGAAAATGAGTGTAATGTTCAACAATGTATCTTCTATTAGTTTTAAATTGTAGTTCCAGTTCTCTCTTCTCTCACTTTTCATGTAAGTTTCTATATTTTAAAAAACATGTTAACCATGATTTCTCTTTCTGTCATATTTTTTCAGGACATGGAAGGGACAATATCATAGAGAATCAGCACACTTTTATTATTTTAATGTATTGAAGTTTTGATATTTTTTATCTTATAACAGAGTTTCATATTATACAAGTATATTAGACTTACTTGTAAAATCAGACATTGTTTGTTAATTTCAGCTCTACAAATGCCAGTGAAGACTGTTATTTTCAGGTGTTCAGAATCTAGTATTATGCTGAAGCTGTCTGTACAAAGTAAGTACACTATTTATGATATTCATTTACTTTGTTCTGTTCATAGTCTGAAAATCTATATATGCAACTTTTAGTCTAAAAACATGCATGTAAGATGTAATTTCAAGACATGCAATTTATTTTAAACAGTCTATGACCTTAGACTCAGCTAAAAGAAAACAATAAGTGTGAAAATAAAGAACAGATTATCTTTCAAACAGCATGTAAGATATAATTTCGAGACTTTCAATTCATATTAAGTAGTCTATGATCTTAGATAAACTTCCCTTTTAAGGGAAAAGAACTAGTATGATTATTTTTTCAACAGCGTATTGTCCGTTGGTGTCTTCATTTTAACCATATTATGTTAACCATGTTTTCTCTTTCTTTCATATTTTTTCAGGACATCAAATAGAAATCTCCAGTTTATATAACCATAATCAGCACACTAATATTATTTTGATATATTGAAATTATTGTCAAATTTAGGATGTTTTTCTTCTGTCTCTAATTTTCTTATGTATATATATCATACTGGACTGGCAAGTCTGATTTTTTTTGTTTATTTCAGCACTACATGTGGCAGTGAAGAATGTTAATTTAAACAGTGTTCGGACACTGCTCACAGAATGTAGTAAAATTGACAAGTAAGTTCTCAATTTATTATGAATCAGTTACTAAAACTTGGGACTATTAATGATTAATATAATATTAATTAATATATGATTATAATGTACTGATGCATTGAAATTTATTAAATTTAAGACTAGGGCTGTTACACTACAGGCCCAGGTCTTAAAACACAAGAACCGTCTTGAAGCTAAAATATAAATTTCATTTTCAAAGAGACATGTTATATCATGGACAGGTGAAATATGATCATTACAACCTCGTATCTACTGATGCAGATTTTAAATGAAATGATAGCTCCCTTAGTGAGCATAGAGCAATTTCTGATGGGCATTGTAAAATAATATTAAGGTTGTTCACATTATGCCCCAGGGCATAATATTTTCTCTACCCTAAGGGTCGCTTTTTTACATATACTTGAATTTAAGTCTTCTAAGCCTGGGTTTTAACTGAGATATTTAGTGTATAGCATTGTTTAGTTGTTCTCAAATTATTCTCCTGGGTTCAAAATTGACCTGCCCATGGGTTTATTTGTTACACACAGATTTATATTGGGAAAACCTTATACAATCTTCTTGTCAAAAACTGCATGTTTTAAGGTTTTATAATTGGAGTGCAGCATTGTCTTGTTGTCCTCTACTAGGATTGTTCAGATCATATTTGCTGGGTTGAAATTGGTTCTGTCCTTTTAGTCACTTGTTTACCAAGTTCAGTTTATTTCATTAGGTCACTTATGTGGTCAATATAGGGCCATCAAGGCTTGCTTGTTTTGTTAGACTACGCCTGTAATTCAGACATTGTAATGAGGCGTCTATATCTAACTTGTCCTTATTATGATTTTAGTTCAAAGAGAAAGTTTATTTTGTACTTATTTTTATACTCATTCAGTGTCATTAATAACATATGTTGCTTTATGTTTTCAGGCATCATTTTGGACGTCTGTTTCAAGTGTTCATCAAAACCAGTCATACATTATGTTGAAAGATCACTTCCAACTCAGCCATTTAGAAGATACAGTCTGATTCTTGTTTATATGCATATACACCAAGGTGTCATTTCATAGGTTCATCAAAACTGAGGCTACTGTTTAAACTCATGCCAATTTTATACAGTTTAAACTGAATTAACAACCACCTATGAATTCAGGCTGCCATTTCAACAGTGCACACATTTTTTTACTTGACTGACCAAATAAACCTCAAAATAAAGAACGCCTGAGTATTAAGTCCACATTGCTTTTCTCCCTCTGTTCTTTAGTTTGACTGTGTGTAACACAGATAATCAACAGCTTGCTAGAAAATTTAAAGAACATTTAATGGATATAACTTCATCACAATTCTTTAAGTTCAAAAAGCCCAACTAAGCTAAAACATGTCTATGAAATGACAACCTAACACTATGTATTGAATATTTGATGGCTAAAATAGGATATTGAAGATTCATCTAGTACATTTGGACCCAAATTGTTCTTCCCACAGATCGGTGTTTATTGTACACAAGTTTATGCTTTCTCAACAAGCAGTCGTTCCCCTTGCTTTAATTTTTTGTTAAGTTCTTCGCTTAATGTCGGTGATCTTAGCTACATTAAAATATCCTTGCTTTTAAGATTACAGCAGTTTAAACTTCTTCTTCATACATGTACCAAGAAATTTGCTGTGAACAAATTTATGCATTATGCATACTGATTAGTATATTGTCATTGATGTGTTATCTCCTGATTTTTGATGTCAAATATGAACCAGATAAGTCTTATAATTGTATTCATTTATGGATAAGATTTTTTGTATTGTGCTCTCCACTAATAATACTATAATAATTGAATAATAATTATTTGTAGTTAGCCAAACTTGTCTGACTGCTTTTTATTGGTTTAAATAAGTTATAGTTGTTACCACAGTAACTTAAATGATCACATAAACACTTCCTGCTGTTTTTCATTCATTTTTCTTGCATCCTTTTGGTTTATTAAATATCATCGATTTTGAACGTTTTCTGTATTTCTGTACTTCAGTCTGTGCATCATAAAAATATTTTGCCAAAGACACTTTAAAGATCATTTTTCTCCAAGTTTATGAAATTGGCAAATCAAAATATTCATCAGTTGTAATATGCTGTAATGATGGATTGATTTTTCATACAGCATGAAGTAAGCATACAGATATGCTGGACTGTGCTGTTTTTTCCTCATTGCTACTGTTTTTATATTTTAAAAGCAATTTCTTTGTGCTGTCAGTTTTGTCCTCCATTTGATTTTTTATTATTATCAGGGGAGACAACTGACAATTACTATATTTCATAAATTGTGTTATGTCCCTTGGTATATTTGCTGGTTTGATCAATTAATATTTTTATGTATACTTGATTCATTGTTAATACTGATAGGTGTATTAGCCCCAAATTTACTAAAGCTAACTGATAACATAATGAAAAATATTTACTGATTTGATAACTTATATTTATTTTGACTTCAACTACTGTTAATGTCTGAAGTTCAGGTTATAAAGTGAGAATTTGGTTTGAAAAATAAGAATATTTTTTAATATGATCTATTAAGTCTTTTTCATTTTTTACACATGTTCAAGTTTTGAATCCTTATGTGATCTTGGTAAAATAAGGCAAATGGAATTTTCTGCTGAATTTATAATGAAAATGTGTGAGACTTTATGATGTGGAAAACATTGCTCTTTCTACTGACCCAATACCTCATGGTCTCTGGTAAATATTTTTCCTTACCAATATTTTCATTACTTCCAGACTTTAACTGTTTATACAGATGTGCAAACAATAGTTATTTGTCTTTCTTAATCTCCAAACATTTAGCAAGTTGAGATTTTTAGAAGAAACTACATCTTAGAACTAGAGAAAAATTGACAAAATTCTGTCATCCTTTAGTCTCATTTATTTGGGATGTTGTGGAAAGAAGTATTAATGCTTTTGGTCTAATGTATGTTATTGTAAAAAAATGTGCCTTGATTTATTGTTATTCCATATGTTGTAGATGCTTTAATAAAGCATATATAATCTGTAATTTTAATTAGCACCAAACTGTGTACATGTTTTGTCAGGGGTTTGAGTTTTCATCATATATGTATCCTAATCTCAAACTGACTATATTTAAACCATTTCGTTTGTAAATATGTCTGAATGTTTCCATGATTTTATGTAATTGTGAACATTAAGGCCATCCTTAAAAAAATGTTGGTTTGTGGTTACTCAACTCAATGCATTAACTGTGGGAAGGCAGATAAGCAGAATTTTTTTACATCATATGCTTGTGCGGAAAATGAAAAGCTGGAATGAAGTTTAAATGATTTTTGTTGAAATAGATCAAATAATATTTGGGGTAGGGATGGATTTCTGAATGCCATTTGTGGAACTGCAATCCAACATTTTTTTATGATGTACATTATTGTTTTCATGCGTTATATTGTGTGTCTAATGTATTTATTCCAATACCAGCTAGAATCTGATCTTTGTGACTGTATACTTGTGTATGGCCTGGCTTGGTATTTTGAGTTCTGTGGGTCAAGATCACCTGAACAAAAAATAGGAAAATGGTTGAAAAACTGGTTTGGTGGCAATGCAGCACTTAATGATTTAATGTTTTACATTGACTGTTGAACTGACTACTTTAATTCTATATTCTTTCTCAATAATTAAGAATAACAAAAAACAAGTATTCAGTAAAGAGATCAGTGTCTTGGAGACAATTTATTACAATTGTTTTATGTACATGCTTCTCACAATAAAATTTATGCCATTGGTTGTAGTTAAAATTTTTAAAAATAAATGTATACATTAAAACATGGTGATAGTGACTTTTTGGGAACCTAAATAATTACTAGCTTAAATCAATGTTAATGACATTAAGAAGGGTTTGTTCAGAAAAATAAATACTTCACTGTGTCTGATTCTTTACTGTACCCAAAGTTCTTTATAACCATGTTTTACTGTATACTGTGTTCAATCATCAAATGTTGTACATCCTGCAAAGTAAATCAAAGGTGTAGTCAGGAAATCATTTCTAACCACAATCTGACTCCTGTCCAGCTTACCATACCTGAAATTTACTACACACTATAAACAACATGTCAGTAACATGTTCACAAAATACAGTCAAACCTGTGAACAAAGGCCACCCTCAGGAAAGATAAAATGTGGCCTTTATTGACAAATGACTTTATTCGGGGGGTTGTTTCTGAATAATCAGTGACTGTTTTTCAAAGAAGGGCCTTTATTCACTGGGTGGTCTTTATTCAGAGGTGGTCTCAAACACAGGTTTGACTGCATATATCATTTATATATATATATATGTACTGTGGAAAATTTACATCAAGACATCGAAACGGTAAACACATTACAAACTTCTTCAAATTTAATCATTATGATACCATTTATATTTAAACAGTTATAAAATCTGTCAACTGGTATAACAGTACATAGGTATTATTATTCTAAACAGGTAAATTTCTAACAGCAAGTCCAACATTCAAAAACTTTCAAACTACCAGAATTCTCAGAAAAGGCATATATTGCAGACATTTACCTTAAACAGCTGACAATCCAATGTAACATTTTATACTTATAAACTAAGGGTATCAAGATTTTAAATCTAAAACATTGCTATCCTAGCAAACAAATAACAATGAAACGAACACCTGACCTTGGACAACTCTGACCTTCAGTGATACACAGTAATGAAATGAAATTATTACCCAAATATATTAATCTACAGAAAAACTATCCAGCAGTCAATTAAAAGGAACACTCTCCTGTCATTAAACATCAATATTAAATCATAAAATCTACTTACAAGCTAATAATCCAGAAATTAATCCAACAAACTGTATATTGTATAATTCAATCAGCCATTTTGATACATGTGGAAAAATGAACAGCCAATCAAAACAACTTTTACAGATTAGACATGACACTGACCAATGAAAACAGCTGTTACAACAACCTCTATACCCTATAGTAAACTTATATATGAAAACTGAGAAGATATTTAATGTGTGGGCTTGTGGCGCAGTGGATAAGCTGTCTGACTGTCAATCTGGAGGTCGTGAGTTCAAGCCCCACCAGAGGTAGGTGAAAATCTATATATGTATAAATTGTATAAAATTGTAATATGACATGTATGTAACTAACTCTCCTAACATACTAACATGCAAATTAACATGAGCACTACTAACACTAACATGCAAAGTAACATGAGCACCACTAACATACTAACAGGAACACTAGTAACACCCTAACCAGTCTCACAACATAACATGTACACCACTCACAACACAGCAGCTAGTAACAAGAACAGCAATGACTAACAGAAAATTATTTTTTAAAAAAATAAAAATTTTAATATCAATTTTTTTTTTTTGGAAATGTGCTAGTAGTTTTCTTATACTATTACTATTGCAACCAGAAGAAAACTCCACACTACATTTAAAAAAAAAATTGTACCTTACAGTCAAAGGGAGGTAATAATTACCTCCCTTTGACTGTAAGGTACAATTTTTTATATTTTTTTTTCCAAAACTTTCTTCTGATTGTTACGGTAACAGTATAAGAGAACCACAAGCACATTTCCAATAAAAATGAAATTAAAAATAGAAAAAAAATCTAACATTGTCCAAAAAATCATTCTTCGGTTTGGTTAGCTTACGCACACCATAATTAAACCTGAAAAAAGGCCATTACACAAAGTTGGTCCTTATTCAGAGGTTATATCGGTAAAATAGACCAAAGAAAGGGCCATTTAGGGTTTATTTGGTCTATTTTATCTAAAACCTTTGATTAAAAGCCATCTGGGATTGATTTTATCCACTTCATCAAAAACAAATAAATAAATAAAAACATAACAGACTTATTTCTCCTCTCTTTTTCACATGTTCAACTGTATGTATTTTCCAATAATAATAAAAAATCCTGAGAAAAAAATATTCATATTGTACACAATATTCTTTCATTTGCAATGGTAAGAGTACAAAAGAGAACTACTGGTACATTTCCAAAACAAACAAAAAATTAAACTCAACTTTGTGTTATGTTTTTTTCCGAAAAAATTATATACACTATATAGTCAGTTGCCTTTATGGTTCACAGAACCTGAATAAAAAGTTCAAAGAACACAAATTCCAAGTACATGCATAATTATATTCTGACAAGATGATTTTAAGTTTTCTATAGTCTGACCATCTTCCACTTCCCAACTTATGTGTTGTATGATGAAGATAGGGGGTGTTCAAGGCAGCAAAAAGCTGTATAGTTACATCTATTCCATTCACGAAAAAAAATAACCCAGCTAGAATATCAGAATAAATACCAAAATTATTTAACTGTACAATATATTGGAAGAAAAAATCACTAACCTAATGCTGGATCTGTATTTATGTTCATTATATTTTTTGATTCATTATTCCTTGAATAATGACATTTGTCAGTTGATATGGTCGTCAGTGCTTGACAGTACCTATAAAGTAAAATCAGCATGTAAATATTTATGTTAATTCATTATAAATCTTATGTTAAAATACAATATAAACCAGAAATAGCATAAAAAACAGTTATGTCCCACTGTGTTAATGTGATGTATTTATGACTCATCATCAGATATAGGCATTATGAAAATAACTGAAGATTCTAGCATACATTTCACTGATAAGGAACCAATACATTTCTTTAACTAAGTGTTAGACAATATGTCTATTCAGTTTAGTGGACAAATATTTATACTGCTGCCCATGAACTGCCTTAACACTATACAGGTTTGTCCAACAGGAAGTGCAGAATTAATAGAAATTTGCTTTGTTAATATCAGACAGTTTTTTGAGAATATTTTTTTATTTATACAGCTTACACATTATTCACTCATTAGGTCCTGTGATTCAAATGGAATAAGATGAAATGATTGACCAGAATGTAGATAATGCTTCTTCAAAATTATAATTTGGGCAAAACTGGTCAATAAGCAAAATGACTGATTTTATAATCCAAATATATCAAACTGTTAGATAATTAAATGGGCATTTCAGTGTAAGACGCTACCTTAGACACAATTAATAAAACCAACATATGACATGTGTTGATAGTAAGACCTGACCTGAGATGTGTGTTTAGAGTTAGACAGGAATTCATAGATTTAGAGTAAGGCCTAATCTGAGACACATGAAAAGTGTTAGATCTAACATTTGACAGTATTTAAATTTAATCAAGGCCTGACCTAAGAGATAAAACAAAAGAAAGATCGGATCTAAAACATGAGTGGAGAAAAAAAACCATCCTCAGAAACAAGATCAGGGTAAGACCCGATCTAAAATAAAAGGTTAACTGAGAAATTATGTTCAGTTCTGACACTGATACATAATGCCTGTTGAAGTTCTGATAATATGTTGCATTTGATTACATAGACATGAGATATATATGTGTGCCTAAATATTTGAGTTGATTCTGATTTGTGTAAGAAATATATAATTATAGTTATTTTCAGAAAATTGTTACATGTATTTTTACAGTTTTGTCTTTCTAATAAACTGACAACTGTTTGAATTCAAATGAATTCATTTACATGGGACCAAAAGTTCTAATCTGATCATTTAATTATCAACAGAGATGAAAACAACAGGACGGTTGTATGAATTATTACGAAAATACATAGCATAATAAGTACAAAGCATGATGCAACAATCTCACACTCAAATTATTGTAACTTCATTTTGAGAGATTAAGTGATAAAATTTAAGAGCTACAATTTGCATGAGATTTGAGAGCTGAGTTTTATGTGCTGATAATTAAGTACAGATACATGGGAGCTAGAATTTGAGTGCTGATATTTGAGAACCAGGATTTGACTACTGAGATTTGAAAGCTAAGGTTTGAGTACTTCAATTTGATAGCCAGGATTTTGTACTGAGATTTGATAGCCAGGATTTGAGTACTGAGATTTGATAGCCAGGATTTGAGTACTGAGATTTGAGAGCTAGTATTTGAGTACTGAGATTTGATAGCCAGGATTTGAGTAGTTGAATTTGATAGTCAGGATTTGAGTACTTAAATTTGATAGCCAGGATTTGAGTACTTAAATTTGATAGCCAGGATTTGAGTACTTAAATTTGATAGCCAGGATTTTGTACTGAGATTTGAGAGCTAGCATTTGAGAATTTAAATGTGATAGCCACGATTTGAGTACAGAGATTTAATAGCCAGGATTTGAGTACTTAAATTTGATAGTCAGAATTCGAGTACTTGAATTTGATGGCCTGGATTTGAGTACTGAGATTTGAAAGCTAAGATTTGAGTACTGAGATTTGAAAGCTAAGATTTGAGTACTTAAATTTGATAGCTAGGATTTGAGTACTTAAATTTGATAGCCAGGATTTGAGTACTGAGATTTGAAAGCTAAGATTTGAGTACTTAAATTTCATAGCCAGGCTTTGAGTACTGAGATTTGAGAGCTAGGTTTTGAGTACTTAAACTTGATAGCCAGTATTTAAGCGTGGAGATTTTAGAGATATTTGAATGTTAAGATGTAGAGCTAGGATTTAATGCTGATATTTAAGTGTTCAGGTCAGAGAGCTAGGATTGAGTATTGAGATTTGAGACTTAAGATGTGAGTGTTAGAATTTAGGAATGGTTATTTTAAAGTCACAATGGTAGAATATGAGCAGTAGCAGTCAACTGTATGAATTGCATACACAAAAGTGTGCTAAATATGCTTAATTTGTACCAATCACTGCCAAGCGAGGTTCCCCACCCTTGTTCCACTGCGTATTAAGTTTTACAAGAAATGTTCTCATTTGGAATGCTTTGCATATTTTTGTTATCTTGTCATTTGATACCTCAATATCTATTTTTAGTATCACTTGTATACTGGATTTCAAGTATAAACTTTGTAGACAAATTATATTATTTTGTCATCTGTGTTTCCAGCTAGGGACCAGGGACTTGTGCACAACACAACTCACAAAACAGTGCACTCTGTGCACTTGCCGTGCCGAGGTCCATCTGTCAGCAGGACCGCTCGTTAAAGTTCTATTGTCAACAACGATTGTTTTGATATTTTTAAGCATTCTTATGCAATGTTTACATAACTGATATGCTGTAAATTTGTTTGGTCGCAGCCATAGTATGCCATTAGCAAGATTTTTAGCTAAGATATGGCAAGAAACTGAACACAGAAAAGCAATAATACTATCACACTCCACAAGTCACTACCATAAGATGCTAATTTGACCCCTAGTGATGTTCAAACATGACAGCAGCAGGGTGGCCCCTAAAACTCAAAGTGACACAACTTTCTACTCCTAGGGGATCATCTAACATAAAGACAAGCTCTCATCCAGAAAATTTGTGTCTAAAATGTCTAATTTAATCAGCAACATAAACATTCCTATAACAATATTGAGCAGTTTTTAAGAACAAACTATACTATAGACCTTTGTAAGTATTTTCATAAAAGTAATTAAGAACTAATAACAAGATAAACCTGACCTGTGGGTTTGCATTATTGCCAGTCAATTCCTGTGTCCAGTATGATAGGACAATCACTGATAAGCCCAGGGCTTTTTACCACCAGCTTCCTTAAGGTTAACATCTCATCAATGTTCAGTTAATATAGTTACAAATAATAAAAGTTAGAACACATTACAGTAGTTCTTATTTGTTATAAAAAACTATCTAATAAAACATGGTGTCAGAAGTGATTTATTAAATTATCATTGGAAAATCAGACTCAGAATGGTGACAAGATCGAGCAGTTTATCACTACATTGAAAACTCTTGCTTGTGACTGTAATTTTGGTGAGTCAAATAGGGAAGAGATGATCAGAGATCAGTTGATATTTGGCATTTCCTGAGAGAAAATTTGTGAGAAATTAATCAATGAAGGTGACAGTTTGAGTTTGGACAAAGCTGTACATATTTGCCAGTCATTTGAGTATGCACAAGAGCAACTCAAAAGTATGAGCATCACTAGCCAGTCAAAGTCAGTTGACCTAGTGCGAAACAAACGTACCAACCAGACAAATGGAACTTCAAGATCCAGGAAATGGTATAAACACCAGGGAACATCGTCGTCAGAAGATGGACAAATTGGAAAATGCTTCAAGTGCGGCAGAAACCATATAAAAGGAAACTGTCCGGCATTTGGAAAGCAATGTCACAATTGCAAAAAGAAAAATCATTTTTCATTGGTGTGCAGAGCAAACAATGTAAATAACATTGACAGTAAATCAAATTGTGAAGAATTCTATAATTCAGACACATTTGTTGACAGTGTAGAGTCAAAGATAATAAATGGACAGGTGTTTGTTGATATGTCAGTAGGACCAAATGATAGATTAATTAAATTCAAATTGGATACAGGATCTCAAGTAAATATTTTGCCATTTTCTGTTTGTCAAGGTCTTGGAATTAAAGTAGCTCTCAAACCAACAAACATGCAATTATCTACATACAATGGAACACTGTTATTATCAAAGGGTACCATTTCATTGCACTGCAGCCATTTAGGAAAATCGTCTGTAGTAGATTTCCATGTAATCGAAACAAAATCCCGACCGTTGTTAAGTCTTCAAACTTCAAGTTGTTAAGCCTTAAAACTTCAATCGACTTCGGGTTAATTAAGTTCGCTTATTCAGTGGAGTCCCATGGTCAGACAGGTAACATGTCCAGACAATCAGTATTGAGGACCTCTCAAAAGGGATAGGCTCAATTTCGGGTTACTGTAAAATTCATTTGTCAGAAAATTCAAAACCAGTTGTTCATCCACCTCAAAAAGCACCTGTAGCCTTAAGGGATAGGTGCAAATCTGAACTAGAAAAAATGGAAAAGCTTGGGGTTATTGTTAAGGTCAACACACCTACAGAATGGGTCAATTCAATGGTGCTGGTAGAAAAACCTAACGGCAAACTAAGAATTTGTCTAGATCCCCATGACTTAAACAAAGCCATACTTAGTCTGCACTATCCCATGAGAAAGTTAGATGACATACTTCCGTCTCTCACCAATGCAAAGTTCTTTTCAAATCTAGATGCAAGACAGGGTTATTGGGCTCTCAAACTTGATGAAGAGTCATCCTATTTAACAACATTCAATACAATGTGGGGCAGATACCGTTACCTATGTGTACCGTATGGACTTAGGTCAAGTGGAGATAAATTCATTCGAGCTGTTGATAAATGTTTTCTAGGCCTAAATGGGGTTGTTGCTATTGTTGATGACTTGTTAGAGTTCGGTCATACTCGAGAAGAACATGACCAGAATCTAAGGGCCATTTTGCAAAGGTCACGAGAAAAGGGCATACAGTTAAATGATACTAAATTAGAAATAGGGGTAACTGAAGTACAATATTTTGGTCACTTATTGACTTCAGAGGGTCTTAAACCTGATCCAGATAAGGTGACTGCGATCAGGGACATGCCAGCTCCTACCAATAAAACAGAAATCCAAACTGTGGGTATGGTCAACTACCTAGCAAAATATGCTCCAAAACTGTCAGAGGTTACAGTTGTTAGAAAAGAACTGTGAGTTTTCATGGGACAAACCACAGATTCAGGCCTTTCAAAAAGTGAAGGACATAATTACTACACCAGGTCAAGTCCTAGGGTATTATGATCCAAAGAAACCGTTATTGTTGCAGACTGACAGTAGTCGTACTGGATTAGGGGCAACATTATTTGAAGAGGGTAAGCCTATAGCCTATGCCTCAAAGTCACTTACATCAAGTCAAAAGAATTATGCTATGATTGAACTTAAATGTCTTGGTATTCTATTTGGTCTTAAACGTTACCATGACTGGGCATATGGTAGGAAAGTTTTGGTTGAAACAGACCATCTTCCGCTGATCCCCATTTTTAAGAAAAACTTGCATTGTGCATCAGCACGCTTACAGCGTATGCTCCTGCAAATGCAGCCATATGATATTGAGGTCAAATATAGTCCAGGTAAAGATATACCACTCCCTGATACTTTATCTCGTAGGTCACTTAAGGACACATATCCTGCCTTGTCAGAAAGTGCTGACTCACAGGTTAACATGGTCATGTCTAGCTTACCTGTAAGTGACAGAAAGATGCCAGAAATTAGACAAGAAACAGATCAGGATGATCAAATGTCATGTCTGGAAATATTACAAGGTTGGCCTGCTTGTAGAAAACAGTGCAAGGGGGCACTTATAGATTATTGGAATTACCAGGATGAATTGACAGTTATTGATGGCATAATAATGAAAGGTCATAAAATTGAAGTACCCAAAGCATTAAGGTCGAGCATGTTGAAAATTCTGCGAGCAGGTCACATGGCCATTGAAAAATGTTTGTAGAGAGCTCGTCATATAATGTTCTGGCCACGAATATCAAATTTCATCCTCTGCATAACTTCCCAATGGGCTCCACTGAGAGATAGCACAGCGACCAACAGGAAGTATCAGAGCAAGGTTTATCAGCAGTGAGTACAGTTGTACATTCTTTCTAAACTTTCTATAACTATAGTGATATTGAATTAAGTATACTTTATTTGGAATAATCCATTAAGGTAATTTGTGTTATTCTAATAATTAGTAGTGTCTTGACTAACACAAAATCTAAATTTGGTCATGTAAGTTATATTATAGAAACAAGAAGCTAACATCAAATTTTTTTAAGCCTGAAGGCCATTCACAGCCTCTTTATGAGCTGTACAAGATTTGATACAATATGCCTGTATATCAGTGTCATGGAAACATGATAATTATTGTAATGTGTAACAGCCTGAAAGGCATCAAAAGGATATTTCCAGTTGTTAATAATTTAATGATTATTGGATATCCTGTTACACTAGCCTGAAAGGCATAATATTATATGTACTACCACATCGTAGTACTAATCTGAAAGACATAATATTATATGTACTACCACTTCGTAGTACTAGTCTGAAAGACATAATATTATATGTACTACCACATCGTAGTACTAGTCTGAAAGACATAATATCATATGTACTACCACATCGTAGTACTAGTCTGAAAGACATAATATTATATGTACTACCACTTCGTAGTACTAGTCTGAAAGACATAATATCATATGTACTACCACATCGTAGTACTAGTCTGAAAGACATAATATTATATGTACTACCACTTCGTAGTACTAGTCTGAAAGACATAATATCATATGTACTACCACATCGTAGTACTAGTCTGAAAGGCATTGTATCATATTTACTACATCATAGTACTAGTCTGAAAGCATAATATTATATGTACTACCACATCATAGTACTAGTCTGAAAGGCATAATATCATAAAGATTAGGTTCTACTACATCATGGTACTAGCCTGAAAGACATACTAGTCTATAAGGCAAAAATCATAATTATTTATAATTACTGTCACATCACAGTAATAGCCTGAAAGGCAAACAATAATAAAATCTAAGGTATCAGCCATTGCAAATATAATATATACCTCAATATTGTAATGAATACTGGGTTTAAAGTTAGTGTCTAATACAATGTCATATAAACTAAAAAGCCTAAGCTTAATCTCGGCCAACACTAATTAACTAACAGATAACAGCCAGTTCTGGGAATATACCTGTCATCCAGGTTACTATGGCAAGATAGTATTCGACACTAATGGTTTATTTATCTAAGGGAGGATTTCATTCTAGCCCAGTCACATCCACAATAATGAGCTATTATTTAAATGTTTCAGTTTGCAGGCTACATTTATAGATGGGCTTTTGATACTAGGATAAGTTGATTGACATACTGATAATGTAAGAATGGTTCAATTTCAGGACACACAAATAATCACAACAAACAATAAATCACAAAATGTTGCCGTTGTATCTCAGAGAGGAGAAAAAATTCTCAAAACACTTGAGGTGTGCATGGAAGACTTTTCTGCAGTTGCTAAATCTATTGGCAACATAAATGTGACATTGTCAGAACTAAAAGGAGATGTTTTAAACTTGAAAAGGAAGGTCGACTGACAAGAACCAGGACCATCTAAGAGGCCTAGAGCAGGAACTTGTACTGATGATGACATTATGTCATCCAGTGATGATAGTGAGGATGATGACATTGACAATTTCCTTCAAGATATGGGGGACAAAGCTGAAGAACAGGATGGCCTGTTAGATGAACTAGATAATTTCTTTTTGGAAGACGATGATGTAGGCGAGCCAATTGAAGAAAAACTAGTGGTGATCACAAACAAGGCAATCCAAAGCAAACCACAAGAGGAAAAGATCAAAGAAATCAAAGCCAGACACAAACGCCCCAAAACATTGAGTTGTTGCAAGTGCCTCCAGTTGAAGGTATTCTCTGGAGACAGTTGAGGAGTAGCACAAGGGCAAATGACTACATTTTGCAGAAAAGTCATGGAGAGTTTGCCAAGATAGCTGTCCCTATTGTCAAAGCACTTGAAAGAGTGCAAAAATCAAGTGACTCAGAGCTAAAGTCCCTTATCTCTGATGCTTTTAAGCTGACTACAAATGGAATTGTCAATTCAAAGGAGAAAATAAAGAAAGAGCTTGATGACAAATACAAGACCTTAGGTGATAACCAGGCTTCAGCAACAAAGCTTTTTGGGGATAACCTTGTTGAAAATATTAAATCCCTGAAAGATTCAAGAATACAACTGTGCCATACCAAAACAAAGTCTTTTTTGGTAAAAAAACTGGAAGCCAGTGCCCAGTTTCAAAACAACCGGTACCAAAACAGGCCTCACCAGGGGTACCAACAATCCAGAGGTCAACAAAGATTTGGGAGAAAAATGCAGAGCAATCGCGGCAACAGGATGCAGAACATTTACAGATGCTAGGAAAAATGAGATGATTGCCTTATGCACTGATATGTTATCTATGAAACGTACAACTATAAGGAATTTCTCTGCATTAATAGGGAAATTGGTTCTTGGAAATTCATAGGGCTAACTTTGATAGCTACATGAAGATTAAAGATGGGATAAAAAGTATGATTAAGTGGTGGATCACAAATATGCTTCGAAAAAGGTTTCTCATGGTCCTTCTATAATAACCATATATTCTGATTCATAATTGGAAGGTTGGGGGGCATATGACAAGAGTGATAATATCAAAACAGGGGGTCTATGGACTATAGAGGAACAGTTGCACATAAACATATTAGAACTAAAAGCATGCAACTTAGCTCTTACATCCCTGTGCAAAATACTTCTAACATTCATGTCAAAGTATTTATGGATAATACAACTAGTTGTACCTACGTAAATAAATATGGAGGGAGGAAATCAAAATTGGATGGCCTTGCCATCAACTTCCTTGTCCACAAACAGCACTGTATCTACCCAACAAACTAGACAGGAAACATCCACTAAAACACCTGAGCCTGGGAGTTTTTTATATATCCGGAAAATCCTCAGAAGTAAGGGAATATCACACCAAGCAAGAACCCTTATTTTACAATCATGGAGATCATCAACAAAATGGCAGTATGACACATACATTAAAAGATGGCTATATTTCTGTGAAGGGTTGGAAAATCCCCTTCGACCAGATGTAAATTCAGTTTTTGAATTTTTAACAGTACTGTGCAATTCGGGTGCATTAAATACTGCATGGTCTGCCATTAGCATTTTTGTAAAATTATGCAGTAATGATGACCTAAGTCTGTCTATTCATATTAGGTGTTTCATGGCAGGATGTTTCAATGAAAGACCTGCAATGCCAAGGTATCAATCCACTTGGGATGTCAAAGTTGTGCTGAACTTCCTCAGTAAGATGACAACTACAACATTATTACAATTATCCTCAAAACTATGCATGTTATTTCTTATGTTGACAGCTCAGAGAGCTCAAAGTTTGCACCTCATTAAATTACAAGATATACATATTCATAAAGATGAATTAGTCATTGATTTTAGTTCATTGCTGAAAAAAACAGGGTTGGGTTATCACTTAGAACCAGTCACTTTGAAAAAGTACTCTTTAAACCCAAAACTGTGTATAATTGAAGTTTTGTCAGAGTATTTGAAGTGTACAACAGCACTTAGACAGGGTGATCAATTGCTAATAAGCACCATCAAACTACATAAAGCTGTATCCAAAAGTACTGTTGGTCGTTGGATAAAATTGATTTTATTGAAATTGGGAATTGACAAAAAAATTCAAACCCCACAGCACTAGGGCGGCTGCTGTATCAGTTGCCAGATTGCAAGGTGTTCCATTGACTACAATAATTAAAACAACTGGCTGGTCAAATGCAGTGACATTTGCTAAATATTACAACAAACCAATTGACAAACCCTATTATATTCAATCCGCTGTTCTGTCACAAACTGTGAATGATTGATAGAATGTAGATCTAAGTGGTCGCTGTGCTATCTCTCTGTGGGAGTTTGCAGTGGATGAAATTATGATCAACCTTCACCTTACCAAGGTAAGTCTTGCTTAATCATTCAATGATAAAACACAGTTCATTTCAAATTGTAGTATATGTCTTGAGCATAGAAGCTCAAATCAAAAAGAACCTCTTCTGTGTCATGAAATACCTGAGTATCCTTGGCAAAATGTCGCCACAGATCTGTTTTCCTGGGATAATAGAAATTTCATAGTTGCTGTAGATTATTACTCCCATTAATTTGAGGTTAAAGAAATTCCCAATTTAAAAGGGATAACAGTGGTCAATAGTATCAAATCAATATTTGCTAGTATGGGAATACCCGAAAAGGTAATTTCTGATAATGGGCCATGTTTCATCTCAGAAGAATTCCTAAAATTCTCTAAAGAATGATATTTTAAACATGCAACATCAAGCCCGAGACATCTGTCAGGGAATGGTTTTGCTGAAATCTATGTTAATATATGTAAAAGAATCTTCATCAAAGTAAATATGATCCATTGTTGGCTATTCTTGAATACAGGGTCACACCCCTAAGTACCGGCTATAGTCCTGCTGAACTTCTCATGTCACAACAATTACAGTCTGTGCTCCCAACAACAAAAGGTTTACTGATTCCACATCAAATATCTCAAAGTTCAGTCAGAAATAAACTTCAAAACAATAAAATGAGAGAGAAATTCTCATTCGACAAAAGTGCAAAAGCCTTACCACAATTAAACATAGGTGACTCAGCACGCATACAAGCACAGAACAAAACATGACAACCAGCATTTGTCTCGAATAAACATACTGATAGGTCATATACAGAGGAGACACCAGATGGAGTCCCTTACAGGCGAAACAGACAACACTTATTAAAAACAAACAAGAGCATGCCAGTGAATCCGGATATTGTTAATCAGGAAATGTCAGAAAGTGACGCCAGCCATTCACATGATATACTTGAATGTCCAGCATCAAAGCAAAGTAACTCAGAAATATCTGTTTCTAACAATAATAAGCCTTTTTATGTTACAAGACATGGCAGGAAGGTCAAGCCTAAAATCATAACATCTGTATAATGATAGCTGATAAAGAGCACAGTGATGCCAATATAATGGTCAGTTACAGAACTATTCATTGAATGTGTGAACATTTAGTTTGATTAATGGGCATTGACTTCCGTTAACATTTACAGTCTAGTAATGTTAATAAATCAGTGGAAGAGTTGAGAACAGTTGTGTGAATTCATTTTGAAAATGATCAAACGATTAAATGGTGTTAAATCGATTTATTTGTTTCTTTGATCTGTAGTTAACTGTTCTGGATACTGATAGAATGTATATAGATTGCTGATTTAATTACATAGTATGTTGAATTACTTATGTTATGTTAATGATTAATTGTAGTGTGTTTTGAATGTTAACAGTGTTGCCAAATTATTTTTTGTCTCATGCTTAAAAAGGGAGATGTTGCATTATTGCCAGTCTATTCCTGTGTCCAGTATAATGGGACAATCACTGATAAGCCCAGCACTTTTTACTACCAGCTTCCATAATGTTAACATCTCATCAATGTTCAGTTAATATAGTTACAAATAATAAAAGTTAGAACACATTACAGTAGTTCTTATTTGTTATAAAAAAACTATTTAACAAAACAGATGGGAATACACCCAAAACTTCTCTCACATCAATGTTAAGGTCAATAATTTGATTAAATTCTCATGTAATTTAGTATCTGCTAATAAAAAAGTTTATACAGTTTCATGTCAGGAGTGACTTACATTACATCTTTTTAAAGAATTTAGGTTCTGTAGAAAAAAGTAAATGACTTTAATTACAAGATAAAAACCATCATCATCATCATCATTGATGACTATGACAACTATAACAACAATGACAACAACATGATAAAAGTTTTTTTATATGCATAGAAGAAAGAGGACATGATCTAGTATGATTAATTTTATGACAGTCTCATATCTATTCAAAGACAAATTTGTCCACTGAGAGAACACAAAGCAATTGCTATTAATTCCATAAGGAGCTCAAATTTAACCTTGACCTTAGTGTCACCAAATAAGGTGAGAAATACTGATTTTATGACAAAGTAAGGAGCGACATATGTTAAGTAATTTTAATCCATTCATAAATTTTTAATTTCTTTACATCTTTTTCATATTTTTTATTTTTTAATCAATACATGTACACAAATGAAATGCTTACATTAAACATATTTTTAAATTAAAATTTCAAATTTTTACCATTATTTCATCATTATGAAATACTCATCAAGTTGAATGATGTAAACCAACAATGCTTCAAAGACGGATCTGTCCTTTATGTAAGTTCTACTAAACTCAAACATTGACAATATATTCACACCCAAAACTTCTCTAACATCAATGTTAAGGTCAATAATTTGATTAAATTCTCATGTAATTTAGTATCTGAAATCAACCATCTTCTATTAATTCTACAAGCAGTAATCTTGAATCAATTTTGTTTGTAACAAACATATTAAATCATTGTCAAAACTGGCTTTGTCTACTTATAAAAAACAATCGGAATGGTAAAATTTACATTGCTAAATGGACATAACAATTAAACTTGTCATTAGCAGATTGAGACACTTAATGAGACACAAAAGTGTAACAGCGTATAACAAATGGTCTAGATTAACATATCAAACAACTGAATCATTTACTGCAACATGAATTTTCAACAAAACTTTCAAGGCACCAATTAAAATCCAATTTCTATCAAACATGCTTGGATACCAAGAAGAAACAATGACGATATTAAATCACCATGGTTACCTGCGCTCAAACACTCTCTGTTCTGGCATCAATGAAAATAAATCACTTGACACAAACACTTTGTCATTATAGAACTTACAATGAACTTAATATGTAAATAATTATAATTGTAATCATTGATACACAAAACAAATTTACAAAGCAGGATTGCTTAGCAACTGCTTCAATGTTAAAATCACCAATCCAGTTTATAAAAAGGGGCCTCTGTGGTTGAGTGGTTAGTGTAAAAGAGACTACCCTGGGATTGAGTGGTAAATGTAAAAAAGGGGCCTCTGGGGTTGAGTGGTTAATATATCTGACTAGTAATCACTAGTCCCTCAGTGCTGTGAGTTGAAATCCCATCCGGGACAATTTCTAATGTTAGGAAGCTGCCAATTACTACAGAATACAATTCAATAAATGACATATATATCACATGCGAGGAAGATGTCCAGCTAGCTTGGAGTATCTGTGGTGTTACCAGGTGTAAGCCTGGGGTTTTCCTCCAGCGTTAAAGCTGGAAAGGCCGTCAACATTACCCTGGCTGTTGTGATGACATTAAACCCAGTTTAAAAAAATGAAATATAAGCAGATACAATCAAGAAAAGATTATCATAGGTTGAAACAGAGTCCTGAAAATATCAATCATGCCAAAACATTTGTATAACTAAAAATCTGTAAAATGTATTCCAAAAATGTGGTCCAGCAATCACAATCAACAATTTTGTACTTCAGCATTCTGAAAAGTTCCTTAACAGATGCAGTTAAAATTTCAATGTTTGATTAATTTCTTTTACATCTTTAACTGGCAATATATGGATGTCAATACATTGTATGTACCTTCTGTTTTGTCAGGAAATGGTTGAACATTCTCAATAACTGTAAGACCCTTTCCTCTCTATGTGATTCTGTGAGACAGGCATCATTCACAACCAGGTACGGATATACCTGTAATAGAAAATTAACAGAAAATATAAAACAGGATAAACAGGACCATCCAACAACAACAACAACAACAACGACAACAACGACAACAAGTCTTAGTCTGCATTTACATGACAGGCTCATTGAAAATTCACTTTAAAAAAACAAGAGGGCCAAGATGGCCCCCTTTCGCTCACCTGAGTAAAGATTGCAATTCCTATGGTTTTCCTGTGATTTGAATTGGTGACCTAGTTTTTAACCTGAGTTGACACATGTTCAAACCTGTTCATGATATCATTAATACAAACATTCAGACACAGTTAAACAAAGATCCAATCAAAACTGCAACCTCTAGAAGGTAAACAAGGTTTTCCAGTGATTTGACCTGGGGACCTAGTTTTTGATCCCAGATGACCCATGATCGAACTTAACCAAGATATCATTAAGACAAACATTTTGACAAGGTTTAGTGAACCTCCAATCAAAACTATGACCCCCTAGAGCGTTACCAAGGTTTTTCAACGACTTGACCTGGCGACCTAGTTTTTAACCCCAGATGACCCATGTTCAATCTTAACCAATATATCATTAAGACAAGCATTTTGACAAGGTTTGGTGAACCGAACCTCCAATCAAAACTGCGATCCTTAAAGCGTGCTCAGGCAAGCAAAAAAAAGTCACTATATAGCCCTGACTATTCGTGCGACATTAAACACGAATGGAAAAAATAAAGAAAATTAAAGTTATATAGTTATAATTACATTCAAAGATTACATTCTACTTACTTTGACATTATGTCCTCTGATGAACAAATGCCTGGCAGCTGTATTGTGTTTCTGTACAATCTCTACACAAGGCATAAATCTTGCTATTCTAACGTAATAATGACTATGCTGAAATCATAAAAACATATTTTTAATATTAAAACAATAGGGGGCCTAACGAAAATCGATAAACATCAGAAAACGCTGTCAATATGGTCATGCTCTGATACTTCCATAGTAGTCACAGAAATTGATTGGCATATGCTGGAAATGCTAAATTTAGTAACATATTGGTGTCCAAATTCATTGGCAGTACATTATCAAAACAAGAGGGCCATGATGGCCCTGCATTACCCACCAGAATAGATATTAATTAACTTGTTACTAAAAAGGTAATAAAGGTACACTTGTGGCCAAATAATGGAGAACAATAATAAACTCGATAAAGGACCATCAAAGGATACTACAAAAGAATATTTATGATGACTGAAGGATGCCACAGACCAAATTTGGTGATGATCAAACCACTAGTTCATGAAAAGAAGTCATTTTAATGCAGTTCTATGTTTCGCTCTAGCAGCCCCTAATCGAGGCCAACCATTTTTATTTGAGCAAATCTGATAGAACACTATCTAAAGATGCTAAAAACCAAGTTTGGTAATAATCCATCCATAGAAACATGAGAAAGTCATTTTAAGGTATTTCTATTTTTAGCTCTAGTGGCCCCTAAAAGGGGCTGACCAAATTTATTTGAGTAAACTTGAGAGAGGACCATCTAAAGATGCTACAGACCAAGTTTGGTGATGATCCATCCATTGGTTCATGAGAAGAAGACGTTTAAAGGTATTTCTATTTTTAGCTCTAGCGGCCCCTAATAGGGGCCAACCAATTTTTTTTCACAAATCAGACAGAACACTATCTAAAGATGCTAAAAACCAAGTTTGGTAATAATCCATCCATAGAAACATGAGAAAAAGTCATTTTAAGGTATTTCTATTTTTAGTTCTAGCAAATTTTTTTGAGCAAATCTGATAAAAGTCCATATAAGGATGCTACAGACAAGTTTGCTGATGATTCATCCATTGGTTCATAAGAAGAAGATGATTAAAGGTTTTTCTATTTTTAGCTCTAGTGACCCCTAAAAGGGGTCAACCGGTACAATATGAGTAAATTGCAGTTAGAACGTCAAAAGGCTTCTGCACAGCAAATCTGAAGTAAATCTGACTAGTAGTTTCTGAGGAGAAGACCATTGTTGATGCCAGACGACGGACGCCGAAGCATCCACCTACCCATCCTAACAAGGAGATATATGCACAACATTTCTCTCTTACAGTGCTGAAAATAACATATATCTTATGAAAGTTTAAAAGAAGCATGATACATTAGTTCATTCACTATCATCAATTATTCATTAGTGATATATTAATCATACTTAGACAAGAAAAGAAATAGTCATTACGGGTAAATGGAAACAAGACTATTTTTTCTGGCCTTAAGAGAAACATTTCTCCAGAAGACTGATGTATGTTAACACTTCACATCAACAAATTATTTCAAACATTAGCACTGTTACCTTAGGCAGCAAGAATTCACCAGGAAGCTCAACTTTAGCAGTGTTGAGAAAGAAGTTATTCATAAATCTATATTTTTCTTCTATCAAAAATGTCCTGAAACATCAATACAATCTTTTAGTACTAGTGTTTAGAATACAATCACACCAAGCTATACAATATACAAGCTGGGGTTCAAAAATAAAACTAGTACTCCATAATTTTTTTCCCTTAAATAAGCTTCAATATCAATTAAACAGTGCAATAAAATTGTAATAACTGTATAAATATTTAAGCCAGTGAAATGAGAGACTGCAAATAAGAATGAAAAATCAATCCTTTATAATGACATAGCCTACAAATTATTTACACACAAATACTACATAATCTACTCAAGTAACCAGACTGACTGTTATGTTGAGTAATCAGAGAGGTAAAACTTTAATACTTGAATTATAACTTCCTCTGTGACAGAGAGGTCTGAATACAGAGGTGGTCTTATTATGTAGTTGCAATATACAGAAAATTTTGAAAACCAATTCTAAATTAGTGGTCATAATATTGAGGCGGTGACTAGGTGAGGTTTTACTGTAATATTTTTTCTCACGGGGGTTTACTGTCATACCAACAGCCAGAATTGTTTGGTGTCTTTTCCAGCTTTAACAGTGGATGAACAGCCCAGGTGTACCCCTGGATAGAACAACCTTCTGGTGCAGCTTTTTCACACAAGAAATTTGTCTGGTCCTGGTTGGGATTCGAATGCACAGTGGTGAAGTACTAGTGATTACTAGTCAGATACCTTAACCTCCAAAGCATGGAGGCCCTGTCTTTACTGTAATAATGTTATATTACTTACTTTGGGAGTAGTTTTGTCTCGGCTTCAAGTATTATGATCCAGTTTTTCAACTTATTGATAAGATTATGCAGTTCAGTAGATCCTGGAACACTGAAATTCAGAACAAAGATAAGACTTAAATAAAATCCTAGATATTAAAATGAGTTTTCATATTATTTCAGTATTAAAAAGGATACAAGCAGACTACCTGGCCAAAACTGCATTCATTATGGTAAAGTACTAATGGCTAAAATTAATTCTTTTTAAATTTAGATGTAGAGTCTTGGTCCAATTACATTTCTAGGAGTCAAGCTGCCTAAGGGCCAATATCATGAAAAGGTATTGAGTTCACTATAAATCAATGAAAACTATTTCAACAAAAATAATCAAGTTCATTTTGTTAACCAATTATTTCAGTGCCCAGAATTGTTTACTCCAGCTCATTATTCCCTCAAATATTTCATTATATGAGGGAACCAGTGTATATATGTATTGGATTGGAATGGGAACTAATGTATATTCTTCACTTTCTTCTTAAATTTTCTGTCTGCAAAACAACAGTAGAGTTATATTGTAATTAAGTAATTGTTAGTAATGTCTTTTAACTAATGCATAATAGCAAATATTGGAGACATATCCCATAAAATATAATCAAGGTCATTTAAGTACAATGGCTCAAACAAATTTAATCATTACCTAAAATCAAAGTCTGTTGTGAAGTGACTTTTCATTTTCTGGAAGATAGGATCCTGGGCTGTGGCTTGTGCTCGATGTGCTAGGGTCTCTGATGCTGCACTGGAGGGAGTTGCAACCACATTGGAGACATTCTCGAAACCCACACGGAATGTACTCACCAACTTTTTCACAAAGTTTAATGTGTGTGGTGTTATAGTAGCATCAGCAACTGTTAAAATAATAGAGAGACAAACTTGATATTTCATTCTAAATTGAGAGCTAGAGACAAATGTAATAGAAACGGGACATGACCCTCTCGGGCAATGTACCTGATACCCGATCAACTTAGGGCCATCAATTCACACTTTCAAAGAAGTTCATTTTAAAGATAAGGACTGAAAAAGATCAAATATCCAATCAAATGATTACAACAAAATAGGCAAAAAAAGTATTAAGTTAAAAAGAATCAATATAAACAAACAATAAAACAGGAGAATTCATATCATAAATATGTAAATAGAAATGCACATGTATTACAACACACATGACTGTGATTGGGAAATTAAACATAAAAACAACAAAAATTTACTGGAGGCTCTGTTCTCAAATTTAAGACAGTACTAAACAAACAGCTTTCATTTCAAATCTTAATCTCTATAATAGATTCTGAAGTCTTTGTCAGTAATATATGTACCTTACCATGACAATACTAAGTTTGTCACTTGAATCATTATGATAATGTAATTATTTCTAGGAAGTTTGGGCATACATTGTACATATAATGTATTTCTTATACGTACCTGTAACTGAGAGAGTAGGTTCAGGAGTGGAGGGCGTGGCCAGTGTGGGTGTGGCCAGTGTGGGTCGGAGACATGAGACTGGATGATACAGAACTTGAACTTGTAGGTACAGTCTGTGAGTTAGCTTTGTTCATCATCTCTCCACTCTTATCTGAATTTACATGGAAAAACAATATATGCTTTAAACCATGTACTGTCACAAGATAATGTTATAAATTAATATTAATTTATGCACTCTTTTTCTTGACAGAATACAAAAATCATTAATCATGTCAAAATATAGCAAGATGGTCCTCTTAAAGGCCAAGGGTGTGGTGCCCTGAAACTCAAACATTTAAATTCACTGCCTAGCTATATTTAAATAAATTTAATGATTTAAAGAGGGATGTCCACTAAGTCACACAAAGAATAAGTTACTGACATCATTTCATATTTAAAATTTGAGATTTATCTTTTTTAAGTCATTATTCAATAGAACAATCCTCCAATGAAAATTCATTTTAACAATTCATTTTAAAAATCAAAGTGTTTTCCTTTCTTTTATCAAAAACACAATTGTCTGCCTTTATAGTAATTTATCTAAAGGCAACAGACATGTAAGGGTACTGAATTTTTTCTAAATACTAAGGATACAAGATTCTATCTAACTCACATCTTTCTCTCTGTTCTATCTTGAGGGTAAGATACAAAGTTCTTATAGGGAAGTAAACAGCTTGTGGGTACACTCTTCCAGCCTGACTGAATAGGTTCATTATTAGACGACCCTCATTTCTTATAAGACAAGTCAATAATTGAGGAATCCTGAAAAAATAATGCAACACTCTATCATTAACAAAATGTAAAATCATAAGAAAAGAAATGATGAAACCAGGTAACTCTCAAAGGTCATTTGATACAAACTACTGCATTCAAAATTACAATAAACTGAAACAAGAAATGTATCAATATACATTCAATAACTCTACAAGATTTATATTCATACATATCAATTTGTTCAATATTTCAAAGAAATATTATTGAAAAATCAGCAAGAAATAACAGCAATGTTCATCAGTATTCTTAAAAATAGCATTGAAACTAAATCCAATATTTAAACACTCTCAATATAAATATATAGTAATAAAATAATAAAGACCATTTATATGAAGTTTTGCTGGACCAAATCTCCAAAATATTAATATCTAATATACGTACATCTACATATTCACATCAAACATTAACTTGAATGCAAAAATAAGTGATTTTTATATTAACTGTTCTACTACTACTTATTGTAATTCAAAATTAAGATGATACACAAAATGGAAAAATCAGTTACCGTGGCAACCAGGCTACAGGTGAACACCAACACAGAAAACAGGTGATAGCTGGCACCCCATTGGAGAATTGTCTGTAAAATAATGAGATTCTCAAATACTTTACTGGGTTCACACTATTCTATCTAGAGGTATCATAGCAACAAATCTTAAAGACTACACATAATTTTATATGATACCTTAAATCCAGCTTTTTAAAGACTTGGTAAGACAATTCAAAATTTCCATCTTGATCATTTATTTTCAGTTTCACTGTCAGCATTTTCAGTTGTGACAGTTTGTAGTGTTTTGTAACAGGAATTTTTCCCCCGCTTGAAGTAGTTGATAGTCCATGCAATCTCTACTATAAACAGATATGATTGATTGTATTCTGCAGAGCATCCAATCAGATTTAACCTTTATACCAATTAATTCAGCAATATTCTGAAGGGGTAAACTAGACATTACACAGGCCTGACATAGTGACAGGCCACAAATGGTCAATCAGACATATGCTTGTATGATACAACACAGACATGATGTTTTAACAATCAAGTAATGGTCAATAATTTACCAAAGAATCCCACCTTTAACAAAAGCATATAATTCAACCATAATGTCATAACAGATATGTGATATATCGGACTTAATATTGTTTGTAGGAGTCCCTGTGGTCAAGTGTTTATGAACTCTGATTAGTAATCATTAGCCTCTTACTGCTGTGAGTTTGAATCTTATTACAAAAGGTCGCTGGTTCCACCCAGGTGTATGTCTGGGGCTTTCTACCATCATTAACACTGGAAGAGTCACCAAATAACCCTGGTTATTGGTGCAATGGTAAACCCCAGTGGAAAAAAAAATGTTACGTACATGACATTCTTACTTATCATGAGTGAAGACAGATTCAAGATAATCTCCCCACAAGTCCCAAGCTTTCACCAGCGTATCATGCATTTGTACAGCTGCTGAGAATGATTTATTAGAATCGTCTGACCAGCCTGTCTGAGCCAGGAACATTCCCTTTAATGCATAGAAGTCTTCTGTCATCTCCTCGGTACAATACTTCAAATTTGTAGACTCAATCTCTTCCTGACCCTGAAATTAATGAATGTGACAATGCAATGTAATTACTGAAACCAAAGGGCTGTGGAAGTCTTGTATCATTAGATTGACAAGAGAAAGTTTGATCAGAAGTTAGCGGAGGAAAATATTTTCTTGTATGTGCCAATGTTCATGTAAGCTTAAAATGATCAGGTTGTGACATTATCATAATAACATGTACACCTCACTACATACCATGTTATCATGGTAACACATACACATAATGCATGGGTGAAAGTTGGAAAATTGAACAAAATGAAAAATTAAAGCTTGATGCTACAAAGACAGTAAATACTTGCAAATAACCAGCAAAAAAATGGAAATTATGACAAGTGAAAAAAACTAACACACACATGTTACATTGCCAAACACTAACTGGACTTCAGGCCAACTATTTCTAGAACATCTCTATAATCTTGGGTGGGTGGGTCATTATTAACTAATTTGCTTTGTAATGACCATGGACTAAGACTTGTACTTTTAATCCACCTGACACTGGGACCAAGGATTGAATGAACTACCACATTGCTACCAGGTAAATTTAGCAGAATTTCACATAAATTGCAGGTAAATAAGGTAAGCATTCCATATCGACCATGCAACATGATAACATAAAACATTTGAGTACTACACCATACCTCATTTAGTTCAGGTTTACCCATTGTACCAGTCATCTGTAGGTAACACCTCACCTGTTGTCTTATTTTCTGGAAGCAATCCACAATTGGTACACTGGGTATTGTATGTATTCTGTGTGAGAAAGAAGTCAATGAGAATGCTTGGATAAATTCAAAGCAGCATTTTCAGGCCGCAGCTGTGGTCCAGTGGTAGTACACAGGACATGTAACCCGGAGATCCAGATTCGATTCCCAGCTGCTGCAGGTCATACCTTTCTATGAAAATTTGACAAAAATGTTGATTTTCCTCCATATGGAGAAGTTGCCGGCTCCTTGTGGAAGGGTAAGTTAGTACTGGTTAGTATACAGTCCAGGAAAACTGGTTTGGTGAACTTGTCACCGTATATAACTGTAAAATTGTTGAAAAAAGACATTAAACACCAGTGACAATATGTCACATAAAAACAAACAAACAAAGCAGCATTTTTAATAGTAACAGATGATAACAAGAGCTCCACAGAGTGGTGCTAACACCCATCTGTTTTACATCATTCTATTTCATAAATAATTTTGATCAAAATTCTAAATGAAAAAGTGGCATAACTCCAATAACACAATTATCTTGATTATCAAGAAGGCTTCCATGGTCAAGGGATTATGGTTTCTGTGACTAGAAATCACTGGCTCTTCTACACTCTTATGAGTTCAATTCCCGCATGGAACCAGACAAATTTCGCATGTGAGGAAGCTGTCAAGCTTGCTTATGTGAGGTTGGTGATTCTACCCTGGTGTACACCGGAGGTCTTCCTTAACCATTAAAGCTGAAAAAGTTGCCCAAATGAACCCGGCTGTTGATATGACATTAAACCCCAAACAAACAAACAAAAAGAAAAAACAATTATATTTGATGATGTAAAATAGTATTTTTACTGATAAAATTTGAAATCTCCCAAGCTACACATTTATATTAAAATGCAATCTTTCCTAACATTTTTGTGTGAGTCACTTGAAGATATATCAACACAGTAGAAATACAGAAACATCCCGACTTACCTGCTGAGTGAGTCCAGGCATACACCAGATAAGTTATGTTTTCTAGCAATTTTACCAAAATGTCTAATTGCTTGCGCCGATGCATGAACACCTAACATGGAATGATTGTTTTCCTGAAACAAACAGAAAATAAATACATGCATTGTACTGCTAAGAGAAAGTTCTAAGATTATTAGAAATATTTTCAGTAAAACATTTATGATGTTAATTTAAATCTTTCTGCAGGAGACAATAAAATGTCATGTGACTCCAATATATATGCGTACATGTACACATATCATATAGATAATATATACATATACTATGTACAATGTAATTTCTAAATACCAAACATCCATGGAACCAGCAGAAAAATTTGGTGTTTGAAAGTTTTCCCATTTTTCTGAAGTTGTTAGTATATAAACTAGGCAAGTGGTATAACTTCCTTTCAGGTCAAATAAAAAATTACTCATTTCATCGATGAAAAGTTTCTAATAAAAACACAAAATCTTTACCAGGATTTACTTTATAAATGCCTTTCACTCAATCAGTGACCACTAATTTCCACTGAGGACCTGTAACAATTATCTTTCTTACCTCCATGTTTTCACAATAGCTCTCATATCATGTAAATTCGTACTTCGGGTGATGTTTGCTGGTTGCAAACCTTGATTGATCTGTGCAGCTTCTTGTAATTCCATTATCTGCTGTGCTGCCTGTAACATACACATACATTATGTAAGGCTATATGTAACATATCCATACATTATGTAAGGCCTGTAACATCTACATACATTATTCAAGGCTATATGTAACATATACATACATTATGTAAGCCTATCTTTAAACATGGTGGTTTATGGTTACATGAACCAAACTTTAAACAGTGGGTAGATAAGCAGACAATTACTATTTGTAAATATCATATACTGAAAACGAAAAGTTGGGATAAAGAACAATATTTTTGGGGGGGCCAGTGGTCATTTTGAATGAGTCTCTTACATAACAGCAAACCAGTTTTTTAAGGATGATTGAATATACTTGTTTTAATGTTCATTATACTGTATTTTATTTTATATACCAGAATATAACTTAGTAGATGTTAAATGTTGGAGACACATTGTTTGAAAGTTTGACAGGTGTAAAATTAATCATAAAAAGGCTACTCATAAAAAAGTATTGGAATACAGTTACCTACAGTAACCACAAACCAACACTTTTTTAAGGATGGCCTAACTTATCCATGGGCAAGAGGTAAATGGATTATATCAAAGATTGAGTTATTCTGTTTAGTTAAGTCATGGCCAATCATACCACAGTAATAATAATGCACAATGTGTAGTTGGAAACATAAAACATAGCAAAACAATATTACTTCAGAATTGGACATGAACTACCATTTGAGTATAACATGAATCAACTGATAAGTGCAATTTTCTGGCAAGGAATTACCATAAAACCTTACATAGCAACCACTTCAATACAAAGACCATATCATCCTATAAAACACTTATTTACCATTCTGTTTGTATTTCTCCTCTGTAATTTAATTTGATAATAAGACCTTCTCAGAATTTTAGTAAAATTTTTACCCAAAGCTTTATCCTAAATGTGGACTTAAAGTTGAAGTTATACTGTATTTGCCTGTATTAATGTGTGTGACAATATGTGGCAGTCTTCCCCATTCTTTTATAGCTAATGTACTAGATAACTCGACCAACCTCTCAATCTGTAACACAGAATATATCATCATTTAACATGGCAATATTGAAGGCAAACTGTCCAAAAATATGCCCATTAAATTATCTAGTGAAGAGTGGATGGGAAGTGTTAGAGTGTGAACAATGTCTGTAAAGTTTTGCTAGATCAGGGACCATAATCCAACAGTGACAGGGGTAATTTTGCTGGTTACCAAGTTTGGCAGAGATTTTATGCTCATAAACATTTTGACCATGTTTAGTGAAGATTGAATGAGATCTGCCCAACTTAGAGAGCAGACAACTATTACATACCACACCCACCTGACATCAACTGCAGACATTCCCATATGTCTTGTCACAACAAGAATATAAAAACAACCAAATCAACCCTACCATTATACTGGCCAAATCATCAAAGTGTTGAGATACAGTACAAACCTGTATAACCTGTACTGTACAACCTTTTTTGTACGACAGAAGAATAAAGTCCATGTATGCGAATTTTTACCCAAATTAATAAACTGGCTAATTAAGGAGCATTGGTAAAAAGAATGTTATCATTGAAATAATTAGTTGGTTATTGCAAAAGAAACAGCAACATTGAATTTTATATAAAAAGAATATCATTTCTGAAAAAAGTAACTATGACCATAAAATATATCAATACATAAAAATAGGGTTTCTTTTTAACTGAATGTTGATTACTTCAAGCAATTGCTGGACATTATAATACAATAACTAAACTCAAATAAAATTACATGCTATTCTTCATAACAAGGCAGCAGTAACTTAAAATAACATAAACACTCAACTTGACAGATATAAATAATGAAGCATACAAGAGTAGAAAATACATGAATTTATTACTCAGGCAAACACAAGAAATTTATATGCACTGGCCTAGAACAAAAATGTTAACGAAATAGGTAAAAGCTATTTATGTACGTTAAATGCAAATTTACAAAGACAAAAGAAGCCACAGTATTATTTAACAGTCAACAAAAATCAGACTTTAGCAATTGACTACATTTGATTCACATTTAAATAATGAAAGTAAATCTTATTGTTATTTTTTCCTGTCTAATGCCACACCAAGAGCCTTGGTCATTTAGCGACTTCTAGCTATAGTATCTAAGGAAGACCCCAGATAAACACCCAAGTCATTGACGTTCAGTAAACTAGCTGAAAAGCTTCCACACATGTAAAATTTGGTCACATATGGATTTCAGACCCACAGCAGGGAGGGGCTAGAGATTACTAGTCAGAGACAACAACCACACAACCATGGAATTCCCTAGTAAAGCTTCGCAATTCAATATTTCACAACAGTATAATCAGTGGTATACAGACTACATACAATATTTAACTACAAAAAAAGATAAATAATTATCAACCAATATTTAACAGGTCACAACAAATAAGACATGAATTAATCATAAAAATAAAGGACAAACAAAACAACAGCATTACAACATCAGTAATAGTCATCTACACAATATGAACCAAGACATGTATTGAGCACATGCTTAGTATTCAAATCTAGTGTATTACCATAGTTACCATGTTAAGATGATGGTCGTCAGGGTGACAGATAGCTTTATAACCTCGATATATATTTACTTTCAAAGTCATTTCTTTTGGACAACTTAACTCAGCCTGAAATGATTTAAACAAATATGTTATCTTTTAAGCACAGAATACTTATGTGAAGTTGGAAATTTCAAAAATCCTGAAAACTTAATCTTGTTGCCACGGAGTAATTAAAAACCAATCCAATCCAGACAAGCAAGTACAGAATGGGACAGGAAAGAGTAGTATATTCAAACACAGGCTAGAAAACTTTCATCCATGAGAATACATAATTCAACTTTAATCTTTTTTCATGCTTAAAATATCAAAATATAAAAACAATAGTTTGGAAAAACCGCATTTCTTTATAAAATGAGATATTGGCAAAAATATGGTAATGTAAGACTTTAATAGTATCAATTCCTTCTAAAAGTTTACAATTTCCATTGAAACCAAAAACTTTATATTGATCAAGAATCTAACTATCTTCTAATGATTTACCACTTAAACCCAACTTGACTTCACTTAAAATCCTATTAATAACAAAACTTTTACTGAGATCAGAAGTGAATCAGGTAATACTGTTGTCAGTAACTTTAAAAAAAACTAACAAAGGGCTTACCTGTAGGAGAGCATCTTCCATTAATGCCCAATCAGAAACTCTCCAGGCACTCTCCAGTACTAAGTGAGGATTGGTGTTACCCTTAGATTTAGCATACTGTAACAGATGATCCCATTGGTTTAACTCCCTAGAACATCTGTAAGTATTGAACAAAGAATACACATATAATATCTCACTAATTGGAAGCATACCACAAATATATTAACACGGAATGTCCATTCAATCAATATAACTAGTTTTCATTTATCCATCAGCTAACTTCTATTTTTATCCATCAAATTACTACATAATATTCCTCAAGATAGTTCTTCCAAATACTGCACAGCCATCTTTTATTTCTACCTAATTACCACTTAATATAATAACACTAACAAGTAAGCTACAGATCAAGTAAGATTAGTAACCATGTTTCAAACTGACCTCTCTACCAATCTTTAATATACATTAGGTAACTAGTAATAGCATTGTAATATTGAAGTTAAAATTCATCAATGCCAAGAAATTCAGGATAAAAAACTTGTTACATTGCAGATTTTTGTAAAATTTGTAAAATTCATATCACACATATACTAATAAATATTTTCAAGAATACAGTAGAACATTGTTATAGTGAATTCTGCAAGACTACAATGAATACTTCATTATATTCCTATTTCACAATATCTATAACAACGAAATAAAGAACTGTATGTTTGGGAATAAAATAAATACTTCACTGTTTTAAATAATCACTCTGTCTGAGTTCACTTAAAGTCAGTGTTACCATACATATTATCATTTACCTGATCCAATGATCCTCCCACAATCTGTATTCAGGTATAACAGTGGGTGTGGCTGGACCAGAATTATGGTCTAGTTTGGCTTTTACTGTGGCCTAAAATATTAAAAAACAATACTTTAATTCTGTCATGATTAGATACATAATTACAGTCTCTTCATAAATAAATAATTTGCTTTCTATTTTATACATAAACTAAACACAGAAATATATGAACAATTATCATTCATATATAGCAAATTATCTTCAAAGCATAAAATTTTAGCCTTGCAAATTATCCACAGTGACTACATTTTATTAAAATGAACTTGAAATAAAAAGAATCCTTTGTTTTGTTTTGTTTTTATGTGACTTATTGTCACTTGGGTTTAACACCGTTTTTCAACAATTTTTCAGTTATCTATGGCGACAGAATCCTTTAAAGTCAATTTAATTTTCAAAAAATCAAAAATGTAAACATTTATAACTTACAGCTTCATAGGCATTCTGGGATTGCTCAAAGAATCCATGTTGTTCATAAGCAATGATGGTGTTGCTCTTGGCAAACTTGGCTCGTTTCTGCCATAGCCCCACCCACATATATTCTTCCTTCAGTAATGAGTACAAGTCACAAAGACTGTCAAACATTTCCTGCAAATAATTCAGTTATATGCAAATAGCATGGATTATACTGAAATATTTATCAAGATCTCATCTACAGAACTGTCAAAATACAGTCAACAGAGTCCAGAATTAACCCAAGTCCCTGTGACAATTATACAAATTTATTTGTTAAAACCAATAGTGATATATGACATGAAACAGAAGAATTAGTAGTAAAAAGTATTCATCTAGTATTTTGCTTATGAAGTAAAATAAATAAAAATCACATTTTTATTTAAGTCTGAAAATAGAATTTCTGATTTAGCCCTCATGAGGATATTCACCTGTCCAGGATTATAAGAAGGTTCAAACTCATATTCACTGGCTCCACCACGTTTTACCAGTCCAGAAGCACCATTATCCAATGCTATATCTATTCCAACAATAAACAACATCTGTACCACAGGTTGTGAGTCCTACCCAGATACTGAAAAAAAAAAAATTTTATATATACACACATGAGAAACAGCTCAACTTAACATTGTACTTCAGTATTATTATTATCATTTTATTTCAGGTTAAAACACAAAATTACACAAGTTACACAACTTTAGAATAAAGCATGAATACAATGGTTATGACGAGGAAATAATTTAAAATCGATACAAAATCCTCTAAAATCCAAGTAATGGATAAAACTTACTATTATAATTTCATGAACTAAAACAGTATTTTATCACAGTTGGCATTGGTTTCTAAGTGTTACCGATTAAAATATATATCACAGAAACAATTCGCAACCTACACTGACATAAGAAAGATGATTACAATGCATTTTTGTTTAATGATGAGTAACTTGAAATAGTGTGTAAAAACCTTGGATAGCCCATGAAAGGCCAGAGGCTTATTTCCGATGGGGTCCGTTGATTATACTTACTATTACTACTACTATACTCACAACAAAAACGAAGCCGAAACGAAAAACTAATAAAAATCGGTAAGAATGATTTAGGGATTGAATGTTACAGACAAAACTTGTTTCCATAATACATCTGCCATATTGACTGACTAAAGCATTATACGGCTTTTCTACTTAGATATTATTTAGATCTAAATAAATAATTTGTTCAGAAACAACTATGATGTGGCTAGACTAAGAAGGTGGTTTTTGACAGCCGTTTTGAACTTGAACTTTTCATCTTTTTAATTGAATCAGGTAATGAATTCCAATCCTTAATTGTGCTATAATAAAATGTGACATTGTCCTTTCCATAGCATTTGGGCACTCTAAAATTATACATAGTGGACCTTGTAGAATATGAATGGGTATCCTTAACATTCACAAAATTCTCTTTCAAATATACTGGACATTTGTCATCATTAACAATTTTAAATACATGATTCAATCTTAACTGCTTGTTTCTATTTTCTACATTTAAAAAAAAACATATCCGCAAGGTTAGACTGGTTAACTCTTTCTCTTGGGCCCATACCAAATATAAATCAAACAATTTTGTTCTGGCATATTTGTAATTTGTCTATAAGACTCTTGTTTAAACTTGGGTACCAAGAAGAACATGCATAATCAATACATGACATTGAATTGAAGCAGAACACAAATATTTTCTAGTCCTAGTGTCCAAAGATTTAGCATTTCTATACATGAACTTAAGACGTGAGTTTACTTTACTAACAATGTTATTAACAATACTTTCACGGATAATGAATTATCTATGTTAACTCCAAGGTATTTTACAATGGTAGTTGACTCAATAGTATGGCCATTACACACAATTCTTAATTCCTTCAACTTTTTCAGTTTTCGTTTGGATCCATATACTATACATTCAGTTATTCCCAAGTGTAGGGATAGTTTGTTGTCAACAAACCAGTTAGAACATGAATTCATGACATTGCCTAGTTTCTCAGAAACAACATTTGGATCATTATGTGCATACAAAATTGCATTATCATCAGCATATAAGATTAATTAAAAGAGGTCCTAAAATGCTACCTTGGGGAACAGTACATGTTACAGGTTTATAATCTGAAAGCTGATTATTAACGCAAACAGTTTATTTCCTATCTGACAAATAAGACATAAGCCAATCTATATTTTCGACACCCATTATTTTCAATTTCCTACATAAAATGTTATGGTCTACAGTGTCAAATGCTTTCTGTAAATCCAGCATTACCATGCCTGTAAAAAGTCGTTAAGAGGTATTGTTTCTTATATGATCCATCAGGTGGACAAGGCAGGTATCAGTAGAATATGCGTTTCTGAAACCAGACTGAAGCTCTTACAGCAAATTATTATCGACTAAGAATTTATCAAAGGTGAGTATAAATAGACTTTCCTAACATTTTTGACACAATGCTTAAAATGCTAACAGGTCGATAATTACTAACATCAGTATTATTGTTTTTCTTATACAAAGGTTTAACTCTAGCTTCTTTCATTTCATCAGGCACACAGTTTTCAGAAATTGACATATTTACAAGATATGTTACTAGTATTTGTGTAAAAATGCTGAGTCCTTTAAAAATCTGGCAGGCACATCATCTAAACCAGTACTTTTGGATGATTTAAGGTTCTGTAGTTCCTTAGGAACAAATGCTTCAGATACATGTTTTAAAACAAATTTACTTTTATTAACATTTCTGTCTGTATAAAAATCAAACAGAACCTGAGAATCTAAGTCAAACAATTTGGCAGAGCATGGTAATTTTCCAACAAGTGTTGACGCAACTGTAGTAAAAAAGTTATTAAAATGATTAGCAACCTTTTTAGGACTATGACAGTTTTCACCTTCAATCTTCAAAACAATATTGTCATTTCCAGATTTAAAAGTTTTGTAGCCTAATTGCTTGAGATAATTCCATAAACTTTTGGGCTTATTTCTATGTTCAGCAACCTGATCAGAAAATAGGAAGATTTAGCAGAACTGACTTTTCTTTGAACCAAATTTCTAAATTTACAGTACATTGTATAGTCATCATGACAACCTTGTTTTCTAAATTTGTACCAGTAAGAATCTCTAAGCTTAATAAAATGTAGAATTTCAGCTGACATCCAGGGTTCAGTCCTTTGCTTGAGCCTTACTTCTTTAATAGGTGCAATCTAGTTCAAAACTGACAAAAATATATCTTTAAAAGCTACCCAGGCACAATTAACATTTTCAGCATGGAAAAATTTGTTCCAATCAGCATTTTGCAAATTTTCAATAAACAACTATTTGTGTAATTTTTAGTACATCTGACTTTAGAATAGCAGTGTTTTGAAAATGTTTGTTTACTAATTTTTCTAGTACAGAAGGTCATGAAATGGTCACTCAAACCAATAGAAATAACTCCAGACTGACTAATTCTTTCTTTAGAACTTGTAAGAATATGATCAATTATGGTACTAGATGTTGCAGTAATTCTAGTTTCTTCATTAATAATCTGCTGGAGATCAAAACTTCTCAAAATATTTGAAAGCTGCTTGAATACTGAGTATTTTGCCATGTCTTTGAAAACTAGTAATGTCTAAACTCAGCAGGTCAGACAGAAATTTTACTCTGATTTATCATTGCTGAATGAAGTCTTTTAATAATTCAAAGGTGAAAGTTAAGAATTAAAAAAAAAGGAAATCTTAACCTCGGTCCTGCAAAAACATTAATAAACAGAAGGGTCTGGACCCAGGAAAATCAGGAGGTACCGGAAAGTTCTGGAAAACTTTTAACCATGATAATTGACATAATCCAAGATAACAACAATCATAATATTCAATCTTTTATGAAGACAAAATTCAAACAAAAATATGTGGTCTATATTCTAAAAAAAATGCTGTTAACCACAAAACAGGTTACACCCCAAAACGATGACTTGACAAAGCTCTATTCTCATTTGTACAATTAAAATATAAATATATTATTGTAAGAGCAAGTTAACAGTAAAACAGGAACAGTATACCCCTGAAAACTGGACTGAAAACCAGAATTCTCTGAAATCTGACAATTTTTCATGTCCCGTTTCTCTTTGATAATCACTAGTTCTCTGAAAACTGAAATTCCCAGAAAACCGAACTTTTGGCCCATTACGGAAAGGATCCGATTTTCAGTTTTTGGTTTTACAGCACCTACTAAAATGAATTCTGATCCAGTGAACTTACCTCAGTTTTCACCCAATCTTCAACCATTTTTGTGATAGCTTTCATCACTTTATTATCCGGGGTTTTCTCAATCAACCCTTACAAGTATCTGTCCAATAAAACTCTCATTTCCATAGACATGACAACAACTCTGTTCTTCACAAGATCTAAACTCAATATTAACAACTCACTAGAGACTGAAAGTATAGAACAATATCATTGTAGAACATTTAGAACTAGTCAACAAATCTACATACATTTTTTATAATAAATTAAGGCTGTTCTTATGGTACAGGACCACCCTTGTAAGCTTAAACCCTTCAGAACTGGGCCAGAATTCTGGTTTTCTAAGAATTCTGTTTTTTTTAGAATTCTGGTTTTCTGAGAATTCTGGTTTTCAGGGATGCATTAATTTATGCAAGTGCTTGTATTAACATTAAAATTTTGAAAGTTCTACATTTTCCAGACAGCAGTTTTACTGGGCAATTACAAATAAACTTTAAACTTAAAAATCAAATTTTATTTAGTTTGATGTTATAAATGTTGGATTAGTTAATTTCCAGACTTATTCTGCTTTCTGATGCCCCAAACACACTCATGCTAAAGCTCACATCATCAAGGGAGAGAACTCATGAACATAAGCCAAATTTAAAGGAAACCTAGATTTAACTTTGTTGCAAGCATTGAAAATTAACACATCATATATTAATGAAACCAGCCAGTTGGGTCAACATCCAACTGCCAACTTTAAAAAAGAAGACAAAATCATTCAGGGAAGAAATTTTTCTACCTGGTGTGATTGGTGCCAGGTGTTCTCTGGCCATCTTTGAAAATAATTTCATAAATGTTGTAATTAATCTATCAATATAGCACTGGTTATGTATTCAAGCAGCTTTAAGTATCATCAGCGTACTAAATAACTGTGATGTTGATCCATTGGCAGCTCTGGAATACAACAACATAAAAAACTATCACTCCAATTTTTAATTCTTCCATTCTATCAATTCTTCAAGCTATTTACGAAGAATGTAGCACAACTAATTATGGATAATGATCCTCAGTGAGTTTCATTCTTCAGTTTCACTCATCTGTTTTGATGAAAAAATTGAGCTATGATAATCGCTGTGTTATCATTGTCCTCCTCATTGTACAAAAACTTTAATGAAGCCCATTACTCATACACTTTAAAAGATATCAACACAGCACTTGAATACTTGATTATCTGACGAGGCACAGTGGCAAGACAGGGGGCATTATTCTGAAAGATATATTTTTGAAGTTAGGGCCCCTTTTAATTTAGCATTTTGGTCAAAATTATACCTTATCATGTTCAAACTTGAAATCTCACATGTGGCTGACATGTAAAATACACAAGTATTTGCCCCACTCTCCAGAATTCTAGTTTACTATTAATGCAGACAGGGATAAATATTTCCTTGCTTGTCGTAGTCTGTCAACCCCTCATACACAACTTTACTAACACAAGCATATAAACATTCTAGTTCCTCGTATTTCGACGCAACATTAGAGTTGACTGGTTCTGTTGGGAAGAAACTCATCAGGTGTAAAAGTAGACTGTTTACTCCACATATCACCTTGACATTTGGACAATTCATACAAGCAGCTATTCCCCCCTGCAGAGGCTTAAAGCTAGCCAATATCTGATCCTTATTCTGAAAAAAATAAATATACATTCTAAGCATCATCTGGTGTAATTTTTACTTCAATAGTAAAATGGCTTAGCAAGCTAAGCAAAGATTGAACTATAAGGTATGTGATAAAATTCATACATATAAGTCACTCCACATTAGACTTTATGGCCACATACTGAAACTGATAAAGGGTAAGATGGATAAATAAAACCAGTCAAGGTCACCCAAAACAGGAGGTTGTGAGTTTGAGCACAAATTTTTTTACTACTGTGAATTATGGTTGATTAAATCAGAGGTGATCCAAATGATAAGGTAAACACATGAATGGTGACTCTTAACAAAAGTAAAATATATTATTGGAAACATTGTGTTATCATCGATTGAAACACTCTAAAATAAACCACTAACCAGTGTTGTAAACAGGAAGCACAGCAATTCTAATGCTGTACAGATGTTGTTAAAGTTGGGCTGTTGACTTTCCACAGCATTCAGTAATTTATCAAACCAGGCCAGTTTGAGCTCAGCATTTGGCCAGACATCAGGTCTTAATGTCATCTTATCTCATCTTGAGTAGAGTGACGCATCTCCTGGACAAGATCTCACCAGGTGACTCAGGGACTTCACTGACCTACAAGAATATGTACATAAAACATTTATCATGAGAAAGGAAAAAATAGTCATGTATACAGTTATTTGACTGCCTCTAAATAGGGAAGGTAGGTCACAGAACTGTTCATTCTTAACTTTTCTTTCTAAACATACCTTTCATACTTTGTAAGTATGATTTCTTCCCCAAATATTTTTGTACTTTGGATTTTACTGTTAGATTCTGCTAAGTCAGTAGCAAAAAATACAAGTATTTTTCAGGCCTTATGTTAAAATCCTTTCAATATCCTTTTTATTGTTTGTGCAAAGCTGCAATAGGCAGTGATTGCTATGAGTAAAACACTTTTGGAAAAAAGAGGCAAATAATCTATGATTTTTTCATTATTTTAATAACTTAACAAGTTAAACAAATATTTTCTTAAGAGTAGCCTTTCTAACAATTTTAATAATTCAATTTTGTATAACTTTATTACCTGACAAGCAATTCTCAACAGATAGTTGACTACAGCATCACAGAAGTGTTTATCTATAGGTTTACTGGTTTCTGCTTGCTGCAGGATCTGGGCTGCCAACAGCACCTGATGAAGAATATCTGGTTTTCTTCACCCAGTGGATCAACTGAACTGGCTCATTTCACTGAAGTAGGGGTACCATCAACAGACCCCTAAATAAACCAAAAAGAGAAGATTAACGCTTTTAAACACATAAATCTAGTCAAAATTCATAACTGTCATAGCATTTTGAACAAATACAAGAACCAAAAATAATTCAGTTTTGTAACTTAGAGTAAATGTAAGCAGACGTATACACAGATAAAATGGGGCAATGTGATCAAGTGTCATTTACAATAAGTTGTAATTATTTCTGTATTGTTTTTATGTGATTTATTGTCACTGGGGTTAAATGCCATTTTCCAACTATTTTTCAGTTATATACTGTGACCGGTTCACCTAACCAGTTTTCCTAGACTGTATACTAACTAGTACTAATTTACCCTTCCACAAAGAGCCAGCAACTTCTCCTGTCAAATTTCGACAGGGATTCGAACCCAGATTACTGGGTTACAAGTCCATTGCACAAACCACTGGACCACGTAGTTCAGTAGTACTTTGGAATGGATGAATGCAAGGGAGATAAATGAAGTAAAACATTAACAATTCATTATTTGAGTTATCTTTCTTATAATCTTCCTTGAATTCTCAGAGTTATAATAGATGGCACTTTAGAGTACTTCCTTTGCATTCTAGTATTCATCTAGTGAGCCACAAAAACATAGGATTAAAACAGGGGGTGCTTGAGTGTTATGATGAGAACATGTCTGTATTTCAATTGTAGATTTAATGTACCTCAGCACTCTCCTTATCTTCCTTGATTCTCTGTATTTCCCATTTAATGATAACCTAAGCTAAATCTGTAGCTAATTTCTGTGTCCTACAGTTGCCTGGAAACAACAGAAAACACAACTTTAGTGCATAATTTACAACTAAATAAACATATCTTATTTGTACAATCAGAAAGAGTCACTGTGGCTGAGTGGTTATAGTCATCAATAAGTAATCATCAACCCATCACTGCTGTGAGTCCAAATCACACGAGGGACCAAATGTTTTCTAGTGAGGAAGCTACAAAGGTGTACACTCAGTGTCTTCCTCCATCATAAAGGCAGGAAATATTGTCAAATGATTCAGGTTATTGGTATGATGTTAAACCCAAGCAAAAATTGTACAAGCAGAAAAGAGTGACTTCAGCAAGAAATTGTCCATCAGGGCTGAATTTGCTAAAACACCAAATCAAGTCTGCCAAAATGATTAGACCTATATTTGTTAACATATATTCTGTATCCTTTCTGAGGTATGAGTTTGAGAATAGTTGTGATTCAAACATATAAGAGTTCACCATATGTTGTATGAGATGATGTCTTACAGGGTAGTATTCCTTGAAGTGTTGTACAACAAGTTGTAGTATATGTACTAACAATGCTACAGAATGTCCATCTTCTACAATTATCTTCTTGGTCCAATGAGTCAACATACCCTATGAGTAAATAAAATATTTTTATAACATGTCCAATGACATCATTAAAACAAATCTGAAAATATAAAGACTTACCAACAACAGAATTAATTCAATGTAAAAATATTCAGCTGAATAAAACATCATTTAACAAAACAAAAAATATTAGTGAAATTACTCATTTTAGTGAAATTATAAGTAAAATGTCCTATAAATTTGGGAACATTACAATCCAGGTTTTCTTACATTTACATCCTCCATTCTGCCAGGCATAGCTGGTGTAAGTATTTCTAAAGCTTGTCTCACCATAGCACCATAGTTTCAACAGTGAGAGCCTTCAGTAAACTATGGAAGACCTGTAATGTATTGTACATAATTTTTTTATTATATGTATGTAGTAACATATCATAATGTAGTGTTCTTCCTAACAAAACAGTTTCACCAATCTAGCACCCTACTTAATAAATAAATGACAACTTTTATAAGCAGGCAAAACATTTAAACCATGGATAGATAGACTTATGTTTTTTTAATATTATATATTCCTGTACCGATAGGTGCAATAAAGAAAAAAACTTTTTTTCGGCAAATTGCTGAAGATGTTTCTAGGTTACCCGATTTTTGCATGAGTCTGTTGCATAACTGCAAACCAATATATCTTAAAGAATGGCCCAGCAGACAATTTTTATAAGTGGACTGTTAAGGATCCATGCCCAATTTGATTATCTACACCCACATACATTATCCTCACACACTTTGATTATCTACACCCACATTCATTATCCTCACACACTTTGATTATCTACACCCACATACATTATCCTCACACACTTTGATTATCTACACCCACATACATTATCCTCACACACTTTGATTATCTACACCCACATTCATTATCCTCATCCACTTTTATAATCCATAAAACAGAAATGCATTCTGTTTTATAACCCATAAAACATATTAATCAATTAATATAAATTACAGCATGTGAGTTTCACAATTAAGTTAAAGTCAGCAAAATAATGCTGTGACATCAGATCCTAACACTTAGACAATGTCTTATTTAGTGGAACTTAATTTATTAAACAGTCATATCATAAAATCATATCTACAATCCTTACCTGTAGCACTATTCTCTTGTGAATAGCAAACTTGGCGATGATATGAGACAGCAGTAAATAGCTGTGATACTTTGTGGCAGGATCAATGCAATTCTCATTAACAAACGCAGCCAGGCAAACATCATTAATCTTCTAAGTTGATTTCCTTGTTTTCTGAATAACAATAACAATATGTATGACAAACATATGACTTGACTCAGTCCATCAGATAACTGATTGACTTTATCATCCATGTTATAAGTGCAGTAAAAAATGAAAGATAATGAGTTTTAATATCTTCATTGAAAGAATTTATGTAACAAATTTTCTGTCTTTAAATTTTAACCACATTCTCACAATGTTCTAGTCTCTGCTAAATTACTGCATCTCTATCAGTGCATGAATTCATTTTGAACAGTTAGTACATCAGAAATGGACAAAAATGTTTTTCCAATACATAACAAAGATGATTTTGAGATCATTCAAATTAACTTTCGCTTCTCCAGTGCTTCATGAAACTTTGGGGTAACCATAAATAGACCTTAAGTGGACCAAAAAAATGGTCTTGAGATTGTCCATAAAATTCAGCTCAACTTTTGGGCAAACAACCAAACAAGAGGGCCAAAATGGCCCTTTTTCACTCACCAGAGTAAAGATTGCAACTTTTATGGTTTTCCTGTGATTTGACCTGGTGACCTAGTTTTTAACCTGAATTGACCCATGTTCAAACCTGTTCATGATATTATTAATACAAACATTCTGATGCAGTTAAACAAAGATCCAATCAAGACTGCGACCTCTAGAAGGTTAACAAGGTTTTCCAGTGATTTGACCTGGTGACCTAGTTTTTTATCCCAGGTGACCCATGATCAAACTTAACAAAATATCTTTAAGACAATCATTTTGACAAGGTTTGGTGAACCTCCAATCAAAACTGTGACCTATAGATGGTTAACGAGGTTTTCCAAAGATTTGACATGGTGACCTAGATATTGACACCAGATAACCCATATTCAAACCTGTCCAAGATATCATTGAGATAATTATCTGGACAACGTTTGGTGAAGATCCAATCAAAACTGTGAACCCTAGAGCATTAACAAGGTTTATCTATGATTTGATCTGGTGACCTACTTTTTGATCCCAGATGACCCATGTTCGCACTTATTCAAGATATCATTAAGACAAGTATTTTGACAAAGTTTGGTGAAGATCCAATCAAAACTGTGACCCCTAGAGCACTTACAAGGTTTATCTATGATTTGACCTGGTGATCTAGTTTTTGACCCCCTATGACTCATGTTTAATCTTGTCCAAGATATTATTAAAACAAACCTACTGACAAAGTTTGATGAAGATTCAATCAAAATTGCAACCTCTAGAGCATTAACAAGGTTTTGTGGTGTGCTGACCTAGTGACCTAGTTTTTGACTGGAGATGACCCATATTCACCTAATTTTACAAAATCGTTTTTAAAAACATTCTGACAAAGTTTCATGAAGATTCAATCAAATCTGTGATTTTTAGAGTGTTCACAAATTTTCCATTCTATTTGACATGGAGACTTAGTTTTTGACCCAAGATGACCCATGTTCGAACTTGTCCAAGATAACATTGGGACAAACATTCTGACCAGGTCTGATGAAGATTCGCTCAAAAGTGTGACCACTAGAGCATTAACAACGCCCAGGTGTGGACGACGGACGCTAAAAAGCTAAAAAATTTAAATATTACTTCCTTTTGTTAAAATCTACTTTCATTTCAAACACAATGGCTGAGACTGAATAATTTTAGTTCTAGCTGCAGCAAAAATGTACTCTTGACTTATGCGCAGATCAAGGTTAAATATGATCTTTTTTACCAGAAATATCACCCTAGACTTATGAGTTAAGTTGACTAATGCCCGAGTATATACAGCTAAATAACAAAAAGAGGGCCCTTTTTTGCTCACCTGAGGAAAGATTGCAACATCTATGGTTACCTGTAACTTGACCTGGTGACCTAGTTTTTAACCTGAGTCGACCCATGTTCAAACCTGTTCATGATATCATAATTACAAAGATTCAGACCCCTAGAGTGTTAACAAGGTTTTTCTATGATTTGACCTATTGACATAGTTTGTGACCGCAGATGATCAATGTTCGAACCAGTCCAAAACATCATGAAAACAAACATTTTAATACAGTTTAACAAAACCCAATCAAAACTGTGACCCCTAGAAAATTTTTCTATGATTTGACCTGGATTCCTAGATTTTGACCCCAGATAACCTATGTTTTAAGTTAACCAAGATATCATTAAAACAATCATTTTGACAAGGTTTGGTGAAGATCCACAGAAAATAAATCACTCAATAAAATTAAGGTGGATGGTAAGTTGTTCCATAACTTGGCACCAATGTAACTACGTCTTAGAGCCATAACTTTTAACTTTAGGGAGAGCATATGCACCATTATGACTAAGCCTTGTATGGTATGAATGGATGTTATTTTGCAGAATACAATTTTCTTCAAGGTAATGGGGGGATAAGCCATGTCTTGTCCTAAACATATGTGATAGATAATATAATCAACTTTTTTTAGAAACAGGTAACCAGCCAACAGATTTGAACTGAACTGGACTAGTATGAGCTCTAGAATTTAAGACGTAATACAAATCTTATAAGTCTATTTTGAACAAAGTGAAGTTTTTTTGTAAAGACTTTGCTAAACTATATACCGAATTGTGCTTGCATAATCAAAGTGGCATTGAATTAGAGATGAAGCAAGAAGTTTTTTTTTGTATGCTGAAGAGGAACACTAATCTAGCATTGACCTTTTTTATAATAGCATGTGCCACAAGTAATATTACAGTTTTTATTAGTTTGTAACTTATGGTAAGATCCAAAAAGGCTCCATTTTACATATGTAGAAATAATTTGTTGCCAATTAGCCATTGGCTTATCCTTTCTTACACTAAAGCAAGGGTTTCAACACTAAAACAAGGATCAAAACCCAAAAACAAGGATCAAAACACTTCAACTAGGATCCTAACACTAAAACAAGGATCCAAACACTAAAACACGGATCAAAACACAAAAAGAAGGATCAAAACACAAAAACAAGGATCCATACACTAAAACAACCATCCTAACACTAAAACAAGGATCCTAACACTAAAGCAAGGATCCAAACACTAAAACAAGGATCAAAACACAAAAAAGAAGGATCAAAACACTAAAACAAGGATCCAAACACTAAAACAAAGATCAAAACATAAAAAGAAGGATCCTAACACTAAAACAAGGATCCATACACTAAAACAAGAATTAAAATGCAAAACAAGGATCCAAACACTAAACCAATTATCAAAACACTAAAACAGGGATCGAAACACTAAAACAAGGATCAAAAGACTAAAACAAGGATCAAAACACTAAAAAAGGATCAAAACACTAAAACAGGGATCAAAACAATAAAACAAGGATCAAAACACTAAAACAAGGATCAAAACACTAAAACAGGGATCCAAACATCAAAACAAGGATCCCAGCACAAAAACAAAGATCCTAACAACAAGTCAATGGCCCCAACACTAAAACCCTAACACCATGGCAATGGTCACATCACTAAAGCAATGATCCCAACACTAAAATAAGAATCCTAACACCAAGACAATGATCTTAACACTATATCAATGTTCCCAGAACTAAAATGAGGATTCCAACACTAAAGAAACAAAAAATATTTTTTCAATGATCACTATGGAACTAATGGAATTATCCAATTAATATACAAATACATTTTAATACCTTGGATTCAAGGACTGTACTTTGAGCAAAGAAACTGCAAACGACAGAGAATACAAGCAACATTCCTCAACAGCATATCAATGGACCCCATCATCATAGCTTCCATCTGAAAAATTAATAAAAGTAGTACAGTCTAAATAAGGTGTAGTTTATATATGTATGATTTACATATTCTACAGAAAATGATTATTTGGATACATCAACTAAATCCTAAAACAGACAACCTCAAAACCACACATTATTTATATATACCATGAAATTCCTATTTAAGGGCCCCCCAGGGCCATTAAATGTTCCAAAAGGGGGTGGGCTAAGTATGAAGGTAAATTTTTTCCTAAATCATGAATCAGTGAGAATGGTTTAAATTGAGCTATGTAATGTTTATTAGAGTTAACAACATTAATAAATGGCCTACATGACTTTAGTTGAGTGTTTAATGTTTACAGCATCAGTAATTTTGGGTTTACTCTTGTGTTTAGGACTTGGTGAGTAGATTTTTTTTCAAAAAATTAGGGGCCTTTATCAAGGGAAGGGCTTTAATAAGAATTTTAAGGTAATTTGAGTTATCATTAATGCAAATAAATTGCACATGATTGTCCTTTATATTTATTTTATCATATTTTAGAAGCAAAAGTGTTATTTAACATTTATAAAAAACAAGCAGCATGGAATTAGTATTTTAAAAGTTGCGGCTTATTTGCCATGTAGAATTTCTGGTTTTATATAGTAATTCCAAAACCATGGTTTACTTTGTACTGATAAATAGATTCTAAATGTAACCCACTGCAAACAATCAATTATGAGAATTCACAGTTACAACCAAATGATTACAAACATTATTTGTCACATGTTTCTTGTGGTATCAATGACAACTCATATTCTCCCAACATGACATATTAACAATACAGTGACCCCACAAAATTGATGCTCACTTGTTCCATACATAGCAAATGATAACATTAATTTTATAATTAAGCTCAATTTTGGAAAAAAGTAAATCATAATTCCTGGTTTCTCAGAATCATCATAATTCACAGCAGTGAGGGGCTAGTAATTACTAGTCAGAGACTAACCACTCGACCATGGAGGCCCCCTGCTTAAATAAAAGCACTAATATTCATGAGCATTCCTTCATAAGCAAGGTTTGTGAATTATGGATACAGAATTCTTATGAAAAGAGAATTCAGTAATACTATTTCTCTAACAAAATTAAAAATTCTCACTTTTGGAAGCATTAATGATTAAGTTCATTGCTCTTCACGCCATTGTTGTGAACTTAAATGATACTGAAATCTTGGCAAAATAATATGATTGTTTATTGAATGGCTTTAAATCTATCACTGCCTGAGATGCACATTGTAATTACGTGTGTCTTACTCCGCGACTGTCCAAATCCCCGAAAGGGGTTCGACAGAAATGGAAAAATGGGAGATGGTATGCAAGCGTTTACCTATACATTTAATGGGCGTTTAATGACTGAAGTAGCGCTTACGGGTTTTCAAAGACTTATACGCAGAAAAATTGTCAGCCCACGTTTAATTATTCAGTTATTAGGTAATTTAAAATATTAAACAATTAATTTACCATTTTGTTCTAAAAACCACACTCTGTTCATAACGCTTGTTCGAGAACTATGTAAATGGCGATTTTAAATAAAGGGAAGTAACTTTAGGGAATGTGTATTCCCCGGGACAAAGTGTATTCTCCGGCCTTTGCTCTGAAAATAAGAAAAAAAGGAATTGATTTCTCGGTTCAAGGGTTTATTTCCCAAACGATTTTCTATAAATCATATATCAAAGAAAGATGAAGCTGTCGGATTCAGAAAATGTATACATATTTAATATATCTTGCGGCCATGTGCTTTTGAATGATGTGATCATGGTCAAAAACGGTCAGTTAAATATTGAGTCGGAATTCCACGATCTTAGGGTTTTATTTTTCTACTAATCAACATATTATTATCTTTTAATTATATTGATTTCAAAGCTCTCAGCTTCCAGAAAAAAATGTAAATATATTGAAAATGACGGTATATAATGAGCTAAATTCCGTACCATCAGTATCGCGCTATATTCGTACTGTATTATTACCAGGTTCTTGCAATATGACAACAATGTTGACAGTATGTTGGTACTATGATTTTGCTATATGTCTGCGCTGTGTTCTATTACATTTGTACTATGTTGATACTGTGTCGGAAAAATTGTTCTACATTGGTACAATATTGTCGCTACATTTGACTAAAATAAAACATTACAATTTGAATTCAAGAAACTATCGTGTACACGGATATCGTTTTAAGATGCACCACATACTTATTTCAATGTCTGCACGTTGCTTTACAGTGGTCCCACTCATGTTTTGCTTCTTTTTATGTGACTAATTATCACTGGGGGGTTTAACGCCGGTTTTCAACAAATGTTCAGTTATATACGTCAGCCAGTTCACCATACCAGTTTTCCTGGATGGTATTCTAACCAGCACTAACTTACCCTTCCTCAAGGAGCCGGCAACTTCTCCATATACTGAGGAAAATCGACATTTTTGTCAAATTTTCATGGAAAGGTATGACCTGCCGCAACTGGGATCCGAACCCGGATCTCCGGGTTACAAGTCCAGCGCACTAACCACTGGACCACGGTCGCGGCCGTAAACATCCATTGTGATCCATATAAAGATAATATGGTTATCAAAATTTAAACGTTAATATATTCGCTTTGTTGGCAATGACTTTAAATAAATAGTCTCAGATACATTTAAAAATGCAAGGTGAAATGTCATTTTAAACGTGCTGTACGTGATGCAATCAGAATACTGGTTAACAAGGGGAACAATCGTGATTTTTCGTCGTACATGATTGGTCTCCCTTCAACTGTACCAGTATCAATAACGTGGGTGTATAAGGAAGACTTCCTATCGAACTGATTTTATACACAGTTCCAATGCTTGTACAATTAGGGCATGATTGAATTTTCTAAACCTGTCATTAACTGCTCAATGAAATTACTGTCAGTTCGATTGCACATTTAACGGTTATCTACCTTTTCCTCTAAGTCCTGCAATTTATTCAACTTATCCACTCCGCCAGTCAACCTCATGCATCGGCGTCTATTTTGTTTCTTCTTTTTTGTTCGACTCTAAAAATTTCAGTAAACTATATGTTCATATCCAGTTGACTGCACTCATGTAACCAATTGGCTTATACATTACAATTAATGTTATTGATATGGAGTGTGGGTACATCATAGCAATACAAACAATAAAGGAAGCAGTCAAACACTCAAATAATTTGACCAACAGATAGGTCATTTTTTGTGTAAAGACTGCAAGATGACATCCGCTCATACAAACTCAAACAATAGTGTCCAATGTATAAAGTTATTACACAGAAAAGAAATTTCAGTCCAACCTGTGAATAAAGGCCACCCTTGGGAAAGATAAAATATGGCCTTTATTGACCGTTGACCTTTATTTGGAGTTTAGATTGTCTTAAATAATCAATGATGGTTTTTCAAAGAATGGCCTTTATTCACAGGGTGGTCTTTATTCGGAGGTGGGCTCTAACACAGGTTTGATTGTATACAGTATACATGTCAGATGTGAAACTAACCTTTAAATCTCTCCATTTCTTGCTCACTTCATCAACTGCTCGCTTAACTCCACTAACACTTGTGATTCTAGGGGAGAAAACACATTTTACTATAACTAATTGCGACCAAAATCTACATGCACGGTAATTCATGCCTTAATACACACTTATAATAGTTACCGACCATTTAATTACCTGTAGACGTTGACTTCTGACTGACTCTAAATACTACGACTGAATTATATGAAGACTGCAATCTCTGAACTGAATATTCATTATTTTATAAAATAAGCACTTACTTTCGGGTCGCTTACTTTCACTTTAATGACAGAATGAAAAAATAATACAGACTTACTTCTCTGTCAAGGCAGACCAAAACTGATCCTTATTTTTCTTTGTGACGGTGTCACTGAAGTTACCGGTTATCAACTTGTAACTGTTACAGCATTCGTCAACTATGACGCACACTTCGCTTCTAGACCAATTCGTCTGTCTACACTTAACGGGCATATTGTTTGTAATAAAAATACGATTGGACAAAAATGTTCGACTAGACCATGTAACGTTGAATACTAATAATTACAAAATCTTTGAGCAGTTTTCACGAGGATCATGCGCATCGCTTACATTGTCGCCACTGAAACCGGAAATGTTTGCACGACATGTGTGCAAATTTTATCGTCGTTTAGAGAAGATAGAGAGCTGTTCCACGAAATTAAAAGATGGCCCTCGTATTTCACTATATCCATTACATTGAGATGAAGTGCGGGAAAAGCACTAAGTCATTCTTAGTTAATGTCTGAAAAGTATACCATTAACAAGATTTTTAGGTTTAAAAACTACTATCTTACTCGTGATATGTCAATGAAACCTGGAGCTGAGTCCCCTTGATGTTCTGATTTATTTTTTAATGGGTTTAATGCCATTTTCAACAATTTGTTCAGTTATATACGGCGGCCGTTTCACCTAACCAGTTTTTCCTGGACTAGATACTAAGCAGTACTAACTCCCTAGCTCCCTTAATAAGAATAGTGTTCGGTTCAAAGACCTCAAAGTAATGAGTTCGAAACGCCTGGGTGCGGCACATGTTGTCTGTGACGATTTTGTTGCTGACATGTCATAAGCCATTGTTATCCAATGCTGTTTCAACACTAGTTAGGTTAGCTACCCACCAGCAATGGTGTTAGAAAGATTTGACGTATCATAAAAGTCTGCATACTATTTTGTCTCTTAGGCGTGAAAAGGTAATATTGGAATTTTATCTTGTTGTAATAATATGCGAATTGTTTGACAAATAATGCTTTGACTATAATGATAGATGTTAAAGATCAGTCATAATGATAAATAATGTGAATATTTGTGTTGTCTACTACACGGTGTGTAAACGAAATCACTGTACGAATCATTGCGATGTTGTATATTTCAACGTGCACTCTATACTGCGATCACAAGCACCTGCAACTTCCAATCACTGGGCGATTTATCGTGATTCTATAATTATAATTCAACTTGTACGGTTTACAGTGATTACCGGAACTTGATTCGTTTATACACCTCATATTAGGAAACATTAATTGGAACTTTTTAATGGTAGAATACTAAACAGTGGTTATCTTAGCTAATTCATGAAAGTATGAAACATTGAATTCACAGAATAATCTAATTAGAGTAAACCTCGATAATGAGACCTCCTTAGGGACAGAAAAATCGGGAAAATGATCTCATTATCAAGTTGAATTGTAGAAGAGTTATTGAAGCCGGTCCAATATAAGTGGTCGTTATAACACAATGTCGTCGTGATATTGAGGTGGTCGCAATTTGAGGTTTTACTTTATATGTATTTTACGATTTTTTTCACTTTTCTTTTGGTATCAAAGTTTAATTTCGCCACTATGACAATCTGAGATTAACACAAATGAAAATGCATCCATTCAGGCGAAATATTGAAACCAGGACCCGAGGTTATAAAACTTGAAAACAGTCTCCGAGCTCAAATCTCATTTTCATAAGTGAAGCATTCTGGTTTGAAAGATATTGCAGTTTAATGATTAAATACATTTTCATACCGTTTTAGCATACAGAATAACAGGATTTAAATCTTCATCGCTAAGAAATAATTAAGATAGAAATAGTGAAGGATAAAATATGAGATTTGAGCTCCGAGACCGATCTCAAGTTTTATATCCTTGGACCCACAGCCTCCGAGATGGTTAACCTGTTATTCAGTGTATACAACGGTAATGTGACTGTCTTAAGCGAGCATTCCTAGTTTAAAAGACCATATACCAGGTTTAAGATCTATCTTTGGAATTACGGAAACTCCTTTCGTTTGAAAGTTTATATGATCTTATGTCAAATCAATGTTGAATATTTCAGTAAATAGATGCCCTCATGGAGAGACACGTAGCAAAGGGGGCATTTAATAGAGATAATACATGTACTTGCAGAAGATGATTTTTTGTTAATAGAATTCAAACTTCATTGCTGTTTTCTGTAAAAGTATGTACATTTATTTGGATAATCCCTATATTAAGCAATTGGAGTTAATAAGTTCATGCACCGAATGCATGTTACATACATAAACTCCGTAGTTTTGTTGAATATATAAAACTTAATGATAAATACACCTCTTATTCGGATTCAAACTAAAAGTATTTCCTAGAGCGTTGTTCAATGAAACACATGCATTTATTATTACTTTGCATTAAAAAGCTGTTTCATAAAGACATTTTCAGTTGATCCTCAGGGTGGTCTCTTAATACGAGTAGGACTGTATATATTACATATTTGCTTAATGCTCAGTATAGGTCTTGGATATTGTTGTGTATGGGGTTCATCAGATAGGAATACCTTTAGCAGTTGTTTTTGGGTGTATTTAGTATGGGATTTCTGTTTAATTTGGTGTTGCGAGGTCGTGTTCTACTAAACGATATTGATGATTTTTCGGAGGAAAAGATTAAATATCTACTTCATTATTTTGAATTGGACAAAGTACTTGAATCTAGAAATGAAACATTAGCTGCAGATTACTCAGAATAAAATTGTAAGTTGTGTGTTATGCATGGATCGTCTGGATCCAAGAGTTCACATTGTCCAGAGCCACTTTGTTAAGCTGATTGTTTTTAAGTGACATTGTCACTGGTTTTTAAACGCCGTTTTTCGACAATATTTCAGTTTTACACGGCGACTGGTTCACCTAACCAGTTTTCCTGAACTGTGTACTAACTAGTACTAAGCATTCATCAAGGAGCCAGCACACCCCACACGACCAGTACTTTGAGTTAGGTAAGCCAATCAAGACTGACTATTTCCCGATTCATGAAATTTACGCGCATTAATACCATTTTGTGTATTAATTATTGCGCTCTCTCCGTACTTTACGATACAGTCTATGGACTTTCAAAGGTAAAGGTTGTCATTGCTTGTATCCTGTAAATTAACTTCTTAAATTGCGAATGAAATTACTCTATGTTTAACTCGGGTAAAAGTCACAATATTCTAAACAGTATGCAAAAAGTTGTGGTCGTCAGTTGTTTAAATATTTAATTACTGAGTCGGTATACACGTGCATAGTTGTTGTTGTTGTTGTCGCTAATGTGTTTACACACAATCAATCGGAAAGGTTGATTTATAAGAAAAACGTGTTTCTGGGAGTACGTCGCATTGTAACAATAAGGAGATTAAGAAAAAAGAAGTTTAACCAATGATAGCACGTATTAGTTATTGTACTCAGATATTTTAGGGCGTGGTTAGTTTTGAGTGAATTATGCTAAAATTTTCGCGGGCTACCGCAATAGCGAACGGCAAATCACTATGTAAGGACGTTTTTTATGGAAATGTACATTAATTATATCAACAACGAGGTATGTAGTATTTATTCGAGATATCTTATGCGTTGTTTTATTTCATGAATATATTTTTCAATGATTGAAACAATTGTTGATATTAATTTAAATGATTGTAATTTGTATACATACTCGTGGTATATTTGTGACTGTACTTGTAAATTAACACCATTTTAGCAGAATTATACATCTTTGCATTTCACTTTCTGTGAATAATCCAAATTTTATCCTGTAAAATAAGTTTTCGTGTCTCCAGGTTCCTCTGACCATTTTCCAGGTAAATGATAATGAAATGTTTTTAATATAAAAATGAAATAACTTTCATCGATTAAGTTCTCATTAATTCATCTAAAGAATGGTGTAAATTTTATTGCTATATGTTTTTTGAATTATTCATCATGTTAGCATGAATTAGATTATTTGCTGATTTTTGTGACACGCCTGTCTAATTACTTGTTACATTTTCATTAAAGGATGATGATTATTAGGACCAGCCAAAGACAGCTTTAACATGGAAGAAACGCAGTAACTCCTTAAGGTATGTATATGTATTTCAATGTGCTCGATATATAACTTTTTTTTTCACCCAGCAAACATTTTCATTTTAATACAGTTTAATTATTTTTTTCACCTCATTGTCTGGTACCTATGATTTAAAAATACAAGAATTGTTTGACAAATTTCAATTAAACCTGCACTATGATACCAGTAGTTCTATTGAGAATGTCAGTCTGCTTATTTTTTCCAGAAAATGTCACAAAGAGTAAGATAGTATAATGAATTGTAAGCTTCATTAGCCTCAAGACCAAAGTCAGTGTAAATGAAATAGATTTGAAAACATGCAAAAGAGGGACAATGAAGGGACAATTTTGTCTGAACTGAAAATTGAATATGTCACTTCATTTATTTCTTTTCAATTATTTCAAAACAAATAAAATAGGAGAAACAAGCGCCACTCTTGTTGGTCACTTTTTATTCTTCTTTCTGAATTTTGTATTTTCTTGAAGATGTGGTTGCAGTCTGAGTGTTTATGATGCAGTGTATAATATAAAGTACCATTTTTTATTCATTTCCTGCTGTTAGTAATACTTGGAATGATAAATTTTTGAACGGTTGGTTTCAGTCTAGTTTTGTATCTATGTTGGCGTTTATTTGTAAGTACCATTCATCATTCTCATGCTTACATATGCATCACAAACAAACACTTGCAACACTATTGCCCTTTTGTATCTCTATTCTGCATCTTTTGTCATGAAAAGCCTTACTTTGAATATTAATGACTTTAATCATAAGATAGAACATGTATCACAATGCACCATTCAATAATGTACTTTTTTGCAAGTTTGATGAATGAATAAGCTCACAAACTCAGTGCCAAAGTAAATAAGATGTGTATTTATTATATATTATTGTTTAGTTCATAATTCTAATTGCTTTTCATTTTTTCTGAAGTCAAAAGATGGCTCAATGTGGATACTATGAGAAGATGGCACAGTGTGGATACTATGAGAAGATGGCACAATGTGGATGATGCCCTTGGGAACCAGCCAGCACATAAAAAGGTCAGTATTTTTTATCTTTCTTTCAAGTACATAGATTCATGTGTTCATGCATTTTCAGATATACATTCATGTCACTATTCTTCATCTTTTGTCATGGAAGGCCTTACTATAAATATTCATTGCTCTATTCACAATCCAGATCTGTCTGCCTGTGGATTTCTGTGGGTCTGCTCCCCCTGTAGTACACTATATAGGTGTGTATTACACAGGTTCCTTACACACAATTGGATTTTTTGTTTATTTCAGCTTGTTGGTTAACTATCCCTCTGCATCCCAATTTGAGTTGTAGGCTCCTTACCGGCCAGGTGCTCCGAGTCGCGTATTTAGATTCAAGTTGGACATATAGTGGTAAAAGTTAATATATGTGGTGTGCTCTGCAGTTGGACGAAAGTAGGGAATCTTGGTTAAACTGGTTGTGGACGCTTCCACTAAGAATGAATATTGTGATGGAACTAGTTGTAAATTATGGTTATTTGATGGTTGGCTAGTTTCCTATCAATTATTCAGGAAGTGTCATATTTTGAGGTAGACTGAGCATGTGTAATAATGCATCATTGAATATATTGGCTTCATTGCAATTTGGATGGATGTATTAATGGATTGTATGCTAACCAGTACTAACTTCCCCTTCCACAAACAGCTGACAACTTCCCCACATATGGAGGAAAATTGACATCTTTGTCAAATTTTCATAGAAGGGTATGGCCTGCCGCGACCGGGATTCGAACCCAGATTGCTGTTTTTGGTCATATTCTAACTGTTATTCTGTTTTCTGTTTTGCGAGGTCAACTGAGGATACTACAGGAAGATGGCACAATGTGGATGCTATGGGAAGATGACACAATGTGGATGCCCTTGGGAACCAGCCAGCGCATGAAAAATGTCAGTATTTTTTTTCTTTCTTTCAAGTACATAGATTCATGTGTTCATGCATTTTCTGGTATACATTCACATCACTATTCTTCATCTTTTGTCATGGAAAGCCTTACGAAAAATATTCATTGCTATATTCACAATCCAGATCTGTCTGCCTGTGGATTTCTGTGGGTCTGCTCCCCCTGTAGTACACTATATAGGTGTGTATTACACAGGTTCCTTACACACAATTGGATTTTTTGTTTATTTCAGGTTATAGGTTAACTATCCTTCTGCATCCCAATTTGAGTTGTAGGCTCCTTACCGGCCAGGTGCTCCGAGTCGCGTATTTAGATTCAAGTTGGACATATAGGGGTAAAAGTAATATATGTGGTGTGCTCTGCAGTTGGACGAAAGTAGGGAATCTTGGTTAAACTGGTTGTGGACGCTTCCACTAAGAATGAATATTGTGGTGGAACTAGATGGAAATTATGGTTTATTTGATGGTTGTCTAGTTTCCTATCAATTATTCAGGAAGTGTCATATTTTGAGGTAGACTGAGCATGTGTAATAATGCATCATTGAATATATTGGCTTCATTGCAATTTGGATGGATGTATTAATGGATTGTATGCTAACCAGTACTAACTTCCCCTTCCACAAACAGCCGACAACTTCCCACATATGGAGGAAAATTGACATCTTTGTCAAATTTTCATAGAAGGGTATGGCCTGCCGCGACCGGGATTCGAACCCAGATTGCTGTTTTTGGTCATATTCTAACTGTTATTCTGTTTTCTGTTTTGCGAGGTCAACTGAGGATACTACAGGAAGATGGCACAATGTGGATGCTATGGGAAGATGACACAATGTGGATGCCCTTGGAAACCAGCCAGCACATTGAAAAAGGTATTTTTTGTCTTTCTTTCTGGTCCATATGATTTGTTTTTATGTGACTGATTGTCACCAGAGTTTGACGCCGTTTTTCAACGATTTTTTACTTATATACGGCAACAGGTTCGCCTAACCAGTTTTTCTGGACTGTATCAGATGAATGCTAATTTGCTGACAAGGAAAGTAATCTCTCCATTCATTCATTTTAAGTATGGCTAGGTTCACGTAAACTTATCCTCCAGATCTCGACATCGTCTAAGAGTCAAATTTGGCTTAATTATTTTCTGAGCACTCAGCTAGTGGGATGATTGTGTTGTGTTTAGTGTAACAGCCATTAGGCTGCCACGTGTTAAATGCCTTCCGGGCGACGGTATGTTTACATACTGGGGAGGTGATTTGGCATGAGGCCTCAGTAAGTTATATGTACGTATAACCTTGAGTGCACTGGCGTATCACTTGATTCCTGCGCAAAAACCTCAGTGGGTCCGATTATGTAGACAAAATCTATAATGAAATTTGCGTGTCTGCATAATAATTCTTCTCTCCTTTTTGCTGAGTGTTCTATAGATGGTTGGTTAAAGGTTAGGTGGCTTTTAGACGCTCTGTTTGGTGAAAGTGGTGTAGAATATGTGAACTGAAGCCACTATGGATTGAATAGGAGAGTAAGAAAAGGCTGGTGCCGTTACTTTTTTTCCTTCGTTTGTAAATGACGTATTTTCTGGTCCATAGATTCATTAGAACACAACTCTCTTCCAGATTAATGAAAATGTTTGTTTATCCTTCTTTAAGGACATTCTAATTGTTTTCTCTTTTCTATTTGTGAGGTCAACCAGAACAGGGACTCTGCATTGTTATGTAGAGTCCCTGGGTCAACTGAGGATACTACTAGAAGATGGCACAATGAGGATACCGTGGGAAGATGGTGATACGTAGATGCCCTTGGAAACCAGCCAGCACATTGAAAAAGGTATTTTTTGTCTTTCTTTCTGGTCCATATGATTTGTTTTTATGTGACTGATTGTCACCAGAGTTTGACGCCGTTTTTCAACGATTTTTTACTTATATACGGCAACAGGTTCACCTAACCAGTTTTCCTGGACTATATCAGATGAATGCTAATTTGCTGACAAGGAAAGTAATCTCTCCATTCATTCATTTTAAGTATGGCTAGGTTCACGTAAACTTATCCTCCGGATCTCGACATCGTCTAAGAGTCAAATTTGGCTTAATTATTTTCTGAGCACTCAGCTAGTGGGATGATTGTGTTGTGTTTAGTGTAACAGCCATTAGGCTGCCACGTGTTAAATGCCTTCCGGGCGACGGTATGTTTACATACTGGGGAGGTGATTTGGCATGAGGCCTCAGTAAGTTATATGTACGTATAACCTTGAGTGCACTGGCGTATCACTTGATTCCTGCGCAAAAACCTCAGTGGGTCCGATTATGTAGACAAAATCTATAATGAAATTTGCGTGTCTGCATAATAATTCTTCTCTCCTTTTTGCTGAGTGTTCTATAGATGGTTGGTTAAAGGTTAGGTGGCTTTTAGACGCTCTGTTTGGTGAAAGTGGTGTAGAATATGTGAACTGAAGCCACTATGGATTGAATAGGAGAGTAAGAAAAGGCTGGTGCCGTTACTTTTTTTCCTTCGTTTGTAAATGACGTATTTTCTGGTCCATAGATTCATTAGAACACAACTCTCTTCCAGATTAATGAAAATGTTTGTTTATCCTTTTTTAAGGACATTCTAATTGTTTTCTCTTTTCTATTTGCGAGGTCAACCAGAACAGGGACTCTGCATTGTTATGTAGAGTCCCTGGGTCAACTGAGGATACTACTAGAAGATGGCACAATGAGGATACCATGGGAAGATGGTGATACGTAGATGCCCTTGGAAACCAGCCAGCACATTGAAAAAGGTATTTTTTGTCTTTCTTTCTGGTCCATATGATTTGTTTTTATGTGACTGATTGTCACCAGAGTTTGACGCCGTTTTTCAACGATTTTTTACTTATATACGGCAACAGGTTCGCCTAACCAGTTTTTCTGGACTGTATCAGATGAATGCTAATTTGCTGACAAGGAAAGTAATCTCTCCATTCATTCATTTTAAGTATGGCTAGGTTCACGTAAACTTATCCTCCGGATCTCGACATCGTCTAAGAGTCAAATTTGGCTTAATTATTTTCTGAGCACTCAGCTAGTGGGATGATTGTGTTATGTGTGTAACAGCCGTTAGGCTGCCACATGTTAAATGCCTTCCGGGCGACGGTATGTTTACATACTGGGGAGGTGATTTGGCATGAGGCCTCAGTAAGTTATATGTACGTATAACCTTGAGTGCACTGGCGTATCACTTGATTCCTGCGCAAAAACCTCAGTGGGTCCGATTATGTAGACAAAATCTATAATGAAATTTGCGTGTCTGCATAATAATTCTTCTCTCCTTTTTGCTGAGTGTTCTATAGATGGTTGGTTAAAGGTTAGGTGGCTTTTAGACGCTCTGTTTGGTGAAAGTGGTGTAGAATATGTGAACTGAAGCCACTATGGATTGAATAGGAGAGTAAGAAAAGGCTGGTGCCGTTACTTTTTTTCCTTCGTTTGTAAATGACGTATTTTCTGGTCCATAGATTCATTAGAACACAACTCTCTTCCAGATTAATGAAAATGTTTGTTTATCCTTTTTTAAGGACATTCTAATTGTTTTCTCTTTTCTATTTGCGAGGTCAACCAGAACAGGGACTCTGCATTGTTATGTAGAGTCCCTGGGTCAACTGAGGATACTACTAGAAGATGGCACAATGAGGATACCGTGGGAAGATGGTGATACGTAGATGCCCTTGGAAACCAGCCAGCACATTGAAAAAGGTATTTTTTGTCTTTCTTTCTGGTCCATATGATTTGTTTTTATGTGACTGATTGTCACCAGAGTTTGACGCCGTTTTTCAACGATTTTTTACTTATATACGGCAACAGGTTCGCCTAACCAGTTTTTCTGGACTGTATCAGATGAATGCTAATTTGCTGACAAGGAAAGTAATCTCTCCATTCATTCATTTTAAGTATGGCTAGGTTCACGTAAACTTATCCTCCGGATCTCGACATCGTCTAAGAGTCAAATTTGGCTTAATTATTTTCTGAGCACTCAGCTAGTGGGATGATTGTGTTGTGTTTAGTGTAACAGCCATTAGGCTGCCACGTGTTAAATGCCTTCCGGGCGACGGTATGTTTACATACTGGGGAGGTGATTTGGCATGAGGCCTCAGTAAGTTATATGTACGTATAACCTTGAGTGCACTGGCGTATCACTTGATTCCTGCGCAAAAACCTCAGTGGGTCCGATTATGTAGACAAAATCTATAATGAAATTTGCGTGTCTGCATAATAATTCTTCTCTCCTTTTTGCTGAGTGTTCTATAGATGGTTGGTTAAAGGTTAGGTGGCTTTTAGACGCTCTGTTTGGTGAAAGTGGTGTAGAATATGTGAACTGAAGCCACTATGGATTGAATAGGAGAGTAAGAAAAGGCTGGTGCCGTTACTTTTTTTCCTTCGTTTGTAAATGACGTATTTTCTGGTCCATAGATTCATTAGAACACAACTCTCTTCCAGATTAATGAAAATGTTTGTTTATCCTTCTTTAAGGACATTCTAATTGTTTTCTCTTTTCTATTTGCGAGGTCAACCAGAACAGGGACTCTGCATTGTTATGTAGAGTCCCTGGGTCAACTGAGGATACTACTAGAAGATGGCACAATGAGGATACCGTGGGAAGATGGTGATACGTAGATGCCCTTGGAAACCAGCCAGCACATTGAAAAAGGTATTTTTTGTCTTTCTTTCTGGTCCATATGATTTGTTTTTATGTGACTGATTGTCACCAGAGTTTGACGCCGTTTTTCAACGATTTTTTACTTATATACGGCAACAGGTTCGCCTAACCAGTTTTTCTGGACTGTATCAGATGAATGCTAATTTGCTGACAAGGAAAGTAATCTCTCCATTCATTCATTTTAAGTATGGCTAGGTTCACGTAAACTTATCCTCCGGATCTCGACATCGTCTAAGAGTCAAATTTGGCTTAATTATTTTCTGAGCACTCAGCTAGTGGGATGATTGTGTTGTGTTTAGTGTAACAGCCATTAGGCTGCCACGTGTTAAATGCCTTCCGGGCGACGGTATGTTTACATACTGGGGAGGTGATTTGGCATGAGGCCTCAGTAAGTTATATGTACGTATAACCTTGAGTGCACTGGCGTATCACTTGATTCCTGCACAAAAACCTCAGTGGGTCCGATTATGTAGACAAAATCTATAATGAAATTTGCGTGTCTGCATAATAATTCTTCTCTCCTTTTTGCTGAGTGTTCTATAGATGGTTGGTTAAAGGTTAGGTGGCTTTTAGACGCTCTGTTTGGTGAAAGTGGTGTAGAATATGTGAACTGAAGCCACTATGGATTGAATAGGAGAGTAAGAAAAGGCTGGTGCCGTTACTTTTTTTCCTTCGTTTGTAAATGACGTATTTTCTGGTCCATAGATTCATGTGAACATAACTGTCTTTTGAAATTATGAAAATGCTTATTTAACCTGTTTTAAGAACTTTCTAATTGTTTTTTCTTTTTTCTATTTGCGAGGTCAACCAGAACAGGGACTCTGCATTGTAATGTAGAGTCCCTGGGACAACAGAGGATACTACAAGACGACGGCACAACGTGGATACTACGCCATACAGCAAGATTGTAAATGAAATACAGTCACATTGTGAAAAAGACATCTAGTAAATGTGTAATAAGTTAGCAGAAATGTACTGCATGCGTTACTGGTATGATTTTATGTATTGACTTTTAACATCAAGCCAGGGGGCGGAGAGACCCTTTTTGCTGGTCTGAGCGTCGGATTCTCCCTACCTCCCCCCTCAATCCAAATTGAGTTAGGGTTGGGGTAGCCGGCTCGCAGCATATTTGATTAACCAGTCATTACAAGCAGTTTTTAACAACAAAATGTCAAATTAGGTAAACTCTACTACAAGCCTAATATTTTACTTGATTTATATGGATTTATACTGTTTAAACATGATAATTTGATCTGTATTTTTGTTTATTAGAGCATGTGAAGGTCAGTCCTTGTATATCATTTATTAGTAAAACTTTCGTCAAAGTGTATTTTTTTAAGTTTAACACATTAGCTCAATGAATAACACTATAGAACAAAGTGAGAACTGGAGACTTCGTTTATCTAAATTCGGACAATTCATATTGTTTCTACATATATTGGTTTTATTTTTTTATTTGATATGTCAATTTTTGTATCTGTTTAATTAACTTTTTTCTATGTAATATGGTTACAATGCAAAATCTTATTTTATTATTTTTTTTTATTTAATATGGTTTCAATGAAAAAAATTGTTTTATTATTTTTTTCTATTTAATATGGTATCAATGTAAAATAAAAGTATTTACAAGCATTTGGTCTATATATTTTGTCTACTAATCATGATCAATTTCTTCATCATCAGTTTTTCCATCATCAGCAGCATCAGCAACAACAATTATTCAAATTTCAAGAATACACAGCCAATAGCAGTCAAACCTTAAATAGCTTAACTACAAACAAGAAGCATAATTATCATCATCATCAGCAGCAGAAGCAAAAACAAAAACAATAGCAATCAACGATGATAAATAAGCACTACAGCAACAAAAGCACCAGCAGTAGCAACAATAGCAAATTGAAACTGAAAACAACCAATGAAACAAACTCCAACAGCAAAAATGATTTAAACTGAAACATCAAATCATCAAAATCTGCTGCAGCAACAACAGCATCAGTAGGAACACCAACAATAATACTGATAAAATATAACACCTTGTCATATCATCAGTAGCAGTATACAAAATGAAATAATATGCAGTCACAACATGAAGTGTATACTTTCTCATAAGAGCCTAGCCAACAAACATGCAGCAGCAGCAGCTGAAACAAAAATTAACAACAGATGCCATAAGGAACAATTATCAACAGACTTTATCTGCAAGGACATCAATGATACAGTGGAAATTCCAAAACATGCATTGATATGAGATATTATAACAAAACCAAACTTCATCTAAACTGATTATATCACATAATTTAAAAAAATCATTTTGATTAGAAGTTTCTGTTGTTGTCACATAAAATTTATTTTGTTCTTGATAAACAATATATGTATATACATGTATATTATAGGTCTTAATAATATCAGTAATGGTTTACATGACATTTTAGAAAATACATGCATATGATAAAATATAATTGATTTGATAAAATATTTTTAACTAGCATTGTGATACAGGATGTGTATGTGGTTATACATGTGACTATTTTACCTTAGCTGAAGCAAGACGTCTGATGAAATAAAGATCTATACAATGCATGTAAAGTAATTCTTAGGCTGAAGCAACGCAAACATATTTTCCAAGCTTGGAGGAATTAAAAATTGTACTCTAAAAACTTTGAAAAAGAACTTAATGATAATAATTTAAAATGCATAGTATGCATTCATATACGGTCTTAAAAATAGTGGGTTTCTTTCTGAAAAGGTCTGCGGCATATCATTTTATGAAAACCTGCATAAGAGCGTTTTGTCAAAAAAATCAATAAAATCACTTAATCTAAAACACAACAAAAACATGTCTTTTATATTATAGTGTACACTGACACTTGCATTAATCCCATGTATATATATCATATATTTATAAAAATTAGGTACTACGTTACGGGTTGACAAGCGCTGGTGACAACAATATTTTCAATATCCGCGTCCTATAAATGAGAAAATCAGATATTTCTTTTAGTAGCATTTATGCTCATACATTGATAACAATAATACACTCTCCTCATATCAAGCTTGTAAAAGAACTTTGGTGACGACCAATTGTGCAAGATCACACATTCATTCTCCATCAACAAACTAATGGGAACATTTATTATGCAGAGAACACAAATCATTCCATGGTTTTCTACATAATCGGGCCTATTCATTGATTTTTTGTGCAGGAAGAAAGTGACATGCCAGTCTGTTAAAAGAGTTAAATGTATTTAATGATAACTGATAACTCGTGCTCTTGGATAAGTGACAAAATGACTCAAATCCGACAAAATTCAGTACAATGTATCTAATTATAAAACTAAATATTTTAAATACAATGATAATGACTAGAAAATACTGTATTTGCGGGTTAATTGAAAATAAAAATCATATCCACGTATATCCGCGGAGATGGTTCATATCCGCTAAAAATGTGTGAGCGAGTTAATACGAACCGCATATTAATTGGATGAAGCCGTATTCTAGGTCGAAAAAAATACAAGAAAAACAAGTTTCACGTTGGTAAGTAATATCTCGCATATTATGCATTCGTTGGGTTATTCACCTTTAAATAAGCGATAGACGTTTTGCTTCTCAACTTTTGACCAAATAAACATAATAGTCACGACAGTTGCGTGACAATCGCGGTTACAGAGATCCCACGATAGCAATTTTGATTTTTTGATTGTCTACTTTCATTTTCTATATATTTTACACGTATGCGCTTCCACCATTTTAATTCTATCAATAAGCTGTTATAGTATTAAGCCATTTTATTGAATATTTAAACTGTCTTTCTAATTCTCAGACGCTTATCCATGATATGTACAAAGAACTCTTCCTTGTGTTGGCTGTCCTTGAAAGGCTTTGGTTATTTTAACACTTTGTCTTACTTATTCAGCTTTCCAGTTGACTGATTTCATAAATTAATTTGGAAGGGCCATCCCTTCTGAGTGGGACAGGGCAAAGTCAAAAGATGTCACAACATGACAAATAGTCACATTATTTAGCACTCTGATTCTGCAGGGTGTCAATGGAAAGTGTCACTATTTATAACAAAATTCTGGCATGAAAGTTTTTGCTACTTGACATAATTCTTAAAGATTGTGTTTACACTTTCCTTGCTATGCTTCTGACATGATGATAGATCTGTAATTTAAATTCATTTATAGTTATTAGTAATTTTTTTGCAAAAAAGGAATTTTCAAATAAAAATACAATTATCATTTATAGTATAGGTCTTTTGAACTATGTAGTAAATGTTTTTTTTTATATTTAGGTTCATTTCTAATGTCAAGGCGTTACTACATCCGCAATGTTATTGTACCCTTTGAAGAAGACTTCACTCATGAATTCAAAGGTAAATGAAATGATTTTTTTTTTACTGTTGTGGCATTCATGTATTTTTTGCTTATCAGCAATATACTTTTAAGATTTACTTTTTAGTTTCTGCTCTAAATTTCTACTAAAGTATTGATATTTTGAAATGCGTAATTATAACTGGTCAACAGATAAAATCGTGGATACATCAATATCTTGAAAAAGACGTAGTGTATAACTTCGAGGTTAAGACCACTTTTGCTATCACTGAAAAATAGTGTTAGTTTGTAAGTTGTCTCATTAAGCTGAGAAAGTATCATGCACCAACCTCTAACCGTTGTGAGTTTGAATCCCACCTGAGACCAAATTTCACTTGTGAGGAAGTTGTCTAGCTAGCTTACAGAAGGTTGTAAGTTCTACCAAGGTGTTCACCTGGAGTCTTCCTCCACCATTGAAGCTGGAAATGTCAACAAATGACTCTGGCCGTAGTGCAATGTCAAACCTCAATGAAAAAAAAATACACAGTATTGAAATCCAGTCGTAAAATAAGTGGTCATTATGTCTCTGATTCTTTCAGGTCATAGAAATATATGTTATGAAGAGTTGCCTCCCTGGACACAGGAAAATGAAAAAACTGACCGAGCTTCAAGACGTGCTGCATCTAGGTAAGTTGTAAAAAAAATTTGATTGTTCCTGGTTACAAGTTCATTGAAAATAGTGTAAGTATTGACAGCTGCTGGTGAGATTTTTTGTGCAGAAAGGTAAAAAAGTGAGACAGTGGATGTGTAGTTCCACAAGCCTAATAAAAAATCTAGGGTCACGGGGAAAAATTTGATCGCAGTAAATTAAATGCTGGTACAGGATTGGTGTAGAAGATAGTATGCATTATTTGTAAGAACATTATATGTAACAACTGGAGCAATATTGATTATCAGTTGATTTTCCCTAATGAACAGTAAATATAAATACTATTTGTTGGTGACAATGTGGTCCTTGAATTTTAGGCCAGACAACTATATTTGGTAGCTTCAATATGAATCAAATACTAGATGTAGTAATAAAAATTGTTACTCCTTTTAACAAGCTATTTGCCAGAGATTGAAAGTAAGGTATTACAATTTATTTTTTGTTGGGGTTTAACATCACATTAACAGCCAGGTCTATTTGTCAACTTTTCCAACTTAAAGGATGGAGGAAGACCCCGGGCATACACATGGGTAAAACCACTGACTTTCCATAAGCTAACTGGACAGCTTCCTCACATGTGAATTTTTCTGGCCCTGTGTGGGATTTGAACTCACTGCAGTGACAGGCTTGTGATTTCTAGTCAAAGACCATAACCACTTGACCACAGGTGCCCCTAATTTTATGCTATGTAACAACCATGTTTTTATGTTCATTTGCCTTATTTTCAGAACGCTAAATGCATTTTTGAATACAGGCAAAGGTGGTAAGGTATATCTGGGTGTTGTTGACTCAGGGGAGGTGAAAGGACTTCAATTAACTAGATATCAGGTAATCACTGGTACAATATTCACAGATCTTCTCGATATCTTTTAACTATTATGATATATTTACCTAGTTGTTGGACTTAGAGTTATGTTAAATGGAACGAGAAATCCCTTCCATTGAAAATACACAGTGGGTCTGTTGTGTGATGTAAATATTTTGTTTATGACTCCTTTACTGTAATATAGAAGACCTTTTCAGTAATAGTGTATTCAAAATACATGTACAATTAATTGTCATGTGTAACAATGTTTTGTATTTGGTATAAGGATTGAAAGAACACAAGTTATTGAATGTAGTTGTATATAAATTGGTTGATAATGACAATTCATGCATTACTATATTGTAACAGGCTAGAGGCAACATGGGTTGCCTCTCATAATACTACATCATGAATAGTGTGAACAGTTTTGTATTAAATTATTGAGTTATGAATTATACAGTAGGATTAATGAATGTAGGATTAATCCGATATCTTCATTTGATCTTCATTTTTCGGATGCTGGTCCTTTTGTTGGTGTCATAACGTAATAGAGAACAAATGTTTTTTTTTACTTTCAGAAAGATCATGTTATTTTAAGTTTGGTTGACTTAATGGATCGTTATAACCCACCTGTAAAAATGCATCGTTATTCCGTGAAGTTTGTCCCAGTTTTTGATACTGATGAGGAGGGAAAAATGGCCGTCAAACAAAGGTTAAGCTTCACGTGTTAAAAATGATTATCTAGTATTGTAGAACTTCGTCATTAAGAGCAGCATTATCATGAGCACTAGACTTATCTCAAAGAATTTTTAAAGTCCTGTCAATTTTTGTTCTTATTTGTTCATACTTTTCCATGTTTATTACAAGCATTGTTATTGTAGTATATCAGGCACAGATGGTGGTCCCATGACTTAACTTTAAGTGTTAATTGCCTTATTTCCTCGAGGAGTGTGTTGTTGTATCATGTTCGTACCTAATACAATGATATTTATGCGCCAATTAGCACAAGTTACAATATAAAAGAATGGAATTTTAAGGTATAACTTTGGATGTTTTAAATGCATATCCAGTGCATGGAAGTTATGCTTGCTATATTTATATTGGGTGGGGGTTTTTTTTGTTTGATCCAGCCATTACAATTTTGAAATCACCAAAAGTTTACCAAATTATTAAACATGATTCCTATGTAGGGCTCAACAAATTTTTCTCAGGCTACTTGTCCTGTAATGCCTCCAGCTTAGAATTTTGACTATTTCTACAGCAATTTTCAACTCATCCTGAGTGGATTTCTACTCATAATTATGAACAGATGACTGGATTTGTTGAGCCCTGCTATTTTTCAAGATTTTCAAATCCATACTTATACATTATGCTGAATCAACTACTGATATACATTCATTAATACACCATATTTGAATCATAAATTACAACCAAACCTTAAGTACTTAGATGACAATTGTTTTCATTCAGCTTTGTTAAGATATTATATGTATTTTGTTATACAGGAAGGTAACAAATGCTCATTCTGAATTAGACCATCGACAACATGAACTACGAAATCATGATTTCTGCTGGTGTGACAAAGATGCTGCCATGCAATTTAATGCTGTAAGACTTCTTCTGTCTAATTCAATTACTTTAACTGGAAGTAAATGAGATTTTAATATATATAATCTGTAGTACTTTTTTTATTTGAATGAAAAAATACGACACCTTCCTTTCTCTGTGTGCCTGAATTTCTTTCCTTTAAGAATTATGTAACATGTTATAATTAAATATGTCAGTCTTTTTTTTGGGGGGGGAGGTTATGGAAAATAAGAATGCTACAAGTTTAAATAAATGGAGGCTGATTTATCAATGTAGATAAGGCTTAAAAATAACTCATCTTTGTCCTTTGTTTGTTGTCCAGGTATTTAGAGCCCTATTAAAATGAATGCACTCTATACTTCTGAGAACATACCGTATACTTCCTAATAAAAGACACCCCTACTTAAAGATGCACATTTTTTAGAAAACATTCATAACTCGCCATGAATTACTTAATAATCCTTCAAATTACTTGTATATCCAGTACTATTAAAAATTGTTCCAATAATTACTGTAGATTATGAAAAATGGATATGTTCAATGTACCCCCACCCTGGTTGAAATTTGGAAATAACCAGTATTGAAAATAAGGATTACTCATGCATCATCTCAGCAATGAAGTGCTCAGTTTGTGAAGGAAAAATGCTGCTAATTTTAATTCAACTTCAATTGAGTTTACTAATGCACATGGCCTGTAACTCACAGCTTTTGTGGTGTTTTAGGGTATAATGCCGCAGGATTACATAATTGAGATAAAGATTAAACCATGGGACCCGAATGATACATTAAATGATGGAGATGGTTGTGGTTCAATTGTAAACCTTCATCCATTACATGAAAATGAAGAGGGACATTGTTACTTCCGTAGACAAGCTAGTTTGGTGCAGGTACGAATTTGATTAATTTGTTTGTTTGTGTATATTGGTTTTAGTGTAGGTTAACCTTTTTATAATTTATATGTCCTATGTTATTTGTAAAAGGAGCCTTTCTATTTATGGGCATGGTAGAATGTTTTCTGTTATGATATAGACAAATGGATATAGACAAGATGAACAACTGTGTTATGGATAATAACATCGAGAATTAACTTGTATGCTATCTGTAGATTGAACGAATATGTTATGAAACAAGATCTGACAACTTGTATGAATGATCCTCAATGAATGCTACCTTGGGTACTTCAAGTACCCAGGCCTATTCCTGGTGTGCGAAAATAAATCTGATGTTTGAACGTCGTACCTTCAGGTCAGAAAGATAGGCCTTCTGAATCTATGCCTCAGTGTTTCCAATTATTGCATTTAAAGTCATTAATTAATTGTGTTTTAGTGTTGTGCAGCCTGAAGTTTTTGTACCCAATTAATCTGGGTCAGCTGTCAGTTCAAAGCCTGTCTCCATCAGTCTGTAAGGCTTGAAACAAAAATAACTTGTTTCTGCTACTGGCTCTGAAAAAAAATAGGGTCGGTAGGTAGGGATTTACTTTTTTTATTCTTATTTTTTTTCCGGAATATGACTGACATTATTTTTATTTTGCAAAATTATAATTCAACCAAAATAAATCATTGAGTCGATGGCAAAGAAATAGGGTCGACCGGGGTAGCGGAAACAAGCTATTTTTTTTTTTCCTTAGTAACTGCCTTGTTTCACATATGATGTGGGATTCAGGGATGACATAGATGACTTTAGGTTCAAATCTTAAGTCAGATAGTCCAGGCGATGCATGTTGCTATGGACTGAGCTGACTGGTTTGACATTGAACATTTTTAATGTCTATACGTAGATGAGAACATGATGAGAACCAGTCTCTGAGAATTTTTCTGCCTTTAGAATTTTTTGTGTCTCATGAATTAGTTGTTATGGAGTATTAGTTAATTTGCTCCCATTTTATAACAATCCAGAAGAGTTTTGTTTAATAACATTAAACTTTGCATATTTTTTACAGTATACTATGGCTGAATTAGCTCAATTAACGAGACAAGAAGTTCAAGAAAGTTGTCACGAAATAATTGACAAGTGAGTAGAGCCCATTCAGTAATGTGCGGTATTTGGAAAGTTGATGACTGTCCTAGTTGGCATGACCCTGGAATAATATTTCTTTACAAAAAAAATCATTCAATGAGGCCATCCTAAAAATTGTTGGTTTGCAGTTATGCGACCCAAACTTTTAAAAGTGAATAGTTCTGTTGGATTTGTTGTTGTTTGCATTACTTGCTTATACTGATATCAAAACCTGAAATAAGAATACAAAAAATGATCCGAATTGCTAAAAATATTTTTTCAGTCTATTTTTATAAATATTTGTTTGCAAACCTGGTGTAATTCCCCTTGTTAGTCCAAACATTGAGTAGGTTTGGTGCTTATGATGATTTTATTATGTATATTTACGATTTATAATTAATGCATTTATTTCAATGTTTACATTTCAGATTGAAAACAGATATAAGAAATCTTCAACAGAAACAAATCTCTGATTGAAAGAACTAATGAAATGTTTGTCAGTTGCACAATTGATATCTTTATCAATGCAGGGACTCATTGCTAATTTCACCAGTTACTGTATCTGTCTGCTGTAATGTTCCATGGCCCTGATAATCAGTATGTTTCAGTGGATGATAAGCAGTTGTGTATCCCTGTAATATGGAGTCCCTTACAGATATAAGTTCAGCTCTACAAGACAGAAGAAGAAAAAAGAACTGGATCAATGAAATTCATTTCATTTCTGAAATGAAACAATGGGAAGCAACTCCAATTTGTTGATGTGATTATTTCCCTTTGTGTGACAAGTACTTTAGCTTGTTATTCATTGAAGAAACTTTATAACCAGGTTTTCAGTAGGAAAAATTCTGGTTGTTTGATTGACGAATGTTAGCAGGTGGGTGGATGGGCTGGTGTTCACAATTTCTTCTGCAGGCATTTCCTTCTGCATTTCTTAAGGCATTTCAATCAAACTTTCATAGAACTATTGTCATCAAGTGACCCAACTCAAGTTTTCAGGGTTTTGTTTTTTGATTATTTTTGGTGGATTTATAGCCCTTTGTTTATTTTCATGTATGCAATTCTTGGAGAAATAGTTGTCTGTGCACAACTCCTCCTACATTTCTCTAGGGATTTTGATCAAACTTTCTTAAAACTATTCTCATCAATTGACCCTGCATTTATTGTTGGGGTTTTGTGTTTTAATCAGTTTTGGCAGAATTATGGCCCTTTGTTTATTTTGCCTGTATGAACTATTAAAATCAAATTTGTGCCTGTCATAGGCAAAATGTTTCAACCCTATGACTGAAGGAAGGAATTCGGTAAGGGTCTGAAGAATGAAAACCTGGTTTTGTGGCAATTCCTGTCGTCTTGTTTTTAATTTACCACTCCTGATTTAATTGTGTCCGTTTTTGATGTACATGTATAAATGAAAACTGTAGAAATTATTTTCTCCCTTTTTTCATTTCACTATTCTAATAAAAGATTTTTGATTTTATCTCAATAATAGATGTCAGGGGACACTGACTTGTCTTATTTCATTATGCAATGGTGCTATAGATGTCAAGAATGGATATCACATGGACCTATGTACATTCTCATAATTATGTCTGTAATTCTAGTCAGCACATTATGTTTATGTCCACTGGGGCTTATTTAGTTGGATTATAATGTTTGTATCATTTTTAGCATTCATTTTGTTTTAAAAAAATCTTAATAAAGAAAATGTTTCATTGCCTTGATAGCAGCTGAGACAAGGCATTACTAGCTTCAAGTCCATAATGTAATTGTTTTATTAAAAACTTGTTGCATATATTTATTTTTGCTTGATTTCATTAAATTAGTAGTTTAAAATTTTGGTGCTATGAACCGAATGCTGTCTGATTGATTTCTTTGTCTTTCTAAATGAAATTAACACAGTTTCACTGCACTAAAAACAGTAGTGGAGTATTTAAGTTTTGCAACCTCTGTCCTTTGTTGAGGGTGCAATACATTATGTTCCAATTTACTATGCCTTTGATCATATAATTCTATAGTTTCGCTAATCTTGTTGGTTGTCTGATATTAATTAATACTAATTGGTTGTACATTTTGTAATTGGTTGTACATTTTGTATTATGTTACAATAAAATAAAGTTTGAGATATTATTTATATTGTTACAATCGTTACATGTGCCGTATATTCCCAAATAAAAACCCCTGGGGCGTTACATATTTCAAAGAGGGGTGTTTACTGAGAATAAAAAAATAAAATTTGAAAGTTGCCAAATAGGCATACTTTTTTTCCTCTTGTCCAAAAAGAGGAGGGGCATTTATAAGGGAATATACTGTATGTTAATAGTTAGCCTTTTTTTACAGGATCTACAGTATTTTGAGTTGTTTTCACATGAGTCACAGTATTCTGTATTACCCATGTAACAGAAAACAACAAAAATAATCAGAAATAACATTATTAGGATATTTAATACTCAGTGTATGCGGTAGTCAGTTTCACAGTTGTAATGTATGCTTGGTGCTTCAGATTACATGATTGTGTTGTCTTACCTAGTCCAGTAAATGCGAAGAAGATGCATTACTTTACGAATCTTGACTATTGTCTGGAATGTACGTACAGTAAACTCTCTGTATTCCCTCATCATATGGATAAAACAGTCATGCTTTTAGTGTAAACAGGGACTCTACAAAATGTAATGTAGATTCCCTGGTGTACATTAATTATTAATCTTACTCAATATCTCTGTCCGCCAACTTTACTACTATATGTTAGGATTCTGTATATTTGGGAATGATATCAATTATCATTCATGCCATTGCCATTCTTATGTCAGAAGTTTGATGCTGACAAGTGTTTTGGTCCCAAACCTTTATAGAAAGAAGCAAGATAATAAATTGTGTTATAAATGCTTGAAAGAATCTTCAGAAATGTACATCATATCATACAGAAATTTATTCCTGTATGAATCAATTTTGCTGATAACAAACTTTTTACCTAAAATTTCACTCTTGGCTATTGTAGATGATTATTAAAATTACACAATTACTGAACAATGTATCTTTGTCCATTAAGCCTATCATGCACTAAATACTTCTGTCATAAACAGATTAAGCTATTATTTTACCCTTTTTTATAATAAATATCATTAAATCCCTGACAACTCCAGCAGAAAGTGACAGTAACAAGTCGGAACGTGTTTGTTTACAAAATATCCGGACACTGGATTTTAGCCATTACCTATCGTTGTCAGTATAAACAACATGGCTTCCGTAGTAGGTACCAGGGAACCTTACACGGGTGAAAAACACAAATCATTGCGTCAAGGTACGTTATTATCTGAAATATTATATCAATTGCGACTCTGTCCATACAACTTATGTTATATATACTATTATTTAATCCATGTATTAATCTGAATAGATTTCACCGTGCAATACAAAGCCAATTAGGGCAATCCGCGATTGAATCGGATTTGCGGGCACTTTTCCACAAGTTTTATTTTAACATTTCTATCGAAAATGAATTATGTTTAATATTAAGTACAAGGTCTTTGATGGTGATCCAATATTCCTGATAGATTCATCATTTTTAAGTCTGATTTTGTAATAACCAGTTAATATTTACAATTAGGTATATGTTTTTGTTCATTATCATTATCTATGAAAAATGTGTTTTATTTTTCCTAGCAATGCTTAGCTCCAAAATGTGAAATTATGATCATGTTTAATAATAGATGATAAATGTTAATTATAAACATCTGCTAAATATTTTGACCAAGGGTATATAGGATAATAATGTTTATGCTTGACTGATAATTGTGTCAAACGTTTTGTGTCATTGCATAAGTGCGTCACTGTTGTAACTTACACATATGAGACTTTATAATATACATCCAAAAAGTTGTAACCTTACGCATATAAGACTTTATAATATGCATCCAACAAGTTTAGGTTATTTATTACAATTTTTTTCATTCACTTATTTACTGCATGCTAATGTAATACAATTAATCATTAGTACAATTAATTCTATTATAAAGTGGACATTGTTCAAGTGTTTAATACTCTTTAGTATTTGATGAATTCTGTAAAAAAAATTATGTTGATATTTTATCTTTCATTTGACTATAATTCATACATTGTCAGGATCATGTTACTGTAAAAATATGCTTGTAATTGTAATATGGCCAACTCTTGTCGTGGCAAAGTCGGTTAACATGAATTTTTGGTTATGAAAAAAAAGTATTTTAAGTCCCGATTTTTTCCTTTAAAAGTATACAAAATTATGTTGCTTAAGACGAATTTTGCTCTCGAAATTTTCTGTTATGTCAACTAATTTTGAAGTCTGAATGAACAATTTCGCACCTAATTTGTGTTGTTTATTATGAAGTCAGACAATATTATGTACTTGCATCCAATGTTTTTCACACTTCGCTGAGCGTACAACGAGTTCGATTTAATTATTAGTCATTAACAATAGGGAGATTATTATTGTTTACTCTTAAATGCAAACATATAATCATATGTACAATGGACAAACCGTTGGATTTGTAAAACATGTCATAATGGAAGATATTTGAAGTTTAGTACTTTTTTATATAAATCACCATACATGAAGTAAATATCATTTATTTATTCATCTATGTACTTGTAAATATATTATAATAAAATATCACAAATAAGTAATTCTTACAACACACACACCAATTATCATGAACTAGTGATTCTAACAATGGCAAAAATGTCTAATACAATACCGGTAATCGTCCAACGTTTATGTCGAATTTTCATTAAGACAAAGTATTTTTTCAGACCCAAAAAATCGACATATCGAGAGTTGACTGTATATTATTTCTTCTTCATAATTAATTATGTTGACTGAAATTTGACTGATTAATCGATCAATTCAGTATTTGTATAAAATTAACACCTTTATATGGTCACTAGTTTTACAATGGTAAGTTCTGTCTGCACAAGCCATCCAAAGCATTTTAAATTGAAATAAAGTTAAGTCTGTTTTGGGAGTTATTTGTTTAGAGATAGTTCCTTGCTTTAGTTTGACTTTAAATGATAAAATCAATATTTTTATGTAAACCTGCTGTGAGAGCATCCTGACATATATTTTGGGTATATGTACTCTAAAATCAATCATATAACTAAAACATTTTTCATTATTTCATTGGTTTCTTGAACGATGGCCTGTATTGAAGTTGCAAATAATTTTTCTTACCTTCTTGTTACATTTATGCATAATTATGAAAAAATATTTAGGGTCTCCGTGGTCTAGTGGTTATGTTCTCTCTTGTAATCACTAGCCCCTCATTGCTGTGAGTTCAAATCCCACCAAATTTCACTTATGGCCGGCTTACTTAGATCTATGTTTCTACACAGGTGTTAGCCAGGTGTCTTCCTCCACAGTCAAACTTGAAAAGTCACCAAATGACCCTAGCTGTTGGTGCAATGTTAAACCCCAGTGAAAAAATTTATTATTTATTTTTTATACTTTGTAAGAGAAAGCAATCTTATCAACAAAACAGATTTTATCTTGCAAAGCTTGAGAAATAGAAAAATCTTAAGGTCCAAAAATTGGTTCTCTTATTTTCAATTGAAAACGGATATAAATCATATGCATATGTATACTGTTGGCCGTTTTAAGAAATGAAACTCATTTTGGATATTTTTGGTCAATGCTGCAGCCTTCAGAAAAGGCAAAAACAAGTTCTTAAAATCAAATCAGTTATTTTATGTCACTCTGGATATTAATTTCATATCTACATGCCAGTCTAGTGTCAATCACAGTGCGTATAATATTTTACTGTGAAAATACAAGATCAAATGAATTAAATCAACAACATACTATTGTGAACAGGCGTGTAGCTTCTATTAGGCAGTACTAGGCAATTGCCCAGGCTCGATTTCCAAAAATGAAAGGTTAAATCAAATAAATCTGGAATCGTGTAACTACTGTTAAAATGTTTCATCGAAAATTGATATCTTCGACCATTTATATTTCTTTTTCATTTCTAATGGTCATAAAATACCCCAAAATAGCCATATAGAATTTCAAAATTCCCCCCCCAACCCCTCCTACAATTTTGCCTAGACTCTCGTTTTAGGCAAGCTATGCCCATAGTGAAGTTCATAATAACTCGGTACCATTGTACTTAAGGCCTCTGCTAATCAGCTGGCAGATGAAAAAACAATTACCACTATTCTTTATTCTTTGTCATACAGGCAGAGATTGAATAGCACGCAACAGAAGGAGAAATACACAGTATTTATGGATTAACCTTTAAATCAATACAAAATGACTTAACTTAGTTAGTTTGCTTTATCCAATGATTGACCTTTTTAAATCATATTGCCACAATATATCACAGTTGTGTATAACATGTATAGTATTAATATGTCTCAATGAGGAGGCCAAGTTAGTATTAAATGTCATTTAGCCAAGTGAAATTCTAGGGTATTGGGGTTTTTTAAGTGAATTTGAAAAATGCGTACCGAAATACGGAAAAAGGGGCTTCAGAGATCTAATACTCTCCCAGCTATTAAGCTTGATCAGCCAATTATTAAAAGTAATTATTATCCACCAGGAAAATATGATGTCGAAAATAGACGGAAATCTGAGATAAATCGAATCAAAGTTCTTCCAAATAAGAACACATTTGTGCCTAAATTACCTATGGATATAATCGAAAATAATATGAATGGATCTGTAAGCGAGGATGTAAATGAAAGAGTTAGTTTTCCAAGTGGTCGTAGTCGATCAACAAATGAAGTTGATAATTCAGAGACTGTTAAAATGCCTTCAATTCGTGGAAACAATACACACAGAGGGATTTCCACTGCTTCAGATGGTGTAGTCAAAACTATGAATGGTGAGGAGATTATTAGTGAGAACAGTTTCAAAGTTTTTATTGTACATATTAATTGTTCAACACATATCTTGTTATTTTACAAATTGGTGCTGATTTTTAGCTCGCCTGAGCACATAGTTTTCGAACATGGGTTATCTTGGGTCAAAAACTAGGTCACCAGGTCAAATCCTAGAAAAAACATGTTAACACTCTAGGGGTCACAGTTCTGATTGGATCTTCATCAAACCTTGTCAAAATGCTTTGGTTAATGATATCTTTGACAAGTTCGAACATGAGTCATCTGGGGTTAAAACCTAGGTCACCAGGTCAAATCACTGGAATACCTTGTTAACCCTCTATAGGTTGCAGTTTTGATTGGATCTTCCCCAAACCTTGTCATAATGGTTGTCTTAATGAATTCTTGGTAAGGTTTGAACATGGGTCTTCTGGGGTCAAAAACTAGGTCACCAGGTCAAATCACTGGAATACCTTGTTAACCCTCTAGTAGCCAGTTTTTATTGGATCTTCCTCAAACTTTGTCAGAATGTTTGTATTAATGATATGGTGAACAGGTTTGAACACGGATCAACTCAGCTCAAAAACTAGGTCACCAGGTCAAATCACAGGAAAACCATAGAAGTTGCAATCTTTACTCAGGTGAGCAAAAAAAGGGCCATCTTGGCCCTCTTCTTTTTGGCTGGCTTGGCGATGACAAACAGTTGGTTTTGCTTTTTTTAGATTGACCTATTTGGTAGATGTTCATGCAGTAAAACCTGGATAACACGACCAACTTCAGGGCCTGAAAAATTGGACTTAATAATGACGTAGTCTCTTTATCAATTTGATTATGGGAGAGTTATTGAAAGTCAGTCTGAAAATATGTGAATATTGAGGTGGTCACTATGTGAGGTTTTACCGTTTGGGTAATCTGGCTTGGGATTGTATTATAGGGTTCTGGGGTCAACGTCAGAATTGCTCGAAATAGAGAAAGAACTTCCTCTCAATAAACTGATGAAAATCTGGTTTTATTGTGTTGCCTTATTTCTTGTATGCTATTAAGTTCTTATTGTCTCTAAACATAAATTCCTGTGACCAAATGAATGATGTTTTAAAATTTCCTATGAATGTGACTCAAAATAACCATTGAATTATAGACTAGAAAACATCATGTATGTAAATGTACTTAACATTTTTCATTTCTACTTTTTCTGTCTTGACTGGCTATGATGTACCGGTATGTTCTCCCACTTGAAATATCAATACACATTTTACATTTATACTGATTTTATATAGAAAGTATGGCATGTTTTTCTGTACCAACAAACTTCGGAACAAAAGCCATCAAATGCAGAGAGAAATAAGGGCTTTATGCACAGTGGACTTATATTTGGAGGTTTATTGTATTTTATATAAATGACTGTGCAAAATAGTGACCATTGTTCACGGTATTATATTTATTCACAGGTGACATGCAACTCAGGTTTGACAGTTGATTTAATATGATTATTAAATTCATTTAAATGATTGAACTTCAGAACGAAAATATTGTTTACTAATGTTCAGTGACAATGCTATAGACTCAAGAATGGTTTTGTGTAATATCACTAACCTTTCATTTTTGTGGTTTGGAAACTCATAACTAGTATCAACATTAACCAAATAGCTTTAAGTTATGCTTTAAGCTTATTGTAGTACGCACGCACGCAATCATGTGCGCGCATGCGCACACACGCACGCACGCACAGAGATATATACAATAATGATCCAATGTTACCAAGACTGATTTGTTGAAAGGTACAGACTTAGTCAAAGCTATTAAAACTATTTGCTGTACAAAGTCACTACAAAAAGGTATATGCTGGACATTCACACTTGCTACATGACTTTACCTCTGTAAACTGAATAGAACCTAATACTTTATAAGCAGACAGTTAATTCTAGAGCTTTATTTTTATAAGGAATTTATTTTTTGTTATTTTTTTACTGCAGATTGATAAGTTGCCAATCAAAACATGTGCAAAAACTTACTGCAATATTTTGTAGCTGATATATAGTGTATTGAATTGACTCTTACAATACTTTGGTACATGTAATTTAAAATTATCTAAACTTTACCTTGATTTAATTGTAAAAAAAGCCTGTGACTCTGGTCTGGGGTATTAGTACTGGGGTCCTCCTAAAAGCTTGAAAAGTCCCAAACGACCCTTGCGGCAGGTGCTACATGAAACTCAGAGAAAAAATCATACTACAAATGAGTTGATTGGGTCTAACATTGGTTGAGAATGAAAGTTAAATTTGAGCTTAGAATCTGATCTCTAGTTTTATAACCTCATTCTCTTCCCTTTCTTGGGATTATTAGTGGGATAGGATGTGCAGGTTTAAGGATACTCCTTGAAAAGTTTTGTGAATACATATCAGAATGATCAGAATGATGGCACACTATGGCACAGCATGGACATTATTATAATCGCAGATTCCAGAATGGAAATTTCACGGATGTAAGACATAGAACCTTCACAAAATTTAATTTCTGACCCTGCTTTCATAATTCATTAATTCATTAATTAATTAAGGGTGCAAGAATTTGCAAAATAAAGATTGCATGAATATGAAATGAGTTACAGTGCAGCAACACTAATGATAATTTCTTTTGATTTTTCAGGCTCAGGTACCTACTCGTATGATAACAAATTTTTCAAATATGAAGGGCAGTGGAAGAATGGAAAGAAACATGGTAATTTATTAATTCCATTTTTGAAAATATGCAGTATAATTATCTATTTGTTGCAGATTGTGTGAATTTTTATGGTTTTAGAGATTATCTACTAAGCTGCTGGCGTAAATGTTTAATTCTTAAAAAATCTGTTTAAGACACTTGAACAGTACATTTGACAGGATTCAATTTACGTCATCTCTCAAATTTACTTGTGAGTGTCTGAGTGCATAATTCCTAACTGAAAATTTTCATTCTTAACCAAAATTTAATATTAAGATACAACCTCAGCTATTGGTCAATTTGAATTCTGACATCATAAACAACCAGTCAGTTACTTTGAAGCAAAGTTTTCCTCCCACAAATCCTGGTTACAAAGTTTATGTAAACACCAAATTTAGTGCTATGGTGTCACAAAAATAAGTTGCTTAATTGTAATAATTGTTTATCTTGCTTTGCTATATGTTTATGTATTTTCATTTGATTTCATGCTTGCTCTTTTATATATGTTTAATGTACCCCAATGTTATTGCATTTTGATATTCCAATAATCAAATATTTGTTTTTGCTCAAATAATAGCATATGTATTGAATTGACTGGTAGGTTTATATAGGAATGGTCACTGTAATAGGAAAATAAGAGACTATATAGTTTCGATCATGTTAAAATTTATTGTCTAATGGAGATTCCCTATTAATCTCTCCTCCCCTAATTAATGCACTGAACTTTAAGAAAAACAAAAAAAAATCATGACTCAACTTAAAGGTTTAAATAATTCTTAGAATTGAATCAAATGCATCCAAAAGTCATTCTAACAATAGCTCAATGTAACGGGAAAAAATCAACAAAGTTGTTACAATCTCTAGGACCATGAATTGGAAAGTACAGTAAAACCTCCATAATGAGACCACCATCAGGACCCGAAAGATTGGTTGTAATAATGAGGTGGTCTCATTATCAAATAGAGTCATAGGGGAGTTATTGAAAGCCTGTCCAAAAATAAGATGGTAGTAATATTTAGGTGGTCGCTATTTGAGGTTTTACTGTATCAGATAAAATCATCTGTTGTATTGATTGAGATGTTTTAGTGTAATTGCTCTTTAAATTTTGAATGGATTTTAGTGTTTTTGTTGTTGTTTTATTTTTCTTTACACTGTTGACTATAATACAAAACTGATCCTACCAGTTGTATGATGTAGTAACAAATTAACAAGACACATCTTTATGAACTTTTAATCTTGGGTTTAACATGTTAAAGCCTATTAACTTAAAATTTATGGTGACCTGTTTTGCTTAAACTTTACTTTCTGTAAATTAAGATCAGATATGATTTATATACATTGTGACAGATGAACAATAAAATATTATACTTGAATTATGAAATTATTTCAGTGTGTTCTGACTGACTGCTGTGCTGTATATGTCTGTGATAATGCAGACAAAATTATCTGTTTTCTGTTTGACATTATTTAACTATTTTTGATTTTTGAATATGACTGGAAGTAATTGATTACTGTGAAATGGTTTCTTGATACATCTAGTTTCTTTTTTTTTGAAAGCCTTTTATGATCTTCAAAATATTGATTGTGCCTTCGAGCAAATATTTTAGTTGCGTTGTTATGATTGATATAGATTAACGTTCATACAGAACATGTATAAATATATCAGATTATAAAGCTGGCAATATCAAAGTACAGATAGATTCTATTTGGGATCATATTCATGTGTAAGGAAGCTGTCCAGCTAGCTTACAGAAGACTGGAAGTTCTACCTAGGTTTGAGCCTCGGTTCTTCTTCCACTGTTACAGCTGGAAAGAAGCCACATGACCCTGGCCATTTGTGCGACATTAAACCCCAGTGAACAATTAGAATTGAAATGTACTTGTACTTAACTTTTGATTTAATAGATTTACTTACGATTATCAGTTAAGATTTATATGTGTGATTTTGCTCTCAAGGGTTTAATTACTATTTAATCTTTTTAAAAAGATTTATTGTAATTTTATGGATAGGAAATTCTGAAGTCGTTCTTAAATTATTATTAATTACTGCCTTTTAATGGCATTTTAATTGATTATTAACAAACTAAAACACATTAAAGAATTATACTTACGCATATTCTGAAAAGTGCTATTATTTTAACAATATCTTGCTAAGTCAGGATTTTTTGTACTTTTATTGAAAAATATTTTTGTGCCTACGCTTAACTAATGCACTTAACATTAATTTTCATTGAGAACAAATCTTGTCTCTCAATAAATGCCAAAGTAATTATTCAATTTGTATTCAATGATTTTAGGAATCATTCAGTGATTTCAAGAATTGAAAAATATGTCTCAGAATAAACTATATAGGCAAACCTGTGAACAAAGGCCACCCTTGGGAAAGACAAAATGTGCCTTTATTGACATGTGGCCTTTATTCTGAGGTCTGTTTAAATAATTAGTGGCGGTTTTCATGTCCAATGTGAAGTAAAGACTGGTTCTTCATATAGCTGTGTCCAATGTGAAATATAGACTGGTACTTCATATGGCTATGTCCGATGTGAAGTATAGGCTGGTTCTTCATATAGCTATGTCCGATGTGAAGTATAGACTGGTTCTTCATATAGCTATGTCCAATGTGAAGTATAGACTGGTTCATTGATTTTGTAATCAAATAAACCTTTTACTTCCCAGGTTCCGGTAAGCTAGTATTTCTGGATAACAGTTATTATGATGGAACTTTCCACAATGGTGAAATAGAAGGATTTGGAACACGGTACTTTGCTGCTACAGGGTGTAAATATCAGGGACAATTTCACAAGGGTGAGCTCCATGGCAAAGGTCGCATGATTTGGCCAGATGGTTCTATATATGAAGGACAGTGGGTCAATAACCGACGACAGGGTAAGTCATTTCAAGGACAAAATTTTAAAGAAAAAGTGTTTGAATCTCATAGCTTTTGAAGTCAGTTGGCAGTTACTAGTGGAGAACAAGTTTGGTACTATTTCTGGACCAGAAAAACTGGTCAGGTTAGCTTGCCTGTATATGTGGTAACTGAAATATTGTTAAAAACAGACACAAAACAAAAAACGAAATGAATAAAAAAATATAAGTTAATTAATCATTTAGATATATTTCTCTGCATCCATATGAGTAACATATGTTTATTTCACTTGATTTCACTATAAAAAACACTAATCATAAGAATATACGAGTATACCTCCTTAAAACTATTGATGGCTCTGATGATGTGCGAAACTTGATTACAGGATTTGGTGTGATGAAATCAGTGAAGGAGAATTGTTTATATAAAGGAACTTACCATGACAACAAACGTCAAGGTCAAGGCATGATGATCTACCCGTAAGTTTATTGTCTCTCTTGTTTTGCATCAATTGAATTTTGATTGACCATTAGATGTCTTGCATCTAGATTTAGTAAGCATCCAATTAGAAGTTAAGATTTTTGACACTGTACCTTCAACAATTTTGCAAATCAGAGAAGAATTAGTTAAGTGTTCCATTTTTACCAGTATTGATAACAGAAGACCAGAAATAGGTTTTAATGTAATAAATAGATGGAATTTTAAATCCACATATGAGATGTATGTCTTGTTGTCAATACCTGTTTCAGTCCCCATATAACCTATTTATTTTCCCAGTGTAAATTATAGATACATGTGTGTCGAGGCATCATCCCAGACATGTTGTACACTACTGTGATAATTAACAATTAATTATTATAATACATTCATATTTATGTGCATAGATAAGAAAGAGATTCCAACAAATAAACACAAAATGCCCCATGTTCCCCAAAACTACCACCCTCCCCCAATCCCCAACCCAAAACTCGCGCATTTCACAGATTCATGAAAAAAAATGGGGGACAAAACATAGTCTCCTGGAGGGTAACGCCTTAGAATGGCCTGTAACAAAGCTACATGGGAGTTAAACTAGTTTTAAGGGCCCAAACTCACACTTACCTCCAGGGAAACAAAAAATAATGTTACGAAAATAAATGTTCAAATATAACGATAAAAAGCTTTTTACTGATAAGTAAGTGTGAAGTATTGAATTAGAGTAATAAGCATATTTTTGACTCTTCCAAATTCAAAGCAAATACACAAAACATCAAAGAAAGTTGGGTTATTCCTCTCTGACAGAGTGGAAAACATTGTGGCAAAAGAAGGCATTACTCATTACCAGCAATGGCTTCTTTTGACACCATATTTTGAAAAGTCACCTGCTTCAGATGCGGGAAATGCGAGAACAGGTTAATGTAAGCCATTGTAAAATCACATGATCTACACTGATGATTTTATGTTATATACATGTATAACATCATATTGGTCAATTCACGAAAGCATGATCTTGAACCATATACATACTTTGTATTTTGTAGTCTTATTATACTGCTAGAGATATACTGTAAAGCTAGGCATATACAGTAAAACTTTGACAGTCAGACCACCTTAGGGACCCAAAAAATCAGTCATAATAGTGAGGCGGTCTAGTTATTTAGTTGAATTATATGAGGGGGGGGGGTTATTGGAAGCCAGTCTTAGTATAAGTTGTCATTATAACAAGGTGGTTGTAATATTGTAGTGGTTGCTATTTGAGGTTTTACTGTATATTTAGTAGTATGCTGTATTCATAAAGAGGTGAATTCTTTGGATTTATACATATACAAACTGTAGAATTAGGATGTTATTTAACTAACAGGTCATTTTGATATTTTGTTGTTTATTATGTTAGTTTAATTTCCTATCACTTTCACTGAACATGCAACTATACTTTTTAAAAAGAAATAAACATTTCATACACCAAGACCCGAATAATGTGGCAATTTCAATTGACATTATTAGAGAATCAATCTGAGACAATGATTGTAGTTTTCATTTTTGTACAAATTTACATTAATTATTTATCTGTTCCATTTTATAATCTCCCAGTATTATATAGATTACGTAGAACATGTATATTTATGATACACATCGTAGATCAATCATGCTTTACAATGATTTCTTCACCTAGCCTGAGCTGTCTGCAGGAAACACCCAGGTAAATGCTTGCATAAATCTGCTGAGTTCATAGATTGCAACATTTCTAGTATGGTGGCAATACCTATATATATAAAACACCATTTTGTTGAAAGTCAGGCATTCATTTCATTGTGTTTGGAGTAAAATTGTTTATGGAATTCATGATTTTGATTTGTGATGAAGGTTGCTATGTAAGATTCAGGTGTATTCTCACTCTATACATAAAGCTCTTTAAATTCATTAAATTTCGAAGAATGAAATCATGAAATTTTGTGAAGAATTTGAAATCATGAAATCATGCAATTGTTTTAAACAATGAAATGTGTAAAATGTTTCACACCATCAAGATTTTCTTTTTATTATGTACTAGTAGAGTGTGTAAATTAATACTTCCATGTGGTTTGTTCATACTGATCAATGCATGTCATTTTTCAATATATTTATATATATTTATCTTTGATCATGTTGTAGTCACCTGAATCTAGCTGTAATTGCCCCTGGTTTCATGTATTTATTTTTTCAAAGTCTGTCAAAATTATATCAGACACAATGAAGAATGAATTTGCCTCACTTTCAGCAGGATGTAAAAATGTTCTGAATCATACTCTCTGGTATATACTTATTGTGCTTTAGACCTATAGACTATCATTTTTCTCATTAATTTGTGTTTTACTGTATGTGTGAGATCATTATTTAATCAATTATTTACTAAGATTTCTGAATAGACTTTATAGAACATGTTCAAATAGTTGTGCCAGTACTAGCTAGACATGACGGTACCAGTTACCTCTGTCAGTACTAGTTAGATGTGATGGGTACCAGTTACCTCTGTCACTTCTGACTAGCTGTGTTGATACTAGTAATCATTATCAGTACTAGCATTATGTGTCTTTCAGTACTGGCCGCCTGTTTCATCACCAGATACCAACTTACATAGCTGTAATACTAGAAAAAAAAATTAATTATTACTTCTTATTCATTCACCACTTGAACATTAATTAGACCTCTTTGTCACGGAATATAGCATGACATAATATATGCTACTATATATGGTTAGCCAGAAAAAAATAGTTATGTTTACGGCTATCCAACCAATGATATTTTTGGTGCCAACTATAAAGTTTCTAATTGCAGAATCCAAAATATGAAAATAATTGGGGGACAAATCATGCCTCCAAAGTACGAAAGGTATGTTTTAGGAAAAAAATACAGTGAAAAAATCGGTTTTTTTTGTCAAGTAGTCGCAAACATGACTATTATACCTCTAATATTGAATCTATTAAATGCATTAATTAATATATCTGGGTTTTAGTGTCTGCTACAAGTTTGACTGAACATATATTCTATTTAGCTCACCCATATTAGTAAGAATGCATTCACTGTACTTTGTGTACTGAAAAAAATGTTCTTTAAACAGTTTATTATCTGTCTTCTTGTATGGTTCATTCTTTGGTATCATCATGTATTTATTAGTGTGAGAAATAGCTTGTCATTTTAATGATAAATCAATTCTGTTAATCACTTAGCACATACTGGCACAGGTACTCTAAAATCAATACATAAAATGATATAGGTTTATTCATTTGTTTGTTCATTTTTTTATCAGCATATTAGAATAATTGAAGGCTTGGATTGTCAAACATGAGATTTTATCAATCATTTAAAGTCCTGAGTGATTAAAATATTTCTAGATTATAGATGGAAAGTTTTTACTTATAAGACTTGTGTCCTAAAATAACAATTAATCCTTAGTCAATTTTATTGAAGAACATACTGGGTGTTTTTCAATATATGCATTTATGTAAGGCTTGTTAAATTTGAATCTAATTATAGAGATGTCACTAATTCAGTTTTTTACATACGGACAATATTGATACACAGGGATGTCATGAATGTCAATGATGTATAGATACATTTGTATTTCTAAAATAAACAAGCCAGTAATGCTTCTTTTCTCATGTTATATGTATTTCAGTTAGCAAGTACTTGTATAAGGAAAATGTTTTTTCTAATACTTCAGAAGAGACAAACTGTAAAAATAATTAACTTTTCACTACAAAATAATTTCATCACCAAAACAATATGTACAGTCTCTTTCTACATTCACAAAACAGAGCTTGTTCTTCACTTCAAAATGCAAACATTTTATTTTTAGTTTCTACCACATTTTTTTGCCAATGTGTATTGTTAATTGATGGGCAAAACAAAGCAATGATAAAACCTCAATAATGAGACCACCTTCCTGGGACCCCAAAAAATAATGAGATGTTCAATTGTTGAATTATAGGGAGTTATTGAAAGCTGGTCAGAAAATAAGTGGTCGTTATAACAAGGTGGTGATAATATTAAGGTGGTTGATATGTGAGGTTTACAGTATATCAGTATCATTCAAATTGATGGCAACATTAATTGTGCACAGCTTGGACTTCAAATCAAACTCCTAAACCTGAATTAAAAGCAACCTCTAGATAAAGGTCATCATTTGAACAAAGGTCATCATGTAAACAAAGGTCATCATGTGAACAAAGGTCATCATAGACTGAATAAAAATCAGTTATTGTCTCACTGTTTTTAGTGGCTTAGTAAAACTATCATTCTCATGATTTCTGCTCCTACTGGTTGTTATTTCACATAAATGTTCAGCTATTAGATTCTTACTGACACTAAATAACAGTCACATTTTCTTGCTTAAATTGTTTATTCAACAGATTTAAGTTAAGAAGTTTTTATTCTGTTCTAAATTTCACTGGGGTTTAATGTCACATCAACAGCCAGGATCATTTGGTAACTTTCGCAGCGTTGACCTAGAAGGATGACCCCAGGCATACACTTAGGTAGAACCACCGATCTTTCATATGATAGATGGACAGCCTTCTCACTTGAAATTGGTCTGGTTCTGTGTTGGATTTGAATTCACAGCGGTAAGAGGCTAGTGATTACTAGCTATCGACCATAATCACTCAGCCTCAGAGGCACCATGTTCTATACTATACTATGCATTATCTGTCTGCATAACAGTACTCATATTATAACCACAAAATTTATAAAGACCAAAAAACAGAAGGTATAAAATTGGACGTATTTTCTATAAATACATGTATTAGATGACATTTTTAAACATATTTGTTATTTTATACTTAAATGAAAATTACCATTTATTTTAAGGAGTAATATGAGCCAAATTTATTCAAAACTTGTTTGTAACTAAAAATTGGTATGATAGCTGGTTCATTCAATCTACCTGATACGAGCTACCTCACAGTTCAAAGTCCTAGCTTGATCAGTGTAAAAAAAAAATATTCTTTTTATATTCTGTCTTATATTTGTTGATTTAGTCAGAATGTTTGTCATTCATATGTTGAACTGATAAGTAATTATTTTGATTTATTTATTAAAAAAGGCAAACTATTACTTGTATAACATAAAAGTTGTCATTCACTGATATGCAAACTTGAAAAATACCCTTGAAATGACAAAAAAAATTCACTGCATTGAGAAAAATATGTGTTATAAATTAGTTTCCAGTAAAACACTTTTGATAGATAACCAATTATATTTAATTTTCAACAGTTCCATTTCTATGATTATGTCACCTTTATAAGACCAGTATAATGTATGTTTTATGTAAACTGTCATTAAATGCCAGTTATTTTAGATAGAAATCTATCCATATGCCTCAATGCATGTAAAATGTATTGTAATACTTTTCATTACATTTTCATCAGATGTCTTAATCAGACTGAGAAAATTGAAAATATTCATTCATTCATTCATTCATTCATTCATTCATTCATTCATTCATTCATTCATTCATTCATTCATTCATTCATTCATTCATTCATTCATTCATTCATTCATTCATTCATTCATTCATTCAATCAATCAATCAATCAATCACTCATTTATTTATTATTTATTTATTTATTTATTTATTCATTTTTTTCATTAATTCAATCAATCAATCTCTCACTCATTTGATTGTTTATTTTTCTGCTCATTCAGTTAGTCTTTTTAAAAAAAAAACTCAGAAATTCTTTTTCATAGAGATGTGAGACTTCTTCTTTGAAGACAGCTGTCATTGTTTTTAACTTGTAATATTTTCTGTTGATGATGATGTTTTCTGTAACTGTTGAAGGCACTAAAATATTGATAGTACATCACAGAGCACAGTATTATAATAGTTTCACAGTTTCTTGCCAAGTGGTTTGAAGGATTTAATGTTTTTGTAGTTACGCACATTTGGACCAGTGTAATAATCATTTAAAGTAAAAATAATAGAAATGTTTGTAAATTAAATTGATAAGTATGCCTTTTTTTCTTGCGATATAGTCCGTATTTATTGAAATGGAATAGATTAATTGTGTTAGCAATGGCTGGTTTCTGTTATTTAGAACCAACCTGTTTTTGTATGTTAGTACTTAAATTTAGTGTTTTATTAATCACTTGTAACCTGAATTCCCAATTAGAGATTAGAAAAAATAAAACAATCTGAAATAGAACATTTAAACACTAGCAGCTAGGAGATAGTGTTAGATACTGGAACCTTGCCCATTAAAATCCATAACAGAAAGGCATTTTACCATTCCTACATAATTTATACCACTTATTATTTCTTTATTACTTTTTTAGTGTTTTTTTTGGGTGGGGGGAGGAAATGATGTGGACTCAGCTGCGTACTTGCGTATTGGCTGGTATGCGCCTGTGTGAAGACTGGTGAATTAAATGTCTCTTCAATACTGTCATTCATATGTATGCACCTAACAATCGTTTACCCCACTGAATGCCTGTCTCATGTGATTTATGGAATCTTGCTTATTTGGAACTCTTCAATGCCTGAAGTCACCTATAGCCTGGCATTTTTAATCTTCTCCATTTCACTTTTGAAGAGTCATTCAACACATACTCATACAATGTCTGGTACATTTGTACCGAGTTTTATCACTATTGGATGTACATGTTCTTTTAGGATAAGTTAAACATGTATACAGTAAAACCTGTGAACAAGGGTCACCAAAGGGAGAGAATAATATGACAGTGATACACACTAAGGCCACTGTACTTAGGTTTATTTGATATTTTACATTAATAATTATATACTTACTAATAGCGAGCCTTATTCACTTGGTGGCATTTATTCACGGGTGACTTTATACTCAGAATTTGCTCTTTTATGTATTTATTTTAATGCTTTACAAAATGAATGTAATACTGATACAGTGTTATGTTTCTTCATGCGTACCATACTTTATAAAGTGTATTTTCATTTTTGATATCTGCCTGACTGACATCAATAAGCGCATTTATTTATCTTTTCCATACATCTACCATCACAGTTTATGTAATTTGAATAATGTAAATTATCATTTGACTGTAATGCATTATTTTATTGATTTGTTATTTCAGTAAAGGTGACCGTTACCAAGGTGATTGGTATCAAAACATGAGGCATGGTGACGGTGACATGAGATACATTGATGGGACAATTTATGAGGTCTGTGAAATACATTATTCTTCTGGTTAACTGTACTTTATAATACTTCGATTATGCCCTTCAAATGCTTCATTAAGCATAAAAGTTAGTTTGTTTCTGGTTACCTGCTCATTAAAATAGGATAGGTAGGGAGGAAGTATTTCTTTATTAATTTCGAAAGCCACTGTTGAGATGTATTTTTGTGCCAAAAGGAAGAACAAGGGAGACAGTGAACATGCCATTCCTTAGGCCTAATAAAAAACCTGGGGTCACCGGGGAAATTTGGGGTAGGACAGGTAACTGGAAACAAACTATTTTTATGCCTTATTTGAAGTCCCTTCCACCGATGAGACTGAATTCAAGCAGCAGAGCATGGCTAGAACATCTGCTCCAGCTGGGTGGACAGCTTCCTGAAATTTCGTCCTGGGTGGGATTTGAACTCATAGCAGAAAGTGTCTAGTGATTACAAGTCAGAGACCATAACCACTCAGCCACAGAGACCCCGTGGTCTGTTTATTGTGGTTCACTTCATGTACCTTGTTATACTTTTCCTTAGACCTAGATGGGTCTTTATGCTTTAAAATCATGCTTATTCATTTATAACATGTTCTGAACTATATAGTGCCTATGTTTTCACAGGGACAATTTGTTGATGACAACTTCAATGGTCAGGGAGTCATGAGACATTGCTCAGGTCTAATTTACAATGGTGTATGGCAAAATGGAAACCCTACTGTACTACCTACAAAACTAGTAATTGTCAACGAGAATGGAAAAGTACCTTTAGAGCTTATACAAGGACAGCCATTTGATTTACAAGTAAAATGTGTTAATGAAAATGGTGATGTTGTTGATAGTAAGTCATATTTTGTGTTGCTTTCATTTGATGTTATGTATTAACCCTTTTCCTCATAAGCATATTTTGAACTATTCCAAATTCAAAGCAAATATACAAAACATCAATTTGTTTAAGAAAATTGTTTTATTTCTCTCTGACAGAGAGAAAAACTTTGTGGCAGAAGAAGCTGTTGCTTATTACAAGCAATGTTTTTTTGTCACAATGTTTTCAAAAGTTGTCTGCTTCAGATACAGGGAAATGCGGTATTATGAGGTAAAGGGTTAAAATGCTGTATTGTTGTCTTAATGGGGAGAAACAAGCAAAGATATCTTTCTAAAGGAAGAAAAATTATTGCTGTTCATAGAATAATTCTGCAACCTTGCAGTAGATTCCTAGGTTAGCATTCCAAGGTACCACACTATACAAACAAGCAGTCATGATTTATGTTTTTATCCAGATGTCTTGCTAATTGATAATTAATCGGTTATAAGTGTATATATATAAACAGTACTCTGTTTTTCTTTTATCCTGAAAATCTTATGGAATCTTGACAGCTGTTTTTACATTCTGTATCTGTAGTTGACAGCCACAGAGAGCTACGTGTCTCTGCTGGGTTCAAATATATGAAAGCAAAGAAGGGAACAGCCTTGTTTGATTTGATTGAAGAATACGAAGAAAAACCAATGGCAACTCCTTAGTAAGTACACTATGGTAATCTTTAGTCACTGTACAAAGGATACTCTGTCATCAAGTATCTTCTTTGCTTTTTTTTTTGTTATAATTTAAACAGCTGCGGCCAAGGTCCAGTGGTTAGTGTGCTGTACTTGTAACCCGGAGGTCCGGGTCCGAATCCCAGTCACAGCAGGTCATACCCTTCTATGAAAATTTAACAGAAATGTTACAAATACTTTAAGCACTCATGATGACTTAAAAATTTCATAAGTTTTCCATACAGGTACCATGCACTGTAAAAAAGCTGTTAAAAGTCTTAAATAAGAATGCTGAAGTTCTTTAAAAATGCAATCTATAAGATACTAGTATGTGTGGTTTAGGATGGGTTAGGCTAAATTATGAACTGACAGTATTAGACTTATATAAAGAGAAATTCTTGTATACTTACCATGTAATGATTCCAATATACATATTTCAGTTATGAAGTATTACAGTACCCACTGACTGATTTTCTTGTCGAAGAAAATGAAGCTGATGTAGAGGAGACAGAACATGAAGATACTGTTGAAGCAGAGCTTAAAACAAGTAGAGAGAACAGCAGAATAGGTACAGCTGTACTTAAGTTTGACATTCAAGAGTGTTTGTTTCATTACCTGTCTATATAAGTTATTCAAGGGAGGTAATTTCAAAATAATGATACACAAGTACAACTCTGAATAAATTCTTATCACCCACCTTATATTAAGCATATTTGATTTCTCATCTAACTTTTACTGGAATTGAAGTTCGACTATATCTGGCTTGATCTTTCTTGTTTCAATTTAATTCAAAAACATTTGTGCTGGAAATTGATAAAATAAATGGTGATATAATTTGTTCATTTTTAGAGTTCTGCATTGAAATGAAAGTCAATAAAAACGGGGTTTCATTACAGTATACCATGAGAAATAAAAACTTAAATTTTGTTCTTGTGATAGTACTAATATTGATATACTTAACGTTAGTTATAGTGTTTTAAACAATAAAATACTTAACTTTAGTTCAAGTGATTTTACCAATTTCGAAATTCTTAACTTTATTATAGTGATTTACTGACAATGAAATGCCTAACTTTATTATTGTAATTTTTGTAAAATGGTCATTATTTTCAGGAAAAAAAAATTGAAAATGCTTTATTTAGATGATGTACATGTTGTTTTCAGATACGTCTAGATTGTCTCGTAGAAACACCCTCGTTAGCCTGTCCAGTTTTCATAGTTCAGTCTGTATGTTGATTATGATCTCCCATTTTGTGTCTTGTGACTTCATGTACATGTACTCACTATTTGTCCATTGCACTAATACCATTTTCACTGTTGTTCCATCACACTGTGGGTCATAAAATGGATTTCCTTCAGTCCGAGGTCCTTCAGTCTGAGATTGATTTAAATTTCGGAGACCAGTCTCAAATTCCCAGTCACTGATTAGTTGTTTGTGATATCAGTCTTATTTCATTGGTTATATGTAACACTAGTTGTGATTGGTCACCAAAGTTCTGTTCTATAACCTAGCACATGTTGTGATACCCTTTCTATGTTGCATGTTGCTAATCATTTTCACTGAAGTATGTAATGTCTTTTCTTAGCTATTTCAATCTGGTAATATTACTACCAAATATTGCTTTATAAATACCTGTAAGACTTGTAATCACTAGCCCCTCACCACTGTGAGTTCGAATCCTACACAAGAAAAATTTCCTGCTGTCCTGCTAGTTTAAGAAAGGCCATTGGTTCTACCCAGGTGTAAACTGGGGGTCCTCCTCCACTGTTAAAACTGGGAAAGTCACTAAATGATCTTGGATGTTGGTGGGATGTTAAACTGCAGAGAAAAAAATGGGGGTTCAACTTACACATATAATTGCATTTTTCTTTGGATAATTTCTGGACCCATTGAAAACAATTTTAAGGATTATTAAAATATGCTCATTTATGGTTAGCCACAAATTTTTGTTAGATACTGGAAATGGAATACAGTTGATGCATGGTATAATCTGACATGAAAAATAACTTGACCTATCACCTCAGTGCTAAAAAAACATCCTTATTTAAACTCAACATTGATAAAAACATTACCTATTTTAATGAGCTCATAATGAGATATGATCCTGATAATTTTTAATTCACTCTCAGAATCTTCGAGCAGACAGACTGACACCTGACTGTATTATTAAATTTGACCTTACATCGAAAGATAGGATATAATGTGATATATGTATTTGGGATTCAATCTCAAATATTACTGGATTAATAAAAGTGAACTGAAATTGATATTATCTTCACAGCTGAAGATCAGGAGGATGGTACAATCAGTGAATTAAAGGAGGCAGTTATAGAAGAGAGCACAATTAATGAGACTGGTGAAGTCGCTCATCCCACTCCTGCTCCTCCTCCAGATTCCAGTCTGGAGAGACGACAAAGTAACGTATCTACCACGGCTGAAACTCCAATGTCTGGTTTGACTTCTGGTAAATGTTCTTTGTTATTAGTTGGGAATGGGGTGTATATCTAAATTTGTAGATAAGTTCAAGTTTGTCATGGACTAGTATTTTGATAATCTACGAGTAAATAAACCACGTAATTCCTAGCTGTCTAGCTAGTTTACATCAGTGGTTCTACTCAGGTGTAAACCTGTGGTCTTCTTTCAGCTCTTAAGCTGAAAAGTCACCAAATGATCTTTGCTTTTGATGTGACATCAAACCTCAGTTAAACCTCCATACTATGGCTAGCTATTTCTGGTCCCAAAGATGGTTGTGATATCAAAGTTTCACTGTACTTCCGTTGATTACAGCCACACCAGGTTCATCACTCGATGCTGTTCTCGCTGAGAAAGATTCCCGCCCACTACCTCCGCCAGTAGCAAACAAACGAACAGAAGAGGGTCAGTGTGAATGGAAGAACATAACTCTTGCCCAAGCTCCACCCAGGTTCCCTCCCTTCGTTGTTCTTGATGAGGAAGAAAGAAAAGTACGAGCTAGACAGAACAAACAAGGTATGTTAAAAACATGAATATCTGTAGTTTACGTGATTATTGCAATAGTTTTATAGGGAAAAAATTGTTTATAGAAATTAGAGTATGATCTATGAATGTAGACTTATTGTAATCTGGGTTTTTATCTCAATTTGTTAGTTTTTGCAAAAATGGCTGTCATTTAGAATACAATTACCATCCTGTTTGTGCCCTGATAAAAAATGAATCCACATAGATTGAAATATTGTTTACATGGTTGTAGAGCCAAAAATAAAAAGAAAAAAGTCAGATTTTGATAATCAGTTTATAAATTGCCATGAATTTGTAATAGCATCATCTTTCTGGCTGGATTCTGTTACAAATGATCTACAGTCAAACCTGTCCTCAAAGAATGTTGCAAAAGGTCATTTTACATTATTTCATCAAATCCTGTTCTCTAGATAAAACCCAGTGAACAATATATCATCTATAAATTTACATAGATGGTTTTGATTTTGAATTAGTTGATATATCCCATGTATATGAAATCTAGCTGACTGGTTCCTGTATTGTAGTGTTGTGTTCCTTAGATGCGTGTGAATCACAGTCTAGAGATATACATTAAGAGTATTAGAAAATGTATTGTACTCATAAATTATGATATGATTTGTTAATTAAATTGTCATCGATAAGAAGATAAGTGTTTTATATGATGTTTTTATTTTGTATGTAATGAATGGAAGATGATTTTGGTGATTTACTTTTGGTTTTAAGTTTCTACCGAGGCTAACCTTCCCATAAATACTGTATTTACTTTCATGGTATGAATTGGGTATCTATCAATACATTAAAGCATTGTTGGTATATTTATCAACATACCAGTGCAATAAGGTTGTATCTCTTGTTATTCTTAAAGGGACTTAACTCTGGATTAACAACAAAACATCATAAAAAATGAAAACTTATTATTGCTGACTTGTGTCATTCTCAAATGTTAATTTTGTTCTTATTTTGTGAATTTAAAAATTAAGAACAGCTGAAAGGAAACTTAATTTAGTATTTTCTATTAGATTATGAACAAAGAACTCAGTATTGATATCCTTGGTATACCTTAGTTTAACTTATAATAATATGATCATTACCAAATAAAAAGTTCCTAAATTTTGACAGAAATACATGTATATGAATCTGGAGTTAAGTCCCTTTAAATAGTTGCTATGTTAAAGGTGCAAAACTTCTTACAATTTCATGATATTTATGTAAAAATTCATATTATTGAAACTCCGCGGAGCAAATTCCTACAGCCATAAACATTTTTTTAACACACAATTGTTTCACATTTTTTATAGAAATAAAAGATCTTTTGTAGGAAAATTCTTCAAAGAATTTTGAGTTTTTCATTCAATGTTGAAAGATAAACTAGAGACTAGTTATGAAAACTTGTCTAGAAAATACATTGTAGATCAGGATTTTCCCTAAGATTTTTCACCTGAGAGTCCCCGGGATTCCCATCTCCAACATTTTAGGGTCCCTTGGGATTTTTGGGGGTCCCACACAGAAAATGCAAAGGGCAAATTCCAAGTTGGAAGGGGTCCTGAGGATGCAGTGGTCACTCTCAATGTGAGTCCCTCAGCTGAATATCGCGTCAGGGATGCAATAAACCTGTGTCAAGGAAATCCCTGCTGGATGTCATTTATAGAAAAGTTTTTAATTCTGAGCAGTTTAGGACTGCAAAAAAGCAAGAACCTCCCATAAAAAAGAAAGAAAAAAGTTCTGCACCTATAATAAACAGCCATGTTGTCATGACGATATACTGAATGTATTCAATCTCCTCCTTTCATGTTCTACGTTATGTTTGTTATATTTTTTCAGATTCAGGTATTTTGATTTTCTTGTTATTAATTCTATTTCTGATCCATCAGTAGTTAATTGTTTGCACACATTTCATATAAGTAAACATTATTAACTTGCTCAATTGCTTCATGTAACGCAAAATTCATTAATTTATGGTGATATAGTCATCTGCATATTAAAATTGTCTTTTAACAATTTTTTATTTACAAATGCTTCATTATCAGTTTGTCTCTTGTCTTTCTCATACATTTAGTAAATACATTGAAAACCCCTTACTTGGCAACCACTTCAATATTAAGACCACTTACATATTTATATATATACTGAATAAATGCCACTATTTTCGGACTAGTTCTCAAAATCACTTCTGTATTTCAATTTAATAAACTAGACCACTTTCAGGAGGTCCCTGTGGCTGAGTGGTTATGGTATTTGACTTGTTCTCACCAGCCCCTCACCGCCGTAAGTTTGAATCCTACCTAAGGCCAGACAAATTTCACATGTGACCAAACTGTCCAGCTAGCTTAAGGAAGGTCAGTGGTTCTCTACCCAGGTGTACACCAAGGGTCTTTTGGCCCTGTAAAATCGGGAAAAGGTGCTAAATGACCCTTGCTGTGGGTGTGACATTAAACCATATTGAAAACATCAACACTTTGTTGTTTTTAAAGCTTAAGGTGATCTTAATATTGAGGTTGTGCTGAATGTAAAAGTCTCAAATAACAAAGGAAATGTATCATTGGTTCCACTTTGATGAGTAAAACTCTGTAACTAAGGTGAAAGTCACCTACCCAACCACCAGAATTAAATCTTGCAGTCAACTTTTTGATATCCCATCTCTTGGCTGATATTGTTGCACCAAGATAGGACGGCATTTGCACCAAAATAGGACGGCATTTGCACCAAAATAGGATGGCATTTGCACCATAAGCTAACTATGATATCTAGGGAAAAGTCTAGTCTTTCTGAAATCATTTGAACTTGGCTAATCCTGTTTGGATACTAGTGTAAAATCAGGACGTCACGTTCTGGACTCTGATTATGTGTGCTAGAAACTATATACTGACAACAACTATAAATAAACCTCCCTATAATTCTTAAAGCACAAGTCATATTTAGTGTAGTAATACTTATAATAATTAATTTGATATTAAATTATATCATTTAACATTTTAGTGATTTAAAAAAATTGTTTTATTCTGATGGTGCATATTTATGTCATGAAAAAAATGTAATTGAGCATCATGTACTTCATTTTCAGGATTTTATCAGATTTTATGAAAAAAATATGCAATTTGTATAATTGTTGCTATGGTAACCTCATATTTTCAGATGTTAAATTAGGGAAGAAGAGACTTAGTGTAGCAGGCCTTTGTATGTCATGGTTATTAAAATCTGTTCAATACCATATCCTGAACCAATCGTTTATTTCTACTAGTTATATTGTGAAATACGTATTTGCTATACATGAAAGATACTATTTTATCTCAGTTAAACAAATTCTAAGTATTTTTACAGCATTATAGAATGCTGCATTATACGTGATATCTGAATTATTATTTGAAAAAAGATAATCCCAGCTGAAATAAGGCTCAATATTTACTCTATCGTATGTTAACAGCAAATACATATTTTACTAGAATATTGGAAGGGGCAGTAACTCATGTTATATTGCATGCAGATAGTTATTATAGTTATCTCCCTTGTCCCTTATTTACTGGTTACGGGCATTTAACAAATTACACTCATTTACTTATTATTTTGTGAGGTACAGAATTTGGTTAAACCTTATACTTTTGTTACAGTTTTAATTCTGAATGTGCTGAAAAATTATCATATTCAACAATTCAAGATTAATTACTGGTTTACTTCCTAATTTGTAAATTGAACTCACAAATTCACAGAATTTAATCAAATTTAGTACTCTTTTATCGATCCTGATAGTAACTTAGCTATGAAATTGCTAGTTAGTTCTTACAGAAATTTTGGTACCATTATTTTTGAGTATGATTTATTTTTGCAATTAGGAAGAAAAATTTGAATCAAAGAACATTTTTGTTCTCATTTTGAACCACATACATTTTACTTGACAAAATGTTACATATGATAAAACCTCACATAACAACTACTTCAACATTACGACTACCTTGTTATAACGATCACAGGTGGTCTCAATATCGGGGTTTTACTGTAGATACAGTCTTTTGAAGCTTATTTAGCAGATAATTCCGGCGGGTTGACTTCATGTTATTATGAGATTAACTTGTAATTTTACAGATGCTATGCGTAAAAGTCGATACAGTGTAGCTGGAATTTGTATGTCAGCTTTTACCTCAAGAAGAAATTTATAACTTAAATTGTCTCCCTTTGTTTAACTAAGTCCCTATCCTAGTTATGTTAATACTATAACATCATAAATATACTGATACCTGACTTACATCACATTGCTGGAATGTTTGTACACAGTGATGCAGCTGATCTTTTCCCATAATTTCCACATCGAAATAAATTAATTTCCTAATATTGCCTCCCCCCCTTAATGGGAAAATACATCTTGAAGATATATTTACATAATGGTCAAAATACCCTGAAACCCCTTGAGCCTCAACTATGGCCTTGTGCATCCTTCGAGAATCAGCTGCACCATTGATACACATTCTATAAAATGAGTTTTTCATTCACTTTTATTGCTAAAGAAACCACACTTTGGGTGTGAAGTTTGCATTAGAAAACTGATACATAATTTATCAATCATTTATCCAGACTTGCTGAGAAAACCAAGAGTTTCCGTTATTGGAACGAGTATGTGTATTACATATGCACTTTGTATTTCTTTGTCCTTTTTTCTGTCACTGTGGTAACAGATGGTGTGTGTTGAGATTTTACCTACGATTTCGCAATCTTTTTTATCTATCTTTTATCTACTTCAAGCACATGTTACTGAGGATGCTAGTTGACTTTTTAAATATCAGCTTAGCTGGTAAACGATTCTGATAGTTTCTTGTTTACATGTTGTTCTAGATGCCAATGTTTGTATTTGCACTTTTTTAGGGAGGGGGGAGTTGCAAGTTGCTCATTTAATGTTTGCGTTGCTGGGCAACATTTCTTTCATGCATCTTATTAAAACTAATTGACGTGATTTTATTAGATGTTTATGCACAGATTTTTGTACATTCTACATCATGCGAGTTTTGCTTAGCTACGTGAAATGAAGAAATGTAGTCATGTTTTCTATTATACTGGTTTCAGAAAATGAACTTGAAATTGAAGATTATAATGGTAAAATCATTCATCAGTATGATCTTGTCATCTCTTGTTGGTAAATGTTGCTGTTTCATGTAATTCTGTACTTTTATGTTTTTTTGAAATTATTTTTGTGGTAAATGGAGTTAGATAAATCTGTTATACTGATTGTATAAATTAAGACCAACTTGTGACCTGGTGCTGTTTTTACTTTTTATAAGCTGTTATTTATATTCAGGTATTAAAGAAAAATTATTAAACTGGTTGTCATGGTGATTATATTATGTGATATATTTAGGTCAGACATGTTTCAAATTAGTACGGGTATAAAGAATTTTCTGGGCACCTGGTGTTAGATGGAATCTGGGTTTATTTTTTTATAACTTTTGTAATATCCATGTAACTTCTTTGTAAAGATTAATTGCTATGTATTTATTTTATTTTTTGTACATCTTCACTCATCTCTGTTAAAGAAAAGAAGTATTAATGTGCTGTTAATGCATATTCACAGTATATTTAAAAATCAATCAAGACATTCATGGAAGGTATTTAGAAAGAACTAAAATTGCAACGGATGTTTATTCCATGCAGTCTTGTAAATTAACTTATTTACTCACAAGTCAAATAGCCACAAATATAAAGGTTTGCTTTCCAAAAACATGCTTTGCACAAGTATTCACATTTCTTATGGTATTTAACTATGTGCATTTTAAAATATACGTAGACTTTGTTAAATATCACATTCAGAATAATTTTTAGTTATGTTAAGTATGAATTAAGCATTGAGACTTTATCATTTGTGTTTTCCATAAAACATAAAGTTGATGGTAGTCAGTAAAAGTATTAGTGGAATACCAGTATTTCTGTGCTCAAGACAAAATATTTACCTGTGTTCGAAACTTTTGAAGTGATATTGTAACTGTTTTCTGTATTTCATGATTGTACTAAATGTAATGCCATTAAAATAAAGTATAAACCGTACTTCGTTATTTTAAATTAAGATCACTCTCATTATGATTATGGTTAACATACAGTTATTGAAGTCACATTAAACATAGTCACTCAAATTTTGTTACATTTTACAGTAGAAGCAAAGCGTTTGAATAGAGTTCAACATGATGAGCGATATGCACGTATAGGTAAGTATTACAGAAATCGACACATTTGATCTCATAGATTGTAGTTTTTGAAAATGTATGTTTTGTTTTATGTGATTTATTTCACTGGGGTTCAACGCTGTTTTTCAACAATTTTTCAGTTACATACAGCAACTGGTTCACCTAACCAGTTTTCCTGGACTGTATACTAACATGTACTTACTTACCCTTCCACAAGGAGCTGGCAACTTCTCCACATATGGCAGAAAATTGACATTTTTGTCAAATTTTCATAGAAGGGTATGACCTGCTGTGACCTAGATTTGAACCCGGATCTCCGGGTTACAAGTCCAGCGCTCTAACCACTGAACCATGGCTGTGGCTTAGAAATGTATGAAGTACTTGAACATCCATGGTTATTTTATCTATTAATGATATAGAATTATATTGAGTATTATATTCCATACCAGTGTTGAACACTGAATGCTTTACAAGGTTCTGTGTCCCCTTATTTATCAATAAACCATGATTCATTCTTCATGTTGGAAATATAAAAGTACTGGTAGGTTTGAACCATTTAAGCAAATGATTGGGTAATCTTTATTATTTGTAAGAAGCATATTTATTATTTACTGCATATTATTGCAAATTCTATAGACAGTCAAGTACAATGTCTTGCCAGGCTGTGCTGTTTTGTTCCGTGCTGTTCCTTGCCAAAGCCTAAGCCATGTATTACAGTATCTTTCATTAATACAAAATACACATCCGATTTTTTTTTCATACAGTGTCTTGCCATGCTGGGCTGTTCTGTGCCATGCCATGCCATGTTTTGCCATGTCTAACCCAGCTTTGCATTTCAGTATATTTCATTGATATCAAATACACTTCAGAAGTATTGATCATACCATAACTAACAAAATCTGATGAATTGCAGGAGAATATGTTCTTATGGTTCATGACGTCACTACACCTCCGTTCATGGGTCAAACATTAGAACCTGCATTCATTCTTGCTAAACTGAAGAAACCAAAGAGAGAAAAGAAACCAAAGGAAGTTAAACCCAAGTAAGTTCGTTTCCATGGCAACCAAGTATTATTTAAACAATTCACACGAACAGTTATTTTCTGTTGTTAGAAATATTACGATAAATTAAATTCATCTTGCATTGCTTATTCATTTGACATTTTGGCTGATTTAGATTTAAAATAATTTAGTTTTACGTAAATCTTGTCTTCCTCTGGTTGTTTTGCTAATGAGTTTTCAGTAGTTTAAATTCTTGCGTAGATTTCATTACCTATTTAACATTGGCTTCTAAGAGCCTTTTGTCCTGTAACAAACCAACGTCACTCCCTTGTTTTATTTCTTGTTGAATCTTCACTTCCTGGAAAACTTACTCAACTGTTTATACATCTATATATGTGTATTTGACTAATCTCACTATTTATAGACTGTGTTTATTTACATAAGTCTCTGTACTGCATTACCTTTTAAACATCGGCAGCATTATGCGTGAAATCCATTTATATCTTGTATGATATATTTAGAATGGTTGCAGGTGCATGTTTATGTCCTGGATCATATTATGAAACTGAATAAAAAAATACCTAAGTTCACTACTTGTCAGTAAAAATTGTGCAATTTTCTTGGCACAAACAAAAGCAAAAAATCCTAAATGTTATTATTGATAAAAAATCAAATGTATTTGCTTCAAGTGACTTTATTTGGAAAACAAATCTTTTTGTCCTTTTCAATTGCTATCATTGTGACATTAATGTACAACTATGTATAAATATAGTATAACCTCTGAAAACAGGATCACTTCTGGACTAGGCCAAACATTCAGTCTTTTAAGAATTCCAGTTTTCAGTGAACTATTGTTTATAGAAAAGAAAAAAATGGGACTTGAAAAATTATACTATTTTTAGAGTTTTATATACAATAATTTCATATTATTTACTAATTATTACTGAGTAGGCTTCATCTATAAATGCTTCATCTGTCAAAATGTCAGATTTATATATATTATATATATTGGCTTTTAAAAATTACAAAATTATTATAAGAAAAAAATAGCTGTAGTCTTTCTACAATATGGATTTTCCTGTTTCTAATATTTGACTTCTGAGATTATGAAACAATGGTTAAGAACATTTTTGTCAAGCCCACTTGCGGTGAGCTCAACATAGTTGTCAAAATGTCGGTTCCATGTAAGTGCTTGCATGCATTGTCTGTGTTAGTCTGTCAGACTTGACTTTGTCTGGACCATAACTTCCCTATGCATCGATGAGTATTAAAATGACTGGGCACAGTTGTTCACCATGATTAGATGGTGTGTCATGTGCAAGACCTGGCCGGGTCTATATCTCAAAGGTCAAGGTCACACTCGACATTTTGCCATTTTGCGACTTCTAGTTTTTAAATAACACACATCAGTGTAAAATTATTATAACAAATTCTTCTTCCTGATTGGCATAAAATGCTTACATACTTTCGCTTTTTTTTTAAATATCACCTTGATTTAATTCAAAAACACCTGGTCTGTGCTGAAACTTTAAACATCTACAGTTTCAGGAAAGTTTTTGTCAATTTCACCTTTTTCTTATTTTGTAACAATGATTTCTAATTCGTCACAAAAATGTTAAAAAATTGATGGTAAATTTTTCTGAAATAGTTTCAGTACTAGATTGATTGAAGTTTTCATGAATTTCGTTGTTTTAACTGTTTACTTATTATTGTTTACCCAGTTTCTTTGTAAAGGTGTGTTTTTGTATCATACCAGGAAAAATACATCAATTCAAATTGTGCTTTACAGTTGGTTTGCATTGGAACAATTGTTTTTATTAAACTACTTTGCACAATTCAGTAGTTGAGACTTACTGAAAAAGTGATTCACAAAAAATGTTTAGTGTACTTTTTTAATTTGTTTTAGGAAAAGAAAGTATGTATAAAATGTGATTTTTTGTGTTTGTTTTTGGAGAATATGGGAACATGTCTGTATTGTGTGTTTAAATAACTCAATAAACCTGTACACTAAGTTCTTATTTCAGGAAGTAATAATTACAATAGTATACAGTTATAATGAATTCCTGGGGACGTAAATAATTACGTTGCTATGTCCTTAATCATTCAATAAAGAATGAAGTGTTTCGGGAAATGTAAATACTGTCAAATTTGTATCAAATTCCTTTTTATCCAATTTCCACTTTTATTAAATCAGAAATTAAGTCCTTTTAATGTATAAAAAACTCATGAATTTCAGTTTCATAGCTTTCAAGCTTTTTAGCTCACGAGAACCAAAGGTTCAGGGTGAGCTGTTAGGATGAGTGGGTGGATGCTCTGTCATCCATAGTCTGTCATCTGGTGTCAACAATGGTCTTCTCCTCTGAAACTACTACTGGTAGTCAGATTTACTTTGAATTTATTTCAAATTTACTTCAAATTTACTTCAATGTAGAATCCTTTTGATCTTCTAAGTGCACTTTGCTCATATTATACCAGTTGATCCCTTTTAGGGGTCACCAGAGCTAAAAGTAGAAAAACCTTTAAACATCTTCTTCTCATGATTCAATGGATAGATTATTACCAAACTTGGTTTGTTGCATCCTTATATGGTCTTCTATCAGGTTTGCTTGAATAAAGATGGTCGGCCTCTATTAGGGGCCTCCAGAGCTAAAAATAGGAATACCTTTGGTAAACATCTATACTTGTTATTTCTCTCCTGACCAGATTTTTGTCATATAAATCTCAGAAAACAATACTTAAGGATTCACAGCTAGGTCAAAAGATCAATTTCAACACTCATGATGATAAAATGCATTATTATATAAATATTTCATTTCTGAGAGGCTGCTATTAAAAATTGTCAACAGTGGTAGATAAATGATGATTTAATCACCATAAATTCATTTGGCCCTTACTTGCATCATGTCTGCACATGTGATATTGCAAGGTGTTGGTAAAAATGTTGCCTGCTCAGGTATAGATGATTCTATATTGGAAACGCAGGTGTGGTATAATAGAAGTAAATATAACATGTATTATTAAGTAAAGATATCAAACATACAAAATGCTATTTTCTGGATATACATTCCTGTTCTTTACCCCAAATACACGATTTCATGATTATTATGATGTAAATGCAGTTATTGAAAAACTGATAATTTAATTATTAAAGTTTGTTTATATCCTTCAATTTTTATTGGACAGTCCCAAGAAGTTCAACTTAAAGAGTTTTGACTGTATTTTATGGTATCTGACTCTTCACTTTATCTGATTTCACTATATCCGTGCTGTACTGTACATCAACATTTAAGTACATTCTGACATTATTTACCTGACCCTCATGAATATTCATGAACTAGTACAAGAGTTTTTTTATCAGTAAGATAATGAACAACAATTTTCAGTATGACTTACTCTCTGAGATCTTGAGGAGGATTATAGTACTTCATGGCAACATGACAACAAAATGACAACAGGCCTACGTGGTTAAGTGCTTATGATTTCTGACTAGTAATCACTAGCCCCTCACTGCTGTAAGTTTGAATCCCACCTAGTACCAAATTTCACATGTGAAGAAGCTGTCCAGCTAGCTTATGGAAGGTCGGTGATTCTACCCAGGTGTACTCCTGGGCTCTTCCTCCATTGTAAAAAGAAAAGTAAAAAAATAACCCTGGCTGTTGGTGTGATGTCATAGCCTTGTTACCTTGTAGAAGGGTAAGTTAGTACTGGTTAGAATACAGTCCAGGAAAACTGGATAGGTGAACCGGCTGCCGTATACAACTGAAAAATTGTTGAAAAAAATTGGTATTGAACCCAGTGAATAAAAAGAAAATGTGAAAAAAACTTGTTGTAAAAAATATAATTTTGGAGAAGTTTGCTATTGTTATGTCACATCACTATTTTTGTAGTTATCTCTACTATGGTTGAACAGTTTAACAGGTGACTGGTTTATATTGGTGAATTGTTCCCTAATGAGTGTTAATTGTATGTTGTTTTTCTCTTTGAATCAAAACCAATTTCGTTCACTTGAAATCTTTATATTTCCAATTTCACTCGAATTATGAATAAAAACAAAATTGATCAGTTACTATAATTCAGTGAGTTTAATCAAAACAGAAAGTCTGTTTATACTAATTAGAACTTTACTGTGTTAAAAATTTAACTGACTTGCTACATATATATTAAAGCAGGATAATTTAATTGTCTACTGTGCTTTTAAATTTTTCATCTTTTTTTTTTTGCTTTGCTAAAAGTCCTTTTTACAAAAATGGGTATTTTTTTTTTAAAACCTATTTTTCAAATATGAGGTAATGGATGCAAAAAATATTTGATCTAGGTTGACTGAGGGGTTCCTACACAAGTCAGAGTATCCTGTTGTGAAACTTAGTGAATGTGTTTCGTATTTGACAGAAGTTAAAATATCAACAATAAAGAATGGAATTACAAAATACCTCTTTCAGTTTGCATTGCATTGTGCAGCAATTGGTTAAACTATGTCTATTCAGAATGCTATAAACATTTTACTGTAATACAACAGTCCGATAATGACATGGATACTTAAGGAAGACAATTATAGTATTCTACTGGTTTGTTTAGTGTTCTTATCAAACGGAGATCAGTACTTATGGGGGATTTCCTGTTTAAATTTTTACTAATGATTTCTAAAATAAGCGGAATATGAATTACAGGAAATTCGCACGTCCAACTAATTATCGTGTTCTTGAAAAGTCAAATCTGATCAAATTATCTGATTTTGGAAAACTGATCATTTCCTCAATCATGCAGTTGAAACTTTCAGGCAATTTAATGCGTTTTCATGTGCTTGTGTTAAGTACTAATGTTCCTAAAATTGGGAACAAATAGGCCGTTACACACTGATAACTTTTAATCAAAGCGTTTTACGTTTTTTATTTCTTTAGCATGTGTTCAAAAGTGTTTTCCATTCTTATTGTTGCTTTTATTCACAGGTGGCTGTTCACTCAAGTTTGATGTTGTGTTATAAAAACAAAAGAATCACTCATTTATTGTGTATAAACACAATGTGATCTAACATGTATATACAACTTACTATCTGTAAATGTCATTCCTTAATTTTGTTCATTCATTGATTAAAAATTACTTTGATATGCATAGAATGTTGTCCATAATCTATATTCACATCAAACACTTCCTGTTTTTGGTCGGTTCTTATTTTATAAGTTAGCTAGATGATTAATGAATTTTATTAGATTTTAATCAATTATTTTATTAATGTTTTTGCAGCTGACGAGTTCCCTTTTCAAATGTATGTGATTCTTATAATGCTATACAATAGATCTTACAATAGATGTTGTATTTTTTGCAGTCTAGTCACTTTTAAAGGCTCAAACATAATAGAGTTTTGTATCATGTGCGGTTGTATGTTTGATTTATAATAAACTCATATTTTTTTCTTATTTCGCATGTTTTTTTATAGTTATAAAGCAAGAAATTAAATGCCAGGTTTGTATGATGGCTTCATAGAGTTAGCCAGCTAGGCAATAATGGTTTAGATAAATTTCTGCCTTAATTAATTAATAGCTAGGGTGGCTATTACATAATTAGACAAAAAGTGCTTTTTTAGTTGAATTTGCTTTGTAATTATTTAATATTTATTTGTAGACAACATTTTTTTCAGTTTGTAGCTGACAATTATATTAATGCAGATTTGTTGGGTTTTATAATGGTGTCAGTGTATATTGTATGTTGTATAATTATACATGTATAATCCTGTGATACGTGACATAACAGTTTTGATATTGGTTATCATTTCATGAAATTTGAAAGACGTCGGAAGCGATCAGTATGAATGATAGAACCATAAAAATGTTCTATATTATTCGTCATTCTGTCACTTCACTCCTTGCAGACTGATTGAATACAGTAAAACATCAATATTGAGACCACTTTCAGGACCCTAAAAGTCAGTCGTAATAATGAGGTGGTCTCATATCAAGTTGAATTACAGGGGAGTTATTGAAAACTGGTCCAAAAATAAGTAGACATAATAACAACATGGTGGTAATATGGTGGTGGTTGTTATGTGAGGTTTTACTGTGTCTTAATTTTCATAGAATTACAACAAACATTTTACCTTCTGAAATTCTCTTCAGAAACCTACTATTTAGTGCAGTAAAGTCATTAAAAATTATGAGTAATTAGGAACATTTTTCAAATTTTTCTTATAAATATTTTCAACATTAATCATTAGCTTGTTTACTTTCAGTTTTTTTTTTTGTTAATGTTCATGACTTATTATACAATGTGCACATGACATAATAAAAACTTTGCTAAAATAAACATTTTTGTATGCGTGGGAGACCATGGAAAGTATGATAATAATGTTAAACCTTTCCATAAATTTAATGTACCCATTTTCGGAAAATAGCTTGCCAAAAACCAGTACATCTGATTATGTGTACACGCATATAACTTACATGCGCTTAAATGTGTGACAAAATCTGATTTGGGGTTTTAATGTTTAACGTTATTCACGTTTAGGTATTTCTACAATTCAAAAATAACCAATTCTGCATATCAAGCTTAAAAAATAAGCTATAAATGATAATTTTGATCTTTAAAGTTGGAAACATGATATCTGCACATACAAAATGTGGTTGATTTTTAGTGTCTGTATAATGTCTTTGTAATAAATTGGTTCACTATGTTATGTAAGTTCATTTAAGTGTAGGGTGTGTATTAACAGTGACATACATTTTTTTTTATTTAGTACTTAAAAATATTCTCAAGTGTTCATTTGTTATCGACACGGAAATTTATTTAAAAAAATTTCAATCTCATTATCACAAATAGGACACAATTGTAAAAAAATGTTAATAATGTCTCTTACTGTATAATTTGCTCACCCATCGCAAGTCAAGTAGTTTAAATGTAAGATAAGCTTCCCCATATTTAAGCTCAGCATTGTCAATACCCTAACGTATGTCCCAGCCTGCTACATGAGAACATCAAGTGTTTGGCTGTCAAGGTTCATCTTGATACAAAGCATAATAATAATTTGTGTGGCCATGCTATTGATTAAGGACAAATAGATGGAGACGGAGAAGCTGTCATCAGCATTTAAAATCTTTTAAGTATAATGTAATGAGATACTGTTTACGTCTTTATTTCTGTGGGTGCAAAATTGGGGGTGTTTTTAAATTGGCAGGTTTCATAGCGAACCACCTATATAAACCCATGTCCTGCCTCCATAGATAAATAATGTGATTTTGGATTTGCAAGAGTTACGTTTCTTTGACAAAATAATTGGCAGTGTTTGGTTGTATGACAACCGTTCAAATGAAACAGGTGCCAATATTAAGACACATACTGTAGTCCATGCCTGTCATACTACATAGGACAAACCATATATAGAGACAGAAATCTAGAGTTCTCATGACTGCCAGCAGATATGAGATAAAGGCTGTTTACAAACCCATCTATGGTTAATGCTTGGGTTTTTGCCCGCTACATAAATATCTGAGTCGTCCCTATTCTGAGTAAATAGAGTTTGTCCTGTGTCATTTAGTCTTCTCATCTTAACTTTGAATGACAAGAACAGATTGGTGCAGCTTGATAAAGCTGACTTACAAACTATTATGTTTAAATGAATGAAAACAGTGGGAATTTTAGGGCTCTTGAATTTTTACATTTGTACGATAACTTGATGATGAGATGTGACATTATTTTGAGGAAAATGCATTTCAATATCATATTTTTTAAAGTAAGGATTTTTGTCCGGTTGAAAAGGAATTCTTGATTGTGTAAGCAAACAAGCAAGTTTAAGACATGATAAGTAGAGATAAAAATTATATGTTTGTTTGTAGACAATTTATGAACTTGGTGATTCATGAAACGACCCTGACAGAAGAAGATTAAACCGTATGACCATCATCAAATTGTAGGCAAACATGCACTTTGACATGCAACAGCAAATGATTCAAATCTGTCAATTTCACGCTGCACTTGTTTACAATGTTGGGGTATTGGATATGATTGCACCATGTGTTTCCATTTGTTTGTTTATTCAAGCATTCTTAGAAGTTTCAGTACATAGGTGGAAATTACCTGTAATTTTTCGTAGAAAAAATCCATTGTCTCTCAACAAATGAAATAACTCTTATAGTATACTCGTCAGGTAATTGATATCCAGATGTACATATTATTCAATGTCACATGAGAATATCTTCCCCTTTTAATGCAGCTATCATTAAAATCAAGATTTTTTCATGTCCATAATATTCTTGCTTAATCATTATCGACACTTCAAGTTTCCACTGCTTTTAATCAGATTACAGATGTTTGGTTTCTTCCGCTTCAAGCAGCTGTGGTTACGGGACATTGCCCATGACGCTGAATTACTAAAATTTGTAAATGTGGTTTTACTTGTTTTTTTATTCAATTTAGTGAGGTCTGGGTGACAAGCTTATAATTTATTTCCGAACATTCCCTGCACATTTTTATTGAATATTTTGTTTAGTATCATTCATTTGTTTTACGTAGTTTTGATTGATCAAAGCTGTTGAGAAAGTTAGTTAAGCACAAACTGTATAATATCACCTTCTGTAGAATTTACTGTTATTTGTTACTGTAAATTGATCACTTTTGATCAGAGTTTTCGGTTGATCAGCCATGCATGTATCCTGATAAATACCATCACCTCTCACAATGGATTTTTCCATATTGTGTTATTTATGATGAAGATGCATGCTGACTATCCATGATGAATTCACACGTTGTATGTTAGTAATCATGTTGTTTTTTTTTGGTGAAGGTAGAAAACATAGGAATTGAAAGGCATTTCAAAGTGTTGGTCTTTATAATGGTAAAAAAGGTAGGGGCTTCCATAATGTCAAGCAGTTATTATAACTTACAAGTAACCACTAGCGCCTTACTGCTGTAAGTTTGAATCCCACCCAGGACCAAATTTCACATGTGAGCAAGCAGGCTTGTAGAAGGTTGGTGGTTTTTACCAGACATATACAGGAAAAGCAATAAAATGACCCTGGCTGTTGGTGCAACATTAAACCCCAGAGAAAAGAACTGTAGATGATACAATAATTATCATTTATTTTTGTACTTTTTTAATTTAAATTCAAGCAGTTATTTGCTGAGAACATGTAAGGACTGGTCATATTGTTTCAAACTCCACAGATCTGTTTGTTGAATGCAGGTCTGTAAATTTAGTGTTTCGTGACCTTTTCCTCTGACAATTTAAATATTTAGTCATGTGTGTCCTGGTTTATATTCAAACTGGTGAAGACTTAGTGTTTTTTGATTCCAGTCAGTGACATGTTATTCTTGCTTGGAGCCACAAATCGTTGGCGATGTCAACTGATTGGAAAACATTTGAAATAATGTTGTTAAATACTTGCAGTATTAATTAAACACATTGAGATGCCTTTATGATCTTAGTTTCTCTGCAAACTTGTTGATGAACTGGTTTTGTTTGTGTCACAATGACTTTATTCATTAGAGGTCTACCAGGTTATTTGAGCACACTCTCAAATATTTAGATCTTAAGAAGTACATAATGTTAAGCTAATAGTGTGATTCATTTTTTTTTCATTATAAATTTTAGAACTTCATACTGAGTCATGTGACTTAATTAAGTGCTCATATATAACCTCAGACCTGTGGTCTAGTAGAATGGTATTTGGGCATTATTGTAATTGGTTTGATGTATAAGTCAGTGTTGTAGTATTGTAATTTTGTTGTCATATACTAATTGATTACTCAGATACATAATAGCTAAGAGCTTTTCTTATACATTCTTACTCTTATATAAATATTAAGTAGGTATATATCTACATTATAAGAATTGCATTTTTGCTAGAAATATATACAACACTAAACTTTGGTAGGATATTTTACTGCACTTCCATTTTATTACTATGAAGAAATTATATCCATGTGTATGGTGTATGAAATATATATATTATTTGTACAGTGCAACTTGTGTTAAGATACCACATAAGATGATTTTTTTTTGGAATTTTCAAAACTACCTGTGGCTTTCTGAAGAGGAAAATATAGCATAATAAATCAGAAAAAAGGGGAAAATTTGAAAAACTATCACTTATTTATATAGCATTTTTAGGAGAAAGTATAACTTTTTGGGGGGTTAGGTTTAAAATACAGTATTTATATTGTTTGTTCTTAAGCACCATGAATTTGAACTGGAAAAATCATTTCCTATTGCAAAATTCCTAATTAATACAAGTGGTCTCTGTAACAAGTAGGATTGTACATTAACTAGTGCGTACAATTACGGTAGAATTCATAGAAAATTTGTAAGCCGTAAAGCCTAGTAAAGACAGGGGAATACAACTGTAGAATGGTCAACCTTAAGTAATATCTTTTTAATCTAAAGGAGAAATGATCTTTAAGGCTCACATTTAGGAAAATTATTTCTCAAACCATTAAAATGCTCTGATTGATAAGATGTTAATTGTTCATTGTGAAAACATTCATAGCCTTAAATGTAATTATTCATGGTAAAAAGCTTCTATCATTAAGAATGTTATCTTTGTTGTCTGGGTGCAATCAGAAAATTGTAAAGCTGTACCTCTCAGTATTAAATGATTATCTACAAGATGAACATTTCATAGAAGACTAGCTGTACTTAGGCTGCCAAATTTCAAGAATGTTTGCATTGACAGCAAAGCTGGAGGTCACTTCAGACATATCTAGTCTGTGTGTTTTATTGATAGAAATAGGCATGAAATTGTACATGTATTAAACTTTTGAACTTGTTTATGGACATCTAATCATCAAATACTCTCCTTGTCTGTGATGCTCCTTATCTAACTGTCTCTACCCCACACACCCTCCACAAATTTATAATCTCTGATTCTCCATTTCATCTTGATGTACATTATTTGTTTATTGTTATTTCTATTTCTTTCAGGTGGGATACATCTAAACATATTGCTGAAAGTATGATACGAGTCTAGCTGATATCATCAATATTTTGTGACTTGGAACAATATAGAGTTACTCCCCTTTACCACTGTTACTAATGGTTACCTTAAGGGACTAGTCATTATAGACAATGTACATTGTGATTCTAATAGTTTTCTTCAACCAGAATTCTTCTGTGGGCAGTTAATGATTTCATTTTATATTTCTATTCCTGGCCCTAAAATATGTCAATATATTGTAATATTTTCTGTATTTTTGTCTTGTGTGTTAATATTGTACAATACATGCTGCTTTCAGAAATTAAAATATACTTATGGTGTCTGAGCATGTAAGAAATCATTTCTATTCTTCTGACACAACAAGTCTAGATTACGCACATAAACAATACATATACAATATGTGCATTATATCTGCAAAGGTTCTACTTTTTTCTATGTATAAATTAGAGACCCTGATACAAAAGCTTTAATAAGTTACTGTATCAACTTTTTTGTAGTTGATCTATAAACAACAGTTAAATATTATGCTGGGGCATTCACTTAACATATATAAATGTGTTCTGTATTGCGTACTGGTATAAGAATCACCCCTTACAGATTTAGGTACATTTTACATTGATTTTACATTTTTATCTAATTGAAACTCTTTTAATGCATGATGTCAAAAGTAGAATATGTTAACATCAAGTTTGTTGCTAACAGTACTGCAGTCTTAATGGATCATGATCTGAAGGAAAATAATTATGATTTACAGGAGTAGATAAAGACTTAAAATTGTTGTAAACTTCCTCGTTTCAAGTTTTTAAGTACCGTATTGCTCTTTGAACACAGATCTATTTTGAGATCTCATAAAATTGTCCTGTAGTTTCATAAAATAATTTCCTTAATATATAAATTTGTGTGAACAGAACATTATCTCTAAATCATTATGAAATAGATTTATTATTGGTTCAACGATTCTAACAAGACATATATGGTCATAACTTATCCTGTTCACGTCAGACTCTGTTTCAAGTGTAGTTGAGTCTTGTGGTCATTGTTTGACCTTTGGTGCATAGTAGCACATTCATTCAAATTTTCTTATTTTTAATATTTCAATACAATACCTAAAAACGTATTTTGCATATTGCTGATTCTCCAAAACGACTGAAAAAAAAACAAAGATCTGAATGCAACTGTAAGCTAGGGTCACCTGTACAGTGGTCAAAACTGTAATGTTCTTTCACTTTATACTTTAAGAGTTCCTGTTTTTGCAGTGCTATGATCCTTCATACACTAATTTACGGGCATTGTGTATTTATGAAATTTATCACGAAAACTGATATATTATTTCATTGCAGATTTCATGATTTAGTCTCATTTAGGACCAAATATGGATAAGTAAATGAAGCTTAGATAACTAAGCATTGATATTTTTACTGAGTAAAATGACTGTATATGTTCTGAAAAAGGTATTAAATGTTTAATATAAGTGTGAGTCAAATCTCTGTTTTGAATATTGTTCTTGTCAAAAAGTCTATTTTTTCTATCATTATACAATTCAGTCTGTGATATTTTATTTTTGCTTTAGGTCTGAATTTTTTGTAGCTGTAACTTGTGATGTATTCTCATTTGTCATGAATCATAAAGATTACCTATCTCAAATTACAAAATCTTGATTGAAGCTGTGTAATCAGTTTCTATGTTGTATTTTTAAGCTGTTATATTTTTATCTAAATAACTAATTAAAGATTAAAATAATGGTAAATTACGATTTGACACAATTATACCACTGCCAATGATGAGTCTATTTGATTGCACGTTGTTCATAAATACATTAAAGAAAATACAAAATAATTGAAAGTATTGAGAAAAATCTCAATATCGGAAGTCTTGTGAAACAGGGACCCAGCCAAACTTCTCATAAGGGAGCCAGGTTGCGACGTTATTATATTTTCTCTTCCATTCCCATTGTTTCATTTCACTGTTTAACCAAAAAACACATCTTTAATTATTGTTGTTGTCGAAACAAGCTTTTCATAGATTGATAAAACATTTTGGTTTGATTTGATTTTATAGTTTTAGATCTAATATTTAAGTACATGTACAGGGTTTTCACTGCCATTCGCCAGTTTCACAAATGGCGAAAAAAATCTGCAAGTGGCGAAAAAAAATCAAATTAAGCAAACATTTTTGTATCTCAGACCCTCCCCTCCATACATGTGGTGAAAAAAATATAATGTCTAGCGGAAACCCTGCATGTATATAAACTTCAGTTTCAATGTTTCAGTTGTGATCAAAGTGAGTACAATGTATCGTTGTCTTCTTATTTCAACCACATTTAACTTCTACTTTGTGGTTTAATAGGAATTAAGATAATTATTATGAAAATAGAAAAATAATACAAAATTAAAAACCTATAATGGCTTCCAATATGGGCTGCGTCACAAATGTTACGTAACTCGTAAAACAAGATTATCTCAGTTTTATATTATCTCGCAAAAATGCCGCAATGTATAAAAAAGGTTGTTAATTTTATTGCAAAACTATATAGAGTAGAACCTCTGTATTAAGACCAGCTTTTGGACAAAAGAAATAGGTTGAATTATACAGGAAATACTGATAACTAGTCTAGAAATTAGTGGTTCTTATAATGAGATGGTCTTAATATTGAGAGAGTAACAAAGTAAGGTTTTGCTGTACTTGTTATAGAATGATTTTTGCACAATTTGGAAATTTTATAATTTTGCAATTTTTGTATCTCTACTGGGTGACTGTATTGGTTTTCACAAAAAATATTTAAACATTTTATTCCGTTAACCACCTATAGCAGGATGTGTAATTTTGTATTTCATTTTATTTGTAAAATATTCAATTGTTACAGGTTCACATTTCTTAATAGTGGGTAAAATTTATTGATATTTTATGGTTAAGCTCGTGCATTATGTGGTTTGTTTTACCATTTATTTTAAAATCATTGTCTTTTCAAAAATAACTATAATCAGATTGTCTGGTAGTGTTTTAACAATTATTTCATTTACCTAATGATTAAAATGTATTTCCTAAGCTATTTAGCCATATTGGCTCTAGCCCTACTTTTGTGGTAAATATTTTGAGTAAAAACTTCACTGGCCTGGGTGTTAACCCTTTTCCTGCCGTAAGGAAGGTATACCTGTCACTAGTTTCGGCATATTTGCCTACAGGACAGATATACCCATCTTAGTTTACACGCACCTGCCACGGACCCCTCCGAGAAACCATGGAAACTGACCGTGAACAACTGGCACCATACGGGGCCTCCCAGGAAAGGCACACCCGTCGGCCCCAGTTTTGGCATATTTGCCAACAGGTCGGGTATACCCATCCTAGATACCCTGCCTGGCACCACTGCCGCAAACCTACCCCCGCAATCCTCCAGAAAAATCCCTAGCAAATGTGTGTAAACTATGCAATTAAATCCCTGATAGTGAAAGGGTTAAATTCATCGACAGCCCCACTGATTAATGTACCGTAGATATATGTTACATTTGCAGAAATACAGTTATTGTTACAATGTCAAATTAGGTCTGTTTTAGATATTCATTTTATGTGATTATTTATTGTAATACTCATCTCATTTTGTTTTCAGCCATAAAGTTTTGTTTTTATAAAAGTTTATTTTTTTCATCATTTTATACTGTTATAATGTATACTGTATGACCATTTTGTATATTAACTGTGATAACTACAAAGTGTAGACGTACTGTGTATGCCTTTTGATTATTTGTTTATTAATTGAAGTTTAACAGAATATTTTTTTTTGGAATATGAGTGTATGTGCTATCTGTTATATGGTGCAAGTAAACGAATATTCATCACATCTTCTGTTGTTGTTGTTGTTGTTGTTGTTGTTGTCATTATCATCATCATCATGGCTGCCGCCGCCGTTGCTACCATTCAATACTTGTGTTCCCATAGAAACACACTCTAGTTTTTGGACTGTGAGTCATGAATTTCAAACCTTGAAAAACTCGAAAACACACATTCTTAAATCACCTGGAAATTCGGTATGTCCTTACCTCTTAGGAGAACCCAAATCACATTTGTATCATGGGAAAACCCCGAATATAATACACACCTTTAGGGAACTCCATTACTGTGAATGTGGCTTTGAAGGAGATGAGATTTAAAGCCTCCTTGTGGGACGAGCGCATCGTTATTCGATAAAGAGATAACAGAAGCCGAAATTCTTCAACCATGTGACGTCATGCAGTTATTAAAATGTCTAGGCAAGAAGAGTACATATATTTACTATCGTTTAACAACCTTGGAGTCCCCAAATGGCGTAATTTATAATCTTGTATCGTCTTGGGTGAGATTTACATTCTGCATGTAAGAATATCCGTTTATATTCATTTAACTGCAGGTAACAGAAAAAGGAGCGCATTGTAAAACGCAAGCATTGTTATATAAACAAGTTCAAAATATACATATAAAATATACAACAAATCTAATCACTTTCCAACAGTTTTGTCATATTCTTGGGTTTATGAATAATCCATTTCGTTGTGATTTATCCAGTTAAGCTATAAATTGATTGGATAATGGATGTTTTACGCAGCGATTGGTCATGAGTATATCGATTGTAATCGATAGAGCTTAGATGACAAACTTTCGTTTGATAAACTACCGTGTTTAGTATAATGTGGGTTCTTCTGGTTGTCTGAGTTGGAAGAACATGATTGATACTTAACCCTTTGCCTCATAATACCGTATTTCCCCTCATTTGAAGCAGACGACTTTCGAAAACATTGAGGCGATAGAAGCAATTGGTTGTAATGAGTAATGGCTCCTTTTGCCTCAATGTTTTCCACTCTGTCACCGAGAAATATCCCATTTTTTTTAAAAAAAAAATGATCTTTTGTACATTAGCTTTGAATTTGGAAATGTTCAGACAGTTCACAATAAAATTTTCCAACCACGTCAATTCTGTTTATGTGTCGGCTTATTGAAGAAGAACATGTCAATTCTAGTTGACCAAGAGCGCAATAAAATTGCCGCTTTTATTTTTTCAATGGGGTTTAAAGTCGAACCAACAGCCAAGGTCATTTGGATTCAACGATGGTGACCCAGGGCATACACCTGGGTAGAACACCGACCATAAGCTAACTGTTTGTCTGGTCCGGGGGCGGGATTCGAACTCACAGTGGTGAGAAGTTATTGATTATTAGTCAGAGTCCATAACCACTAGACCACGAAAGCCCTTTTTGAAATAAATGGCATAAAATCTGAAAAAAAATCAAAATGCATTTTTAAAAAGGTCGCATGCCTTTTTGAATATCAGTATGAATTGTATAAAGTGAACGTTCACTGAAAGATGTAAGCGTTCCGTTCTGCCTTAATTATTGTACTGAATTACATCGTTCTGAATTATATTCGTATTAAAAACACCAAAACGTGTTTGTTTGTTTGTACTTAAACATGTTTATGGTTCGTTAAACAACGCTACACATGTTTGGTGGTGGACTGTACTTCATTCAAACATAAGATACGTACATTTTTTTTTTATTATTTTTCTTTCAGTCCGGTGGTATAACACCTAAAATGCACCACTAAGGTCCCTTGGTTACAAACCGTAACCAGAGATTGAAGACAGGCAGCAAAACATCTACATCACAGTCTTGGTTCAATCAGAATCAAACTCCTCTCTCGCCCTTGATTTATTGGTTATATTTCTCGCCCTTGATTTATCGGTTATATTTCTCGCCCTTGATTTATTGGTTATATTTCTCGCCCTTGATTTATCGGTTATATTTCTCGCCCTTGATTTATCGGTTATATTTCTCGCCCTTGATTTATTGGTTATATTTCTCGCCCTTGATTTATCGGTTATATTTCTCGCCCTTGATTTATCGGTTATATTTCTCGCCCTTGATTTATCGGTTATATTTCTCGCCCTCGATTTATCGGTTGTATTTCTCGCCCTTGATTTTTTAAGTTATATTTTCACCCTTGGTTTATTGTTTCTTATGTACAGACATTTTAAGAGACGTATTTATGTTTAGAATGAACTAGCCAAAATAAAACGACATACGTCAAACGCTAACAGAAATTTTCACTCTTGACGAATACCAGGTATATACAGGTAAGGATCACTTTGAATGTGTACAAAAGATACATGTAGTCATATGTTTGTGCAAAATATTATATTATGTTTTAGCTGTATACACTTCTCAGTTTTGATTCATATTTATTTATTTATTTATTTATTTATTTATTTATTTATTTATTTATTTATTTATTTATTTATTTATTTATTTATTTATTTATTTATTGTTCATCCCCATTGATAATACATGTACTATGTGTAAATGCAAGCACTTAATCAAATAAAACAACTTCAGTTTCAGTTTCGATGGAATGTTAAGCTTATAGCAAGAAAATGGAGATAAGATTAACATATGTCGAACCAAACAAATAATAAAAATACATTTTTCCCGCGATAACTGTTTCTTTTTTACGCTGTGTACGGTAAATCATTATAATTTAATCAGGAAGTAACTCCATAAAGGCAGGAAGACTACTGTATGATGTATATTACAGTGAACAATATGCTTTCTTTTTGCACGCTTTACGAACAAAACACGGAAATAAATTAAATGGGTTTTGTTTGTTTCGTTTCGTTTGAACTTTCACCGCAAAAAGATATTAGTAGTTTTAAAACCGTCAACTTTATTTCATTCTGTTAAACTCTTCTAAATACCCAGCAACTAAAAAAAACATGAAAATGATTAAGGAATTTCCTGACGACTCTCGAGAGCTGAAATTCCGGAGGAGACTCTCTAAAAGTGGTGGTCAGACATCGCCACTGGTCAGTGAACAAGTGATTGTGAACAAAATTTACGGGAAAACTGTATGCAAAGTGCAATTAGGTATGGATCGAAATAGTCATATATATCGTAGGTAAGTAATTTAGACTATGAATTCTATATATTCTAATGTATAAAAAGATGTTAATTATGTATTTATTCATTTATTGGTGCTTATATGTTGATTGACCAATTCGTCTTTCGACTAATTATCGCTAACATTTCATCATCCGTTGCCATCTAATAGATCGCTTATGACCCATTCGCTTTTAAAAACAACAATGCATAAATTATGCTTGTAAAGTGAGTGTATACCCGGACTCTGAAGTAGATGTATAAATACGTTTATAAAATGATAATACAGTGAATAATACACGTATTATATAATAACGATCAAGTCATTGGCAAAAGTATAGCTTTTTATTTAAAATGTATACAAAGTAGCCTTCCAAAGAATATTGAGCACTTTTGGTACTCTCAGCCATGTCTGTAGTCAGTTATAGAGACATATCATTCGATAAAGCTGTTAGTCTCAATGAAACAACACAGTAATGAACAAAGTAAAAACATGTAGATCATTTTTGAACTGAGCTTCATTGTTATAGAAAACAGAAAAGGCTGTAATCAAGAATAAATAAAATACTACTGCAGTAAACCCCGACTCAGTGACCACCTCAATATTACGACCACATTGCTTTCAATAACTTACCTTTAATTGAACTTGATACTGTCATCATTACGACCGATTTTTTGGTCCCGAAGGTGGTCTCATTATCGAAGTTTTACTACAGTTCTTAATTAACAAAATAGGTTTCTACTAAGTGACTGTATAATGTAGAAAACTTTGAATGGAGTCACGTCGCCAAAGATTCGTATTATGGACAAATTTAACTATCATATGAATGAATAATTAATTTTCTCAAGGTAACTATCTGAATATACTTATATAACTGAATACACTTTCACTGTGAACGCTTTAACGACGTCAAAGTTTGATCAGCAAGCATTGTTAGGCAAAGTAACACAATGCACTAATATTTTCTGGTAAGTATCATATTATTTCATAATCATTTTGTCATCTTTTCATAGCAATTTTGTATGTTTTTTACTTTAATCTCTCGACCGTTAAACATGTCGTTTATGATAATAAACGTGGACTAATAAGCGAGGAATTTTAAAAAAAAGAATATTTAGTAATACTTACTTGGTTTTTGTTTCTATTTTCCATCCAAATCCTGGTATGACTTTTCATAAAAAGCCTTGGCATATCTAACTAAGAGGGGCATAAAAACTGACAGCAGGATTTCAATTCCGGTGGTTTGGCAGGGTGACAATCTCCTTGGCTACAGGAATTTCTAATTCGATATTTGAACATATTTAGAAAGTTAATATTTGTTTTAAGTTTTTTGCAATTCTTTAGTGTAGAGAATTTATTTAGTAACTTGAACCCCGGTATCAAGACCACCAGTTTAGGACATAGGGGGCTAGCGCGTTGAAGGGATGGAGTATAATGGTGTATTAGGCCTAAAATGGCCATACGGACCAAAACTATATCCCATCAATGTGCTCTCCCCCACATGGTTCAGGATCAAACATAATGGTTTTACGCACTAAGTAAATATTGAAAATATGTCCAAGAGGTCTTTATGATGAAGGGATCTTTATATCGAAAAGGCCGCTTAGTGGGGATTTACCATACATAATAGTACGTGTATTATGTTTTTGTTTCCATTTGTTTAAAACAACATTAATTTAAAGGTTTCATCTTTAAATATAAAATCATGTTCACTTTTTTTAATTATTGATGTGTACGTGCGAGTTACATTTTCGTTCACGTTATTTTATTATGTATAGGCTAACCCTGATGTATATTTTGTATGCTAGTATGTTTTATTTTTAATGAATGCTTCTTAATTGGAGAATTTGAAGTCATGTTTGAAGAATCAGACACATCTATTTCGATGGGTGAAATATTGAACGCCATTAAAGAATTTAAAAGTGGAAAAAGCACTGGGTCCGATAACTTGGTAAATGAATATCTTAAGGCCGGAAATGCAATAAGTGACACAAAGTATTTAATTTTATTTTTGATACAGGGTTGTTTCCAAATTCATTGTCTAAAGGTCACATCATACCATTACATAAATGGTTCTTAAAACAGTCCAGAAAGTTGTAGAGGAATAACGCTATTAAGTGTCATAGGAAAATTATTTACGGAAACTTTTAATGATTGTCTGAATAAAGGGGCTAAACATTATATGGTTTACGCTGATCCCCAGGCGGATATAGAGCAGATATGGGCTCAACAGACACTGCCTTTGCACTGCATGGTTTTATTTCTCAGATGATCATAAATAACACGAAATTATTTAGGTAATTATTTGGAGTTTAACAAGCGTTTGTTTATGTTGAGAGAAACAGCCTTTGACATAGATTAATTAAAGTAGATATTCTAGAGAAAATGTTTACTGTTGTAAATAACATGTATGCAATAATGAACTCTCTAATAAAATTCAAGAACTGACTAAGTGAAAAATTCACACGTTTGTGAGGTGTAAAACAAGGGTACAACGTTTACAAAAAAAAAACGTAAATTGCCAATTGCTCCTCTCATCTTGGAATAGTTTTCACTCAATGTAGATTTTTTAATGCTGCACATTTTTGTGTTGCAGCCTTTTCAATTAAACAAGTACCTTTATAATTGCTCAGATCTTACGATTAGCCTTAATAGATTATATATGTATCTATTCGATAAACTATAATCTTGCCCATTCTGTTCATATGAAGTTTTTTTTCAAAAAGTGCCAAACATAGATAGACCATACAGATTACAACATCATGGTGTATTAAAGTCTCAACCAAAAATAATATCTTTAATAAGAAATGGCCACTCTTCAGATGCACCTTACATTCACTAAAACGCCATTTACTTTTAATAATTACATTATTTCACATAATAATTACATACATATGAAAGTATGGTTCATGCGCAGTGACTTTATGTCACATGCCATTTGTAGTCCCTGGTGAGTTTAAGCTGACACCAATGTTTATTGATTCTAAGATTAAGCTGCAAGCGTTCTGACTAATAATTTCGGTTATGTGCACAAATTATACAGGGACTTTACAGTACAATAATGTAGAGTCTCTAAATTAAGTAATTAAAAAAGTTTTAGATTTTTTAACAAAATACCCGTTTGAATTTACGATTATGTTATCTGATACACTTACGCGTTCGGAAACTATAATATTAGTCATTGTGAACTCGAAATACTTCACAACGAACGAGCTATCATTTGATAACCGTAGCCGACGTAGACATTACAAAATGCTATTCGTGAGTATATTATACTAGCGAAGTTTGTCTAAATATAGCACAATAATTAGAAATCGGAAAGTCCCCGAGTTTCAGTTGCATTCTAGGAATTACAACTAGGTCACGGACACTTCAATAGGACAGAGCGTATGTGTTAAAAATGTACTTAACCACTCCTTTATTGAATAAGTGATTATTTCTGAAAATGACAATGCTTGTAATCATTTAGTGTTTAATATTTAACTCATATTTTATTGAAATGTTGTTAAATCTGTATTAAATGTACGTGCAGTCGGACATATATGGAAAGATTGTAACTAGTTTATAATTACGCAATATATTTGGAGATTTACTAGGTAAGTATTCTAACTTAAAGCGATATCATGTTGTTATACGTATAGCACTATCGTATGTGCGTATTAAATTGAATTCTTGTTTTGTTTACACAAGCACTCTTGTATTTATGTTGTAATGTAAAGTCCCTGGTTTACGTGACTTGATGGCATCATACTGTTGTGTAATTATTCTTTGTGTTTTATTCTTGTCAAGACTCTATAATTTATTTATGTCATTTAAAAAAAACTTAGGTGGATGAAAATGTCCAGGGCGCAAGGCACTGGACCGTTGAATTTTATTTCAACAATAAAACAACTGTAAAACATAAAAAATGGCATCGTTCCAACCACAGAGGAGTGAATATTATTTTTTTTATCATTTTTTTATCTAAGTTAATCTATTACTAGTTACCACAACTGCTAAGATGGCATTATACTGTCGTGTAATTATTATTGAAAGCCACTGTTTTTGTTCAGAAAGGTAAAAAGTGAGACAGTGGATGTACCATACCTCTGGCCTAATAAAAGTCCTGGTTTGTGGAGAAACATTGACACAGAATGTTTGGATGGGCAAATAATATTCAGATGGCTTCATTGAAAATATTGTAATTTATATATATTTCTTTATCTCAAACCAAAATATAGACCTACATTGATTTTAGATTCACTCATTTGCAAATTAGATACAGATAAAATTGATAAAAATGATTATACGATGCTTGTTTACTATAAAGTCACCAGAACTATAGATGCTTGTATACACATGTATATATGTATGTAGAAGGAATATTGGTCTAAAAATGAGCGCTCGAAATATTTTCAGAGATGTCATTAAAGGCATGTAAGGTTTAGTTCGATGACCTAACACGGATTTAGGGGGGAGGGGCTGATGTGCGCCACCTCTTAGCTGGCAAGCTTAAGTAAAAAGCTTACTGTAACAACTTTTTTATTTAAGCCAGTTTTCTGTATTTCTAGTGTATGTCAACTTGATATTTAGACCACCTAAATATTAAGACCCCCACAATGTCAATATTGTTTACGCATTTGGATCAAATGGTGGTTGTAATATCAATGTTTACTGTGCTATGGATGTATGATTGAAACAAACGTATTTGTTTTATTATTATCATTAAAATCAAAATCAAGTACACATTCGTAATCTTGATATCGTGAAATGAATCTTTGACAGTCACTTGTATTTATCAAATATATAACTTCCTGCGATAAATTTCCACTTGCTTTGATTACTTTGTACTGAGACCATTATTCACAATAATGTATGTAATGGTCTCAGCTTTGTACAAGATCATGTGATTGAAACAAAAGGTATAAATTTGTTCAACATGCTAGTACTAATGTCTCAGATATTGTGATGTTAAGCTTTGTCATAATCAGATTATCAGATAAATTTGTTTTGTACAAACATAAAAACATCAGTGTTTAAACGCTTCTTTAACCTAATTAATGCTTACGCATGTCATTTAAATGGTTTTGCGCTTATTATCTCGACATTAAGATCTACATAGGACATACTGTCAGTCCAATCTCTCTATATATAGGCCTACTACTTTTAAGATACATGTACGCATATACTGATACTTAAGAGGTAAAAAAATTGTTTGTTTCTGGTTACCTGACCTACCATCCACTTTATTATCTTTCGGCACAAAAATAATTTCAATTGCACCTTTCAAGAATGATAAAAAATTCTTACCTTATTTATAATGAGTATGTAACCAGAGACAAACAATTTTTATGCCTAATTGATACTGGTATTTAGATACATGAAGGTTAGTCCTTTTATGGTAATGTAATGTTGCTTTGTGGTCTTCAACATTTGTACATGCTAAGTTTAACTTAACTATAACATAACTTAGGCCTTAAAAAATAGGTTTGCTTCCAGTTACCCAACCAACCCATCATTTACCTGCAATCAGAAACAAACCTTTTTTTGTTTAGGCCTTATACAAATGCATTTTCTTCTAAATATTTGGACTGGCATGTAGGTTGGTGGTATTATTGAAATAATGATAATGTCCTTCATATACTCTTTCAGGAGACAATTTATCATGCTTAAGTGTCATGAATTTTACCTGGAAGAATGTGAAGAACGTTTTTTTTAGTTTGTATACCCAGTGCTATTAATACGGCACTGCATGCTTTGTTGTTTTAACATGTTTCTCATGTTCAAAACAAACTCAAACGGAGTTTAAGGTCACATCAACTGCTGGGGTCATTTGGCGACTTTCCAGCTTTAATAGGGAAGGAAGACCCCATGCTATACCTGGGTAAAATCACTGACCTTCTGTAAACTAGCTGGACAGCTTCCTCAAATGTGAAATTTGGTCCCAGGCGGGATTCAAACTCACAGCAGTAAGGGGCTAATGATTTCTAGTCAGAGACCCTGACCACTCAACCAAATGCTTTATGTTCAATGTTTTAGTATCAATCTAACAGTTGCCTTACATTATGCCTGATTGATTAGATTTTGTTCAGCTACCATGGTCAGAATGAGGCTTATATCCTATACAAACAAATACTTTTCATCTGTTGGCAGGAGATGAGTACCTATCATTTTTTTTTATTATGTTACAAATGCTTTCATGTCACATGTTGGCTGCAGCTGTCTTATATCATACGGTAATTGTTTCAAGGAAAAAATACATTGAGCTGGTAGATTTTTTATGTTGAAACAAACTGCACTGAAACACTGAGAAATCTACAATTTCTCTGCACTTTGTATTCATAACAAGTGATTTGTAATTAAAGTAATTACATTTGTAATTGAAATTTCTGTGTAAAGGAACCATTGCCACTTCAACCTGCCACTTCTATGCACATACTGGTTGATCTAGAAAGTACTGTGTTGACCACAAATTTGTGTGTTCTAGACAGAGTTCAGTACTTTTCCATCAAATGTTGGCAAATCCCTATGGATCTTTTCTATTTATAGATATAATATGGTCGCATAATTCATTTATACGTAGTTGAATATACAAATGCCTTTTGTTCATGTTTGTCAGTATCCACATTTTAACAATATTCTGGAGGCTCTAAGGTACAGCTGTTACTTTATATTCAATCAATGTCTTTGTTAGCGCACTTGAGGATTTGGTACAATGTTGGATTTTTCTGATAATATGGATGTCCTTACCATGGTTAGTATCGCTGACTTATTGATTTACGCTGGATAATAATTTATAGTCATTGATATTATTATCTCTAGTGGCTCTTAACTTAAAATTACCAGTGGATCTCAAATACAAGTAACTGTTTTTATATCCAGTGTCAACGAACCATTTAACATGAACTACAAGTACTACTATTTCTATATTTTGCAAAATATTACCAGCAGTCCATTTTTAAACAGAGAGATCATTTGCCCATGAACCATATCTATTTGGTGGCAATTTTTGCGCATCAAAAGGCAAACAAGTTATCTGATTTGCTTTGCAATGCTAAGGTACTTTGTCATCATGTATGTCTATCTTGAAATACAATCTCAATACATCTTTACTGATAAAAAACTCAATAATTATAATTCACCTTCAAGCTGCACCTAATTCTATCATTGGTGTATTTCTTCCTTTCTGTAGTTTTCTAAACCAATCAGTGCTGTGCATGGAATAGTAAGGAAATTAATTGAAATCTGGGGACTACTTTAAATATTTAGAGGGGCATGTATTTTATTTCCTATTTGTCGGTTATGTGCATTGTATTGCATTGTGTGCTTAGCTAGGAAACGTAATGGCTTTGGATAATGTTGGTGCCATGATGGCATGCTGTATTCCAGGATTTGTTATGTCTGTTGTTCTTCATATTGACATGTCGTGTTTCCCCTAGAATTTCTTGTGATGTTTTAGACAGTACAACTTAAGCTTTTGAATTTTTTCCATGCCAAAAATTGTGAACTTCTGTTATTTAGCTATGTACTTTGTGTGCAAAATGGTTTTTTATGCTTGACGAAGGCATTGTTTTCCTGTCTCAATGATTTTCATTGCAATAATCTTTCATTTACTCTGACATATTCATTTAACTTTTGAAAAACACAATGTTTCATTTTAACCCATTTTTATAATCATTTCAGACCAGACGACTTATATTATACTGATATGAGCAGACACTTAACGCAAGAGAATCGCCAAAGAATGCAGCCATGGTTGGAATCACGTATAAACAGTCAAGATATTGAAGGCTTGGAATGGATTGATAAAGAGAAGAAAATGTTCAAAGTGCCATGGAAGCATGTTGGAAACAGAGAATGGTCTGAGAGAGATGGAATCATATTTCGTGTGTGTATTTTAGCCTTTTTTGTTCATAGCTGTATAGAGCAGTGTATAATTTGTACCGACTAATGAATTGATGAGTGTATCATCATAAAAAAATTCATTTAACAAATTTACATTGATTGGTCATTGGATGTTTTCTCTGTTAGAACAGTTTATCATGATATATGTTGTGTCTGCACATACAGACAACATGTTTCTTGCCACAATTGCCTTACACAATGCAACTCCTTATGATGTAGATTCCTGATAAATGGTATCCAGCTTATACAAGTATTGTCATATGAGTTGTTCTTAAGACAAAATCTCATTGGAAAACTTTTTGATTTTCATTTCTATGGAATTTTAAATTATGTATTTCTATGAAATCAATTGGAAAGTTTCTAAAACAAATTTATCATGATATTAATTTGTGTATGCTGCATTGTTCAGTATTCTCATTAGTGTGTTTCTTATTATCATATTAATAAGGGTTGAGTTTGAAAACTAAGCTGAATTCATGAACAGATGATTATTGTATGTACTGTTTATATCAGGAATGGGCTGTCCATACAGGAAAATATCGGGAGGGCATTGACTCGCCTGATTGGCCTACATGGAAGACACGGTTCCGATGTGCTTTGACGAAATTACCTGGAATTCTAGAATTAAAACATCTGAACAAATTGGATGGACAGACTGATGAGCCATACAGGGTTTATCAATTTGTCCCTAAAAAAAGTCAAGGTAAATTGCAGAGGTTGTTTTTGTCACCCTTGTTTCTATAATGTCCTTAGATGAGACTATTCTCAAGATATTTTTGTCCAAGGGTTTGATGGTGAGATGAATCTCAAGACATTTATATTGAAGGACTTAATGATTGTTGCAGTTAGCTTATTTTTGTGCTGAACTATGATAATTATCGCATTGCTAACTGTTAAGTTAATGTGGTATCATACGCTTACTGTGAGATCCAAATAAATATAACCTGTTCTAAATTGGTTCCCAGAATGCATTGTTTTTTTTTTTTTTGGTAAGTTATCGGTTTATAAATAATACTTTACATTCAGGTGATTTTAATATGAAAATAATGATAATTGAAGGCTGGTCATGATTATTAGACTTGGCATTTGTATTGCGTATTAAAATACTGGCTTAATATTTAGGTGGGGAGTCTGCATCCTTCTCGCCCCGATTTGATATGCAATTTTTGGAGGATTCTGACAGTAACTCTCAACACAGTGCTATGGACTTCTCACAGGTTGGTAGCTCATATGATATTTATTTGCAGTTTTTAAAACCTCAAGCTACAGACTTTACCTTACAGAACTAATTGTGTACTTCTATGATTTCTATTTCATCTTTTTTTCATTTTGTGATAATCAAGTAAGTCCTTTTTATTATGTTTGCAAGTATGGTAGACAAGCACCTACAATGCTTTGTACATTGGAAATTTAGTAAGGGGAACAAAACAGTACTTGTTGTGTATTATGATTTAAACGTGATCCTCTGTATATCCTATAATGATTTTCACCTACTTGTTCAAAGCAGATATCAATTTTTTTTGTTTTCTTTTTGTATTTTTCTTTGTTTGACACTACTAAAGCTATTTAACGACTGGTAACTGTGGATATATGAAACTTTTTCAGCCATTCTCAAGTCCAAACCAGACTTTGTGTGTTTCACAGGGGCCAAGATGTTTAGACTTAGACTTAAATCTACTGCCTGGACAAACAAACAAATATGAGGTGAATAAGACATAGCTAATTGATTAATTGGTTGATTAATTAATTGACTAATTAATGAATTGAGTTATTTCAGTTATATTCAGAATTATAAATGTTTATGCTCTAATTCAGTTTAGTTCATATATGTGATAAGTATTAATAATCTCATTGTCTGTATTGAATCTTCAAGCTTTGGAGATAAAAATAGCTCTTGAATTCATTTTTATTTATGAAATTTATGTATGATAATCTAAAATGTTCATAATTTATCATACCATATTCATACACATGTCTTTCAGGTCCCAGCTATTTCTGGGCCAACCATTCCAACAACCGTAATGTGTAAGTATTGTATATAACTTAAAAATTGTTGATCACTGGAACCGGTCTGTATTAAATGATATCATTAGAACCAGTCTGTTTGTATATAAAGATATCATTAGAACCAGTCTGTTTGTATGAAATGACTATACTGATAATACTGGAACCAGATTGTTCGTATAAAATGATGATACTGGAACCAGTCTGTTTGTATAAAATAATATCTTTGGAACCAGTCTGTTGGTGTCAAATTATATCATTGGAACCTGTTTTCCATCTACTTTCACTGTGATTGTTTTGTCCACTGATTTCCTTTACGCTGCTTAAAACTTATGAAACAATATATTGTTATTAAGAAGTTAGATTATACGTAATGAGCTAACTATTTTGATTATTTCTCTTGTATTGTAGCTGAAACTGATATTGACATGGCAGATCGTCTTCCATCAGATATACAAAGTATGGATTCCGGTGATCTTATAAAACTTGACAGTGCTGATATCAGAAATTTATCATTAGAGTCAGGAGGTGAATCATTTAAAATGCATGGTAAGTGTAAATTAACTTGTCTTTGAATCATTTGAGTATTCAGTCAAACCTCAGAACAAGGACCACCATCATGTTTTTTTTTTGTTCAAAGTTTTATACTGCAGTTAATTGTTACAATACTGAATTGTAAATGATTTTTCAACCATCTCAAAATAAGCTATAAAACCTCTAATCTTTGACTCCTATTTGAAACCATGTTTGTTCTCAATTGCTATGTTGTCATGATTGCATATTCATGCGGAAATTTCCAGTTATGAAAGCATCCCTGTATTTCTCTCTTTTTCAGCTGACAGAGCTGACTTTATTGAACAAATTGCCAAGAAACCATTACCTGGACAGAACAATAATCCATTAACTCTAGAGGAGGTGATTAAATCAGCAACACTTGATATCAATGGTAAATGTTGTTCTGTTTTAATTATATACAGTAAAACTTCAAGTAGCGACCGCTTCAATGTTTTGATCAACTTGTTATAACGAGCACTCATTTCATCTTCCAAAAAGCTCCCCTATAATTCAACTTGATTATGAGACTACCTCTTTATTACTACAAATTTTTCGAGTCCTGAAGATGGTCTCATTATCAAGACTTTACTGTACATGTTCTATATGGATTCAATTGAAGTCATGAAGTCAGGGTCAATCATTCTCCAATTCTGATCATTCATGTGGAGAAGTTGGAAGTTACTTTGCACAGGACAAGTTTAGTACTGGTACAGAATCCAGGAAAACTGGTAAGGTTGTCTTCCCACTAGTACTGAGCATAAATACTGTTGAAAATATTTACCCCCCCCATTTTTAGCTCATCTGTTTTGACTTAGAAAAAATTGGGCTACATGTATTATGATCACTGCATTGTTGTTGTCGTTGTTGTCATGTAGCCCATTACTCAAATACTTATATCAACATGACAATTGGAATACTCGATTATCTTGACAAGGCACAGTTACAAGACATTATTCTGAAAGCTACATTTTTGGAGTTATGCCCCTTTTTAACTTAGAATTTTTGTCAAAATTGCTTATTTAACTGAATGATGTAAAACAGACAAGCTTTGTCGCCACTCTGCGGAGCTCTTGTTTTTATTTACAAGAATGTATGTCAACAAAGATATCATATAGAGGCAGCTATTAGTGCATAAAATTTTCAGGAATTGTGCAATATTCTTCACAATGTGAAATTTTGATAAATAATTCCAAAACTTTACTTCAATTTAGATAATGTGTAAGCTTATGTGTATAATGCTTGTACATTGCTGTTGACCCATTTTTATAGGTTCATTAACCTGTAGTTGCTTCGTCTATTGATCTCATTTCGCAAATTTTTTCAGACAAAAAGATTTGCCTTTCCATAAAGTACCTTGGGGTTACAAAGTGTGAAGAATTATGTGATAATCCTGTCGGGTGTCGAATATTCTTCTCCAAGCCTGTGAATCTCAATCAAGAGGATTTTGAACATGTATGTATACAGTGAAATCTGTATTGATAATGTCTGTTAATTGTTAAATCTGTTTGATAATCTTTAAAATAGTATTCATGTATCCTGATATTGTATGGAAGACAAGATTCAGACTATTGTATGTAAGCCTGGATGTGCCTTGTCTTCATACTTGATTTATAACTTCTGAACTAGACCTTATGTTGAAGGTGTCCAGCTTGTGAAATCATGAAATGGTTATGTTGTTGCTTTTTTGTAAACCAATTATTTATGATATTTAAATTAGACAGAATTAATTGCTATTTTCAGATGTTTGGTCCAATTGAAGCCAAATCAATTCTCCTACCAAACTGTGACATGCAGAACTCTCACCAACAAACACTTACACTGAACTTATTGAATGCCACGGATCGGGGTATTCTTATAACTGTAAAGAATGGAAACATATATGCTACACGAAAATGCAGGTATGTAAACTTGTTTGGTCTTAAATCAAATTAGGGAAGTTCTTTTTATTTTAATATGAGCAAGACTTGTCTAGAAAGCTAGTCAGGACATGTCTGGATATCTGGTCTGTACATGTCTAGTGTTAAATGTTTAAGATTATGTCTCATATTTAACATATTGTGTTAACCATTTTTAGATGCATTATAAATGATTTGAAATATTAAAGCATTTTTGTTGCTGTTTTTGTTAGTGTGAGAGGTTGATATTTATTTGGTGAGGGGCATTTATTACAGCTAATTGGGAGTAAAAAATCTTGGTACAAACTTAAGACTTTGATGGAATGAATATTTTCTGCCTTAATGCTTGTTAAAATTGTTTTGATTTATTCAATTTGCAGATGCAGAATATATGTATCTCGGCCAACACTTGAAAATAAATGTGAAATTCTAAAACTTGAAAGAGATGTCGAAACTTTGGTCTATGATCTGATGAACTATTTCAAACCAGCATTGGAAAGATATATCTATCAAAATGGTCCAAAACCAGTCACTGATGTTGTAGTTGGATTTGGACAAAATTTTTCCATGGAACGTGAATCATTGAATAACTTACTGGTGTCTGCAGAAGTGATTCACTTACAAGCTCATAATCTTCTTTCTCATGTAAGCCAACTCATAACAGTATACAGTAAACCCTTATAATGTGACCACCTCAGTATTATGACCACCTTGTTGTAACGACCACTTATTTTCGGATCAGTTTTCAACAACTCCCCTATAATTCAACTTGACAATGAGACCACTTCATTACTATGGTCAATTTTTCGGGTCACAAAGGTGGTCTCATAATCAAGGTTTTACTGTACTTTTATTATTTTAGAGATTTAATTATTTAGTTTGATGATATTTTATATGTATAATTTCCTGTTTAGGGTATTTGCATTACTGAAGACAATTTTATTGATCAATAATGTGATATATAATTAATTGAGCCAAAAGTTTTAGGATATTTTCGCTTCCCAGAATTTGTATACGTAAATTTAAGAACAATAAAGCTTGGTTTATTAAGAATGACTGAATCTCAAGTGCTTCATGATTTTGTACTTAACCACTTATAAAATGTATAAACTATGACATGCTTGATGCAATAGTGTTGTATTATACATTTTACAGATACTTTCTGCAAATCCTAACGTACAAGAAATTGAGCAATCAGAATCAACCCCCACCGATCACATCTTAGAAGTTATACAGTATACACAAGAGCCGTAATGATGAAATACAGCTAATGGAAAACTGCGGGGAAGGACTTTGACTTATTCTTCATAAAATCATAAGCTTTGTTAAGGGAAGAGCACATATATCTGTCTGCATGAATTCAATCATTTCAAATGATAATTCATAAGTCATATTATTCATTGGTAGGGAAATGTTTCACGTGGTATATGTTGTACAAGCAGAATACTTTCAAAAAAGTTTGTGTTTCATATGATTTGTCAGAATTTTTTATCTTGAACGTCCTGTAATTTGTATTCTTTTTGTATATTTTTCAAGATATTTTTTATCTACATTGTTTTGTGACATATTATATTGATAGCATTTTTTGATGAAGTTTTTGTTGATATGTTTTAAAGATTCATAAAATGACATCATATTGTGAATGTATTAAATTGACTAATGTTCTTAAATTTGCAAGAAAAACCAACTTAATACTTTCTTATTAGTTGGTTAAAGTAAAAAACGATTTTTTGTTGTAATAGTGATATTTATTAGCTTTAATCGTGACCTGACCTGTCAAGTCTTTTTTATGGCGATACACGATTTATACACTGATTTACTCTAGTCAAATATAAACACTTGTTTTTGGTTGTTATGGTATCATTTGCTATAGCTGCTATTCAGAAATGTGAATTTTTTTGGCCAATATTGCAAGATAATGCTTACATTGATTGTCTGATTGACAAATTGTTTGCTGGACTCACAGGTTTGTTGGCTGTTTCAAAAATACTTTTTACAAAATTTTACTTATTTACAAAATGAAATATGATTTCATCCTAAAATCATTTTTCACCTGAACAATTTTTGTTAAACAGTAAGAAAAAGTTCAGAAATTTGTTACGAACTAACTTCAAGAAGTGCGTATGAAACCGTAATAAGGAAAACATATTAAAAGTCGCTTGTGGGAATTGATGTTATAAGTTGTCTGATATACCATGAATATGTAATAGTGTAGCTGAATTGAAACCTTATTGTAGGATATTTCTGCTGTGTTATTCATGCATTTTTTTCGAAATGTGTGTATGTTAATACCTCAGCAAGCTTTCCATCTATAAGACATAGCACTTAAATCTTTGATACACCTTCATGAGATTTTGTATTACAAATAAATTAAATGAGATTTCAGATTTTGAACATTAAATCATAAATCTTGAGTCTGGTCCTATGGAATTTTCATCACCAGAAAATATTTAGAGAAACTTGAACTTATGTCACCAGGTACTGTGCATAGAAGGAATAAAACTAGGTAAGACAGCTTGTAATTTTAGAAACTTTGTCGTTGTATTTCTTCCCATATTGGAGGAAAAATACTGTGTTTAACATACATGTATTTACACTACTTTTTAGCTTATTGCTGTTTATAGAACCATTTTAAAGTTTTGAATGTTTCATTGTAATTTGTAAATCAAACTCTTGATATTGTTTATAAACACTCTCATCTGTTGACAGTTCATTATTTAAATACATCATATTTACTTACATTACACAGAGGGCAGTATTCATATTTTCTTTGTTAGCAAATGAATTCCATCATCTGTTCTGATCATTTGATTTTATGTATTAATACCATGTATTATTATGTAGATAACTACCATTATCTGAGAATAAATGAATGATTTGTCATACGTTTCTTTGTAATCCTTAAATAAAAATCACTGGGAAGGTCTCAAGGCCACCTTATCTTGTACATTAATTAACCTCTGTGCAGTATGCTGATTTCTGTCCAGTTGTGTATTATTTTAGAGATAGCTATAACTGGTGTTACGCTTGTGTGCTACCATGACTGGTGTGTTTATCATTTTAAAGATAGCTACAGTGACTGATGTTATTGTTTATCATAGATGTGTACAAACCCTGATGTGTTTAAGTGTTGTTTCAAATATATCTTTAGTTAATTACACAGCCCATGATGAGTGAACTTCATGTAGGAGATTTAATTCAATGCAGTGTTATGGAATCTGGAATGTAATATAAAACAAGACTATGCAGTTAATGAATATCTATATGTATTATATGACAAAACAATACATGTTGTAAATCCTTTACAAACTAAACTTTATACATAAAAGTAAATATACCTTGCAAAACAAAAAACAAAACAAACCAGTTTGAATAACATTTATCATTGTCAGTGCCCTTTTACTCTGATAATGATGAGTTCATATATGTATAAATAAACAATTAAATATGAAAAATACCAACAAAACAAAGACTATCTATGGCCACAGTTTGTCTTTTTTTAATCAGACATAGTTTGTCTACTGTATCAGTGGAAGTATGCTAAAGAATGGTCTTTGTTCACATGGTGACCTTTGTTCACATGGTGATCTTTGTTCAAATGGTGACCTTTGTTCACATGGTGGCCTTGGTTCACTTAGTGATTTTAGTCCACTCATTGACCTTCATTCACCAAGTGACCTTGGTCCATATAAAAACCTCTGTTCACACAGTGACCATGATTCACTTGGCCATGATTTACAAGGTGTCCTTTTACACTAGTTAAAGTGATAATTGATCTTGGAAATGAAGAAAAATATTCAGTTCTAAAAATACGCAATATTCCAAGGTCTCTAACAAGTAACCACTAGACATTTTATGAAGAACCAGGTAACATTTTTATTAGCCTAAATGTGTATATTCCTTTTTTTTGCCTGAAGATTCCACAAAATCATTAAATAAATATGACATATAAGCAATATGCTTAGTACAGTCACATTAGAGTTTTAGTGTATGTAAAAACAAATTACACACTCCTACTCTATGTAAAGTTGTATTTAAACCAAAACACTTTTCAATGTGAATAAATCCGTTTTTAAGAGTAAATATTTATCAATATCTATCTACACCTGTCTTAAAATCTCATAAAATTTTTGTCATTGAATCAACCTCCATGCAACAAAAAATATTTATTAATTTGACGACAAACAATGTCGTATGCTAGTTGCCAAGGCAACCAGCAAACATTAAGAATAAATTGTGATGACTTCACTTCCGCTTCCTCTCACCATCATTACATGTTTAAGACCTTCAGTTAACACCTCAAGAAACTCCATATCTGCAGATATGTGAAGGAATTGTATTGTAAAGATGATTACAAGGTAATGTATACCACATCGACAAAACATTGCATTTAAATTCATGTTAGGAATAAAAAAAAATGTTTGTTTCTAGGTTACCCAACCTTCTTCAATTTTTCCCTGTGACCTTAGACTTTTTATTATAAGGCTTGAGGAATAGTACAATCACAGTCTCACCAGGTTAAATCATAGGAAAACTATAGATGTTGCAATCTTTTCTCAGGTGAGCAAAAAAGGGCCATCATGGCCCTCTTGTTTACATTTCCACACAAAAGTAATGTCAATAGCTTTACGTTGTTCGACATGACAAGTAATGCATTCATTCAAATTCAACAAGAACAGACAAAACAGACAAGAGCTATTTTAAGACAATGTTCAAAAATCGAAAATGATGGAGGAAGAATTCCGAAGCAGTGTAGATGCAGAGGTAAAAGTAGCATAAGTATAAGGATACAATGTAGTTCATTTTCTGTCTCTGTTGGGTTTCCAGTAAATGGAGGTAAGTTTGTGATAACAAGTTGTGCATCAGATGATTCACGTTGAATGACACTGTTGAGTTTTACTGCCGTGTGCATTCTGTCGACATTCTTTTTATTCCTTCAGGATAAAAAAGACATTGTGGATTCTGTCTCATTATTGATAATGCAACGTTGTTAATTACAGCGAATAAGTGTTCATGTATTTGTAATCAACATAAACTACGATAGGTCAACTTGAAAGTACACTTTCAGTTAAAGTACGTTAAATATAATTAATAACTAATTACATCCCAATTATGTAAGTAGGAAATATTTAAAAAAACGAATGTTTTCGAAGAAAAATAGAAAAAAGACCACACCGTCCATTGACGAATTTTCTGCGAAAAAATGAGTATGATAAAGGAGCGTTAAACTGAATGAATACTTGTGTAGGAGGAAGTGTCAAATGACTTAAAAGTTCGTGAAATGCGTCCAGAACATACATCGCAGCGTTTTATTCCTTCCTAAATTCAGACTTATAAAAACATATACTTACGGACCCATTGCGGGTGGACTACTGTACACATTTCCAATGTTCTTATTTACATTCTCGGCTATTTCTCCTAATGTATGAGGTGACTTTAGACTGGATGCGGTAAATGTAAATTGATTAAGTTCATGCGCTTCGTCATTTTCATGTACTCCATCTGGTTTATCATGAATGTCCACTTTAGATTCTAAATTAGAAGTGTGGTGATTTTTACTTGCGTCATCTGATGACGCCATATTAAGCTTCGCTTTCATCATTTCAATCCGTTGTTCCATCTGAAGTGTCCTTTCGTAAGCATCGATTGAAAGGTCTTCATCCGGCTATGTTATGAAATATTTTTAAAAGAATCAGCTGTAATCTCAGAGTATAATTTACTTTGGCGTTTTCATGGTGATTGTCCATTTGAATTAATATCAGAATAAATAATTACGTTTATGTTAATTCTAATGACATTCCTCTGACCTTTGCTCGGAAGCAAAGAACAGATTGTTATGTGAAAATAAGGAATAACGTGTTGGATTCTTATACTACTCTCATACATAAAACAAGATGTGATAGAGAGAATATTTTTTACAATAAAATATTATACCATGTCAACAACATCAACCACAGCTTCTATACGTAACTGGTACATAAACTTCTCCAAATCCTTTTTCATCTGAATATTGTTATCAGCTATTTCTGTTGACTTGTCAAAGGGAAACAACTCGAAACTTACGAAAAGTCTTCAAAGGATTTAGTGTCATTTATTTACGTTTATTTTGTCGATATTTTACTGATACAAAGTACAGTACTGCTGAATTTAGACTTAATCTGGACTTTCAAAAATCAATAACGTTATAGATACTTTTTCCATATATCTGAGGCCTAAAGCAAGTGCTGCAATAAACAAACACGTGATTATGTATAAGCATAAGCACTCGGTTTCCGTGATTTTTATACCCGTGCAGACGTTAATTTTTAATCTAAACACACCAAACAACACAAGTCTGTCTAAACGTCTATATGTCACTTCTGTGCTAATACACAGCGACATGAAGATTTTTTGACAGTCTGTACGGATATAAAAAAAAAACACGGAAACCGAGCGCCTATGCATAGGCCCTCTTGATAATCATTGATTTCACATTTCATTATAGAAAAATATTTAGATTTTTACGAATAAATCACAGACCAGTCCAGTTGAAGCAACAGTAAAAGGATACGTGCGACGGTGAAGATCCTTAGCTTGCATTTTTGCCATGTTTTATGCTGCTGTAGGAGATACGGCAGAAGCACTAGAAGGCCGTCATCTTTTACTGGAAGTTAAGAACTATAATTCATAGAATTAGAATTTAAACACAATATTTACGCAACAGATGAATTCCTCTTACAATCATGATGTACGTTAGCGCGTACCCACCGTCAAAAATTTTGTTGTCTCGTGTACAAAACAATGTATTGCGACATTGATAGAACCAGTGATGTTTTATACGATATTAATTGTTTCTGGAAGATTTTTTTAAAATCACAGTCACGTAAGATAAGGATTCGTATTGACTGTCTCTTTGTGCTTTATTTATCAATACGGTATTGCAGTGGTTTCTTTTCCTGATAATCTCATTATGAACAAGTTAAGCAGACAGTATGTAAACAATCAATTCTTGACGCAAGCATATGCATATACATGTACATACAGTTTATGAACTATCTTATACCACGGTCATTTTTTATCATTGATCTAGCAAAGAGATTTATATAAACTAAAGATTGGTTTCATCCAGCTTAGCCCATACAATGTACACATAATGCTATTTGATAAGTGAAATGTGATATTTTCCAGTGTTAGACCGATGACAAATCAAACATTTCACCGTCAACTCCAAATACAAAACCAAGCGAAATGAATCTCCCAGGTTAGTCCCGCACATGAATATCGGTAACTTGATGTTCTAGGTTAGTCCCAGACATGAATATCGGTAACTTGATGTTCTAGGTTAGTCCCAGACATGAATATCGGTGATTTCTCGAGGTATGTATTGATGACTCCATACCATGTAGACTGGTATAAATAGACATTAAAAGGATATGAACAATCCACCATACATCAATCGTGCCTTTCTTCTTTTCAGAAATCAGAGGAAATGTATCTGCGCCTTTCACAACCAGTAGTGCCATCTCTGCCGCGCGCACACATTCCATTGTTTCTGAAAATATTAACAACGAGTATAAGACTTGACTCATAGTGTTAGATAGATATAGCATATTTAATATTGGTGTAATACGATATACAGAGCAACATGTAATAAAAGACTACTGCACTGACGAGAACATCGTGATAACACAAACGGACGCTTAATACAGCATAATATGCCCAAAACCGCCACAAACAGACGCTGAAAATGCGTCTCCTAACGCGATAATTGTCACTCAATGAAGGTTAACAGTATTCGTATTTCTTATTGAACAATTGACATTTTCCTTTTAAAAAGGCTAACTTAGTTGGTATTTGGAATATACGTAATATCTTGTTTGCATTAATCTATACAGAGGCTTAAAAGGACAATGAACGAGAACAACCAAGAACAGCAGTTGTACAAAGGTTCAGAAAAATACAAAGGGAATGTTCACCTACCAACAAATAGTTGATGTGTGTTTTCATTCTGGTTGACTTTCCACCCATACGGCCAGCCAATGATAACAGAATTAGGCCTCAAGCCACCCAGACCTGCTGATTGTACCCTGAAAATAATAACGAATACAAATATCAATTATCAGCTAGACTGTTATTATTACTTACATAGAATAGTCAACATGTTCTTGCGAGAATCATAAGTTATATAACCCCTTGTCTCATAATACCGCATTTCCCCACATCCATCTGAAGCAGACGACTTTTGAAAACATAGTAGCAAAAGAAGCCATTGCTTGTAATGAGTGATGGCTTTTTGCCATACTGTTTTCCATTCTATCAGATAGAAATAACTAAATTCTCTTAAGTAAATTGGTGTCTTGTATATTTGCGTTGAATTTGGAAGAGCCGAAAGTAAACTTATGAGACAAATGGTTAAATAACTCTTACTGGTACTTGTACAGAGTCCAGGACAAACTCGTTAGGTTATCTGCTCGTTCATACATAAATGATAAATGTACAGAGCAGAAGTAAAACGCGGAACAAATATGAAATAAAATACATATTCATCTTTTAACTTAGATGTAAAATTACTGTGAAAGAAAGAAAGAAGTGACAAGCATTATATCTAATTGAAACAACCATTCGTAATTAAATGCAAGCAAGATTGGATTTGTCATTGATATACCACAGATTATACACGTGTCTATTTGTATGTTTCGACTTTTATCCATATGTGTAGGCCTAAATATGTCTTGTATGTTTCGACTCTTTCCGTGCGTATTACAATGTCTTTATGTTAGTGTATGTGTGTCTGATTTTGAATGTAAATATCTATCAAAGTGCTAAAGAAACCTACATGTGACACAAACCACTGGTTATATCATTGGCAACAACAATGTCTTTGAAACCTTTAACTCCGACTGTGTCTATCAGTTTCTGTAAACCCTAGAAATATGAACAAATGTTGAATCAATACAAAGTAAAACCTCGATAATTAGACCACCTATGGGACCAGAAAAGTCGGTCGTAATAATGAGTAGGTCTCATTATCAAGTTGAATTGTAGGGGAGTTATTGAAGGCCGTTCCTAAAATAATAGTATGTAGTCGTTATAACAAGAAAATGATTTCTAGAAAACCACAAGCAAAAATCCCACCCTCCCTAAAATACATGTATTACCTTTCCATAAAACCTACCCGGTAACACGCAAACAAAAAACAAGGGACAAAACACGCGGGGTACAGCTTCGGGACGGTTTGCAGGCAAAAGTTTGACGGGCCCAGCCTCACACTTACCATCGGAGAAACAAATAGAAAAAAAGAAAAACATTCAATACATTCATAACCCCTTGTATGTAAAAAGTCGATTGCTCTAGCACTCTCCATCATAATGCCAGAACCAGACACAACTGACAGAACAAAAATTATGGTATGAAATTTAAAATCTATTTTCTTTGTAATAAATTCCGTTCATATTGTTCTATATCAACCGAAAATTTATACAATTTTTACGAATCAAAGCAGTAACATAATTATGTGTACATGTACTTCCCAGAAATATCATTAGGTTTTTGATAAATTACGTCCCACATCGCGTTACTTCACGTCAGACGCATTTTGGAAATACATGTAGATTATGGACGCACTGAAGTAAGCCCGTAATGTTTTAGGCGGGTGGGGTGATGTGGGTGACTAACAACTATCAAGTAAATACCTGTTTCGCTTCTTTAACGTCATCACGTTTCGTCTGAAAAGTTCCTTGCAAAACACTGCACAATACAGTCAGTCCTTTCCCTGGAATGTTCAGGGGCGGTATGGGTTGATTATAACGTATTTAAATATTAACTATTGACAATGATTGATAATATTCGAATTTGAATAAAATATTAGGATTGTTTATTGATTATACTAATAAATATTACAAGCATTTGTTATATACATGTACATGTATTTGAAAAACATTCTGAACCCTAAATGCATGAAATCCCCGATAAAATTTGGTTGGGCTCACTATATTGATTCAAAGACTTTAACACAAATCTTGTGATCAAAGACATGTTGTTTGCACGTCAGTGTTGTTTTATGGTCAGTCCAGGATTACATTTCCTGTACGCTTTTTTTTTTCTTATATATTCTCGTACACGCACGTTGTGGCAGCGTTAAATGTCGCAACCGCCGCTAAATGTCGCAAAATCTTCTGCCGTTAAAAGATGCAATTTTAACGTTAAATGTCGCTTTTTTCCGCCGCTAAATGTTGCATCCCTACCTTTAAATGTCACAAAGCGTATTTTCAGAGGAGACTCAAAGTAGTTGGTGGGATTGTACAGTTTTAATCGTTTGGGAATATTTAAGACTATTTAGTTGATAAATGAATTCAAATCTTGAATAACGGAGGCTTATTCACTTGTTGGAAAATAGAAAAATATTACTGAAGATATTGCACGGTGACCTATTTTTCTTTGTTATATCAGATTGATAGATTGTTCCGTGAGTTTTCATTGAAATGGTTCTTTCTTTTTCTTTAATCTTCAAAAGATTGGCTGCTCCCAAGAATTGTCATTGCTTTTGAAAAAATCTCACGACAAATCATTTTTATAGAATCCTTTAAAAATATAAAGGTTCCAAAAATCTGTCCGCTCCTTTATGAGATACTAATTTTGGACCTTATGGGTATAAATCCTTAAGTCGATGACATTGTATGACCGTTTCATGCTGTATTGCAATTTCATTTCACAATCAACATTTTCACATATGTAAGCCAGAGGAGAATAAGCATGCATCAACATTCAAATTTCTGATAAAGAATGAAAAGACTTTTTAAAGTAGACTTCATAGTATTAGACCTTTCTGTTTCCTTGAAATAATGCTTTATAAATATATTTGAGCAAGAAATGTAATACACAACGTTTCAGAGAAAATAAATAAAGCAACATTTAACGGTGCCACACATGTCATTAATTGACTATGATAAAATGACGGTGTCAATATTATTAAACATAACTTAGAGGAGATATACAAACACTCACCGGCTTTTAGTTGTGCCGCCAGATGAGCCAGTCTGTCATATTTAGGTCTCAGTTGATCATCAAGTTTGCACAGTAACAATAGCTGTGGTCTAATACAACAAATAGAAATTGTGTATATGAACTTATTACTGTAATGCCTCGATAATGAGGTCACCTTCGAGACGCAAAAATCAGTCATAAAAATGAGGTGGTTTCATTACCACGTTAAAATATAAGGGAGTTATAAAAAGCCGATTCGAAAACACATACAGTAAAACTTCGTTATTACGAGCATCGACATCTCGTGCACCGATCTTATCTCGAGAAGTTTTTAAAGTCCCTTCAATATTTGTTCTTAGTTGTGTGTAATTTTCAACCAACAAACAAATACCTCGTTATTACGGGCACCACTTTCATCTCGAGCATTTAGTCTGTTCCGATGACGCCTCGAGATAACAAGGTGGTCGTAATATTGCGGAGGTCGCTATGTCAGGTTCTACTGTATAAATACATACCAGAACATTATCGTTCTACAAATTGTAATGTGATGAGGAATGTAAATGTTGAATAATTACCCGTACATATTACACTATTTTCTGCATCCATAGTACTAAGTACATGTAAACAATAAGCATACAGTGCAACCTCTCCAAAGCAACATCCTTTGGGAGAAGCCAAATTATGTTGTTATTGTTAAGTGGTTGTTGCTCTAGAGAGGTTAAATTAATAGTTAAATCGTACAGTGGGAAAAATTCATGCTGTTGTTAAAGGGAGGTTGTTGCACAAGAAATGGCCACTCTGGGGAGGTTGCAATGTACATGTGGTACAGTGATATTGTAAATATTGTTATGCTCTTCGTTCACAGAGATAAATAAATAAATAAATAAATAAATAATGAAATGGGCTAAAAATATCACACTAAATCTGTAAGCGAGTATTTCATTGGTTTAAACGTTTTAAGATACTTTTGAAAAATATGAAACATGCATTTTTGTTGTATCAAAATTCGTTTCACATTACCTCCAGTTCTTTGTATGAGGTGGTGTTTGTTGAACTTTTAACAGACTGTATCTGGCCAATGACATCGCCATTCCTCGGATTCCATCTCCCCATTCTTTCTCAGCTCTGGAAGATATGCGCGGTGAACAATAACAGAACAGTTAACGCTAAAGACTTATATAACCAGTCGTAAAAATATTTGTTTCTGGTTACGTGCTTATTAAAAATAGGGTTGTCAGGTAGGTATGAATATTTTTATTACATGTATTATCATTGAAAATCACTGTTGAGATTATTTATAAACGGAAAAGTAAAAAAGTGAGACAGCAGGTGTACCGTTCTTCGGGCCTAATAAAAAGTCTAGGGTCAGAGGGATAAGGATAGGTTGGGTAACCAGAAACAAACAATTATGGCTCTGGAGACTCACTCATGGTTTAATCATTTTTATTTTGGACCTGATGTTTTCTTTATGTTGTTCTACATGCTCGCCAAAGTAAAAACAACAAAGCGAACGCTTCAATAAAGCGTGAAGTGATACGGTAATTAAATAGACAAAATAATGAACGTGTTCAAAAGAGGTTGCTGTATTTTGGAAAAAAAATCTTTTAAGATATCAGATCTTCAGATTTAATTTCAATAAAGTCTGAATGGCAGAAATTAGTATTTGAATGTTGTATAAACAGAGTTTGCGCCCCTGTCTCAAAACTAAAGCACCTGATTGGTTGATTCTTAGCAGAGAAAGGTCATCAATGATGTGGGTGAAAAAGGGAGAATGGTCTGGGTTTGATTTTCGTGGCTGTAGATGGATATGACTGTGGAAAATACTATTAACAACAATTCGAGTTTTTAACTCAAGGTCACAATAATAAACAAATAAGTCAATTGCAGTAAAACCTCGATAATGAGACCACCTTCGGCCAGATAAATCGGTCGTAATAATGAGGTGGTCTCAGAATTAAATTGAATTATGAGGGAATTATTGAAAGCCAGTCCGAAAATAAGCGGTGGTTATAATGAGGGGGTTGTAATATTGAGGTGGTCGCTATTTTAGGTTTTACTGTATATTTAATTGATTAAAATAAATGTGTTCTACAATTAGCTTTATTCTTACCCTTTGTATTCTATATATTTATAGATTCCTCCAGCCATGGCGAATGCTACAAGAGCGTAATACCAACTTGATATAACCATTAATGTTGTACATAGACCTACCCCAATCAGAGATAACGTCCTGTGTAATAAACAAATACAAAATAAATACTAGTAGAACCTTCATTTTTTATCGTCAATTGGAAAGTTGCTATTACCACAAATAAACACATGCTTAGCTACCTCGATGATGGTCACATAATCAACATATAAGGGTTCTTAAATTACATTCTACTTTGTACTAATATAAATATCCGGAAGTAGTTACATGCACCATGTTAAAACAAGTTTTGTAGCTATTTCAATACTTTGCATGTAAACCTACATCTACATCTCAAGCATACAAAAATATCATACTTGTGTGGTAGATTGAGATAAAAACATTGCATTTAACTGCATTGATCAAGTCAACATGGATGAAGTTTTAATAAAGTGACCACTGTACCCATCGCTAAAACAAATCGGATATATTTTACAAGAAGGGTCAGGTGCTCTTCTCAAGACAATATGAATGATAAATAGGATACGTAATATCAAAATGTGAATCTTACCATATTTTGATAAGCTATGCTTACCAATGATAAAATCTGTACCGTGGCCTCCAGCTTGGCACTCGAAGTAATGTTTGTAATGCACATGCAAGATTGACAAACAAATAACACATTAAGAAAAACCTGAAAATGAAGTTGTATAATTTTAATTATAAATCGGTCTTTTTTTCACTGGAGATTAACGTTGTACCAAGAGCTAGTGTCATTTGGTGATTTTCCAGCTTTAAAAGTGGAGGAAGCCCCCAAGCTTACACCTTGGAAGAGCCACCGACCTCCCGTAAGCTAGCTGTACAGCTTCCTGTAGGTGAGGGGCTAGTGACTACTAGTCAGAGACCATAACCACTCAGCCACGGAGATCCTTAAATCGGTCTTCAATTAAGTATTTTAGATATAAAGACATGAGCAGTGCTGTATGTCAAATCTACCTACCACGGATGTAAATATTACAATTTGTCATCGCTTGAAACTGTGTTAAATTATTTATCTATCAATTCTTAGGGACGAAACCTGGTTGTTTTCCAGATTTACCTGTACAATGTATGCTCTGCATTAACTTAAAACGTTACGGGAAATATTTCCCATTTGAAAATGTCCAAATGGGAAACTCTTTCGTCATAAGTAAATATACTCGTAGTCTGGTTGTCTTAATTTGCCCATAAGTGAATATCATACCAAGATAAACATATATATATGGCCATCTGTCCTTAGAGGTCATTTTCTCAATTCCTTGAGTGATCACAAAGCTGGACTGCATTCAAAATGCAGCAAAGTTAGATAATCGGTGTTTAGGAATTATTCATCAAGCTATTAACATAAATTTAACAATTATAACATCCAGTTCGTGGGGTCAACTATAGATCCGTATTGAATTCAACAGCTGGATATCGATGTATAAAATGTTTCAATTTTGATGGAAAGTTTTATTCGCTTGCGTTCGATTTCATTCCATTAATCAACGCCACTTCACTAAATGTGCATTTGTGTATTTATTTAGTGGTGTTTTATGGCGCATCGACAACTAATGGTCATGCAACGCGCATTAAAGTTTTAAAAATAATAATGATAAGTTATTTAATAAGATAATGTAAAAATGAGAATGAAGGGGATATGAATTAGTTAAGAATTGGACTGTTGCAACAATAAGGGTGTATAATAATTTGCAAAGTTAAAAAGAGTGTATAAAAAGTTATCACAGTTTATTGTAAAGTCCGATTTCCTTCAAGTAGTTGACCATTACTTCAGGTGAAACGTGCATTTGTGTACATAAAATCATGCATGAAGAACTCACATTGTAATAATAGGAGTCACATGATCCAAGTTTCCCACAAGAACTCCAGCTTCAGCAATAATTACGGTTAGTAAGAGAGCAAGGAATGGTTCCCCGCGTCGTGTTCTGCCAAATATACTCAGGAAGGGAACCACGTTATCCTTTGCGATGGCGTAAAGCAGTCTTGGAGCGCCTAAAATTTAAAACAAGTCAGTTGCTATGATTTTGTTGATTAATGAAAAATTGAGATTTTCAAACAGTGAAGATCGTTCAGGATTTTAAGTTATATGTGTGTAAATGTGTACGTTCGTATTATATTAGATAATAATCTGTAAAAAATGATGATTTTTTAATACATGTGTAAGTGATTTTACCGTTTATTGACTGGAGTCCGGCGCCAATTGTGGAAAGAAATGAACCAACCAGAACCATCCATTTAGTTGGCCAAGCGGTGTAAGCTATAACTAGTCCGCCTCCAAGACTTTCCCCGAGTCTGAAAACACAATACACAAATGAAATATCAGTTCAACTAAAATCCGTGACATTTTCATCGGAATGTTTTATTAGTTCCACCATAATTACGTGAGTGGAGAAAAACATTGTTTTGTAGACTGTAGTTCCATTGTAATTTAATGGGTAACTTTGACCCGCATGTTTTCACGTTACGAAATGAGGACGGCATTGATTAAAAAGAATGATTAGGTATTTGTAACATTGTGCCCATTGAACAAGCAGCACCTTCGCACTTAAAGACGCTATATTTACTACGCATAGTTTAACTCCTCATACCGCACTCCCTGAAAACCAGAATCACAGGATTTTAAAGAATTCCTAATTTTCTCTTCTTTATTCAACAGTTCTTGAAAACCGGTATTCTCGAAAAACGGAACTTTTGGCCCTGTCCAGAAGGGGTCCAGTTTTTAGGGGTTATACTGTACATATATTACTCGTACACATGATTTATAAAGTATATAGAATGTAGATATGTATTACATACTTGTCTCGTAGTAGATCCCCTTCTATTCCAGCAGCAAAACAAAGCACACAAGATAAATCTTATTTAGGGGCTAAGGAAATGTTCGCCTGCTGTATATTGAAGTGAATTAATAGTGTTTTACGGCGCATCGACATGAGTATATACATGAGGGCATTAATTAGTGATAATTACAATAAAACCTCGGTGATAATGAGTCTATTCTTGGGACCCGAAAATTGGTTGTAATAATGAGGTGGCTTCATTGTTAAGTTGAACTATAGTTGAATTAGTTGAAATCCGGTCGAAAATGTGTGATCATTATAAGAAGGTGATTGTAATGTGAGGTTTTACTGTATATCAAATATTCATCTGTCATAGACCCCAATCAGTCCGTACAATGAGTTAAATTCAACGAATATTCTTTAGTGTGTTAATTGATTGAAGAATACCGTGCATGAAGAAGGATACAAACTGCGGAAGTAGACAATACAGCAGCTATAGTTCCACTTGGGATTGATTTTTGTGCGTCCTTCAAATCACCGGACATGTTGGATCCCGTCATGATGCCTAAATATGGCAAAAAAAAACAATAGTAAACATTACGATTTCCAAGTAGCTATTGCCATTACATAATTATGTACTTAAAGTGATACTCAGATTGCAACAAAACTAATTAAAAACATCACAATACAATATCCATGGATTGTTATTTTCGAGTTTTTACAAAGATAAGATACAAATAATAAATGTGTAGTCTAACAATAAAACAAATGAAGTTGATTATTACGCTTGTTAAAAAGACGATGCAAATCATGCAATCCAAAAAGTATATGATTTAAGAGAAACATTGTGTCACCGGAACGGGGATGATTGTTACCTGTCACTGATGGGAAATAAATAGCCAATAACACGGTAAACGTGGAAGTTAGATCAGCCACAATCTCACCATGATCTCTGTTCCCTGGTTCTTTCATACCAATTAAGTTACCTTTCTCAGTGTATCGATGTGGGATGTTGACTAAAACGACAAATATGAACACATACGTAAGCAAAGATTATTCTGCCATCGTTTCATGAAATCTCAATGTACCAACCCATACTCACACTCAAAGATTTCTTATATTCATCTAAAAATGACAAAAACAGACGCTGAAATTAGTATCAAATCATTTACAGAGCCGAGTATGTATGAAAATTTGGCATCTTCATTTTTAGATTCATGTAATAAATTATCAACTGGTGCAAAAAAATTATTACTGAGAATTAATATTTCACACGGTGTTTTAAGATGATGTCTACTTTCTGAAAGCTTGAATTTATTGGCGAGAAATTCCTGACTTGCACAATTAACCTTGTCTGGCAAACAAAGCTCACTTGATAAGTTATGTGACAGACAATTGGTAAAAGTTATTTACAGTCAAACCTGTGAACGAAGGCCATCCTTGGGAAATACAAAATGTGGCCTTTTTGATAGGTGACCTTTACTTGGATGTCAGTTCGTTCTAAATAATCAATGATGGTTTTCAAAGAATGGCCTTTATTTGCAGGGTGGCCTTTATTCGGAGGTGGTCGCAAACGCAGGTTGGAGTTTACTACTGAAGTTTGAGTACATACCGAAAAAATTTCCACTCGCCAATCCTGGCATTCCCGCCTTTAATGTAACATTATTCTCCAGAAAGTACGGATCGCAGACTGTCTGATTGAGTTCATTTAGACTACAATAGTTGTTGTAAATAGGTCCAGTCTCGTTTTTTGTACACATCATAACTCCGTCCACTGATACAGACGCTAACGTCAACAAGCGGTCACCAAGGTAACAAATCCTGAGGATGAGGATAAACATAAAGTGAATTTTATTGAATACATATACAGTAAATAAACACAAGTTGTACCTTTGAACCATGTGGTAATCTATATAAAATGTCACCAATTAACGAAGTATATATTTGTGAAATTACATTCATGAAGATGACTCAAACTTCCTGGATTCTACATTCTGACAAAACTAAAGATTTTGAGACATTCTAATGCCAACCAACTAACAATTATTAAACTTACTCTCTACCATAAAATGTCACTCACTAAGTTTCTCAGAAATGACTTTTATGTATAAAAAAAGAATGGTAACTTGAAACCCGGAGATCCGGTGCGCGGCAGGTCATATCCTTCTATGACAATTTGACAAAAAATATCGATTTTCCTCCATTTGTAGAGAAGTTGTCAGCTCCTTGTGGGAGGATAAGTTAGTACTGGTTAGTATGCAGTCCAGGAAAACTGGTTAGGTAAACCGGTCGCCGTATATAACTGAAAAATTGTTGAAAAGCGACGTTAAATCCCAGTGACAATAAGTCGCATAAAAACAAAAAATGATAATAAAAGCCCGTACTTGACGCTGGTATCCGGCTTTGCTAGAAATATCCCAATGTATATACAAATGATGGAGATGATGACACAGAACAAGGAGAATGGACCAAACTTCGCCACAAAATGTACGCCAATGAAACATATGATAAATATCAGGAACAGGAGAATAGATCCGTACAGTCTGTAGTTGTTTAAAGCATTGGATAAGATCGTCACATCCCCAAACAGGGATATTTGTGGAGCGATAAAAGTCTGAAACGAAAAAAAAAACATTTGAAAACTCCTTCATTTCAGTGCTCTTAATTTAATACTTATCAATCAGTACAATTAGTAAAATTTCAATATTTACGCACTAGAGTTTTCTTAACAATCATTTGTGTTTATTTTTGTTGAGCCAAATATTTCAAGGCAAATACTTACTACTAGAATTTCTATCGCACCAATGACGTACATTGATCCAGCAACTGTAAATCCTAAGTAGAACAGTATGCCAACAGCCCCTCCAAATTCAGGGCCTAGAGCACGTGATATCATAAAGTACGACCCTCCAGCCGGTACAATCCCATTTGTTGCTATGGCACTCATAGATATAGACGTCAACGTTGTCTGTAGAACAGCAAGTCTTTAGTATCATGTATCAGTAAATTAACAAAACACACGGTAGAACTCATGCCAACATCGGTTTTTATGCGTTTTGACAGACACAGAATTGTCACTTATACCGACAAGGTCGGGTCTTTCTGTTACTAGTACATATGCATGTATACTATGAGCTATTTAATACATATGATGGTCTCCCGGGCTTGTTCTCACACAAAATTTGAGAATGTCATAAGATAATATTTTTTTCAATGATCAAGTATTTAATCAGCAAGTAGAACAACATAGGAAAACAACTTTAAGATATATTACCGTACAACAACACAGGAATATAATAAGAAATCCTTCTATAGTCCCCGCCATACCGACAATCCACGTGACCCGGATAAATATAAGTACGCCAAAAATGTTCTGTATTGTTGGTAAATACACACCAAACATTGTACCGAGCTTTCTCTACAAAACAGAAATAATAACAACAAAATATGAATGACTAATTTGTATAATAATTTGCTTACTATCAGTAAATATATTCAATCAAATCTGACTTGACGACCTCCTGTAAGTGAAGGGCACCCTGTCAACAACGGTTACTCTTTAGAATGCATGTATTCATGTAATAGACTAAACTGGTCCCCGTTACATGTGGCAATGCACCAAAGGTCTACTTCGTCTCTTCCTTTGGTGGCTTTTGCTGACGGGCTTGGCTGACTTGTGAAAAAAGGCACGAATTGAAATCGTTCGACATAAACAGTGTTTTCACATTACAGATCTTGGCTGTAAAATCGTCGGCTTATTTCAACCACCCCGAAACTCAATTTTTGGCAATTTGAGATTTTGTATCATTTTTTTCGGCTCGATGGGCTCTTTACAATGATCATACTTACCTGCTTGTAGATCTATCCTAAATAGGGTTAATCACAATTCCACAAACCCGTAACTGAAAAAATGGCATACGGGTTTGCAGAAATAACACGACGAAATGTCTCTGACATTTATCCATACATGAATATTCAAACCTGTGGTTTCTGATACATGAATATTCAAACCTGTGGTTTCTGATACATGAATATTCAAACCTGTGGTTTCTGATACATGAATATTCAAACCTGTGGTTTCTGATACATTAATATTTAAACCTGTGGTTTCTGATACATGAATATTCAAACCTGTGGTTTCTGATGCATTAATATTCAAACCTGTGGTTTCTGATACATGAATATTCAAACCTGTGGTTTCTGATACATGAATATTCAAACCTGTGGTTTCTGATACATGAATATTCAAACCTGTGGTTTCTGCTGTGTTTCTTCGTCCTGTTCTAACGGTTCACTGAATGAAACTTTCGTTGGACTTCTTTTCAGGAGAGTAGACATAGCACCTTTGTTGACGATGTCATCCTGTCAAACCAAATAAAAAAGTATCAAATAATTATTTGACAACAGTTTGGAAAGAATGCTTTTTTAACCAGCTTGTCAATTAATACAAACGAAACGGCATGACAAAAAAATAAATAAAACATGCCACAGTGTTTATCACAAGTTTCCATCAGACAAATTGTAAAACGATATTATTCAGAATCCAAATGCATAAATATTTTACATGCCTCATACAGCGCCATTCCGGATGTCGGCGGTCCGTCTTCAGTATCAACTTTATCGTCATCATCATCGCCTACTGTGAATATTAAATTCAAATATTTTGTAAGTTATTTTACGTAAAGTAAGGGCTAATTCGATAATTGGAAATAAGTTCACTTTTTACTTAAAAAAATACTTTGAAATTATTGATATTTACACTATGTGCACCCGTAGCTGTAGCTCCAATAGTAAAAATACATTTAAACAATAAATACTATACTCAGTAGAGACAAAATATTACACGCAGAAGTCTGAACAACTCATGTAATTTGTGCCTATCAAAATGCATTTATACTTACTATGAGTATTATTCAACAAATCATTGCTTGTTAGTTTTTGTGTGCAAGCTCTGTTATTCGCGCGGTCAAAATTAAAGCAACGCACAAATTAAACCTACACTTTTACGCAGAGTGTATAGTTATCATAAAAATTAATGACTTTTTAAAGAATTCGGCATGGTGTTTATGTCAATTCCAAAACTTGGCCTAAACCCCCATCCATCAAACGAGATTAAAATGAGCGAAAATCAACACGAATTCCAATGAACAAAATTAATGACGATGGTAGTCGTTATTATTACAATACTGTGCACAAAAATACACGAACACTCACACTCCATGAATGTGTTAGTTTAATTGTTTAAGAGAAAAAAAACGGCGAGCTGAAGCATCTGTCTCATTGAAAATGATCTCAGAGTCTAGTGAGAGTCTCATTGAAAATGATCTCAGAGTATAGTGAGATGGATTGAAATTTAGTTGAAAATGACTGAATGATTGTATGACTGTATAGTGTTTAGTGACTTGTTAAGAAGCGATTGTGTGAATGGTTGTCTAACCATACACAATGTACGTAGTTAGTTTAAAAAATAAAATTCAATTAGTTGTATAATTATTTCGTTTAATGTATATAGTGGCGTGTTTAGAAAGCGACTACCATCTATCTTAAACGTAACAGTGCTCTGCTGTCTATGGATAGCCACTTTGTCTTCTGAAAAAATACACGTATTTACATACATATACGCATTACTGTTAGAAAGTTGCTTAAACATTAATCAATTGAGAATACTTCTTAAGAATTTGCTTCCGAAAAGTATGTGTCCGTTTATAATTAAGCATGGAAGCGTGGTGTAAAAAAGTTCATCATTCCTACATAAATTGAATTATTCTCTATAGCGTATAGACAAAGGCGGTATACATGAATGAGTATGTCTTCATAATGTCTTAGGCATTAATTAATTTATTTATTGATGTACGTAATTGAGAATTGGTTTACATTCGATCAGTCAAAGCACATTGTCAATTTACCTTCTATGTTGATTGCAGTGTCTGGGGTTTTGTCAAGTAAACTATCGTCAGCTTTCTCCACCACGAATCTGTCATTGTGATGTTCAGCCATTCTCCCTAACTGGTCAAACAAAACAAACTCCTAGATGTCTACAATTAGTTGTTTCACTGCAATGAATGTATATCAAGGTTCATTTTTTCTGCTCTGTAATTTAATGTGGCATATTTCTGCATACACTTAGCGATTTAATTTTCTCGAAAGCTTTCTATGTTTTCGCGAAAATATTTTATCGTCCACTTAATACGTGCGTTTACTGACTGGTGAAGAATTCTGATCATGAAAAGTTATTGAAATTTCTTTTCATTGGAAATGTCTTTGTTTTTCATGAAAATCTGGTAGACTTTCGCGAAAAAATATTCTGATTATCTAATGCAGAAACAAGCCACCATACATGACTTTACGCGAATCCGCGATTATTTAAATATCCATTCTTCTGTATCATGTTTGCATTTTGTTGTTGTGAGTGTTTTTTTTTTCACATAACGCTATACTTTAATGGCGTTTATCGCATGACACCAACCAAACATATACTCTGCAAGTAATTCCGTGTCCACTTTACGAATGAATGAATCAGCTTTAATTGAATGAGAATGTTAACACGTATGTCTTGTTAATAACCCAAAAAATATTATTTGTAATTGACACAGACAGCGTAGCATATACAACGTAATAATCCACTGTTAAATTACCATGAATGCATTAGTAATATTATTGGAAAATGTCTCAATAATATCATGGTTACAATGATTATCGACAAATGTATACAATGTTTATTTTCAAACAGAACATTCGAAAACTAAAATAAAAAAAAACAATTATGACAAAAACATGGTTATATCCAATTTATTCCCGCAGTATTTTATTATATTCAATTTTGAGCATTCAAAGCCATAGACATTAATTAATACTTAATTATATTTAAAAAAAATCACTTACATGTATTCGTGTTTGGGTTTATGTCTCTTGGTTCCTATATTCCATATTAACAAGGTGACCCTCCTGCATTAAATAGCTTATTTTAAATTTTAAAGAACAATGGATCTTAATCTCTGTCGTCCTATATAAAATATCGACCAATATACCAATTTGTGTATGATCAGTCAACGCGTTAACATTGATTGTTGTACCCAAAAAGATATACTAATGTATATAGTAATAATTGATTGTACAGATATTGAAAAAATGTATTTGATTGACTTAATAAGCATTTATTTACGTTTGGTGTGTTCGTACCTCCTCAGTTTAAACACTTTGCTATTAAAACAACTGAAATAATAAATAAATGAATAAATAAATAAATTCTAGAACGTCGTGAGTAAGGTGGATTATAAACCTAATCCAGAATGTATTTACATAGAGTTAATCTAATTTGTCGAGAAATTTAATGAATTGTTTATAATGCACAAATTGGTTTTTAAGTGCAAGCAGTCACTCGTCACCAATTTGACTATGCCCCGTCTAAGCTATGGAAGTATGTTCAATTCCTTTATGGCGTCTGGTATATCCTCGCTGCATGATATTGTACTAGTCATCCATTAAAAGCAGACCTATGTTAAGTGTAGGTCTTTGATTTCAAATGAACGTTTTCTTCTTTATTTGAACCAACCAAACTAATGGGTCCCCTACTAAATATTTAGATAACACATTATTTTTACGAAAATAGATAAATACAACACACAAAATACCAACCTGTACATCTATTGTCAAAAACTATGAGATCGTAAAGGACACATTAGGCTAATTTTGATTAAGACCACTTTAGCCAATCTAAGAGTTAAATACATTATACGAGGTTGGAAATATGCATTATTATGCAAAAAAACTGAATTTATGTGAATCAGTGATGAAAGTCGTTATAACATGAAGCTGTATGAATTCGTATTTTTTTTGTAATTCAGTCGTTTATCTGAATGTCTAATTATGATTAAAGATTAAGCGGGATTAACAGACCCAATCCGTAAAAAATATGGGAAATAGCACAAATTTATTTCCTGGTTTTGAATTTGCATATATTTGTTTTACTAACTTTTTGGCTTTATCTATTTTTAAAACTTAAGCTTTTGCTATGACGTTGAAACAATACTTGTAGTTTAAAACGGGTGTGACTTTCAAAACTCAACAAGATAAGTAACTCGTATAACCATATCGCCATAATGTAATTGAGTTACTTCCCTTAGTCAGAAAAAACATTTCTTTACTGACCTTTCCTTTAACCTTTAATCGATAGTTATATTTGATAGGTATAAACAAATATTTAATGAAAAGAAACCAAGCTTTAATTTTATTCGGTCTGTATATTGTATATTTTTAATATTAAGAATATAACCGAGAACAAATATATATAAGTACGCGACTGTCGCGACTGGTTCCCATCCTCGGTCGGCGTTCGAACAATGCATCGGGAAACAGCAGTTCAGTCATGGCAGCCTTAAGACGAAATATTAACCGCACTGCATTTTCATTGCAGTTTCTATACAAACACGAGACAAGAAGAGCATTTTCAGGTTTGCATATTGAATTCAAAGATTTTATCTGTAGATTTTCGTATTTACAAGTAATGTCACGCATTTCCTATTGTGTTTACGACCATGAAAACATTGTTTTTATATATTTCTTTATTTGTCCTTCCACAAGTCATAACATTAATAATTTCATTGGAGATGTAAAACATTTGTTTGTTGTTCTGATCGATTTGCTCAGTAATTATAAATACAAAATGTTTTGCTTCAGTTGCAAGGTGCAGAAAAATTTCAACGAAGTTTGTATCATACAATGTTATTTTTGTGTAGTTTGTTTTTTGCAAAAGTTAGTTAGCATTAATGTAACTTACTGCAAGCCCATTTATATTTTGCCTGTTACTAAATTTACAAATGAAACTATTGTATCTCATTGCATTTACATCTTGATTTATTTTTCAGGTTCATCAAGTCTAATGGTAAGTTCTTTAAAATCGTTAAAAAACAACCAACACAAAAATTTTATGGCTGATTTACCTCCATTAAGAATAAATAATGCATTCCTGATCAGGTATTGATCCCAGGCTTCCTGAAAGTTGCCATACCGTCGGACATGTCTGGCAAATTTCCAGCAAGTCCAATTACATTTTGACGAAAACCAGACCAAATATCCGACAGTCAGGCATGATTTACAGCATTAAATCACTTATTTATAAACATAATATATTTGGTCAAACAAATTTTAATTTGGTCAGACAGAAATTCTAATTTTGCCTTACCAAATGTCAGGCAGTATTCCAGCATTTTCGAAAAGCCTGTGATCCTATGATAGTGGCTGACTACAGAATAATCATATCTTTAATGTTGAAAATTCCATAGTTTAGTAGAACAGTAGTCATACTTTTAAACATTATTACTTGTGGAGTGATGTGAACAGAAGAAGCCCATCTTGTTTATTTATATGCATGCACACTTGTCTGCTTTTACCCAATGTTGTGACCTACGTAGTTAAAAGTTTAATTTGATTAAATTCGGAATGAGTTTGTTGATTATATTCTTGTCAAATCAAAAGAAAGTTAAACTTTACAAATTGAAAAAAATACATTTATAATGCCATCTATTTTCTGAGTTATGTGTGTAATAGGATTGATTATGCACCAGTTTGTTACATGTTTCTTGTTGACACTTGATAATTATCAGCTGATATAGTGTAACTGATTCAATTTGTTTACTGAATTTGAATTTTTGTCCAATTCAGGATCACTGATGTTGAAGGTCCATCCTACATTAAATATAAAAGACATGATGGTTTTCTCTCAAAATAGAAAATCTGTGTGTGAGTGTCCAAATAATGGAGGAGCTTGGATCCTGTAATTCTGATATTTGGATACCTCCTTTTTAACCATTCTTCAGTTCGGTAAAAAATACACTTTGCCTTGAAAAAGTCATTTGTAAGAGATGAAAATAATACTCAAGAAATAAAAACCTGTAATAATAAAGTTATATTTCATATAAATTTCAGGCTGGAAAGGTTGGTTTTATTGGTCTGGGAAATATGGGAGGTCATATGGCAAGAAATCTCATTAAGAAAGGCTATCCTCTCATTGTTTATGATGTTTCTAAAGATCTAGTCAACAGTCTTAAAGAATCAGGTAATTTCAGTGTAGCAACTATACATGCCTCATTATGCAATTTGAGACCTTGGGTCATAATTTTCAGTTTGTCATATTGCCAAATTGCCTAAAAATTATATGAAAGTAAGGGATTAAAGAGTATTACAATATCATTGTTGGTAATAGGCTAAAATTTGTGTTTATTAATCAAAGGAGGGGCTGCATATACTGGTGCAATAAAAATTCAAAATAACATTGAAGGCATACCATTGCATGTTGTGGCATATAAACATTTTTGTGTCAAATGGGGTGTCTTGGTGTAATCAGAATAATGTGTTACCACAGGTTCATAATGGTCTCCTCATACCATTGATTGGAATTTTTTTATATAATTTATCCATCTCTGAGGCAGGTTCAGGATTTTGTTTGAAAAGAGCATAAGCCATGAAGGCTGTGCAATATTGCATTTATCTAATATCCAGAAGATCCAATAGCGAATCCTAGATGCTGGTAGATATATTTCTTGAGCAATATTTTGGCTTTATATTTATACTATTTATCATGATCGTTTTTATTCCTGGCATGGATTTTTCTGTTATGCTTGCCAGGGGTTAGATAGGAGCCTCCATGGCTATGTGGTTATAGTCTCTGACTGGTAATCACTAGCCCCTCACTGCTGTTCGTTCGAATCCCACCTAGGACAAGAAAGAAGTTTTCTTGTGAAGGTGTCATCCAGTTTGTTACTGATGGTCAGTGTTTCTACCCTGGTGTATGCCTGGGGTCTTTTTCCAGACTTCCACCATTAAAGCTGGAATAGTTGATGAATGATCCCAGAGTTTTGCGTTGGTTGAAAGATAAACAAGAGACTAGTTTGAAAACTTGTCTAGAAAATACATACTTGATCAGGGTCCCCAGGACTCCCATCTCCAACAGTTTAGGGGTCCCTTGGGATTTTTAGGGGTCCCACACAGAAAATGCCAGGGGCAAATTCTGAGTCAGAAGAGGTCCCGAGAATGCAGTGGTCACTCTCAATGTGAGTCCTTCGGCTGAATATCGCTTCAGGGACACAAGAAACCTCCGTCAGGGAAATTCCTGGACCCTGGCTGTTGGTTTAACTTTAATCCCACTGAAAAAAAGAGTGGTCAGACCCAACACAGCCAACACCTCTAAGTCTACCCCTTACGTTTATTGTGGTTGTTGTTTACTTGCTTTGTAATAATAAATGTTTTATGTTTATTGTACCATTGATGATTGATAAGACAGAGGTATTATTGTTAACAAATTGCATACAAAGAAGACCTTACATAAGAGATAAGGATCTGCTATTTATTGCAATTGTCCAGCCTGCAAACAAAAAAGTATAATAGCATTTTTGAAGATAATCTTATAATCTGAACACAATACAATGAACATGCATCATTTGGTTAGAGGAAATGCCTGTTGTTTGTCCAAAAAAGATATGTTTGATAATTCTGTTTACAAATAAATAATCAGATTAAAGTATGAATCCATAAATGATTTATATTAACCATTGTAAAACATTTGTAGATCGCTGTCTTAACATTTCAACATTTTATCTCTTGTCAGTATGTTGTACTAACTGTATCTAAGTTTTCTTATGGCATTAATTTGATACATATTTAGTGATTTTAATTTTTTTTCTTCAAATATTTTGAAAATTTACAAAATCCATGTTTGCCATGCATTTGTGTCAATTTTTTATGTCATGTTTATACTTATATTATGTTTATATTTGTACCATGCTGATATTGGTACAATGTTTGTTAGGGGTGTAACAATATGGTAAAAACCAGTATTGCAATATATTGCAATACGTATTGTTTGCAGAAAGCAATGCAGGAATTGAATTGATACACATGCATCATCTTAAATGGAACAATATTATATATATTCATATATGAAATTCATATGTAGTTTCACAGTGAAATAGCCTGCAGATATGTCAACTAATGTCGCAGATCAAACACGGGTAGGCATAATGGTCGCATCTTCCGGCATTTTGTTTGCTTGTAAATTTGTCTTATTTCTGAGATCTTTTCAACGGTGGCATCGCCATGATTACAAAAACTGGTTCAGAGAAAAACGAAGAAAACGAGAAAACCGTCAGAAATTCGTATTGCAATATTAACCAGTATATTGGTTAACCGTTACACCTGTTGTGTTTATGTTTGTACATGTTGACATCACTTCAATTTTTATATTTGTACATGTCGTTATCAGTACAATGTTTATATTTGTACATTTTGTTCATGTGGATATTGATACAATGTTTATATTTGTACCATGTTTATACTTGTTTTGTATTATGTTTATATTTGTACATGTTGATATTGATACAATGTTTATATTTGTGTTATGTTATGTTTTCAGGCGCCTCTGTGGCTGGTTCTCCAGCAGAGGTTGCTTCTGAAGCCACCAAAGTTGTAACTATGTTACCTGAAAGCTCCCATGTTCAACAGGTGTATACTGCTGATAACGGCATCTTCAGGTACTGAATTATAAATAGTATCAAATTATCGATAGTGGATGTATTGATAGAATCTTTGTACTGCAACCTTAACATCAACATTAATAAATTGTATCTATAATAAGCTATTCAAAACAAAGACTTCAATTTTTAAGGGTAGGTCTTTAAATTATAAATGTATAACCTTAGTCCAAATTTGTGTTAAAATGGTATCTTTTTGAAAATGAATTTAATATTTTCACAGTCTTTGTAATGGTCAATGACAATTGTATGCCATTCACACCATTATCAATTAACTAAACTATTGTATAATTACCATTCAGAAACATTGACAAAATCTTTCATCTACTGTTGAACAGATGTTTTATTTACACAACTGTCATATTCATGTTAAGTTCACTACATGTATGTATTACATGTAAGAAATACTATGTTTTATTTTCAGCACAGTACAGAATGGCTCACTACTGATGGATTGTAGTACAATAGATCCTACAGTATCACAATCAATGGCAGGTATAGCTCAGGAGAAAGGTGCGTCTTTTGTAGACGCCCCAGTGTCTGGAGGTAATAATTTTCAATTTTTTTCTTGGCTGGTTCAAAAATTCTATAAACATTTTTACTGGACTGGTTAACGAATTGTCAGTTTTTGCTGAACTTGTTATAAAGGATAGTCCTATCTACAATGCTTATTCATTTGAGTCCACAATACATTTCCTTGTCATGTAACAATTAAAGATATTCTGTGCATTAATACATTGTTTATAAACATATTTTTTTAGAATCAGAAGTCTCAGTTGACTTTGTTTATCTTGTACCAGTATTCAATTTACTAAGTTGCTATGGTAATTAAAACTTGACTCGGTTTTAAATGCTTCATTGTTATTACATTTCTTGTCATTTTGTTACAGGTGTGAATGCTGCAAGAGATGCTGTACTTACTTTCATGGTTGGTGGACCAGAGGCTGCGTATAATGCTGCCAGTGAATATCTTAGTTGTATGGGCAAGAATGTTGTTCATTGTGGTGATGTTGGAACTGGTCAGGTATGTAGCTGTTTACTGTGTTTTTTTTCTCACTTGGGTTTAACGTGGCACCAACAGCCAGGGTCATATGACAACTTTTTCAGCTTAAATGTTGGAGAAAGACTCCAGATATACATCTGGGTATTACTATCAACCTTCCATAAGCTGGCAGCTTCCTCAGATGTGAAATTTGGTCCTGGATGGGATTTGAACTCACAGCAGTGAGGAACTAGTGATTACTAGCCAGAGACCATAACCACTGGACCACAGGTTCCCTTGGCTGCTATTGGCAAGGAGTGTGCTTAAAAATCTGCATTTCGAGATGATTGATATTCAGTTACATAGATAGTCCTCCATTCAGGTGCCTCATAAAATACTAACTCACTGTTAATAATACAATGTTGATTTTTTTTCAGGCAGCAAAAATCTGTAATAATATGTTGTTGGGTATTTCTATGATTGGAACTTCAGAAACAATGAACCTTGGTATTAAGTAAGTTCATTTTAGTACTGTAATATCATGTGAACAGGATAATGTGATAGTTTAGTCTCCAAACTAATTAATGGACATTTTGTTTAGTTGTGCTGTATGAACCTGTAAATTAAGGTATTCCTATGGATAAATGATAAACATTGTTTTATTAATGTTTGATTATAAATTGTTGCTTATCAGTTAATGGAAATTTAATGATTAGATGGCATCAAATTTTTTATCAATTACACAAAAGTACAATATACAAGTCATTTTTTTTAAATACAGGCCTTTGCTACAGAGAGTTTAACCTTTGCTGCTGATTTCATTGGCTTTTTCTGTATTTGTGTTCCTTGAGGGCCGTCCTTACAAACTTATTATGCTTGATATATGATCATACTTAGCTCTTTAATTTTTTCACTGTAAAAAGTTAATTTGTATATACATGTATTCCTTTATTTTAGATTTTTATGCTGTTATTGTTTTTCAGGTTGGGGCTGGACCCTAAAATGCTTGCTAAGATTCTCAACATGAGCTCTGGTCGTTGCTGGTCCTCAGAGGTATACAACCCTTGTCCGGGTGTGTTAGACGGGGTTCCATCATCTAATGATTACAAAGGTGGATTTGGTACCGCTCTTATGACCAAGGTAAGAGAATATTTTATTTCAATTTATCTGTATTTCTTAAGGTCACCATGTAAGCTATAGCCATTCTTTTAAATCACAATTGCTGTATTTAATTAATTATATTGTATGATGGACAATACTTACCACTGAATTAGGCCAGCTCTGCTTAAAGGCCATAATTCACTTCTACTTTTGATGGTCTATGTCCTCTAGTTTGTTGATAAGTTTATTAAAGCTTGTTCTACCAATATAAGGGATATGTTAAGAACAGTACATCTCTTATGTTAATACATAGGCCCCTGAGCTAAGGATTTTGGGCTAAGATAGTAGTTTTCTGACTCAAAAATCTTGCTATTGCTATCCGCTTCTTTCAACTACACTGCTAGTTTCTTGCTGTACTATTTTAGACCTCAGATTAAAACTTTGATTTTCATCTGTCTTGAATAAAATATTTGCCCTGTTTTCAAAGATGGCAGAAGAACAACTTTTATTGTCTACACTGTCGTATTGTCTTGTAGGACTTGGGACTCGCCCAAAATGCGGCCACAGCCCAGAAATCACCAACCCCTATGGGTTCTTTGGCTCATCAGATTTATAGAACTATGACCAACCATGGCTTTGGAGGAAAAGATTTCTCATCTGCTTTCCTCTTTCTACAAGAACAAGAAAAGAAATAAACATAACGACTTTATGGCATTTTGACTCCTATGGTTATAAAACTTTGGTTTGACTCCTCAGTGGTATTAATAGTTTGTATTCAGTTTTATGCAACTTTCATGTTGGTGACTATCGTGACTGTCATCCACTACTTCAGGCTGGTTGTAGACTGAACAGGTTCCATCAAACCAGAGTTTTATATCTGTAGGGTCTTTGTTTTCAGGGTTTTATATGAACAATGTCACTATTTGTAGAATTTGATCAAGGTATTGAATTATCTCCCTTGAAAATATATTTCATTTTTCTTGACCACCAATTTTTAGAATCAAGTTTCTTTAGAGATTATTCTTTTATTTTTACCACTGAGTACTGGATGCTGATTTTTTCTCATTTAGTTGAGATATTTATGTGTCAGACAGAGCAACAGATGAGTTTTCTCAATGAATTGGGTTTTCGATCATTTGATTTTGAATTTGGTATTTGCCAAGTATGATTGGATTTTCTGAAACCTGTTACTCTATGATTTTTACATCAGTTGGGTATTCATTCTCTTTCTTATCAAGTCTAAACTTTTAATATCAATAAAGTTTGGGTCTGAATTCCATGATCATATTTTTCCTGAGGAAGTAAACTCAATTATTTTTCTTATTTCCTGGCACTAGGACCAGGGAATACACACTCCCATTTTTCACATTTTTGGACCGCATCGCTACAATGTTTGTCCGAGACTATGAGGAACAACTGACTGACAAAAATGACTATATGCGTATACATTCATGAAAATTGATTTCGATATGCATCATAAATACATGTATTTTAATTGGGTGTTTTACTTTTGTGTTTGCTTTTTGACATGCATCTAAAATAGTTTCAATTGCGTATTTTGTACATTTGATTGAGTAAATATGCAAATAAGCGGCTTATCTGTTGCTCTGGTCAGAATTGCACTTTATAAACAAGCTGTGATGCGTTATAGTAACCAGTAAATAATGCTATTTTATCAAACAATTGTTTATTTTGTGTGTGTGGTTAATGTTAGCAATAATTTTGTTCATTCTTCTTTGCCACATTATATTTAATGATTGAATGAAGTTAAAACAATCTTATATCTTTTTTCTATGCAATATGAATCAATGAGTTTTTTATATGACTTTAACAAACGTTTTATTGTCCTTTTTTTACTATTTTACCAAAGTTTCCTCTTATATTGGTATCACTGTGTACAGTCAATTCTTTATAAAAAAAATGTAACTGCTATTTATTGACGATCAACTTTCACATTTTTTTTAAATGAACCAATGAATTTCCTGCCATTTTAACTGATAACCTATGCTAATTATAGTTTTTCTATTCATTTATTGAAGTGTTTGTGTTTGTTACATGTGATAATTAATTGACTAATTCTTGTGATCAGTATTTTTGTGACCATTGATTCTCAGTTGGAATCTTTTAGAAATTACAGTAAAACCTCAATACTGAGAAAAACCTCAATAATGAGACCATCTTTGGGACCCAAAAAGTCGGTTGTGGTAATAGGCAGTCTCATTATCAAGTTGAATTATTAGGAAGTAATTAAAAGCCAGTCCAAAAATAGGTGGTTGTTTTAAAAGGGTGGTTGTAATCTTGAGGTGGTCACTATTTGACGTTTTACTGTTGTTGTATTTTCATAAAGAGTGTTTAACATTATTGAGAAAGAGTCGCTAGAAACATTAAGTTGTCCCATGTATTTTTCTTGAATTGGTTCTTTCTCAGTTTTACAGGCTTGCTTAATGTCATTGTTATCATGGTAATACTCATTTGTATGGTTGATAATGTAGATTTTTTTGTGAATTTTAGAATGCCTTTGTCTGGATATTGAGTGTGTTGGTACATGTATATTGGTATTACATATCATATTAATACATTTAGGTTAATAAAACTACCTGTGCTCGTATGCGACGCATGTTGAATGAATCCTGGGAAATACTCACACATCTTTAATTGTGCAAGATTTGGTTTCCTGATATACTGAGTCTTGTTTAAATCTCTTGTCAAACCATGTATACAATGGCATTTCAAGTTGTTGAAACATTTTGAATGCAATCTTTATGTCTGTTTGATGAAAAAAATAGAAAATAATTTTTGGTTCATAACATGTCTGTATTTGGTTTTGTTTTGTGGTAGCATCTTATGTACTAAAAACTAAGTATTAAAGCTGTATTTTTAAAAATTATATGTATTTTGATAAAAAATTTTGTCTGTTGGCCATTCGTCTTGAAAACAAAGTTTGAATTGTTGTGGTAATATGTCTTAATCAATATTTGGTTATACAATGTGTGGTTAGCTCAATAATTATGTATCCACTGTATTTATGTGTGTGCATGATGATAGCAAATAAAAGTGATATGCTTAATATATGGTTGTTTCCTAATGTCTGACTGCAAGGTCTGTGATTATGGGATTTGAGTTCATCTCCTTTCATAGAATAGCATAGCTGTCAAGGGTTCACTGGCTTCAGGTGTGTTATTTTTGAAAGCTGGGGGCACGGAAGCTCCTGAAATATAGCTAATTCAGCATGTAAAATGTACGGTAGCAACATTTCGTATGACGTAATCAATAAAACTGGTTATGTGCACGGTTACTGCAGAAATGAGAATGCAGACACTTGTTTACATAGCGGAAATATTTGATTTTTATTCAAAGCAGACACGCTGGTAGTCTACTGCTCAAAATACATTTGTAACTTGCATTATTTTTTTTTAGAGGACAATATTTTTAATATGCACATGTTCCAGACAAATAAGTGTTTGAGCATGATTCAAGGCTCGAATGCATGTGACACATACACAATGCGTGTGACTTGACAAGTATGGAATAGAATAAGCTGTTTGTTGTTATGGTTTTACTGACTGGTGTGTGTTTTCAGAAGATGCTCAAATGCACAAAACTAAATTTTGTGTTTGATTTTGGCTTAATGCTACTCATCAGCAGTATATATATAGTTATGATTGGTGGACAATTAACCTAGCCAGGGAGTCTAGGTTACCTACCAGTACTTGCTGTTCCCGAACACGGCTAATGTTTCTGCATAGTAAGGTTAGAGCCTTGTAGAATTTGAGTATAACATTTTTAGCCAAATTGTCACAAAGCCTAAAGTTTGTTGCAGACCTTTAACATTTCAAACAACAGTCCTGTACAACTGACATGAAAATGAAAACCAAGGGTTTGTTAAAATTTGTCCTAACAAAGTATGAAGATTGCTTCCAGTGCAGGAGGCCAAAAAATTGAAAGTTGGTATTGCACTGTTTTCAACTTGAGGTGGATGTTAAAAGGGTAGTTGGTTTGGTTGACTGAGTTATGGATTGAATATCAGCTTCACATAATAGAAGGATTGTATTGTATTTATAACAGGGTAACTGTACGAACAAACGTTCAGTCAATAAATTCAGACAAAGCTAGGCTAACTTCACCTATATGTTTTATATATGACTGAAATCAATGCTGATGGAAAACTGAACCCAGGTTCAATCGTCTTTATACACTTGTTTGTGTTTGGAGAGATATACAATTAGTAAATGAATATTACTGCAACTGTGATACTAACATTTCTATCAAATTGTTGAATACTACACCACAACTGGGTCTCTCAAATAGAAATTCTGACTCTGACCACAACTACATAATTATCATGCAAAATGATAAAGCAAATTGGAAAAATTAAAACTCAAAGACTCAGTTTTGGAGTAATTTAATCATAACTGAAACTTAGATGTTTATAATTCAATTAATTGATGGATGAGGTGTGCAAAAATAGATAAGCAATTTTAATGGAAAGGCAAGTATTGTAATGACATCAAGTGTAGTATTTTGGTGTTTGCTAGTCATTGATCAAACAGATAAATATATGTGTATTATTGACATGATATTTTTATTCAATACATTATTTTTTCATTGAAACAATCCAGACAAACCGAAAAGTAAATATTTTCTTACACTTCGGAAATTGAATTTGTAGACGTCAACGATACAAATATGTCTTATGAAGACGCCAACGATGCTTCTAGAAATTGTATTCGTAATTGGTTAAATCGCAGCACACGTCCGGTAAGAAAATTTACTGAACCATGTTTTGACCGTTTAAGATATGTAAACGGATAAATCATGTTCCGATTGTATTATGGAAAGAAACAGTTTCCCCATTGTTAAAGATATTATTTTCTTTATTTACGTCTTAGCTCCCACTTAGTTGGCGGAATACAATGCATGTAGTGGTGGGTGGGGTATGGTCAAGTAAAGTGTAGTGTTATTTGGATAGATGTAATTCCGGTTAATGTCTCTTTCTACATGTTTTCGGTGTCTATATTTTAATATGACATCAGGTTGAATTTTCTATTTATTCTACATTGTTCATTGGATAAATCCTCCGCGCTTGTCCATACTCTGGTATCATGACTGGTTGTGTGCGACACTGTGTCTGGAATATCGGCCTCTTTCATAATATAACCATATTTTGTTCTTCACAATGATGGAAAATTCTGTTGTGTACATTTTGATGTAGATTGTTCTTTATTGCATGTGTTAAGGTGCGATATATAGACTCTAATTATTAAGGGACCAATTATAACGTCTTAAATCGGAAGCTAGGACTGGAAAAACAGACTTTCATTTTAACAATGTTATCTAAGGATTGATCCTAAACACAGTTTTTTATATGGATATTTGGTCAAAAAATTATACTGCTTTTAAAATGTTGAGTTAAATTTCATACTAATTGTACATTCAGACAACAGACACGGAACTCATTGTGAAATAGAATGCATATAAATGTCATATAATATACAACATTTATTAGAGAGAAAAGAAATGGAAAAACATTCAAAAATTGTAAAATGTGACATGCTGAAAATCTGTCTGTGTTACAATTTAATGAAATGCTGCTTGATGATAGTTTAATTATCAAGATTGACAAGATATGGTGATATTGTATGTATAATATGGTATATTGTTTGGCATATCCTGAACATTTGTTCATATGAAAAACAATAATTTGTTATGAACTTGCTGTCTGATGAAATGTTGTATAATATGTTTATCAGATTTAGGGAAATAACACCTTCAACATGAATGATGAAAAATAAAAACTTGTGTATATTGATACTGAATATATGATAATAATTTATTTCAGTTCATATAAAGCTAAAATAAAGCAAATGCAAATGACATAAAAAATTAGATGCTACATCCCATGTTCATCAATACTGGGAATGACACAAACATGTGAGCAATTATCCCTTTATATTTCTGTTGTTGTCCCTGATACTGATGACATAATCACAGGCATGGAACACATGTATACAATATTTACCAGTGTTATTTTTTTTCAATTTGGAGGGAAGTGGGTCACTATCCATTGGTTGGGATAATAAGCACATGAAAGAGCAAAATGGGGAATTGCTGCAAGTGGATCATAATGTCAAAAATGATTTCATACATCAATGTCTTAGAACGCTTTGTAGCGAAAGATGTCAAAATAGCAAAAAGATAAACAAATTGTTTGGCAATCAGAATAAAATTTGAAACTTGGTTAGTTACAGATTATCTTTTTCAGAGGATGTTGGGGAAATAATATGCATAGTTTTGGGAAAATATACCAGAAAGTGGGGAATGGGGCAGAATTTTGCTGAAAATTTCGAGGAGATAAATACTGTTTGTATCATAATTTATTGTATCAAACTATCAGTTGTAAAATTTATGCAAATGCTGGGAATGGGATTGAATATCAAAAATGATACTTAAATGTTCAATTGAGATATACAAATATATTCAAATGTTCATTTTTGATTTGTTCTAGAATCTTTCTACATCTTGGAAACAAGTTCAGTTTACAGTTTTCATTCTGTGTGTTTTCGTGTTTGTCTTATGTTCTTTTTACAACTTTTACCTTTTCATGTGTGTAATTGACAAACTGTATTATTTTAGTAGGAGCTGAATTACTTGATATGAGATTACATGTATCAGTTAAATCATTATAAGTGATGATGATGAGATTGTTGTTGTTCTAATAATGCTTTAGTCATGTTCCGGATGTATCGTTTTCATCTCCATATTTTATTCCTTTTAAATATACCCAAGTGCTATGATATTGGAAATACATAATTTATATTATTTCTTCAGTGAATGCCTTTTCCCGGTATTTTTCATATTACGTAAACTAGACAAATTACAAATAGTTCATAATATTTAGTATTCATTTTTTATTCACCTACATCTTAAACGCTAAGATACCGATCTACTAATATAAAAGCACAATTATTGGTTACAAGGTTAATGCGCATACACATGATTGGATAGCCTATAATTATTGAAACAATTGTTATTGGTCAACATGAAGAATACTTCTGCACAAAAAAACATACATACAGGATGACAAGAAATGCTGATTACCCGCATCAATTAACAAGGGATCAAACGCTAATTGAAATTATTATGAGTGTCAAACTGTTAACTTTTAAACTCTGCACCCCCTTGTCAATTATCACGACAAACATAGGGGCCAAACATGAAGATGCTAATTGATAATCGCTGACTGACACCTCTGGTTACTTTAAATGCTGAAAGTGATGTGAATTATTCAGATTTGGATTCTGAACATTTTGTTACAGTGTCACCTCCAAAGACACACATATACAAAATAAAAAACACCTGTTGCAAATTTATCAATTCCCTCCGAACAACAACTCTTTCTTAAGAACAACACTTTTTTGCGACTCCAACAAGTGTTGCTTTTCGTAGGGAACTCTGTATAATTATTATTTTTTTTTTAACAAAATTCTGTCTTAATTTTTTTTAAATGAATATTTGTATTCGTTCTTCAAATTCATATATTCAGCCTAAAACCTAATGTTCAAATATTCAGTCCCATCTCTGGTAAATACAATTAGAATGAATGATGTTAATGTGAAAGAAGAAGAATAAGTTTACATAAAAAAATAATACTGTATGATTTAATAGCTAGAATTTAATTTTCTACCATGTACAGTTTAAACAGCTTTTAAATAACTTTATGTTTTACTGATCTCTTGTTATCTATAAGGAAAAGACTTTTGCCAAACTCCTAATGTAAGGAGTAGAACTAGAAAAACAGTTTATGTAATTTAAATCATATTTTGATTCATGACATGTCTGTAGGGAAACTAAATCTGGTGCAGGAAATTTTGAACTAATGCTACCAGAGAATGTTCATTCATGTATTCACAGGGCTCTCGATCTCCCGACTTTTGGGCTGAAATTTGGCCCCATTTCCCCCACCTCTGGAATATACTTTTCCCCCCATATTTGATAAAAATTCTCCCACCTGAGAAAAAAAAAGATTTTTAGCAGGTTATGTTATATTACCCCTTGAAATTCCCCCTTGATCTGAAAATGACACAAAATTCCCCCCCTCATATGGCCCCGGCCAAAGTCCCCCAAAAGAGAAAGAGAGTCCTGATTCAGGAACAGTGACATTTTTAACCTTGAAACTGTTTTGAAACAGGTAGTCAATGTAATATTACAGGGTTAAAAGTTTTCCAGGCCCGGACCCTATTGGTTTCCACGGCACCTAGGTTAAGATTTCTGTTTTTTTCAATTTTCAACTTTCGCCCATGATCTTGTACATGTATAAAAGTATAGAACCAATAGGAGCAAGCACAGTCAAAGTGACATTATAAGACATGAACAGTTTTCTTTTCATAATTTGCTCAGAGCTCACTTTTTTCTATTTAGAATGTTACGTTTTTGCATCAGCTTTTTTCCTACAAGCATCAGTTATTTGTTTTCCTGATAAACATTGATTTAAATAAGAACTCAGGTATTTTATAGAGTTTGTTGTTTTCTTGTTGTTTTGCATTTTATACTAGGCGTAAAAAATTGCTTGCTTCTGGTTACATGCTCGTTAGAAATAATGTAGGTAGGGAAATTTTTTTATTATTATCATTCTTGAAAGACTCTGTTGTATCCGGTTACCCGACCGACCCATCTTTACCTGCTGACTCATAAGTTTTTACGGCATCCAGATCTTAGTGCTGTATTGTAATTTGCACAATAGTGTTGCTGATATATGTAAAAAAAAACATAAAAGAAAAAAATCCCTACCTACGAACCCATCATTCTTTTGGGCATGTAACCAGAAACAAACATTTTTTTGTATAGGCCTTATGGTTACTTCCTCTTAAAATTTTGACTGAACTTACTGTTTGCTTAGTGCTGAAAGATCATTTTCAACACAGTGTTAGATAATTCATGATAAATTGAACCCTGATAGAACTATATGCTGTTCAGACTCAGTCTGTCATCAATATGCAAATTACTCATGCTTTTATGAATAAATTTGCATAAATTTATTGATTAAATATTTATCATCTGCTGATTCTGTCTAAATTCTATGTGCAAATGTTATCTTAAAGTAGTTTAAATTCATCTCTTTCACTTGTCATTTATTGCCATATTTGGTAAAAATGTTTGTTCATAATTAGGCCTTTATACACTTTTGCTGATTAAGATAGTCTGCTGGTATTTATAATGATACAATTTGTGTGTTGTTCATCTGGTGACTTTAGAGAAATTTTATGTAAGATGTATTTGATATGGATTTATGGTGTTGTAGATTTTGTTGTACACATTTTCACATTACAAAGATTTCTTTGAAAAAATTTGACCCTAGAATTTCTGATGAATAAATGTTTTGGAAAGAAAAATATTAGGAAAATCAGTGAGAAAATGTTTTTCAACTAAGGCATAAAAAATTTTTTGTTTCAGGCTACCCGACATACCCTAATTTTTTTCTCCGACCCTAGACGGTTTATATGGCCCAACAAATGGTACATCCACCATCTCACGTTTCCTTTCTGCTCCAAAATAATCTTGGGAAAAGCTTTCAAGAATAACTAGAAAAAAATATAAAAAGTTTCCTTGCCTACCTATCCTATTTTTCAATGAGCATATATTCAGAAACAAAACATTTTTTATGCCTAAAAGTAGTCAAAAGTTGACTACATATTTTATAATGAGAATCTTTTTTTCAATTTTCCAATGGCCATTTTGAACACAACACAGACATAAAAACCAGTTCAAAAAGTCCATTTTCATCCTAACAGTGCTCAAAATATGTACTGTGTATTTTGTATCTTAAATGTCTTTTTATTTTTGATATGGATTTGAATAAACAAAAAAATCCTTTTTTTATACACGTGGGGGCCATTTCTCAAAATATGGAGGATAAAAGTTTAAGGTTGTGTATTAATTTTTATATAAATTGAACTACCACACTACTTAGCCCGTTAATATCTTGTAATGTAGTTGTTTCCGAAGCCTTGGGGTCCAGTGGATTTGTCAGCCTTACTGAATTAAATGACAATTTTGTAGCTGTACATTTGTATAGATTAAGTTGTTAGCAATATTGTGGAAATAAAAAACTTAAATCATGACATTCTGTGAGGAAGAAACTTTAAAAGAAATGAGTACAAAAGATATTTTCAAAGTTGTAATAATTCTGTTTAATTGAGAAATAAAACATGAGCCATATTTATTGTTAAAAAAATTCAGCTTGTACCATAACGCTAAAACAATAGCTCTTTATTGACAATCTGTTTCAGAATTCTTCATCTAATTATTTAAGTTTCTTATAAATTTATGAGTTTCCTACAGCACACTGATTGCTTAATGTTATATGAATGTTTTGGTGATTATTTGTCCTGGTATAATAAACTCATTGGCTTGTTGGATTTTTGATTGCCAATATTAGTTTTGATGAATTTATATGAGGCTGGAAGTGACAGCCTTGTCATGCCTGATTAGACTTATTTGTATTTGGCATCAACTTAATAAGGTATTGACTTCTCGATATTCTAGTTATTTCTACCATAGCAGTGTTAAGTTACCAAAGCCTATGACTGATTATTTTCAACATATGCTCAGATTTGGAGTTTTTACTTAACACTATATAAAACAATTATTACCAGTAGGCATTTTGTAGAATCCCTGATTATTAAATTTGTTTGCCTGCATCTAAATGCAAATATTATTATATCAATTCAATCATTAAATTTAGTAAACCCACTTTTGTGTAAAAATGATGTCTAGATGCTTTTTTAATCATGTAACCATACAAGACTTAAAGTCTAATTCTTTCATTTCTGTAGGTCAACAGTGATTGAGATTAACAGGGTTTTCACTAGACATCAAAAGTTTAGGGTCAAAAATGACCCTTAGCTGATGATAATTCAAAGGGCAATAAAATTTCCTTCTAATTTTATATTACTGTTGACCCTTTGGTACAAATTCTCAAGAGTTAAAAGTTTTGTTTTACTGATTTCAAGGGTCAAAATGCTGTCTTAAGGGTCAAATGAAAGCCCTGATAAAGTTTTTTTATACAATATTATGATATAGAAAAGGAACATCTGTTTTCATTGAAATCTGGTGTGCTGCAGTCTTTTAACTTTAATGTACTGACTAATGAATAACCCTAGAGAAATGTATTTTACAGATCTTTTTCGATTCATTGTATTATTGTTTAAAAGATTTTTTCATATGTTAGATAGAATCAGATTGATTTAGCCATTCTAAACAATTGTTGGTTTATAGTTACATGATCAACTTATTCAAAAAATTCTCTGACCTGAAAATGTTTTTAGAAATTTTCATAAAAAATTCTGTTTGTTTTTTATTCCAGTTTTTTGTTTTCAGTACCAGTGAATACAGTAAAACCTCAATATTGAGACTATCTTCATGATGTTAGTCTCATTATCGAGTTGAATTATAAGGAAGTGAAAGCTGGTCTGAAAATAAGTGGTTGCTATAATAAGGTGGTCATAATATTGAGATGATCACTTAGTGAAGTTTTACTGTAATGGTAATAAAAGCTTATTGAAGCTTTTTTGTTGAATCACGGTACTTTTTAATTTCATTTTATTTGTCTGAAAATGTGAAGTCATTAATTAAAGCAGGGCTTTTTTTAGGGAACATTCTGTCTGGTATAGTGTTTTGAATTATTATTATATAATATTATCTTTTAGTTCCAGTTGCAAAATACCTTTTTGTTAGTTTGTAAGCAGGTTCAGTGATAACCCTCTGAAATTAATCCATATTACAGATATACAGAAACATAGATTTGAAATTTCCCACATAGTTCATATTAATTGTATTGTTTAGGTTAATCAAACATTAGCAAAAACTTTAAAATTCTTCATCTTTTAAAATTATGAACCTTTGCCTACTGTTTAAAATTTGTAATATCATGATGCCTTGTTTTAGATAATGAATGCATTAATTTGTATTTTCAATTAACATTTAATTAGTCAAATGGTTTAAAAGAAATGTTTTCAATTTTCAGTAAATGATCTGATTACATAATAGTTTGCCAACATCTTAAAACTTATTTTTTAATTCAATATTTCATACAATTGATGGCCATGAGTGCCGTTTGATCTTTGACTCAATTTCATAAATAGCATGACCTTGCAGGTGGGAGCCGTGGTTTCAGCTGCTGAATCTGTGTTTATAAAATAGTATTGATTACTCACAAATAAAGGACCTCGAGAAAGTGCATTGAATCTGCACATGTGCATGATAATATGGTTTTGAAAGAGAGTCCTGTAAATTGTTATTTGATATCTTTACCAACAATATTTCTGATGAAGAGTTGTTTAGAGTTGATTATTGACGATTATTTAGAATGGTTTGTAGCCAAAACATTGTTAATCATTATGACTTACAAAAGAGCCAATCATAAAATGGTCTGTTCTTAATGTTAGCAACAATCTTAACTGTTGTAACGAGAAGCTATCATTAAATGGAAACACATTTGCCGAATTCATTATGAAGATATTATAATGTTTCAAAACTTGAACTTTTTAGAAGAAAATATGTTTTTTATTCTTTTTGTGGCTATTTATACAATTTTCAATATGGTCCTGTATGGTAACTTCCTTTTTTCCTTATTTCTTTTTCAGATGTTAGTGTTGAGGTATAATTTTCTTCCCATTTGATCATAATGGGAAATGTTGTAACCATGTTTTTCTTTGAGCAGATTTTTTTGGTTAAATGTTTTCTAAAATTTATGGAAAATGTTGAAAATATGTTGTAAAACAAACTCGTATGATATCAAATAAATACCAAAGATTTTATGATTTGTTGTGCAAAGTTTTAGGAGCCATTGTATGATTTTTATTGTTTATTAATTCTGTAACATTGATTTTTTCTGCAATTAAAATACAGTACTTGTCAAATATGTAATCAGAATCAGTGCCAATTGAATATTTAACAAAATCTTTTGAAACAAAAAAGAACTACTGTATGTAGAACTTGAATCTTGTTGATTAATATGGAGTCAGGCCTTAAAAAAATAGGTTTGTTTCCGGCTACCCAACTGACCCACCTGTTACCTGTTGACTCAAAAGTTTTTATGGCATCCTAATCTTAGTGCTATATTGTAATTTTCACAACAGTGTTGGGGATATATGTAAAAACAAACTTAAAAGAAAAAAATCCTTACCTACCGACCTATATTTTTTGGTTATGTAACTGGAAACAAATCTTTTTTTTTGTTTAGGCCTCATCTTGAACAAGACTGCTGATGGAAACTGGTTGTTACCAAGTCTTTATGTATAGATGTTTAATGAACTAAGTTGAATAATTGCTACTGACCACAGTGCCACTAATTTAAAACTAGTTACATTGCAGTAATGCATTGTGTTCAACAACTTGTACCTACAACTGGTATGGTGTTTTTTCAGAGTTATAAAACATAAAGATACAATAATAATGATAACAATTTAGGATAGGTGATATTTTTTTTTTGTTCAAGTGATTGTTTTCAATGAAGGATTTTCTATGTGCAAAATGGTTTGTTTCGTCACCATGTCAATTCCAAAGCAGCTTTTAAAACAACAAATTAAATACATGTGACTTTTACTTACAAACCTCACATAAAAATAGAGACAGAAAATTGTACTTGCGAAAGTACTTGTTCTATTTTTATTTTATTAATTGCTAACAAGGTTACTTGTTATGTAAGAGGAATTATTAGTCAGTCAATAAATATGATAATGAAAATGATATGAGTTTATACATGTCAAACGTACTGAGTTGGCCTGCAATTGTCAATTACGGCTGTCATGTGGTCACTAATTGCCAATTAAATGGTCACTTTTGGACATGACATGCCCTTGTTGACATTTAAAGATTTTACCATCTTTACGCTTCGTCATATTTTTTCTGTACAAAAAAAATTCTTAATGCATATTTATATAATATGTGAAATCATGAAATTATAACCATAATTTTAAGTCATATTTTTTAGCAGTCAATTAATACAGAGAGGCAAGAGAGAGACACATTACTTTTGTATAATTATTTTAATGGTTTGAAAAAATGCTGATTATTGACACTTCATTTGAATACATGTGCATTGTATTTTACAAATTGGACAAATATGGTTTGGTTTGGCAATTACTGTCTATATTATCAAAAATGATGGTTCCTCTGTGTATGAGTGGTTATGGTCTCTGACTTGTAATTACTAGCCTCTCACCACTGTGAGTTTGAATCCCAGGTGGTATCAAATTTCACATGTAAGGAAGCTGTACAGCTAGCCTATCTAAGTCGGTGACTGTCAATGTGTAAGCCTTGGGTTATCCTCCACTGTTGAAGCTGGAAGATCACCAAATGATCCTTGCTGTTGGTGCAACACTAAACTGCAGAGAAAAAAAAATGGCTGTATTGGCACAACACAGTATTATCCTGTAGTAAAATTCTCAAGTCTAGAACATGAAATTGATTATCATCTATGTTTTCTGGGTATTTTTTATTGTAATTTTGGATGTTACATGTCAACTATATTTATGCTATTGAATCATTGTTTTTACCTTGAATTGGATACATGTATGAATATATAGAACCTCAAAAAAAGTTTAATATAACAGCTGTCAACACTTATTTGTGCTCAAAATCCTTGTTTTACTGCAATTTTTAGCAATATTGACTGGCGGTTGGTTTTAATTAGCAGGGTTTTCTTGGCTTCTGACTCAAACGGCTCACACAGTCAGTAAATGCGTTTGATGTATGAAGTTAAGTATTTAAGTATTTATGTTTTTCATTCCTGAGCTTATTCATTCAGATGAGGTAAAGGTGGTCAGGGGCTTCAATATGTACCTTAACTATTATATACAGTAAAAACTTTTATTGCGACCACCTCGATATTACGACCACCTTGTTATATAATGACCACTTTTTTTCAGGCCAGCTTCCAATAATTCCCCTATATTTCAAATTGATTATGAGACCATCTCATTGTTACAACCGATTTTTAGGGTCCCTTAGGTGGTTTTATTGCTGAGGTTTAACTGTTCATGTATTCAGATTCAGTGAGCCAAATACCTGAGTATAGAACTTAGCTTTTTTACCAAATATTCCTGTACATTGCAATTTTATGTCGTTTGTACCTGAAGAAAGATGAATCCTGATATTATTTATGTAATAAAAATGTTTCTTTATGATTGGGTACAACATAATTAGAACAGAAATTAATTTTCTACTGTACTGAAGTACATTCATCATATTTCATATGTTTATATTGCTTAATTAAGGAAAATTGCTAATTGACGGATGAACTTGTTACAACTGTCAGAAATTACATCAATCTGTCAATTAATCAGGTCATGTGTTGACCTTTGAAATAAAAGGGTCAGTAAAGGTGAATCCCTTGGGGGCAAATTTTTGCATGAATTTCAGAAATATGATTAAGTAGTTTTATCTGATATGTAACTGTTTTAAAGTTTTGGTCCATTTTAACTCTGCCTCATAATACCGCATTTCACAGCATGTGAAGCAGACAACTTTCGAAAACATTGTTGCAAAAGAAGCCATTGTTTGTAATGAGTAATGTTTTCCACTCTGTCAGTGAGAATCATAATCCAATTTTCTTAAATGAATTGATGTTTTGTTGTATATTTGATTTGAATTTGAAAGAGTCCAAAGTATGCTTATGAGCTAAAGGGTTGAAGAATTTGTGTTGTCTCAGGGCTCTCGATCTCGCGAATTTGGGGCCGAAATTCCACCCCATGCTACCACCTCTGGAGTATACTTTTTTCCCCTATTTTTGGTAAAAATTCCCCCACCTATTATATTAATTAGGCTTTTGAAATTCCCCTTAAACTGAAAATGACACGAAATTCCCCCTACAGGGCCCCGGCCCCATTCCCACAAAAGAGAGAGAACCCTGTGTTTAGTATTAATCTAATGTAGGAGACATTTTTAATTTGCAATGAAATGAAATTATAAATAATCGACATACGAAAATTGAATATTTCCATCAATGCAAAAGACTGTCTGACCTCAGCTCGCAGGTAACCTTTTTATGGTCTGGTATTACTGTTGCTCGTGTCTTGAATTTTTTTTTCAACTTTTATGAAGATTTTTAAGCTAATGTATAAATAATATGAATCTGTAATATTTTGAGTTGTCCATTAATGTTTTCACGTTTGTCAGTCTTCTGATCCAGTAACAGGATATTGTCTTTCACATACACTGATACTTCTGATGACAGTTAACAAGCACGTGTGTGCGTGCGTGTTTCCTTTGCATTTTCAGAAACATCATTGTAAGTAAGTTGTTTCAGGGCCTCTGTGGTTGAGTGGTTATGGTTTCTGGCTGGTAATCACTAGCCCCTCACCACTGTGAGTTCAAATCCCATCCAGGACAATATATTACATGTGAGGAAACTGTCCAGTTTGTGCAATGTTAAACTCAAGTGAAAAAAAGGAAATTGTGAAGTGGCTTATAATCTTATACCTGGACTTTAGTTAAGTTTTGAACTCAAATGTTTAAGTATCACAAGTAGATGATGAATGTTTCATAATATACAAAGATGGTGTTGAACATCAAAAATATTATTCAATCTACAAAAAGAAACTTCACAAACCATCCACAGTCATTATTCCCACAGTCCAATGTGTATTATGGTGTTTAAAGTTACTAAAATGAATTAGCTGCTTGATATTATAAGGCTTCTGTTTTGGATTTAGACAAAAAAATTTTTCGATCGTTTCAATTTTTTTTATGTTTTTATCCAGATACTGTGTTTTTATGATTGTTCATTTAACCATAAAATACTCACTGAATCAGTGCAGCTGTTTTTTGAGGAAATTAACAGGTATTTTCTGTATATTGTTATAAAAAGATTATTTTGATCAACTGTTACATGTTTTTCTTTTTTTCTTTAAAAAAAAGTATAATAGTTAATTTACTTTTGTCTTTTAGTCCTGAATGTAAAATATGTAATATTTAAACTTAATTGAATCAATTCTGATAAAAACTTTACTTGTAATACACAAATAATGACCTAGTCTTAGTAATGGTTATAGTGTTTTTGTAAATTGTGTTGCTCAGGGCAAAAGTCAGCAAATCATCGCTTGTCAATCCCGCATTTCACCTGGCAAATAATGTCTAAATATATTATCAACTCAAAGTGCACATCTTTGATCACATTGCCTCTCTCTTGATCAAGGTTAACCAGGTGCTTGCACTGTAGAAGACAGCTGGTCAATGTCGCTAAGGTGCATTCATGTGTGCAATTAATTAAGTCGATGTGAAATGTTGTGTTTTTCTTCAATTCTAGAATAATTATTGGATCAATAAGAAAATATTCAGATTTGGAATAATTTATCAAATACTCTGCTGGGATTATTAATTATTTTCTAAGGATGTTTATAAAATCTGAGGTAAAATGTTGGAAGATTTTGTTTTTAAAAAAAATCTATTTCTCATTTTTATTAGCCTTTTCATACCTAACTAATGGTTCATAATGCTTTTATTAGTGTTGTAATTTTTACAGTAATAAATTGCTTCAGTGCTTCCTTTGATGGTCTGAATGCATGAATACAGTAGTAAAGATTGCCTTAAAAATAACAATAACATACATTTTTAACCCATTATTTCATACCATCTTTAGTTATGAATCTTTGATGAAAGAATTCATGAAATATTGTTCCATTATTTTCATAGCGATAATAAATTAAACTTTCTCGAAAATAATAAAACACTTTTCAGCTTATATTGAGATTTAAATCACGATCTTTTATTGAAATATTTAAAATTTAAACAAAGACATGGTATTAAAACAAGAAAGACTATCTTTATGTGAATGCACTAAGAATTTTTTTTGCCAAAATTTCTTCTCCTTCAGAAATTTTATGGTATAAATTATTCTTTGTTCTCAAAATGCATTGTATATGTTGGAAGTTTGTTGTATGTACTTGTACTGGCTATTTTGTTTGGAAGTTAGTTGTATATACTGGCAATTTTGTTTCAGTGGAAGTTAGTTGTATTTACTGGCTATTTTGTTTGGATGTTTGTTGTATGTACTGGCTATTTTGTTTTGAAGTTAGTTGTATGTACATGTACTGGCTATTTTGTTTGGAAGTTAGTTGTATGTACATGTACTGGCTATTTTGTTTGGAAGTTAGTTGTATGTACTGGCAATTTTGTTCAGAAGTTTGTTGTATGTACTGGCAATTTTGTTCAGAAGTTTGTTGTATGTACTGGCAATTTGTTCAGAAGTTTGTTGTATGTACTGGCAATTTTGTTCAGAAGTCTGTTGTATGTACTGGCAATTTTGTTCAGAAGTTTGTTGTATGTACTGGCAATTTTGTTCAGAAGTTTGTTGTATGTACTGGCAATTTTGTTCAGAAGTTTGTTGTATGTACTGGCAATTTTGTTCAGAAGTTTGTTGTATGTACTGGTAATTTTGTTCAGAAGTTTTTTGTATGTACTGGCAATTTTGTTTCAGTGGAAGTTATTTGTATTTACTGGCTATGTGGTTTAGAAGTTAGTTGTAGTTACTTGTATGTAAAGGCTGTTTTGTTTGGCAGTAAGTAGTTTGCACTGGCTGTTTTGTTTGGCAGTTAGTGGTTTGCATTGGCTGTTTTGTTTGGCAGTTAGTAGTTTGCGTTGGCTGTTTTGTTTGGTAATTTTAATGGTTCAAATTGTTGTTTTATTGCTGAATTCATTTTGTCCCTACAGGGAAACTCGTTAATTCTACTATATTTAAGGACTCATTTAGGCTAAAAAATTTATCTAATTGAAAAATTCAACTTAGCCTCGAAGAAAGTATTCATTATACTTAATCTTGCAACATATCTGAACAAAACCATACAAATTGTAAAATTGTATGAAACATGGTAAGTATCATCAATATTCACGTAAAAAAGGAATATTTAAAGTGTAATCAGAGTATTTTCTGACTGTCCGGTGATAGGATACATCATGCCATGGCATTGATTATTATTATTTATATTATATATATATCATTCTTTTCATATTTTCTATTCATTTAAAAGAACAGTAACCCACCATAAAAGGTTACAATGAACAACAATAAAAAATGAGATATACCAAAAATTAAGAATGCTAAAATACATCAAGAAATGCTAAAATAAATGGGAAAACAAGAAAACCACTTCGGATAAATCTTACAGTAAAATGTCATTTGTAATAATACTAAAATTTTTATATGCAGAAAATCCAAAATTTGATAAAAATAACATTGAAGTATACAAACCATGATGAAAGAGGCATTACTGGCTTTTTTATTTTGGAAATATAAATATATTGATATATTGTTGATACTTGATGAATCAATACAGTTCATATCCAAAAAACATAAATCATTGAAAATTTGGAAATTGATCAAATAAGAGTTACGTTTGTTTTATTGTTTGGTTGGTTGTTTGGTTGATTTTACTTATTTATTTATTTGTTTATTTATTTATTTCAGAATCAGAGTACAAGTAATTTGTTACAAACTGCTGTGAGAACATCAAACACAGATGAAGACCGCAATGACAATGGAAGTTTAGATGATTTGGTATGACAATTAAATAATAATTAGAAAATGGTGGTGTAATTAATGTATACCCAGAGGGCCTATTTAGTGTAGGATTTATTTGTTTGATTTTTAATTTTGTTTAATGTGTGTGTCTGTTAAGGATTGCTACAATTTGTTGAAGTACAAATCACTGTTTGTGTGCATGTACTCCACAAAGATATTGCTATTGGTATTGATGGGTGCATGCGTGTTTGTTAACATTAAAAGCAAATTAAATGTGCATATTATAGATTTGTATGTATTTCATCATAAATTCATTTAGTCATGATTATCTCAGATGTGATCTTTATGATTCTGATTTGAGTGATATTGATTGATCTTTGTTTATTAATGTATAGTCACTCTGCTTTCATATTGACTGTATTAGTAATAATTAGGCTAAAGTTCATGACGCAGACAAACCTGAGTCAACTGCCAATCATTTACAAAGACTGCGTTGTAAACTAAGGCCTCATTAGGCTGGTTACTTGATTAAAACAAACAGAATGTCCGAAAGCTTTTCTATTTTTTTTTCAAAACTTTCCTTGTTTACTTTGGAGGTTGTATGCCGCGAAAGTTTTCATGTTTGCTGTAAGAAACCTTAAGATCAGCCAAAAAATAGGGTATGTCCGTTATCTGTAAACTTAACACTTTTTTGGCCGAAGCTGTAACAGACCCATTAAACCTCTGAATAAAGGCCAGTTATCTCTTTTTTGTGTGGGTGGGGGTCTTCGTTCACAGGTTTTACTGTATTCATGTTCTGTTAAACTATAAGCATTGCTTATTGAAGTTGTACCTAACAGAAATGATACATCATAACTGTAGCCTTTAATCTGTGGGTAACAACTTACTGATGTCAAACAAATGTAATTCATTTTTATTCACTGGGGTTTTAAATCACACCAACTGTATCATTTAGTGACTTTCTAGTTTTAAAGATGGAGGTAGACCCTAGGTTTACACATGTTTCCTCTTGGTATTCAACAAATGTTAAAGACTGCAAATATGTCCAAATCCATATCTTCCAGATTCTCACATATTACTATAAATTGCTCAGGCCACAACTGTGGTCCAGTGGTTAGTGTGCTGGACTTGTAACCCGGCAATCCGGGTTCATATCCTGGTTGCAGCGTTTGGAAAAAATGTTGATTTACCTCCATATGTGGAGAAGTTACAAGCTCTTTGTGGACAGGTAAGTTAGTACTGGCTAGAATAGAGTCCAGGAAAACTGGTTAAGTGAACCAGATGCCATACATAATTGAAAAATTGTTGAAAAACAGCATTGAACCCAGTGAAAAAAAATACTAAGATGCTGCCAATGGAGTAATGAAAACATACCATTATTAATTTCTGTGTTAACATCATAACATGTCATTCTACTTGTTTTCAATCTGTCACTTCAAAAGATCAATGCTGTAGAAAAAACAACATGTTAATGGCCTATGGAGGATCTTCTTTAATTCATCAGCCATTGTGAAAGATGTCTATAAAACTTGACCTGATTATGCATGACCCAGAGCGCTTCAAGCGTAAATGAGTGTCTGTCCCTCCATTTCTCCACCCATCAAAATTTGCTCTGATCTGAATTTCAATGTGAAAAAAAATGAAATGAAACTACACCATATCATCTACATTGTTCAATAAGCCTGTGTAACATTCGCTTCTGTCAATAAGTATCCATTTGGAATTAGAATTAGTTCTTTTTCTCCTCAGTGATATATACTGATCTCATTACAAAATATACCAACATCGCACTATTATGCTTTGGTCTGTTACAATCACTCTGCCTTAATTTGACTGATTTCTGTATAGCTTCATGTACATTTTTGTTAAGTTCATGGTTTATTAAAATATCTCTATTTCCTGTATGCTACATCATATCTGTCTGCTAAGCATTATTTTTATCTTTCAACCTGTATACTACATCGCATCATTTTCAATCTTTACTGTGTTCAGCAATTTCTTTTCTTCTGTGTTAGGGTCCAGTAAATGGACCCTTCCCAATTGAAAATAAGGACATTTTTTCCCATTTCCAATTTTGGCATCACACACATTTTTTTCGAACTGGACCAGACCCGGACCCTTTCCCAAGATTGAAAAAAATGACTGGTGTTACCTCGTTTCCTCTGCTTAACTTATGTGCTACACAATACTTTTCTTTTAACTTATGTGCTACACTATATTTATCTGTTTAAATTAAGTGCTATACACAATATTTCTCTGTTTAACTTATGTGCTATACAACATAATTCTCGGTTAAACTTATGTGCTATACACCATATTTCTAGGTTTAACTTATGTGCTACATCATATTTTTCTGTTCAACTTATGTGTTACAACATATTCCTCTGTTCAACTTATGTGTTGCACAATATTTCTCTGTTCAACTTTTATGTTACATCATATTTTTCTGTTCAACTTATGTGTTACACCACATTTCCCTGTACAACTTAATATGTGTTACACCATATTTTTTTGGTCAACTTATGTTACACTGTGCATTTATCCTTGTTCTGTTTCATGTGGTTTTCAGTTTGTTAACTCAGATGTCGAACAATAACCACATGTAAATTATCCCATACAACTTTTATCTCTTCCTGTGCCATTAAATATTTAAAAAGATCCTTGGAAATATTACTTTTGACAGATTCATTTTCAAGGAAATACTTTTGCCTAAAAAAAGAGATTAAGTAATTTTGATAAAAAAATCTTGTCATGGGATTGTATTTGTTTTGTTGTCAATTACAAGAGACTTCAGTTGATATCAAACGCTGAATTTATTTATTTCATGTACAACAGAATTTTAGTTGTGCGTGTCCAATCACTGATGTCCAATCATTTGCTTGAATACTTTAATATGAAAAAAATTAAGCATAGAAATTGTTTTTTCTAATTTTAATTTTCTAATTAAGTAGAATGCCATTCTTCTGTTTATTAATCAAGAAACTAATATACAAGCGTAGCTACTGAATTAAGAGATGTTTGCTGTGTTTCTATTATGCTGTAGAAATGAATTTCATTGATAGTGTGAAAGAAAACTGCATTAGGCCTAAAATAGAATAGCTTGTTTCCACTACCGGCTCTTACAAAAATAGGGATTTATTTTTTTCAAATTTGTTTTCCATAATATGACTGACATTATTTTTATTTTGCAAATCTATAATTTGACCAAAAAAATCATTGGGTTGGTGGCAAAAATAGGGTTGGTTGTGTAGGGCAAACAAGGTATTTTTTAAGGCCGTATGAAATTGGAATATATGAATGTTAACCCACGTTCAAGGCTTCATTAAAATGTGATTTGTGATTTGCTTGACATATTTTTATTTATCCGCTGTGAGTTCAAATCCCACACGTGACCAAATTTCATATGTGTGGAAGTTGTCTAGCTGGCTTATGGAAGGTTGGTAGTTCTATCCAGGTGTTAGAGCCGGAAAGTCACCAAATGACCGGTGGCCTGTTGATGCAACATTAAACTCCAGTGTGTTTTGTTTGGACTGTCATTGATTCATATGATATTGATATATCATTGATTTTTTTCTGCCCATTGATTATTGATATACTCATTTCATAATATTGATATTTTGGCATATACTGTGGTAGTAACTGAAGAGTGAATGACTGCATTTCAAAGTGAGAAAAAAGCCTTGTTTCGGGACTATGCGTATTTAAAGACTACATGTATTTAATTGCTTCTGGTAATGAAATTATCTTGTATTGAAAAGTATATTCTCTTAACTGTTTACTTCCTCTGAAGTATATAGAAAAACATCTTTTTAGTTGTTCTGAAATATACAATACATGAGAAAAGAGGCATTATTGACCTGCTTATTATAGAAGCATAAATGTATTGAACTATTGTTGATACTTACTTTCTTATTTGTCAATATCATCAATGTGCAAAAAAATGGACCACTGCTGGGCTTGACAATTTTTTTCCAGGCTACTCGTCCTGCAGGACAACCATCTAAGAATTTTAGCTAGTTTTACAGCAATTTCTACTTGTCCTGAGTCAATTTCCACTCGTAATTATGAGTGGACAAGTGGATTTGTCGAACCCTGCTCTGACAGCCCTGTATATATCGCTGTATTTTTCATAATGATGTGTGGATGTGTGGTCTTTATTAACATCAAGAAATTTAAACATCATCAGATTTGTTCATGCAAGAATCCTTTCTTTCGCTGGCCTTTTAGCTAGTAAAATGTTTTTACGTTAATTCAGAAATTTTGAACTTTTCATGTTTATGGGGTGTTTTTTTATAAACGACACTATTATCACGGTAGGTTATGGCCTTATAATTGGACCTTACTATTTGAAATGTATAAATCTGAACCACTTGTATAGGTCCTCGTGTGCTCTGGACTGTAACGTATATGAGGCAAACAAAGCATATGATAATCGGGGCACGCGACAGGCACATGTCTGGTGTGGTTTCAGTTACTGCACTCATTTTAAAACAAGTTTGAGGGAGGTTGCTGTGTGGCTTAATTTTAACTAACTGTGTCATGGAATGGACTTTGCGTTGATTTAATGCAGGTGATACAGACTTTTGTGTTTTAAAAATGTTAAAATCAGATTTTTACTGAATAAAAAACAATACATGTATAACTGATAGTTGTATTTCTGTAAGTGTATGAATTTTTATGGTATTATGTGAATGAAATTTGTTATTTTTTATTTTTAGTTAAAGGTAAGGTTTTTATAAAATGCTGCTTTTATTAAACTGTTATGTTTAATAAATATTTTACATTTTGGTCAAAAATTGGACTTACAAGTTATTTGTGAACAAATTAAGAATACATGTTGTTTTTAGATTTAACAAAAAGCTTAACATATTTGTGTCTAAGTAAGACATAATGTTGATATGATGATAAAATAATTGACTGATATAAAATTTTAATTGAACAATGAGAGACAATGATTGTTATACAGGGATTTGAGAGAGCATTTATACTCGATGTATCTGAGTGGAGAAATTATTCCGCTATCATCGTATTGGATACTGAGCAGAGAGAAATTGAGACAAATTTGCTATGTATGAACATCATATCTCATTGGCTTGTCATTGAACACAAATATTTGGAATGATCGGATGATTTTTTAACATGGTTATATGATAACATGACAGAAGTTTTTGATGGCTGGTATATTGTTATGATTAACTTAACATAGAAAGGCTTACAGTGTATCTAATTGATAGTTAGCTGACTGACTTATAGTGTGTGGTTTAAATGTTTAATGCTGTATAATTTTCTGTTGTATCGTAAGATTGTGTGTACAAGTTGAACAGGTTGGTTTTTTATATTTTCTGTGATGATTTGAATTTATTTAATTCAGGAAATTTTCATAATCTTAATGAGTTTAATTCTATTGTTTGACTATTTTTACACCTTGTGCTGCATTTTATGTAATCCATACATTCTGTTGAAATGTATTGATATGAAAAAACAAAGAACTGCCATGGGAATTGTGTTCCAAGCTTTACTATCATGTGATTCAATAAAAAGTATGTATCATCTTAAGTTACCATTAAACATTGATATGAAAAGCATCGGGACTTCACGTGGTGCAGATTACGGATATTTACGTAGTAATTTAAATTTCTGCTGGCATTTTTGACTTGCATCTGTTTGGAAAAAAATTGTTTACGCATTGTTATCTTTGTTTAATAATTTTGTACACTCCATATTAGCATGTAGCATATGTGAAAGGATGTATGGGTTGACCAGGTGTTTAATCATTTGTGTTCAATTATCGTATGAAGATATGATTTCTTTGTTATGAATTCATGGCTATTGACCCATCTTACTGTTAATGAATTAAACAAAATGGTATAAGTACAGTCTAGAAGAACTTTCTTTTGTTGTGAATTATTTCTGAAGTATAAATTTTCTGCATGATGTTTGTTACATTGAAGATTTTTATTGTTCTACATGGTAGCTGAAAATAAGTATTGTAAGTGTAACTATGTAAGTTACAATATCTGTCATATGGCATCTTTCGAGCTTAAACAGTGGAGGAAGACCCAGGCTTACACCTGGTTAAAACTACAAACCTTTCCTTAAGTTAGCTGGATTGCTTCCTAGGATGTGAAATAAAATCCCAAGTGGAATTTGAACTCACTGAAGTAAGGGGTGGTGATTTCTAGTCAGAGTATGTAACCACTCCACTACAGAGGCCCCTTTCTTAAGATTTTTAAGCTCAGAGAGGTTGTTGTAATAATTATATAGTCACTGATTTATCTGAAAATGGTTTTAATTAATGGGTAATTTTCTCTGTTTGTAGATGTTTCATACACCAAGTTTTGGGGAGGAAGAGTATTCTTTTCTACAAGATAAACCACAGATCAGTCTGAAGTCTTCACATACTCAAGATTTCCCCAACGTTCATACAGTATTCAACAACAACTACTTTGATACAAATTTCACCGCAAGCCAAAACTTCTCTCAGCCTCAGTCAACAGATTTTCTGTCAACCATCGCTGGTACACAAGCAACAAACACTACTGTGTATCAACAACAGCAACAGCATCAGCAGCAACAACAAAAGCAACATTTACAAGAACAACAACAGCAGCAGCAACAACAACAGACATCAGCTCTGCATAACTTACAACATTCATTTTATAATTCAAAATCACCAGTTCCTGTAAACTCGAGGGGTTACACTATAATGTCTTCAGAGAGGGATTCCATTTTTGAGTCACTGGAGAATATTGCTCCCAAGTTCCCACCGCAGGATGTTGACCTCCCTGACATCAGTTCTACGACAAATGGTGTTGGTACCGTTACTACAACCATATTGAATACTGGGTACTCAGGAGGTGTGGTTTATGAACAGGCTAATATGAACACCCCGAGAACTCATCCTGACATTGGTATGCAGGTTAATCAACCAGATTCTACCAGCAACAAGCCGATGGCTGCGACCACAGTGTCACCTGTAAGTTCCACAATGTCAAATGCGTCAAATGCATCTCCACCAATGGAGAGTAGCGAGGACAGTGATGATAGTGTACCTTTAGCCCAGGTAAGCTCCCTAATTTAATGTTCATATTTTTATCTGTAGAATCAGTCTGTGGAAATAGTTTGTTTAAAGATTTTGTGAATGTTTTTTTACGTATTGCGCAACATTTTATCAAACAAAGTTAACAGTTGATTATATATTGTAGGAAAATCTGTACAACCAAAGCTGGATTGCTAAATATTTGTCTGACATATGAGACAATCAGCAAACATTTAGCTGCTTATTTGCTCTGAACCCATACATACCCTATAAAAATACTTTGTCCATGAATATTTTAACTTCCAATTTAGTTAAAATTGTTTTGCTGTACATTTCACTTAGCATTGAGTAAATAGTGGTGATAAAATTGTTTCGAATACATACGGAAATGTCTTCATGACTATTTTAGGTGCTGGACCTTTAATAGTTTGTGCAGGCCATGCATAATGCAAGCCTGTGTGTTAAAATAGCTAACTATAGAAAAATAATTTTAAAAAATTAACTTTAAGCTTCAAAAAAAGATTATTTGCTGTTTAAATTTTTACTTTTCATATTTTATTCCCACAATTTTTGTACTAATTTTGTTTAGTTTCATTGATTGTTGTCGCATTATCTCAAAAATTTGATTTCTGTGATATTTTTTTGAACTCTTACAAATTTAAGACTGATCATTAAATCCTGTCCCTGCCATATTCCGTTGTCTTGTTTCTCACAATATCCCTTGTTAATTGTTGAAGATCAACAGAAGCTGTTATGAACTTAAGTATTTTTTCCCATTAAGAAACCAGATTAGTTTTCATGATAATATTGATTGAAAAAAATTGATTTCTCTTTTTCATTAATTATGAAATGGGAAATGTGTGTGTATTGTATACGATGGTGATGTTTGGTTGTTAATGTAGAACGATGATGTTTCTTTCATATTATTTGTTGTATTTTTTTTGTTGAATCTTTTATGAAACTCATTAATGTATGTATAAAACTGACAATTTTGTGTCTACTAATTCAGTTGCCCATTATGTTCTGTTATTGTTTAAGCTACTTTGATTTAATTTTGGTTACTTTGGTTTGATTTCAGTTAATTTGATATGATTTCAGTTACTTTGGTTTGATTTTAGTTACTTTGGTTTAATTTCAATTACTTGGATTTAATTTTAGTTACTTTGATTTGATTTTAGTTACTTTGCTTTCAGTTTGATGCAATATGTGACACTTTCGTAATTATCTAACCACATATGGCATTTTTATTAAGGTTGAAAAAATGACTTAATTAGTTCCCTTACATTGTCAGATTTTGTAAGTGAAAAAATCTTTAAGTAGGAGCATTTCATTGTGATGTCTGGATTAGTTAGCATTCTGTATTATTACATAATAGTTTAGAAAATTTGTTCACATTATGGATGATTAAACAAACTAACCTGCATTATCCCATTTATTAAATTAGCATCTTGCAACTACTGTACTCAACTTAGAATTAAATTTAAAAATATTGATTGACTGTTTAGAAACAGCTGATGACAATACTGCTGTTTTCAGCTTATTTGGCTTGTGTTTTTTGTTTTTACATTGCTGGTAAATGATTATTAATTTAAAAACTTGATGCTTCACATATTGAAAAAGCAGTACATATAGACTGGGGTCAGAGGTTTTAATACTTTTAGAAAATCCTAGTCACCTAGCTCAAATCTCATATTTGTTTTTTTATGTTTATATGTTTATTATTGTACTACAGTGATTATACTAATCACACATTATTCTGTAAGTATTATTAATCTAAATTTGTATTTAAACTTTAAACGGCTGTGAAATTGATTTGAGCTTAGACTGTTCTCAAGTTCTTTTGGCCAGTATTTTTAATTTATTGCTAACTACATATCAGTCTTACTTGGAAATACCTCAGTTATGCACATATTTGCCATTACTTTTCTTAAAGTATATAGTAAAATTACAGAGTTTTATAATTTTGGACTTAACTTAACAGAAGCTGGTCACATACTGATATAAAAGTACCTATTTAACTCTGTGTATCATATTTGTCTTCATGTAGAACTGTAGGTCTCTTGTTTGATTTTGTGTTCAATGAATTTGACCTTTGCACCATTCTAAATGTTAATTCTAAAAGTACTTTAAATACCAGTATCTCAAGTGTATCGTGTTTACCAGTATTTAAATTATACTTATTTATGCTATAGAAATTAAGTGTAGAAAACCTTGTGCAATCTCGTAGGAAACTAAGTTTTGTGTCGGTTTTACAATTTAAGTACAGCAAATGCTTCAATATACATTTTTTACGTATGAGAATTGTAATAATGTACATAAATCATATTTATATCCTGTAAAGGTTTTTTTTTAAAGTTTATTTTGAATAGAACAGAATTGATGTAAGCGCACAAAGTAGGAACTGAAAATTTTGTAGAAATAATTTTTGTGTTTTTGTCGTGCTGTTTAATGTTAAAACTATGCATGCTTATGATGTGATTCAACAATTTGACTTGTAAGTTAGTCTCAGAAACAGGAATTTCAAATTCTGTTGTCTAGAAGCATATAAATTTATCTCTCCCGAGAATACGTTGCATATTTCTGTTAAGAAATATTTACATGAAACTGTCAACAGCCATGTTTGTTAAAATTTGATTCTCAGTGAATTTAAATCATGAACTTAATTATATTGATTTTGTTATTATATTGAAATGATGATAAGATGTTGTCGTAAAACTTCTGCATTGGGAAACTTGCAATTCAGTTATGACATATTTGGTTTCCATGGCAACGTCATTTTGGCAGACATCACCTGGTTGGTAAAGACCTATTTGATTTAAAGCACCTGCTCCTATCAGCATTCACTGATGCAGAGAAGTAAAACCACACATTTAAACAGCCCTTAATAGACCCTTAATGGGGTCCTTAATTTCATGTTATAAATGAGTTTTATTGTGTTAAGTAGTTGTTGTTGTTTCTGATTTTAAGTGGCATGCTAAAGTTTTAAGGACCATCACCATGACTCTGCTAGAATTTGGAAGAATACTGAATTTTTTATCACCGAGTGATGACAGCTTTATTTGTTGTCCACCTCTATATTGACTTCATAAAAATCATTTCATTGGAAATTTCGATATTACCAATTCTTAATTCATATGGTAAATAAATTGTTGACTTTTTTGCCTTGGTTTTGTCATTTCTATATTAAAAACTTATCCAATTCAATCAATGAATTTTAAAACGACAAATTACACACAATTAGTATCATTCTGCTATTTTTATCTAAGTTTTTACCTATTTCAAAAAAAAACAATTTGTCTGCTTAAACACTTTCAAGTTGGCCTTAAAATCAAAGGCTAAAATATTGAAAAACTCATGATGTGTTCACCTAAATTACATTTTGAAATATCCCATGAAGTTATAAGCTTATGCTTGTATTAATTGGAGATTTGTGGCGTACTGAATTAATGTACACCAGTCCAACACCTTACTGCTTTTGTTTGTTAGTTTTTGCTCAATGTTCTATTGTACGATCAATATCCGGGAATAATTCAGTTTATGAACGCAAAATTATTTTTGAGAGGCTGTCATTTCAACTGATTTAGATGATAATTTGAGGGGAATTTGATAAAGCAATGTTTATTCTTGAGATATTTTTCGAAAATCAGAACCGATGTCTTGGAAAAATTTAATTTACTTCCTCGAGTACTAAAAGTTTTTGAGGTTTAATAATAATAAAAACACACACAAATGTCTGCTTCTTGTTATCTGCTCTTCAACATACTGGATTGTGAATTTGTTAACAATATTCAAATGAAATAAATGGACTCTGACAAATATTTGTTTGAATATCAGACACCACATGTATTGGTTGCAATGACACCTGATAACAATGCCTGCTGTATTTTGATTTTTTTTTCACATGAACAAATATTTACAATTTAACCAAAAAAGGTATATTTAGTGATTTTTATTTTTCGTGATTTCGCTTCATTTCTTTTGTCTTCTTTTTCCTATCAAATTTTTATATTCAGGGATTTTTTATTTATGATTTTGAATTATCCTTAAAAATTACAGAAAAAAAATCTTAAAACAAAACACATCGTGCAGTTTTTCTTTGTTTTCTCTAAACTATTTCATAGTGAGCCCTGAGTCTCAGCTGCTATTTACCATCTGTGTGCAGTAACTTGAATAACAACACTATTGTAATTAAAACTGAGTAAAATTAGTTATAATTGAGTTTGTAAACCTTGTTTTTCTTAACCTTATTGTCTTACTAGGACAAACTTACATAAGCTGTAAAAAATAGTCATGTTTGTGTTTAACCCCCCCCCCCCTTCAGTTTTTGCCCACCCTTAAAGTTTCTTATGACAAAACCCAAAGGATGAAAGTAATGGGGGATGAATAGTACCTTGTATTCTCAAAAAAGGTGTGTAGGAAAATAAATTATAAAGATTTTTTTTTTACCTACCTACCCTAACTTCTTTATTGAGTATCCATAAACATGACTATTCATGGCCCCTTGTTTTGCTGATTTTTGAGGCCAAAATTCAGCCCCATTCCCCCTCCAATTAGTTTTTTTTCCCTAAAGTTAACAAAAAAAATCTCATTTATAAAAAAATATGAACCAAGAAAAACGTTCTTGTCATACATATAGTTGTAGCTTCATTATCCAGCATCTGATGAATGGGAATTAAGACAAACACAAAAGTAACGATAAGTTGCATTTATTCCGGTAGGGAGAATAAACACGTCACACAACTCTAAATCAGCAGAGTTTCTGTACTGCTTCAATTGTTACAAGACAATATAAATTGCTCCTTCCTTCAAAAAGGCTGCAAAAATTTCCCATGTAAGGGCCCTAGACCCATTCCTCAAGACGTAGAGAGCCCTGCTGTTTTTTCTTCTAGCCTAGATCAAATTAACAGCTTCCAAACTTAGTTTGCAACAAAAACTATAAAGTTTATAAAGTCTGTGATCTTTTTTTGTTCAAATAATACATTGAATCAAGAAATAGAAGTGATAAACTAAAGATAATGAATTTATTTGATAAGTGTCACTTGTCGTCATCATCGTCTGTTACATGTGTAGATTCAACATAAGTACTTTTACAATGATTATTTATGCATACCATAGATAACAGTTTGCTTATATTTTTGAATAATGATGATGCATTCAGGTCTTAACTATGAGTTAGTGTCATTTTACACCATGTTTATATAATTATAATCTAGTTTCACTTTTCTTGTTACGTGATTAAATGAAATCCATGTGGGCTAAAAATTGACAATTTTTATTTCACTTTGTCTAGGGTATACAACATCGCGGTGAAATAAACTCCATGCAATTTATTTCAGTTGGCATTTTGAAGCTGATTTCACTTTATTGATATACATTGGGGAGTTTTTTATGCTTATTGTTTTCATTGTAAATATTTTCCGATGTAAAAATACCAGTTTCTGGTGATTTCAACAAGAAATGATTTTCCTAACTCAGTCGTCAGGTGTCATTTTTTCTGCCTATTATTTAGTTATCTTTCTGATTAGATCCTATTTCAATTTTAAATATTGTACTTTCTTTGAAATTTAATTCAATTACGAAGAACATGTGCTTGTGAATTACATTTTTGAAGTTAGCGGCTTTGACAAGATACGTCTTCTCTCAGTGATTTTGTCTGTTGAGATTAGTTGTTGGGAAAAAAAACGTAACATGATTTATTTGTTATGATTTGTCAGTAGAACACTTCAGTAAATACATTATACAACATTTAATATTGACAAAAATGTATGATGGAGATCATAAATTAAAGTGATGGTTGTTGTATTAGGCTCTTCTTCTAGTTTATAAAGCAAAAAGATGTTTTCTGCTTAGCATGTTTATAGTCAATAGTGTAAAAGTTTCCAATTTTGGTTTTGTTTCTAAAGGAACCAAATTAGAATGCTTCTAAATCCTGTTGCTTTGAAACAACCCATTGTTGGCCTCTATGCTAGAGTGGCGATGGTCTCTGACTAGTAATTACCAGCCCCTCACCTAAGAAGTTGCCATCTCCTTGTGGAAGGATAAGTTAGTACTGGCTAGAATACAGTCCAGGAAAACAGGTGAACCAGCGGTCATAGATTACTGAAAAATTGATGAAAAATGGCATTAAACCCAGTGAAAAAATCTTACGACAATATAACAACATTGTTATTTTTACTACAGTTGGTTAAACGTCAAGCTCATGATGATGTCCCCTCTCCTCCTAAACCAGCACAGAAACCAGCAGGGGTCAAAAAACCCAGAATGCCGAAAAAGAAGAAGAGGAAGGATCCAAATGAACCAAACAAGTAAGCGTGAAATATGTTCTTAAATTTGCGTCTGCTGCAAACTCAGTGTTACGTAATAATAAGTAACATTATGTGAAAAGCACTGCTCTATCTTGATTCAAACTTGTAAAGCTCACCCTCATCTTAGTATAAATGTGTATCGAAGTTATTCTTTTAAACATTCATTATTTGATTTAGTGTTTTGTATGTTTGTCTGTCTGTCTGTCTGCCAATCATAATTACAGTGTTACTTCATCTTCATCTTGCGTTTCTTCTCTTTTATTTATTTGTGAAGTTTGTTTGTCTATTACAATAATTACGCTGTATGGATTATTTGTTCATGTACCAAGAATTTTCATGTGTAAATATCATTATCCATGATTTCAGGCCTGTGTCAGCATATGCTTTATTCTTCCGAGATACTCAGGCTGCAATTAAAGGCCAGAACCCTAATGCTACATTTGGTGAAGTCTCAAAAATTGTGGCTTCAATGTGGGAATCATTAGACCCTGAGCATAAAAATGTAAGTGATGGTATTCCTGTCTTGATAGCCTCTTGTTGTGTTGTAACATTGTATATGTACAGTTAAACCTCACTTAGCGTCCATTTTATATATATATGTATTTTTAAAAATACATTGCTAAGGCTAGAACATTTTGTCCCCAAATATTTTCAAACTTGGGATTTTGCCGTTAGAAACTTTAGGGTCTGCACAAAATAAGTGGGATCAGTCAGGTAATAGTACCAGTGATTTTTTTGCAACTTTGGGCAAGGATTCAGGTTCAGTTCAATGAGGAAAAAATGTATGGTTGCCCTTGTATTCTCAGGCTGTTATTTTTAGGGAATTTTGTATGCTTTAAGGACAGGAAGGAATGATCTTGCTAAAATGCATCTTGTTTGGGTAAAAATATTTCATATTTCCAGATTACTTCTAGAATGTTATGATTATATTTTATGTAATTAAAACTGAAATTGTCTGGGTTTGTACAATAAGTTTAGAATTGCATTTATATATTAAGATTCATGGGCCCTCAGCAATGGAATAATTATGGTCTTTGGCTAGTAATCACTAGCCTTTCACCATGGTGTGAGTTTGAATCCCACCCAGACCAGACATATTCTACATGTGAGGAAGCTGTCCAGCAAACTTATGCAATATGATGGTTCTTCCCAGGTGTACACCTGGGGTCTTTCACCACCATTAAGCTAGAAAAGTTGCCAAATGAGCCTGGCTGTTGGTGCAACCAAAGTGAAAAAAATCAGATTCAACCTTATTGTTTCTATAAAGCATGATGTCTGTAATTTGGATTGAAATCACTCCTAACTTTTGCAGGATTATCATAATTATGTTGTATGTTTACAGCCTCCTGTATTTTCCATTCTGTGCGACAGATATTCAGATTGTCAGTTTCAGATTTGAAATTTAGGAGAATTATGGGTTTTTTTATATTAAGGGAAATGTTTTCTATGTTTTTCGTTGTTGGATGATTGGCTATACTTTCAACATGAGAGATATACAATATTTCTGTATGAAGACTGCTTCATCACGGTGAAACTGATAAACTCTGATTAGAAACCTGATCATAGTTCTCGCCAAAATTCTATTTACTATTATTTTATTACCCACATACCTTTAAAAGTGGCTTACAGTCAAACCCTTAAACAAAGGCCACCCTTGGGAAAGACAAAATGTGGCCTTTATTGGCAGGTGGCCTTTATTTGGAAGCCGGTTTGTTCTAAATAAATGATGGTTTTTCAAAGAATGACCTTTATTCACCGGGTGGCCTTTATTCGGAGGTGGCCACAAACACAGGTTGGACGTGTATTTGAATTTCAAGATTCTAAATTACAAATTTGCTTTTAAAGAAATTTGAAATGTCCCATTATACTTGTACAAACTAGTGCTGATGCAAATTTAATATTAAGAACAACTTTACTGTGGTAAAGTTATTTTAATCTGTCCACACTGTGGTCATTCATCCATTTGCCCTAAGTTTTCAGCCACCAGTCTCTTTTCTGATTCACACAGAATCGCAACATTAAACAATAACTATTGCTAATAATCATATGATTCTCTCCCTAAAAACGGTTACCTCTCTCAGATAGGTAGATAAAGCATCTGTGATTATCCTGGACACCATTTTTTTTATTCCAATCTTTCTCCTGGTTTATCTGTTATGTCAACATGAAGAAAATAATGAACCCTATTTCAACCCCTTCACTACCATCATGGCCCCTATCTTCCATAAATTAGCCAAGGGCCACAATCATCCAGATGAAATGTAAACATTTGTGTTGAAGTTTGTGAATTTTTTTCCTTGATTGATATCGATGTTGTTTTTTCTCTTTGTCGTCAAATTATGGTATTATTCAAATGGCTAATTATAGAAGTTTCGTACTTGTGAAACATTGCCTGAAGAGTTACATCTGGGATTTGACAATATTTGTTGTTTTTGCTGACAAAATTATGAAGAAAATAATTATGTCTACTTTATTACGTAAAAAGTGATAAAAATATAATGGGGTTATTTTCTTTACCTTCCGTACAGCAAGTGAACTTGAATTGTCTTCTTAGATAAATGGATAAGATTCTCTTGCCTGTCAGTGTCTGTAACATGAATGGATGTTTTTTTTACCTCCTTGATTAAACTGATGAACAACTTATAATTGATAGTCTCTATGCAATGTAATATTTCTGAGTCCTCATTTTTTTTCTTGTTTTACCAGACATGTTTACTTTTTAAAAAATTCTACTTTAGAGCAATTTTTGGTACATGCAAATAAAATGGTTCTTTACCACATAATATTCAACTTAGTTATCTTATTTCATTTCATCATAAATTATAATTTTTTTTGCATATAATTATATTTTATATCTGGGCTCGACAATTTTTTTTCAGGCTACTCATCCTGCAGTATGACCAGCTAAGAATTTTAACTAGTTATACAGCAATTTCAACTCATCCTGAGTCAATTTTTTCTCAGAATTACGAGCTGACGCGTGGATTTGTCGAGCCCTATATATGACATACTTGCATTGCGGTCAGTCTCTATTCAGAGACTAAAAGATCAGTGAAATTGCTGATTACATTGGGGGAGGGGTAGATGAAATCTATAAAACTGCCCCCAAAAATGACAATGTTGTGTTAATACTAATTCTCTGTAAATATTCAGAAATATCATGATTTTACTGGGGAAGGCTTTCAACCAAAATGCTTGAACAAAATCAATGTGTGTTTTTATACAGAAAAAAATGTAATAAAAGTCATTTTTCTTGATAGAGAAACAGAAATTTTGTTTGATTTATGTCTCCATAAAACATTGTTCTTCTCTGCAGGCCTTCTAAAATACTGTCTTTATTGGCAAAGTGTAATTAATTTATAAATTACAAACAACTTTAATTATTGATGAATGTAATTTCGTAATGTAAAAAAGTGTTATAATTTCATGATAGCAATGAATTTAATACAACTTCAATCAAATTGTGGTTATTGATTTACACTGCAGTGGAAAGTCCATTAAAAGCATGAAAAAAATACTGTTTTTTTTTTAAATGTTTGCCGATCTTTTTACACTTCTTTTTTATGTTGAGTGGCTTAGAATAAATACTTAAAAATAACAGAGAAAAGGCCTCTAATGACTGTTTATGATAATGATAAATTAAAGATTAAAGAATGTACTTTGTTCTTAGATATAATAAAATGATGGTAATAATTAATTCATGGTTATAACACACCTACAAATTGTTAAATGCAGGGCTCGACAAATCCACTCGCCCGCTTGTAATTATGAGTAGGAATTTTAAGAACGAGTGGAAATCGCTGTAGAACTAGTTAAAATTCTTAGCTGGTTGTCCTGCCGGACAAGTTGCCTGAAAAATATTTGTCAAGCCCTGAAATGTATCATTTGAATTATTTGCCTAATATCAAGTGTGCAGTCATTTATAAGACATTTTATTAATAAGTCTTAATAGTGTAAACATAAACATAGTAGAACTGAAACATGGGATGGGACTTAAGGCACATTTGTATGTTACGCTGGCATTGGGTTTTATCCATGACAAGTTTGTGATGCATAAGAAACCTGTCACTTCTTGGTATGTACATATAATATGATAAAAATTAGCTAAGCTTAGTATGAAGTTAATCTGAGATGCATAAAGATTCTTATTAGGCTAGGAAATAATACACATGTTAAGGGTTATTTGACCAAAGAAATTGGAATAGGTAGGTCAGAAAACTTCTCTGTTTTTGTCGAAACTTCTTTTATGAGAATACAAGAGTATGATTCATCCTAAAATATTAAAAAATATTACTTTGGATTTTGCCATTAGAAACTTCATGGTCTCTGCTGAAATACAGGGTCAGGAAAACTTTAATTGAGTGGTCATGGTCTGATTAGTGATCAGTAGCAATCAGTGCTGTGCGTTTAAATCCTAACTGTAAAGGCTGCATTCAACAGGTTTACTTACTATTAAACCTAATTTTGTATGTGCTGAATGGTTGCTATACTTCTCTGATACTCCATTACTCATTACTGTTACAAAATACATTTTATTTTATTATAATTAATTTAATTGATGGTTCATGTGTTTATCTAGTACATTAATATATAAAAACATGTCTGCCACGGTTTTAGTGATGACCAAAGTGATAACAGTATGCCAGAGTTTGATAAAAATCATATACAAACTGTATACCCAACCATTTCCATGTTTCAATTTGTCAGAGAAAATGCATACAAAATTTCCATATTGAGAGCTCTTGTCAAATAAATTCTCTAGATTAAACTGACATGACAATAATTGGACAGATAAATGTGCCAGAAATGGTTTCTGTACAATACAGCATCAAATAAAATGATGTTCGTATAATAAATATGAAGCATTACTCACACACAGCCTCAACATGACATGTGAGTCGTTATTGTTGGATGTTTAGGAATAATCTGTTGAAGTATTTTTTTAACTTGAATTAACCAATTAACATGCCTACATTATGATGGCAAGTGGCGAATAGTATAAATACGCTGTGGCAAAGAAGGTATTGCACTGTTGACATTGTGTAAATCAAATCTTTCATTAGCAGTGCTATAATTCATGTTTTGCTTTTTTGGTTGATTTACCGAAGTTGGAAACTTGGTTTTAATTAATTTCTTAAATAACAATTACAGGGGTATGAGTTATAGTGATTAATGACAAACTGTGCGTGTTTTTTTTTCTGCGAAAACCAATTATTAACAATTGATGAAGCAAGGCAGGTGAATATTGTGTTTGTTGTAATTTATGTCACATGCAAAACAGTCCCTTTCATTTTCATTATCTAAAAGCATATTCCATCGAGTATAAAAAATAGCCCTCACCTGCAGACATTAATGAAGTGTCTGTCTGTGAAGAGAAGTGATAAGTCACCATTAGTCACCAACTTTGGATCCATCTTTTGAATTTTGCATAAATTAACTTCACTCATTTCCAATATTTTAACGGCATTAAATTGAAGAACATTGAGTTGATCATTCACTTGATTTAATTACTGTTTACTTTCATTAAAGTTTTCTCATTCTTATCTTGACATTTTTTGAGTTTGTTATTTATTGTCGACAATTAGTCAATAATTTGATAAGTGGTTGTGCATTGTGGTTCCAGCTGTAATGATGGAGGAAGACCCCAGGCTTACATCTGGGTAGAACCATGAACCTTCCTTATGCTAGATGTATGGACAGCTTCCTAACTACCCTTTCCCTCATAAGCATATTTTGGACTCTTCTGAATTCAAAGCTAATATACAAACCACTAATTTACTTAAAAAATTGGGTTATTTCTCTCTGTCAGTGGAAAATATTGTGGTGAAAGAAACTATTACTCATTACAAGCAATGGCTTCTTTTGCCACAATGTTTTCAAAGATTGTCTGCTTTAGATGTGGAGGAAGTGCAGAAGGGTTAAAAATGTTTTGATTTTGAAATTTGTTGTATTGAAGATCTTGATCATGAAATAGAATGAAACTGCACATCCACATGAGCTTGGATTCACAGGCTGCATAAAAAATGTCTTTTTAATATGTCAGAACCTGACAACTATATTTCATCACTACTTCCCCAACTAGAGCTGCAAGGACATGTTAAAAAGTATTAACTCTCATGTTGCATTTTTTAATCGAAACAGATCTTTCATGGAACGGCCCCTATATTATTTGTAGTGATTTCTGCAGTATTTTGAGAAGCCATCAAGTATAACCTATCTAGCAATAGAAATTTCATGAAGAACTCAATTTGAGAAAGTTACCCTATCATTTTATAACTCTGTGTTTTTAACATTTATTCTTATTACTCATCTTTCATAAATCGTATGATTCAGAATGAGTAAGAAAACACCATAAGCTCTTCTTACTGAAGTTAAATATTGCCCTGCAAACATGTGTACATGAATAAACTGACACTCCTATCCTAAGACTTGGAAAATTTTATATCTATTTGATGCCTATATGTACAGTCATGTTGATATCAAATTATTAAAGTAGACTCTTCAAATAACTCATAAGGCTCGGCAAAATAATAGTCATGTTTCTCGTGACTTGACCGAAAAAATGCCATACATATTTGCGCTAAGCTTTTCTAATTTTTTCTAAACAATCTTTCATACTTTGGAGGCAATATTCATCCTATAATATTTTTAGGTTTTGCTGTAGAAACTTCAGGAACATCCCTAAAAAATAAGGTTGGGTAACCAGAAACATTTTACTGTTTTTTTTTCTGACCAAAGCTTCGAGGTTATAAAGTAGTTATAAAATAAATCAGGCTCATGGCCCCCAAAACTAATCAAAGTGAGCATAGTTTATATTTTGCGAGATTTGATTGGAAATTAACTGATAGTGTGACGTATTAGGAATATGGGTGTGGTAAAGATAAATCTCGATATAAAGACCGCCATTTGGACCCAAAAAGAGCAGTCTTTATATTGAAATGATCTGATTATCAAGTTCAAATATAGAAGAAATATAGAAAACTGGTCTGAAAATGAAGTGGTCATTATGATGAGGGGGTTGCTATATTGAGGTGGTCGTAAATTGAGGTTTTACTGTTCATATTGCTTTATACATGTACTGGTTTTAAAAAAGTTTTATTAAATTTTGTTTATATTATGCTTATTACTGACATGTTTATTTTATTTATGCTTTTGTGTATTGGGCATAAAATACATACTTTATCATCATTGTACTATGTTTTTTATTCTTTTACTTGCAGTGGTTGCTATGACAACTAATTTCTTTGTGTACTGTCAGCATTTCTATATACGTATTAGTACAATATTTTAGAATCCTGATTTATTCTGTAGCATTCTCGCAATTTGTTTGCATTAACTCATAAATGACTCATTGGTGCCAATAGAAAATTAGTGTTCATTATTTCTAATATTTGTTTTCATTTTTCCCCTTATTGTTACTATGGAAACCATGTGCTGTTAATTTCTCCATGGTAATACAATCATTATTTTTGGAGAAGAAAAATTTTTGATGGATTTTGATAGGGTCAGAGGATTATATAACTATAGTGACTGGAAAGCTTTGTAATGTGATAAAAATTGGTAATTCATGTGAAATATTTTATATAATTTATGAGTTATAATAGAGCTGTGACATTGATCTTGTTTATAACATGCTTGGATCATTTTATGAGACTATTTCATTGAACATCTGTCTCTTACAGCCCAAGTTATTGGTCTTTCTTAAATTATCACTTTTATGACTGATTTAAGAATTGATGTTGTTAATGTTGTTTGGATAGTCGGGTTTTTTTTTTGTTGTTTTTATCAAAATTAAGTGTTGGTCTTAAAATTAAGTGTTTAATGAACTGCCCGTAGAAGCTTGTATTTAAGTTCATCTACAACAGAAATTTTACATCAACACACCTCTCAACTTAAAGGAAAGGACTGGTGATATGCAATGAAAACCATTGAATAATTTTTAGAGACATGACAAAACAATACTCAGATATTCACCTATTTGTATTTTAGCTTTTGTACTGCTAGTTTATTAAAAATTCATGGCTCTTCCTTTCCATTATATATAAATGATAGAGGGGCCTCTATGATAGAGTGGTGATGGTCTCGGACTTGTAATCACTAGCTCCTCACTGCTGTTAGTTCAAATCCCATCGGGGACAAATTTCACACATGAGGAAGCTGTCCAGCTAGTTTATAGAAGGCCAGTGGTTCTACTCAGACATAAGCCTGGTGTCTCCCTCCACTGTTGAAGCTGTTAAAGCCAAATGACCCTGACTGTTGATGTGACATTAAAATTCAGTGAAAAAAAATACGTAAAGAATGCATAGGTCATTTATCCAATATTAAAATTAATGTTGTGTTTTATTTTCTGCTTTACCTTTGTTGGACTGTGTTTAATTCTTCATTAGGTTAGAAAAAATAGCTTTCAAATGCTTAATCGTAAAAAATCGTGCAGGTATTTTGCAAAACTTTTCTTTTGCATTTTTTTTTCTAAGCATATCTTTTATACTTTTATTTTACAATTCATTCCCAAATATTTTGGGATTCCCACAATTGGTTGCAGTCTTTGGGATTTTGCTGTTAGAAACTTAAGGGTCGACACCAAAAATAGGGTTTGTTTCGTGACTGGAAACACAATTTTTTTCTGGCCTTATTCTTTTAACAGATTATAACAAATTTGGTGAAGAATGCTGTAATTCCTTAGTTGACTGTATGAGATTTGTGTCTCTACAACTTATTAAAGTTTGGACCAAACCTTATTTTTCAGGTTTACAAAAAGAAGACAGAACTTGCAAAGAAGGAGTATTTGAAACAACTGGCTGCCTACCGTGCAAGTCTTGTATCTCAGGTATGACAGTAAGAAGTCCTTGATTACTTCATGATAACCTTACAGACGTCAATGTGTTTCTCTTTCTATTAACTGACTCAAAAGTTAGGCCCAAACTCCAAATAAAATTATAGTGAAACCCCTCTAAACTGGCCAAGCTGGGACCAGGTCATTTGGCCAGCTTGGAGGGGATGCCAGTTTAAAGGAGATTTTTGAATTATGTAGTAATGAAGTTGGGACCAGAACATTTGGCCGATTTAGAGGGAAAACTGGTTTATAGAGGAACCAGTTTAGAGGGTTTCCACTGTGTTATTTATATTGGATTGTATTGAATTAATTTGATTTTCTGACTGTCCCATACAAACCAAGATCAAGTGAAAACATAAAATTTACTGTAAAACCTCAAAATAGTGACCACCTCAATTTTACAACCACCTTTTTTAACAACCACATATTTTCGAACTAGCTTTCAATAACAGCCCTATAATTCAACATGATAATGAGACTACCTCATTATTACGACCAGTTTTTCATGTCCCGAAGATGGTCTCATTATATAGGTTTTACTGTATTACATATCTGCCTGTTCTTGTCTCCAGACAAGAGATTAGATATCACTGACAAAGACAATTATAATTTGTATCTTATCTCATTTCACACCCGTTTATTGTGGTTTTGACATATTTTTCCTTTCTTTTAAAATCATAACTTAATCAAATAATTGATCAAGGACCTTGACATTGTGTGAGGCAGGTTTACCATGACACACTGTCAAGTCTTTGTTACATTAGGGCTCTCTGCATTTGTTATATGGTAAGCTTGTTTTCAGACATGTGTCTGATGGGGAAACATGTTTGGTAAATGCTATAAATCATCATGATCAATTTTAGCATTGTCACCAGTAAAGTACACAATCTTATCAATGCAAATACCTTTAAATCATACCCAGATTATACCTTATCAAGATTAGGGGCCTCATTGTACTGTACTAGTCAGATGGAAACACATGTTACCTCTTAATTGAAAATATCCTGTTTTATTCTCTATGTGCATGTAATAGAAACTTAACCATCATACGTAGATGAAAGGAGTTACATTGCTTTAACAGTATCAGGTTGAAATACTATAAGTTAATATGCTTTCCAATTTTGCATATTGTATTTCAAATTGTTTTGTTGCTTCTAATTCTCAATTTCAATTCGATGTCAATTTTAGAGAGTGGTTAGGGTCAACTGTTGCCCTATATCATAGTTACCTATCTCACTGTATTACGAGATACCCATGTTGTACCATCTATTAGGGTCTAACCTGCAGAGAGCCTTGTATTGAGAGAAATTACAATTTCATTTCATCCAATCATTTTGTTTGGGATTCATGGCTATGTTTTTGATTTGTGCCTCTGAATAGAGTTGCGATTGAGTTTCGTGCTTCATTGCACATGCGGCAAGATGATCTTTCAACAGTTGTTTGAAGACGACAGGTGACGATCGTATTTTTGTAGTATGAATATCCAATGCTTTTGTTGACTGTTCATGCTAATTATAGCTTAGAGTAGAAATAAAGAAATGTTAGAGCCATCCTGGGTTATTCTGAAGTCTGTGTTTACCATGTAGTCCCATTCTGAAAGTTTACGATTTATATCACATATGACAACTATCAAAGTTCACTATTTGATGATAATGGTTGTACGGTTTTATTGTTGAATCAATCCAGGTTTAACATGTAATTGCGTATTCACTACAATATTTTAGCTTCATCTAAATCTAGGAATCTATTTACTACATTGCCTCATTTATGACCTTTTGTATTGTAACAAATCAATATCCTGAAATAATGATGAATGATTAGCAATTGTTGGTCATTATCAAAATATGAAGCATGATTTGCCACATATTTCATCTGGGTCAATACTATTATAGTGAGTGTTTTATGTCAACATGGAGTTAATAGAATTTGTTGAAATCAGATTTTTTGTATGAATAAGGGTTTAATGATTTTAATCATCTTTCAGATATTGAAAAAAATGATTAAACAGTTTAGGGTTAAAGTCCTAACAGATGTGTGGAAGAGATTAATTTATTAAAATGTGACATATTGGGAAAAAACTTGATGATTCTAGTTGTCTGTATCTTAATTCGTTATGATAAATACCATAGTCTTCTGTATTGAAACTTTAATTTCAATTTTTGTGTAGGAACATAGGTTTTTTTTTTTTTGTTTTTTTTTTCACAAAAATTAGCCATTTCTGTTGGCCTTAGTTTCTGTTTAACTGCTGGTCAGCGTTCGAATGAGTTTTTAAAAAGCCTTAGTCTGAAATAGAAGTGTGCTATTGAAAATAAATGATTTATCACTAGCCCAAATAGGAATTTACTAGCCCCGGGCTTTGGGGTAGTAGGTTAGCATGAAGACTGTGCTCTTGTCACAAAGAAAATTCCACATCTCTGCTAGAAAGACAATCAAACTTGTTATCTGGAAATTTTACATTTATGCACTTAACTTATATAATTCAAGGTTTAAACAATTTTTTTGTTTGGTATTTCTATTAATATAACAATAACAAAAACTGCCTAGTTTTTTATCAATAAATGATAGTATTGAACAGGTGTTCTGTTCATTTCCATTTCTGATGATTGGACTTTATTGCCTGTTGACATTTTTATCCACACACATGTGACACCAATTAAGTTTCACACTTAGATTACTCTGCAGTTTATGAATCAACAATAAATATTTTATCATGAATTATGAAACATGAGAATGGTGATTTTTTTTAAGGTATTATATCCATAATTATGTACTAATTCTAGGTATCTGCTCAATGCTATTCACAGATGGTAATATTATGAAAATAGTATTGCCCAATTATCATAATTTCTTTGATAGTTGCCCTAGATAATTTATTTTTGACACATTTTGAAAAGTTTGTAAGAGTTATTTCCCTTGTTGAAAAATAGAAAATATTAATTTCTGAAAATATTACATGGTGACATATATTTTTCTTAATTGAATTGGATTGGTATTGTGCTTTTGCATCTTTTTACCGTGAGTTTTCATTTAAATGGATCTTCTTTTTTCTTTATCTTCAAAAAATTGGTTTCTCTCATAGACTTCAATGCAGAATAAAAGGGACAATAACTCTATGGATTGTGATTGTTTTTGAAAAATCTCACAGTGAATCCTTTTCTATCATGGAATCTATGAAAACTATGTAGAGATTCCCAAAATCTATTTGTTCCTTTTTTAAGATACTAATTTCGGACATCATGGGTATAGAACCTTAATCCTAGCATGTTTGTTGAAGTCATATCTTGCTATAGATGTTTGGTAATTGTGTGAGATAGTTTTCAAAGGAATATGTTAAAAAATGTTTACAAATTCATGTACGGAAATAGACAGGCTACTCTAGGTTTTGATACTTTTTCTCTGTACAAGGATAATTCTGGTTGATTTTTATAGCTGTGGGGTACATGTACTTTTTTAAAAATAGTAAACTGAATGTATTTTCGATTTTCATTTTATACTGTTTATTAAACTAATCATATGATATACTATCTTGCCTTGTACAGAATACTTGCTGTTGATAGCTTGTGACAGGGTCACATGCTGACCTAATATTTTCTATTAGTAAGTCAGTAGCAATTTATATCCAGTGAGTAATCATAATTTCAAGGTAAAAATATAAAAAAATGAAAAACTTTAGTAAATTGATTTATGGACCGTATTTGGTAAGATAAATTTAATACACAGCTTTTTACTGACTCAATACAGTGTGATGCAGGGTCAGTAAATTCATATTTATTTACTGACCCTGTATCAAACCATATTTGGTCAGTAAGAAACCTTGTAACTAATAGAATGTGCCCAACAAATATTAGATAAGAAATTAAACCTTTTATTGTATACTGCTGTCTAAGTTGTCTTAGTTCTTACTGCAGTATTTAATCTATTTTCTGTTGTATTATGTATAAATTTTTGTTTTGTTTCAGACTCGTGTAGATGAATCACCATCTCCCCCTCACAGGTCTCCTACAGGAACGTCACCACAACACATGATGGGTTATATGAATAATATAAGTCCACAGCATATGGGAAGTCCTGCCCATATGGGCAGTCCAGCGCACATGGGTAGCCCCGCCCACATGGGCAGTCCTGGTCACATGGGAAGCCCCGCACATATGGTAGCACAGAGCCCTCAGCATATATCTAGTCCACATCACATCACAAGTCCCCAGCATGTCTCTAGTCCTCCAAATATGCTTGGACATCATGTGGCTAGTCCTCCTCACCCCACCATGTACAACCAGTCACCAGCGCAGTACAATATGAACCCATACACTAATGGACAGTCAATGGACATGGTTGATCACAGTGGTATGAGAATTGACTCGCAACGCTTGCCACCTTCTGGGGTAAGTATCATTGTTAACTGAGGATAAATTTACTGTACCAGTTGTTTCTGTACTAATACTGTCCTTTATTAAGAGCAACTTAGGTAGGAAGGAGCTTTTTAGTGACCGGTTTATTGGTATCTCTGCTCATGAAGATATGAAGATGGGCATCACTAATGAGGTTGTCAGTTTTAATAGCCCTCTTGTAACATTTTGATTAATTGATAGTTACTTCAAAAATAGTATGACAGCATGTACTCACTATGTTATTGGTATATAACTAGAACAACTTGCTGAGTTCTAATTACCAATTTATTTCTCTACATATAAAAGTGTGTGACTATACGAAGAGTCCAGTATAAGTGCTGCTAAACCTACAAGTATGAGAGTTTGTAACACAAAAAGTAGACAACTCCGTAGTGCACTAAGATAATGTAACAACCACCAGTGATTTTGATAAAAATTGATGCCTTTTTTCTGCAGTTACATTCTGTTATTATGTACTGACAATACAATTATACAATGATTTACTGGAAATTGCATTCTGATAATAAATGAATCTATCAGAAACTGATGTTCACAAATGCTGGTTGCTGTGATGTGTTAGTTTTTGTTTTAGTTTATTTTCTCATGTTTTGCCTGAGTTTTTTTTTGTCTTTTCATATTTTTTGCCTTTGTATTTTCCAGAACAATTCAGGTCGAAACATGCAATTCGGTATGTGCATAAGAACAGGTTGTGGGAACCGAGCTATTGAGAGTCTTGGCTGGGATAATGAATATTGTAGCAATGAGTGTGTTGTCTCACACTGCAGGTAAATGTTCGAGTCATCCTGCTCCAAATTTTATCATTTTCCTTATTTAAATGATAGCTGTTCATTTTCCTTTTAGTATGAGTAAACAACATTCAAAATTATGCTCAGTCCTGTGAACAAAGGCCTACCTTGGGAAAGACAAAATTTAACATTTATTGACTGATGACCTTTATTCAGATGTCAGTTTGTTGTAAATTATCAACGACATTTTTCGGGAAGTTTGATGGGAAGTTTCTTAAGCATTGATTTGCTTTCTTACAAGTTTTTTTGATAGTAAAGATTCCATGATTCAAAGGTTCAGCAATACTGTTAAACCTTTCATTTTCTCGCTGAATGATAATTAAACTGCATTACACAATTACACATGGTATGATTTTATAGTATTGGCTAGATTGAGCCTTTTAATGGAATAATATGATTAAACTTTGTCTCGTATATTTTTACTCATGAATTACGAAGATATTATTTGGTTGTTCACTTGCGTCTGAAAAGCAGCATCTGTCATTATGAAGTTGTATAGACAGTGTTGAAATTTGTTGGAACGATAAAGAGTCATTAATTTTAATGCGGTTGATTTATTTTCACCATTGACACATATGTTTGATTGTAATGATTTCATGATTGATTAACCTTCTGCAACTTAACTTTCAGGGATGTATTTACTGCCTGGGTTGCTAACAGAAATGTTCCTGCAAATTCCTACACTGTGAAATGAATCTCAGATAGCTGTCACAGCACATTATTCATACTTGACATTCCGGTGTGATACAGGGGAATTTTTGTGTATAAAATAACTCCAAAATGAAAATCACTGTCAAGGAATTTCATTCTTTTAGATAGTGACTTCATTGAAATTATATATTCATCCGTGTTCGAGGATCAAAATGCAACCTTGGAAATGGAGAAGTTTTTCGTGGTATCATTTTGAGGCTGAAATACAAACTGTTTTATACTAGTGTAAATAGAATGTATATTCTTAAGTATAATTGACTGGATCAATCATGAGTGTGGTAAAATGGTTGAATTATTTTTTACTGACCACTTGCCATCATGGTAGAAAGACAGACTCTGAAGTAACTTTGGTACAGTCACCCCCCCCCCCCCCCCTGGTGAAACTGTACCTCCATTTCAGTCGTCTGAATTGTTATACTTTGTTAAATCTAGAATATGCATAAATATTTTTAGTGATTAGTACAAAAATATTTAGTAAAGAATGATGATTTCAAATTTGTGGAAAATGTGTTGACTGTGGGTCAATTTTATACCGTATTTGATACCCATACTAGTATTTATTATTTATATGAATTTGAATGAATGCTTGAAATTTTTTTGTAACAGTTATATTCTTGTACAATGATAAGGGCACCTCACTAAGAACATATTACTAGTATTTACACTGTGCATAGGTTCAATTAAAATCAGTATAATAGCGATTATTTATTCCACACCTTAACATACTAGTCAGTGTTATATCATGTTTGATCCTGTCCCTAATTGGTGATTCTGTCAAGTGTTACTATCAGCATTGAGGAACAGATATTTTTTCATTTAGATATAAGGAACATTTATTTTTTTGCATGTACATCATTCCTCTGGATTTATTTTCATATATGCAGTCCAACCTGTCTAAAAGTCGATCTTCGGGAGAATGAAGTGGTCTTTAGGCCATCCTTAAAAAATGTTGGTTTGCAGTTACATGTCCCAAACTTTTAAGTGGGTAGATAGGTAGACAGAGGGTTGTTAACATTATATGCCTGTACTGAAAACAAAAAGCTTGAATAACGAAAATTGAATTACTGCAACATTTCTGGGTCAGGGGATTTTTTTTATGGGCCAGTTACATAACTGCCAACAATTCAGTACAAATTGGCTTATTAGATTTGGGCTTGATTTGAAGATTAAGACAAGCATCAAATGATTGTTCTAGTAATAGAATGACTGACCTTACGGACATGTGGTGTCTATTCCATGGGAGAAAGTCGAAAATTTTCAAAATACCAGAGATTTTAAACTCGGTGCCACAGAAACAAAAAACAGTAGGGTCCAGACCTGGGAAAACTGAAAGTTCCGGAAGATTCCGGAAAACTTAACCATGCTATTCTCGGGTGATCTTTAGGACAAGTTTGACTGTATTAACTTTGAGTATGCAATATGATGTTGTAATTGAAGTATTCAAACTTGTAGCTGCTTAGTAGCCTGTCTTACAAAGCAATTAATGTATAAGCACTAACTTCACTTTGGGATTTCCAACAATAAGCCCAAAGGTTTAACTCGATGTAGTGTTTTAAATGCTACGTTTTATATAATGAAAAAGGTCATAGTCAAACGTGTCTCACCCTTCTTATGGGGAATTAATTGCTTTTAATGTCATCTCACTTTTACTGAAAATTGCTTAGAATGATTTTCATAGTAGTAAATGATGTACATATATATATCATCACTGGTCTCAAAAAACTTGATGATTCAAACATATAGAACAGATCATGAATTTGTAATGTTATTGATTTTGTTTTGTAAAAAATATTTATTTCATCTCCTTATTTGTACATACATGATAAAAAAATGGGTCCACAATACTTACAAATTTGTACATATAATTACATTGATATTTATCAGGGATGTCTGATGGTTAACCAAAAAATAAATCCAGCAGTTCTGAGATATAATAAGTCTGAACTTTAGTGTGACTGACATCTTGCAACTAGCTGCAGTTTATTTATTTGGTCCATCAAGACATTGAAACACTGATATTTGGCATCCCCTTTTAACATTCACATGTATTTGTAATCCATATTTATTCTTAGATTGTGTATAAGTGGTTCATGATAGGTTTTTGAATGACATTTTTATTTTCAAGTCTGAATCATTCCGACTTCAGAATGTATTTTTACCTATGGCATTAAAGTTTGTTTTCTCATAAACAAAAATTTGGCTCGTTTTTTACGTAAATGTTAGAGAAGTACTTATTTTTACGCATTTATAACTCGTAAATGAAATCTTGCCAAAAAATGAGTTTTTACGTATGTACTTTTCTAGAATATATGAAATTATGTTTTGTTATTACATCATAAAATTTATACTACTTCATTTAACTTATTCTAAGTATGAAAACTATTTTTTATCAAGTTACAGTTGTCAATGATACCCGAGTTTTGTTTTTGGATGAAATAAAAGATTGTAGTTGACATGTGCTTTTTTCTTCCCAATCATGTTGTTAGAATCATAATTAATTAGTTACTGATTCTCTTAGTTTGTTGCCATGGAAATTTGTTAATAGAATGAAAGGTGAAGAGTGCCTGTAAAATTGATGTGTCCTCAATTTTGGGAAGACTGCAACAACAGCAATAACTATGTCATTAAAGTAAACAAATATTTCTTTTCATCACAATCATTTTATTCTCAAATATTCATAATAGTATTAATGAATATGAAAAAGTGACAATGAAACATCTAGTAGAACAAAAATGGATTAAAATGGTTGCCCAAATAACACAAACATGCTGCCTATTACATTCAGTGTGTATAACCTGAAAGTGACAAATCACTTTTCTACTTGAAGTTACTCGCAGTAAATAAAAATATTTCATAGCTATTAGCAGCAATAATAATACACAAATTCAACACTACTCCTATACAATAATCACATAAAAGTTTATAACTATATTTACATGTATCATGAACACCAAAACTATCATAATTTTTAGTTACAATATACACCATATTACATAATTCAAATGTGAAATTATAAGATTCACTCAAGAACCAACTATTGAACTGTATCAAACTATTCCCGACATTATTGACCTTCCAAGTCTTGTGAGTAAAAGGCAAACACAGGATAACGGTATTTCCTATTCACTAGAAGGCATATCTAGTTCTGATGTCCTCAAGTTTTTTAGAGACCTCTGCTGGAGTTCGGTCCAATTCTTCAGCCACACTTTTTTGTTTGGCAGCATCCATTGAGGGAAACAATTCACAGAGATCACCATCAACAACATTCTACATGGAAAAAGACATCTCAGATTTAATTTATCAGCTGAACAAAGACTACAGAATACAAAATATCTTGTCTACAAAATGTTCAAATACATGGAGCAAATTTCATCAAAATTTCAAATCTAATACCCTTCAACTCAAAGTCATAACTAGAAGAGATTTCTGAATGAATGCAATACTTCACAGTAGTATTTTTAGGCAACAAAAATTGATTATTTAGTATTTTAAACTCATTGTAATATGAAATGAAAATCAAAATTAGCCTACCTTCACAGGGAAGAAGTATGACCTATAGGAGAGATGTTCTCTGCCACACAATGGTGGATGCTCTTGTCTCATGTACATCTCTAAATGTTGGAAAAAATCTTGATCCTAAAATGTACCAATAAATAGCTATACAGGATGATTCTAGCATAATTTCATATATGAAGACAAGATCATTCCCAAATCCAGAGAATGACGAATAATTCTTAACAGTTCTCTTTTCTAATAAGTTCCAATAGTAAGTCACTGTCAGATTTCAAACATTCTTTCAGATATTATGTTTATTAGATCAGAAACCAAGCATCCATCTTTATATCAAGAGAGACAACTGGCCAAGGACAAAGTTGTAGTCTAAACATAACTGAAGAGAACCTCCAGGAAGTTTTGACCACACAACTTGACCAAACATCACAAGGATGTTACCTGTCATCTCCACCCAATATATCAGAGAATGGATTGACTTTGTCATCATCTCAAAATATCATTGAACAGATTTGAAACGATGGAACATTTAAGACTATACACTAATAACCACATACATCACTTTGACAACTTAAGACTCATGCCATTCGAGAAAATCAAATGGACTTGAATGAGTAATATACCATATGAAAAACATGTTTTTTTTTCTAAAACTCATTTCTAACACTGACAAGGAGGTATTGTGAAAAGATCTGTTTTTTTCACTGGGAATTAACATAGCATCAACAGCCATGGTCACTTTGGTGACTTTCCAACATGAAACTTGGAGGAAGACCCCAGGCATATACCTGGGTGGAACCACCAACCTTTTGTAAGTTAGCTGGACAGCTTCCTCACATGTGGAATTTGGTCCTGTGTGGGACTCAAATTAATAGTAGAGAGGGGCTAGTGACCACTAATCTAAAGACCACTCTAACTACTCAACCATGGAGACCCCTTGAAATTTTGTTTCAATTTATCAGATGTAATAAGGCCACTTACTTCATGTGATGTAAATGGCACCAACATTCCAATACCGCCAGATAATGTAGTATAGACTAGAGATTCAGAACCTCCTGGGATAAGTGTAGCTTTCTGTAATGATGTAACAACTTCACCTATATGGAAATTTACCAATATGTCAGCCTGAAAATAAAAAATCCATATATAAACCTTTATAATGCAGTAACAATGGGATGCAGACATTTTTTTTTCTTTCTTTCATAGTCATAGAGTAACTTATTCTTGAGATCAGAAACCAAGTATCCATCTTTATATCAAAGGAGACAACTGGCCAAGGACAAAGTCGTAGTCTAAACATAACTGAAGAGAACCTCCAGAAAGTTTTGACCACACAACTTGACCAAACATCACAAGGACGTTACCTGTGATCTCCACCCAATATATCAGAGAATGGATTGACTTTGTCATCATCTCATTAAGTAAAGCATCTACAGTTCATAACCAACAGTTTTTTTTGTGAATTTGTCAAGATTATCTTTTATCAAACAATATGTCCAGGAGTTTTGCACAGTCCATTCAAGAATACTGATGCTAAAACGTTTTCCTAATCTTGGTTTCAATTTCTTTACGTCCATTGGTGTGCAATGTACTAATCTTCTAAAAAATGAACTACATTCTTCACTATCGTCAAAGCTGGATTAGTTATAAAATTTCTGTAACCATCAGGAATATCTCAGGTCCAAAGAAAGATGTAGGTTTTTCATAAATATCAGGACATTTAGAACTCATAGATCAGAAACCAAGTATCCATCTTTATATCAAGGGAGACAACTGGCCAAGGACAAAGTTGTAGTCTCAACATTACTGAAGAGAACCTCCAGAAAGTTTTGACCAGACAACTTGACCAAACATCACAAGGACGTTACCTGTCATCTCCACCCAATATATCAGAGAATGGATTGACTTTGTCATCATTTCAGTGGTAAAGTAGCACATATTTTCGGGGGGAGTACATAATACATAGCAGTTCAGTATCAATGGCAACATTTACACGTACCTTCTGTGAGGCTCCATTCAGAAGTCCTCTATCCCATAGTGCTTTGTTCCCAGTTGGGTCTTCATCAACATCATCAGTGACATCTTGCGGCAAACGAATCTGATTTTAAAGAAAATTCACGAAGATAAAGATTTGTAACAATCTTCATAAAACCCTAAACAAGATTGGATTATAGAAACACACTATCCTAAAATCTATAAATAATTGTAGTGATTGTACCACTCTACAACACATTTCCAGTGAAAGAATTGAAAATTGGAAATTTAATAATATAAGGCAGAAAACATCAATATTCAAGGAGCAGACTAAGCATACATTTGCATGAATTTAAGCATTTTTTCTAAGGGGAAGACACCTATAAATGTCCCTTTCTATAGAAGAAAAAAAGCCCAGAAGACGTTGAAAGCCTTATATCAATAACTGTTTACAAAATGCTAATGTAATACATAGTTTATTCTTACCACTGTAATGTTTCCAAATTTATCTGCCCCTGCCACTGTATCATAATCAAGCAAACATGAAGCAGTAATCCATCTTGGATTTGTATCATCAGAAAATATAATCAGCTGATTTTCAGACCTCTTATATCTCACAAAGTGGAAACTTTCCTGAATGTCAGCAACAATGACACGGTTCCCCATTGTATGTATACCAACCACAAAATTTGGAATGTGCTGAAATCATACAAAAACACAATCATCAAATAATGAGATACACATAGTGCTGTGTACACTATTCATTACAAAGCATATTTTTGTACACATTTTAAGGATCAATAGGATTACAGACAGTCCATTAAATGGCCAGCAATATAACTACATGTAATTTTAAACAAAAAATCAAAGACAAAAAATGGAGTAAATTTTAACAAACTGCTATAGTACATTAATAAGACAAGTTTCCCAGTAAACAAACATGTTGCATTATGTTGTTTTTCCAAAAGATAAATTTATGACAAGTTAACACACAGAAAGTTTATATATATGATCATTACCTTATTTTCACATTTGCGTAACAATTTCTTCTTTCCAAGATCATAAATCCTTAAGAATTTCCCAATTCCAATAAGAGCACGGCCTTGAAAAGGAGCTATAGCCCCTGGCATTTCATCAACGACAGTTTTGTGCACAAACTCAAGTCTTTCACCTTCCACAAGTTTATATGTATAAAGATATCCACTGCCTAATGTTCGAGGATTCAATGTCAAATCTTTAGCAACACCAACAATAACGTGTGTGTCCTCAGGCGAGTTAGAGAATTTCACGATTGATAAACTGAAATTAAACATCAACTGAATAAACATAAATAAATTTCTTGTGAAATTAAACCATGAAAAAAACATAAAAAACATGATTTTATAACATTGACGATGACTTACCTTTACACAATGTACTTATAACTATTCAAATGCATTTTAACATAAATACATCAAACGGAAATAAAAAGAGAGAAAAATACTCAATATGTAATAAGTTATCAAATTCTTCCAAATGTAAATTAAATAATTTCATATCTTACCAGTGAGCAGCTTCATTTTGTTCAAGATTGATAGAGTCCAGCGTATTACCAGTGATTGGGTTTATCACTCTAATCACTGACGCCCACATGCCAGCACTAGCTTTAGGTGCACCGAACACTGCTTCAGGTAAATCTTCATTAAGGAAGGCTGCAGCCATCTCCGCAGCTAGCTCTCGTTCCTCCTCTTGTGCATCTTCTATCATAGCCTGAGTCAGAATAAATTACAGTAAAAGACTCCACAGTCAACATGTCTTTTTTCTAAATTTATTGAGACTAACTAATTTTTTTTTATTCTTATCATAGAGCCAGTAATTCCCTAGTTAATTACCACCAGCTCTATTTAAACTTTCCTAGCTATATCATCAGAAGTTTAATATTAAACATCCATAATAGTTTAATGAGTCAGGAAGTATTTCTATTTGAAAATTGACCATTACTCACATCAGCCAGAGTTTGTTTCCTCTGACCCTTTGTAGCCTCCGTGTAAGCATTATGGTCAGTCTCTATGATGATAAGATGACCTGATTCAGGATGGATGACGAACTTTCGTGGCGTATATAACAAATTATGAGACACTTGATTAAACACAGCACCCAATTTCTCCAATGCCAAAATTCTGTAAAAGAAGTAACAGGATTATATACAATCAGTTATCAAAGGCAATTACAGATTTAACAGAAATATCTTCAAGGTCAACAGTTACTTTACTCATTTACAAAACTTATAGGTTTGTCTGCCACCATTTCAAAAAAAACAAGGTAACCACAAAGGTATTAATAATGTTCCACCCTTACACACCCTTCCCTATATTTAATAGCAAATTATCAGTGTATCAATTTTAATCTATGCTAAGAATCAATGCCATTAACAAATCTTACCTCAATGTATTGGTAGAAATGGCCACAATACCTTCTGGACATTGTTCAGAAGCAAAGCCAGAAGCGTATTCCAGACTCTCATATGATAAAGGAGTTAAATGAAATCTACTTTGATAGGCATAACTCAGCCATGAACGACTGGACATGGCAAGAACCTGAAATTAATATCATTCATTGTAAAATAATTCCAACAAATGTATAAGCAAATAAAAAATCTAAAATCACTAAAATTTTACGTTTGTGTGAAAAATTACCAAAAAAAGAAAGTGTCTTCTTTACTAATTCTGAAAATCTGGTACTAACAACTAATCCACAGATTCTACCTACATTATGATTGTTTAGAGAAAAAGATCGTAACAGCAACTAATACTTACAGCCTCTGATCCTTGCATGGCAATACGGAACAATTTCACTGGTCTTGAACCAAGGTATCTAGTTCTGGTGTCAGACAAATCACCAGTAACAGTGTCCAGCACTGTACGTAATAATACACCATTCTGGAAAAATAATAAGACAACTTGTGAAGAATTGTAATTCTATTGTGCCATCAACTATCAAATAAATCATCACGGACATTCTTTACAGATGAACTTCATAAAATATTGGAATCACAATCTAATAAGCAGGTGTATTTCAGTTGGTAATCCTCTATACATAAATACTTGAGAAATGCATTCACATCACCATCATCACAATCACTTTTCTGAAATTCTGATGTCATCAGAAAAATATCTCAAAGAAAGCTAAAATATACACCCAGAAGACATAAATCCTTACTGATTTAAGACTGACAGTAGGTTGTGTATTGAAAACACTAATTTTCGTATATCACAAAAGAATCAAAATCTTTAAAGCTCATATTTCAAACCCAAGAAGTTTGTCAGAAAATGTTTTTAGCAATAAAAAAAGACCCAATAGTAGTTATGAGTGCAAACTATATTATCTTTTAAAACTACCAGATTGTCTCAGTATCCAACATTACTGTTGACAACGTGAAGCACAATACAAACACAATTACCTGCAATCCAGTATTAAGGAAGAGACCACCTGCGGTACCAGCCTCTCCGGTCTCCTCTTTAGCTTCTGTACCACCCATCTCAACAATACATAAGGATTCAGGAGCAGCTGGTAGGGCCTGCATACTTAATGGTGACAAACAATCCTGAAATAAGCATACAATATTGATATGGAACACAATGTAAGGGAATAGAAAAGAATGAATAACCTTCATATTTTTTTATGAATTAGAAAGAAAGGGCAAATTAAATAATGCATGATATCGTTACATATCAGTTAACTGTAAGTATTTAGTCATTCACACTCACATGGGCCAGTCTGTTCTGTTTAATAACGTTACTACCAGACATCAAAGTCATACTTTTAGCAAATATTAAAATTACATTCAATTGATACTTACAGTTGGATCAAGTGAAACAATTCTGACAGTGTTATCAGCCAGACCTACAGCTAAGAATCTACAACGTTGTTCTCCAGATGGTACCCTACCCAGAGCCATACTAACAACATCTGAGGACATTTCTTTCCTCTCAGTATATTCGTTTAGTTGTCCAGTCTACAATGCAAGATAAATAACAATAAATCAATAAATAACATAATACAACCGAGCCCTAAGACTCCCATGCTTGCCATTTTGGGGGTCTAGATTTAGACACAGATGCTGGGCTGACATACCTAAAAACCCATGAAGTGCTTTGAGTTGTTTTCAATTTCAATTCGTTCCGTAAAAGTAAAAATGCTCAACTCCCACATTTAAAATTAAAAGCATCGCTCAGACACAGATTTCTGGAAAAGTTAAATAATTTACAGGTCACAGGGACGCATATTTTTTGAAAATGCAGGTCACAGATGAAAAAGTTGTTTCAGAGACACAGATTTTCTGCATCTGGGAAAACCCTGTCCTGTATCCTATAATGAGTATTAGCAGGCCATTTAAATAGCAAGGAAATTTATTGAGAAATGGACGATTGGGAAATAAGTCATGTTTTGTATCATCAACTTTCCAAGAACCAAGAATACTGATCTGATCAAGTACTTACAGGATCCATTTCAAAATAGACAAGTTCTCCACCAGAGAGAGCAATCACCACTTGTCGTTGATTCACAGCACACTTCACAATGTTTTTCTTTCCCGGAGTTTTCCACTCATTAACTCTTTTATCTGAGCGAATGTGACGAATTCCATCAGGATATATCTGAAATTAATATACAAATATACAACACAACTAATTTTTATTCAAAGAAATCAATGATGCTTCTGAATATGAACTGTGAGTTCAGGGGTGTAGAAATGTTTTCATGTAACGATAAGCTGCTAAAAGTAGAGGGGATTGGAGGGTTCCCCCAGTAGGGGGCAAGGGGGGCAATGCCCCCATGAGGAAAAAGTAGCTAGTGAGAATGCTCAAATGACTGGTTGATTTTTCCAACTTTCGGCTCATATCTACACCCCTGCAAGTTTCTTATATATACTGGTAACTTTGATGTATACTAATGAAAATCAAGGAGTATCAAGAGAGGCAACTAAAATAGAGGGCAAACATTAATTGACCACCTTCAGAGCCATAATAAACATTATAAAACCAAAACAAATTTAACTTACCTGTACCAGAGCATCGTCACCAAGCTGGGAACAAGACAGTGTCGGTGTGGTACCCAAAAACCCAGAATCTGTGACTTCTTCAACTGTCTCACCGATAGACAATACCAGTGTAGCATTTACGAAAGACACAATAATGTATGCATCATATTCATCTGAAAATAAATGTGCCTCCACATTAAGTGAGAATAACAAAAACAACACAATAAACAACAAACCAACCATAGAAGACATAGAACATAACCTGCCATTACCACTAGACAGTGCAAGTTAACTTTTGTATTTGATCTCATCAGCAGAGAGAATAGTAAGACATCAGTAATTGAAAACAGAAAGAGAGGATTTTGATTGTCATTTCCTAATGACAAGGGAAAGAACAATAACATGCTACTTATCCATATATGTTCTACTAAGAACTAACTTAACAAAGTGAATACACATATTTGACATTAGTACAAATTTAAGTTTACATCATTAATGCACAGCCAACAATAACGACTTAGTACCATCTTTCCAAAGTTTATAATCTCAAAATTCCATAATAACAATACAGTATATGAAATGAAATCCATTCCAACTGAAGATCTATCACAATAATACATTGTACTGATGCTCCCAACATTAGCAGTTCCTAGATACCCACCTGACGTCAGCTGCTATCAAAGGAACGGTTAGCTCCAAATCTGAAATTAGAAAACAGGTCTGGTGATGGTGTCTCATATACACCAGCCTGATTTAATTAGTCTCGTTCTTTCAAATCCTCATCTATCCAGCAATAACAACAATCAACTAAGAGCTTCATAACACACATTTCAATTATGGCTTAGATTAGTCATTTTATCAGGCAAAGGATCACACTAATGAACAGCTTCATAGGTCAATCAACCAAAACATAAAGCACCTATTAATCATGAATTTTCTGACAGCCTTGTATTAAAGCCAACACAAGTTTGCCATACTATGGACACTCATTATAGAGTTGCCTACAGGTCAAACAGTGCATGTTACAAGCTTTAATAGGCACATGAAGAAAAAATGACCTGGAACAAAAAAACACTTCCATCGAATGACACTGTGAGTCGAGCATTCCTGGTATCTACAAGAGATCAAAACTCATATAATTAGACAAAATCTCCGAAGTGGTGAAACAGTACACATCTCTTAAGCTAGCAGCCTGATGCATGTATAAATAATACACATATTACTAAAAATCAACATCAAAGTCTTTAACAAGAGTGCATGTGTATGAGCTTTATTTTTATAATGACAAGTCTTCATCAAATGAAGTTTCCGAAAAAAATTTTAAGAAATAAAGGCAGAAAGATCTGCCAAACTGATATTCATTTTCCATTTTTTATGCGAGATGTATCCTGACAGTAACCACATGGAGATTACTAAAGAGCACAAACATCTTACCATCAGAATGTTTTTTCACTGTCCATACAGCATTGGGGTTACCTGGCAGCTCTGATACAGCCATTTCAGACACCTGAAAATACAAAACATAGTAATTAGGCCTAAAAAAATAGGTTTGTTTCTGGTTACCCGACCGACCCATCTATTACCTGCTGACTAAAAGTTTTTACGGCATGCAATTCTTAGTGCGATATTGTAATTTTCACAACAGTGTTCCTGATATATGTAAAAAAAAAACGTAAAAGAAAATGAAATACCTACCGACCCATATTTTTTTGGGCATGTAACCGGAAACAAACCTTTTTTGTTTAGGCCTTAGATTCACTTCCTAAAATATTAATCTCACAAAAACAAGATATACTTCAATGTTTTCAAATTATGTAATAGATTAGTGGGTACTTTTTTGGAGGAAAAAACAAGTCTGCCTTCCATTAACAAATGATTCAGTAAATTATGGGATTTGGAGTTCATAAGTTATGTTTAGGACAATATTCACATCTTGAAACATAACAAATAAGGATAAAGAAACATATATAAAAGTACCTCATTTACGAACATAACATATGAAAGCATTTATCTGCATCGATCAGTGATATAAAATTATAATCATTGTATCAGGTGAAACACGGTAAACATCATTTCAATGCAGAACTAAAATAACTACATCAATACTGACAATACATGAAGCTTAAAGTGGCCATAATTAGCCCACACCAGCTAAAACTAATTACTTATATCATTATTCAAGAAATACACAATATGATGTTTGTAATAAAGTATAAAAAACTTCAATCTTATGAAGCAATTTTAAAAATCTAAACATCAATTGTTCATCTCATCTTTTTGTGCACTAACATGTTATGTTCCACATGACTGACCGCTTGGTGAACAGATAATTACTGACATTAATAGGAGAATAGTACAATTTGGTAAAAAAACTAACAGCAAAGGCTAATTAAAGTTCATAAAGCATCTATACGTTTTAACATTATTTAAACTGAATTCGAAAGCTGTTAGGCCTGAACAAAAAAAGGTTTGTTTCTGGTTACAAGCCCCAAGAAAATATGGGTTAGTAGGTAGAGATTTTTTTCTTATATGTTTTTTACATATAGCGGCAACACTGTTGTGAAAATTACAATATAGCACCAAGACTAGGAAGCCATAAAAACCTTTGAGTTGGCATATGGGTCAGTCGGGTAACTGGAAACAAACTGTTTTTTAGGCCTTATATGCATTGATCAGTGTTAAAAATCATAATCATTGTATCAGGTGAAACACGGTAAACATCATTTCAATGCAAAACTCCAACTAATTCAACATGCACATTAAGTGTTTACTGGCAAAAATTTAAATTATAAAATGTATTTTTATTTTCAATAAATAAATACATCACACAAATATGATATACACAACCAAGTACCTTTAATCAAAGAGGTGTAAAAAATTACCTCCAATCCATGTCTCAAAACACGCAAAGATGATCTTGGTCCCCGGCCACACAGTGTGTATAATTGTGGTGTATCTTCATTGGCTAAATCAGCAATCTACAAAACATACAGTAATCATATAACAATGACCTTATAAATTTTGTAACTTCAAATCAAATTCAATAGGGAATGTTACTTTAACATTTAATAAGTATGTTTGAAATTATACTTACAGGATGATGATTAAAGAATCACAGCCAATTCATTACATTACAAATTCATTCATGGAAGTGATGAAAGATACATAACTAAATGGTAATTATCACTTCAAATCCAGGCTGCAGCACATCATACCATTCTATGAAATTTTGACAAAAATGTCTATTTTCCTCTATAAGTGGAGAAGTTGCCAGCTCCTTGTGGAAGGGCAGTTAGTACTGGTTAGTATACAGTCCAGGAAGTTCGGTGAACTAGATGGCGCATATAACTGAACACTTGTTGAAAAATGGCATTAAACCCAGGGAAAGGATACAGTGCAGGGAAATTAATCATGCATTTATTTTTCTAATTCAGGGTAGAAAGCCGAGATTCTCTCAGTATTATAATACTATTTCAAAGTACCTGACAGGATGTGATTGGTGATAAACTATCCATCTCATCCACCATGACAAGATTTTTAAGTGGTCTTGGCTGAAAGAAGAATGTTGTACCCTCTTCTAAAGGACTGGCACTACTAAATCTTGGTTCATCATCATCATCACCCAATCTTGCAATCTGATAGAGATTACTGTAATAAACAAATAACAAGTTATGTATAGATACTCTATAATTTCATGCGATTAATAATTTAAAGTTTAAGACTGTCAAAGATCAGTACAGAGTAAAATGTAATCATTTGTTAATCAGGTGAAACACGGAAAGCATCATATCTATGACAGTCACTGATGAATGGCTGAAGTTTTGTTGAATAAAATGGCTGAATCTCTTCTGTAAGCAACATCCATTCAAACAAAACAAGTTTATCTGATTACATTAAAAGTAGCAAAGCCCTTATAGAATGTATTATATCCATTGTAGTCAAAACAACAAATTCTATCATATTAATATATGATAGAATTGCCATTATAATATCTTTAGGTCGAATGCAGAAACAGCACTTTCAATACACAGCAAAATAAATACGTACTGATTTCCAAACTCAGATGCAGAAAATAGAAAGCCTGACTTCAGCACACACAAACTTGTAGCTACAGGTATTGTGTCAAAGTATTTCAAGTGTATCTCAGTGACCATGTCTTCATCAGTTTCCAAAGTTATCTTGAATATATCACCTTGTTCAGTTTGTGCCAAAAAGAAAAACATTGACTGCAAAGAAACAAACAAATATCACTACCACATATTTTTTACAAGAAGTTTTCGGTATCTCATTTATTGATGTAAGGACATTCATGACGGAATAAACATATGGCAATAACAATCAAATTAGATACTCGTCATACAGACTGATAAGTGGGACTGCTAACTATTTCTGACATCAGTATAACATAATACTTAGACATTATATATATAATATTACATGTCAATATAAACCAAACTCCCAAGAGAATTTCAAGAATGCATCCATCAATTAATTATTCCATTTAGGCGTAAAAAATATAAGGTTTGTTTCCAGTCACATGCCCTATCGGTAGGTAGGGATTTATTTTATCTTATTCATTTTTTTACATATATTGGCAACACTGTATGGAAAATATGTGCACCATAATATTAATGGGTTGTAAAAAATACAATACTGCACTATGATTCAGACGCAGTAAAAACTTATGAGTCGGCAGGTAAATATTGGGTAAGTTGGGTCAGAAACAAACCTCTTCTTTTTTTTAGGCCTTATCTTAAAAGAAATATTCTGAGCATACATAACATTAATAACCAAATTAAACTATACATTGAAACCTTTCAGTAGTCATAGATCAGTAATTGATATGTTATAATCACTTAAAAATCAGGTGAAACACGGAAAACATCATTTCTATGACACAAACTTACAATTCATCTGAGGTGATAGAAAGAACCTACCAGATTGACATGTGTTGTTATAAAATGTATATGTTCTAATAACTTACCTTTGTTTTATGAGTAGCACTGCATACAAAGATCATCCCTCTTTCTGGGTCATCTAAATCATTCTGTATAAAGAAGAAATTGCAAGAATAATAAATAGGTTAAGAGAAACCAAGAACAAAACATACATCAGTAAATACAGCATAGATCAGTGCGAAAGTATGAAATAATCACAAAATCTCAGGTGAAACACGGAAAGCATCATTTCATTGCTGTATTCTGATTTTTATAAAATTAAAACATCAGGTTTTTAGGGCTGTTTTGACAACCGATATTCGGTCGCATTCTTATTTAAAAAGCATATTTTTTCCCAATTGCAAGGTGAAAATTCCCAATTCAATGAGAAAAATAAACGAAACAAAAAAAAAAAAAAACAACTAAATTACAGCAGTTAAAATGTTTACTGCACTCCTAAATTATTCAAATAACAAAGTTATCAATATCTAAAAACAAAAATAAACATATTATTTATTTTTAGTTCTATTTAATTACTTTAAGTTATATTTATACAATAGGACTTTTTCTCAAATTTCTTCAAAATGTCACGAAAATTCCCAATGCTGGGGGTCTGGTCATGTTCCCAAAATGCAGAGAAAAAAAACCTGAAAACATACTCTGAAATTTTCAAGATATACATAAATGAATCAGGCATGTTTATTTTAGGATTTACATCTTCCCAGCTGCAAGACAACACTGATTAATACAAACAATTCAAACATTACTTACTCTTCTTCGTGGTATAGGACACCTAATGTCAGGTTGATCACCAACATTCTTGTATGTGATGTAATTCTCTGAACAGATAAGTACACCACTGGGACCATCAGTTCCACCAGGAACTATAAACAATCAAACAGTAATTAATTAAACACAAAAACATAGACAGAAAATGACACAATGTCATGACGACTTCATCAAAACACTTGCTTAATGACATGTTAACAGATTTCATCAATAATGAAGATATATTTATAATTACTTAAAATTAACAGTCTTGTTCAACAGAGGACTTGGAATAGCCAGCCCAACATACTATTACACCATTTATTACTCAAAATGTGCAAGTTCTATGTATGAGAAATAGATTTACCTGATATAAGAAAGTTAGCATGCTCTTCTAATGGTTCTGAGTATTTCCTAACAACATGATTGAGACCTAAATCCAGTTCATAGTGAGTGAGCAATTGCTGAGCCTTATCAGCAGCTTCCCCAGTGGGATCAGCATCACATTCCTATAAATATCAGATACTTAAGGAGTCAGTCCACTCTTCAACTTTCCATATAAGTTAACATGACAATGAACAGATGACTTTAGTTCTATTATTAATATAAAATGTTACAGCACATGCCCAATTTAGACACAAAATTTTCTAATTAAAATTAAGTCATACACTTAGGCCAAAATGCTAGGACTTTCAACAAGTTTTAAAATATATTAAATCAAGAAACCTGCACAATGGTAAATTTTAAACTGGTCAATATAACTGAAGAAGCTATAGTGTAATAAAATATAACACAAAAAATCTTTGCCTTTATAGACACAATACTGAAGAACTACTCATACACACCTCATAATCAATTTCAAGACAAGCAAATGTTGGATTTTCAAACCCAACATCTACACCAACCATGTTGAATACTAGAGTATTAGCTTTATGGGCTTCCAATGGTGAAGATATTGTTAATCTGGCTTGAGCATCTCTGTTCAGAATATAAACCAGCTTCTGCTTCTCTACAGCACCTAGATGAATACAGACAGCACACATCATGATTCCTTTGTGAAAATTACTGACATAATAAACATTAATTAACTGTAAGCAGGGACCTTCTGACGAAAAGATCAAAATATACCCCAAATTTGCCTCCCTAAAAAAAACAGATATATTTTTACAACATCTCTTTATGAGTTGTAAAAATCATCAGCAATTTTACATCATCAGAAAAAGAAAACAACAAACATTCATAACTGCATCTTAAATAAAAACAAATAATTATCAAGGCATGTCAATGATTACCTATCATAACTGCTCGCCCTTTTGGATCAACCGCCAGGAATTGACCAGGAACAATTCGTCTACATCCACTTTTCCCAAATGTTTCCTGATGAACCTTTTCAAACATATTCTTCTGAGCAAGAAATTCAAGAATGACAATTCTGCCAGAATCTGAACCAACAATTAAGTAATCTGAAAAAAATATTTACATGCATAATCACTTAGCCAAATCAAGTTTCCACTTTTATATATAAAAACCTAGGAATAGAATAATGCAGTGGCAAGGAAAGTACATCTTTGACTCACAAGACAGGAAAACACATATGATACCATTCAAGGAACTGCTTTGAGATTTTGAGGAAAAATGAAATACAATTATTGTGAAAAGTTCAACTTTATTTTAACTTTCTTCAAATAAAAAAGAAGAGTAAGTGCCAACAAGGTAGCATTATATTATGATCATCTATATCTTACCTTTAGTTCCGCCAGTCAATCTAAAAGGTATCAGTGACCTGATAACCCCAAAAGTTTCCTGAGTAAGAACAGGGTAGATTTTCCCTGTATTCGGGTCATGTCGAAGGAGTTCAAGAATCTTGCCTCGTGCAACTATTATTTCTTGTAGTTTAGATCCAGAGAAATTTCCATGGATTGCACAGGTGATACCTGTAGCTCGCTGCAGGGTCAGGTTGTACAAATGCATGGTTATTGCTGAAATTCAGATTTTAGACACCAGTGTATTGAGTAAAACAAGACCCCGGATGTTGTTGGGGAGGGAAACTAACGAGGTTCAAGACAACAAATGATTACATTTTGAAATTAATATCATCAAAAGATTTCAAAATTACAACAAAATATTTTCAGCATGTTACTGATGAAACAATTAAAATAATTACAAAAGAGTTTTAGACAATCAATTAGACAATCAATATGCAATTAGGGATGCTAAAATAATTTTATGTTTTATAAGATGCTGTGTGCATAGCCGCCATTTTGGTTTGAGAAGCTCTTCTGCCTCTTCCAAATATCGAGCAGAATAGACAGCAGAGCTTTCAAAATCGAAAGAATTGAAAGTGATCTGATTTCTAGCTTTCCAATCAAACTGGCCAAAAGTGTCATTGACCTTTAATGGTTATTATCAAGTATTTACAATAAACAATCATCATTTTGCCATTGTTTCTTTCAAGCATGTACATTTCAAATTTGCATGTAAACCAAATTATTTCTTGCAACTAAAGAGATTGTGGTAATATGGGTCATTTTCCAGAGCCTTGCTGTTGGGGTAACTCCTTAGTTTCGTGGTCGAGTGTCCCGACAAATTGTCAGGGGTCCTGCGTACAATCCCTGGTTAGGACCATAGGTTTTTCTCTTCGAGCTAATGTGCAACTGATCAGGCCGTGATTCAGCACAAAAATCACACAAGCTGGCATTAAAAAGATTCCACTGAACAATAAAGTTTTCATTTATAAAACGTGTTCTTCATATTCCAAGTGAGAAGTCGACAGCTACAAATAATAAACAAAAATACAAAAACAATGAAAACGTAGTACTGATGAGACTCAAATTTTCCGTTTACAGTTAAAGTCAGCCATCGCATAAACGTCACAAAATTCTAACTGAATCATTTGGATATCATTTACCGCTGTTGTGATCTATGCCATGTTGATAAATCAAGGATTACGATCGATTCGTTCTGTAAATCTAACCGCTACAGCTCCGCGGATGCCGCCGGATGTATTTGACCGGGAAAGCTGTCCCAGAATGCAACTCATCGGGGTGAAGCTAAAATTCGTCAAGGACGGTCCAGTCTTTTACAAACGCGGTATTAGTTGTAAAGTGGTCCCCGTTCCATGTTGCAGTGCACCAGAGTCAACGGGTATCAGTTTATATTAGCCGATAAAGCATCATATATTTTTGCATTATAATATATAGAGTACCCAACTGATCACATGGGCAAAATAAGACAACTGCGGTTTGAAAATTAGGACTAATTTGACATCATGAAATATCCCATGAGGCTCTATGCTGTCCAAGGTGTTCAAAACCAGCCCGATCATGAGCTCAAAAGAATGTGATAATGTATACGATGTTCATGAGTCAGTAATGAATCATAGCATGTATCTATAGGTATTTGGTGTACATAGGAAGGAATAACATACATTTGACATAAAAAGATTACCAAAGTAATAGAGTACATAACGAAAGACTGGTGCCGTAATATTCGTTATTGGTTTTCCTTTCTAATAAGTCAGTTTTTTTGAATGGTGATTTATCACTTAATTTTCATTCCGGTGAATTGTCTTCAAAGGTCGGTTGCTTGTACTTCTATGGATGGATGAAGCGTGTTTTTTTCTGAGTAAATGTTCATTAAATAGGGTTGGTAGGCTGAGATTTTTTAGGGATTTTTATTATACCTAAAAATAGCTTGTTTCCGCTACCCCCGACCGACTCTATTTTTTGCCGCCGACCCTATGATTTTTTGGTCAATTTATATTTTTGAAAAATAAAAATGTCAGTTATATTCTGGAAAAAAATAAATTCCCACTCACCGACCTTATTTTTTCAGAGCCGGTTGCGGAAACAAGCTATCTTAGGCTTTTTATTGAAGGCCGTTGTTGAGATTATTTTTGCACCGAAAGGTAAAAAAGTGGATGTACCGTTCCGATGGCCAAGTAAAATGTCTAGGGTCGCGGGAAAATTAGGGTAACCAGAAACAAACAATCTTTTATAACTGATAGGACCGGCGTATAGCGCAAATTTATGCATTAAAAGGAACATGCATGAAGTTTATTTAATTTTATTGTTATTAAAAAAATGAATTTTTGGTATTAAATGGGACCAACGAGTATATGTTAGCCCCGGATATAAGTCTATAATTCCTTTCTCCCATTGTCTTTGAATGATTCTAGAGTTCGCAGGCGAAGAAAGGGTGTATCATTTGAAGGGTGAATCTTTGAGTGACCCAGGGTTAAGTTTTTGAAATGTTCCGGTATTATTACAATAATATTCATGTAGTTTCAAGAGAACGAAAATAGAAATCATAAAAACATTTTTCTTAGAAATTGTATTGATTTTACTTTCCGAAAGGTATTTTCTGTAACTGACAAATGCTACTTATTTTTATTTTCGACTTGAACAATATGATCTTTTTATATGTAATATTAATTATTAATAAAGTCAATGTAATTTATATTTGCTTTGAATGATTAATGATATGTAGTCATACTCCAATCATATCCGCCAACTCAGAGAGTAAATACACTCAAAACATACTGATAGATAACTTAGATACATGCGTTGTCCAATGCTGGTTTGGCATTATAGTGTAGGTTTGTAAGTATACTCAGAATTCGCCTAATTTAAACCAAAGACCTACGTCGTATGCATTATATTACTTAATATATTATATAAGCATTTGTATTGTATAGGTCTTAGCTAGTTTAAGCCAACATTACTTTATTATTTCGTGTGCCATTTCAATTTATATCTCCTTTTGTGTTATGAATATTGAACGAGAAACAAAGGATTAATTGGGACGTAATTTGATTTCAATAGTTCCAATATCTTGAGGGGCGTCATCTTTTTTGTCCATGTTGATCACAACCACATCATCCCAACTAGAAACTTGAACTTCTTGATCCCCCTGTCTCGTACCCAGTTTATCACATTAGCTCCTTCTTCTCCAGAACTCTGAGGTATTGGAATAGTCTTCCATACCAGGCACAATCCAGACTCAATCTAAATACCTTCAAGGATAAGCTGGTGACAGCTCCTTCTTGGTCCCCCTCAGCATGTTTTTAACATTGAACCTTTATAACTTTTTTATCTTTAAACAAAGCACTTAATACTTTTGAACACAGTTTATCAGACAAGCGCCTCCTAGTTATAGGCAGTATTGATTGATCGGGAGTAATATATATTAGATAGATGCATGCATAACTGGTGCGAATGATCAAGTGTTTTTCTCCGGACAGGTACGGTTGCAATTTAATTTACACTAATCGTTTGTTTGTAATGGCTGTCGCCTTGTCGGATGCCACGTCCGAAATGGATTTGGAAAAGGTGCAGACCCTTACTGATGTTGCAGAAATGCATAGGGCTCTTGAGAAATTAAACCAAGATGAGGTAACTATCTAATGGTAGTAATGTCATTTGTTTTGGCGCGGTACTCTTTCCCTAAGCGCCGTGTACATTTGACTTGCTGGAGCCGACATCTTGAAGTTGATATATATCGGATAGTACATATCCTCGGATATTTTGTTGTATGCATTCGCCTTATTACCATTATTGCTCTCAAAGCCAGTGTCATTAGAGGTGTTTACTTATATTTAAAATGTGACAATCCTATATCTCAGATTTTATGCCAATAAGTAAAAATCATAATTGGTTGAAGGCTAGTTCCTGTTTCCATTATTAATTAATATTCTTTTAAAAGTTATATGGTCGAGTGACATTTTTTCGTGGTATAACGAGTTTTCGTGGTATTTTATGTATGCCTCGCTCCTGTTTGCACATGTGCATTTTCCCAGAAAATTTATCAACAGATTGTCTGATAGTCTTGTTAGCTTGCCGATTTTTGCCAACAATACGCCATGAACAGGTTATTATGAACTAATTTTGTTATTTTTGTGACAGCATAGTTCAGACATTTTAAATTGTTTAATGAATTCTTATTCTTAGGCAATGCTTTTAATTGTGTACTGAATATTCAGTATATAGGTGGAGCTATCGACTGGTTCCTTGCCTAGGGGACTGTTTCAAACATATCAAGATAAGCATGTAATAAAACCAAAAAATCATTGAGTGATAGCAGTAAATTTAGGGTAGGTTGAGGCGACCCACAAGAACATAAGTCCAAACTTTTTACGTCTACACTGTTGACCTAGTTAACTTGAAATGCTCAAATGAGCGTATTGGAGGGAATTTTGTTTTGATAAACAGATGAGATTTTTATAATAATGAATTTTGATGATGATCATATGCAAAATATTCAGTCATTTGTCACTTTTTGTATATGATGGCAGGTTTTTTTTTTAGGGATTGGGGAAGACACTGGACGCTGGTCAAAAGGGGAAAAATCACGCGAAAGGGGAAATTTGGGGAAATTATCAAATTTTGATACACTGTCATGTAACCACAACCAATGTTTTCATGAATCAATGATTATGACAATAGCATTCAAAACAACAATCTACAGGTCCATATCTTTGTCTTTTCTACATTTGAACAGGTCTAGCACACTTTCATAGTCTTGATCAGTTAGATTTTCAGGCCAAAGATTTATGCCCATGAGTGAATCGAGCGTCGATTGGCCTGGGGATGATGTCTTTAATCGCCACAGCAAAAAAGGAGTTTACCTCCAGAATGCTTTGAGTCAGATATCGTATTTCTTAATTTCATCAATTGTGCGTCATTTTACCGGAAATGGAAACGTGCGCCTGCTATAACTGAAATTGCCTATTTTTGAATAGCTTCAAAGAGGAATTATTTATCCTAGCGAGGGGAAAAATGCTTCTTTGGCGGAAAAAATGTCGAGGGGAAGACACCGATTATCGGCGTCACTTTCTTAGTAAAAAAAAAAACCCTGGATGGTAATGTACATATGGGTTCATGCATATTTTGTTTAAAATATTAGTTAACAAATTGTATGAAATCAAAGTTTCAATGGTGGCATAAAACATACTCAAATGTATAACTTCTAGCCTAATAGACCTTGATCATGTTATTTTATATCACTATAGAGCAGTTCAAACATATCAATGTCTATTTCATTAAAGAATATTTTTATGTATTATATTTAGATGTACATTCAAAATGTATTTAATATAAGTCAGTTTAGATTGTCATGTTGAATTATGCAATTTACTTTACAGAATGAAGTTGACAAAGAACTTAATGCCCTCTTGGAAACACAAGCAACTTTAGAGGAGAAAATGATAACATTTCATAGAACACTGTAGGTGCATCTTTTGTTCCATAATAATCATATTTGTTTGGAGGTGGATACATTCAGTATTGATTTTACAATGAAATTCTCGAATGTTGCTTAGAAGATATATTGGTGAATATATAAATTTATATTATTTCAAAACCAATTTAAATGATTTCTTCTTGGAGAAAATGTTTTGTATGGGAATTCTTTGATTTGTAATGAAGTTAATTTATCTCCAGGTACAATCACTTGTAGCTTTTGATGTTAAAGTATTTATTGTGAGTGTTGATCTCATTAAATGTTTGCATATAATGATCTTCAACCAAGCCTCTTACCTGATATATAAAGTCAGAAAAAATGTTTACAGCTACCTGACCTTTCTTTTTTGGCACTCTTCTTCAAGTTTTAAATACAAAATCAAAAGTATGAAAATAGTGATAAATCATAATTCATTTTCTCTCAAAGACTATTTTTGTAGTCTCATGTTCTTTTTTTCAGACCAAATCTTCAGATGTTACACACTGATTCAAAGCAGTTATCTAGTATGGTGTCTTTTACTTCAACATTAGCTGAAAATGTCAGTAGTAAAGTTAGACAGCTTGATCTAGCTAAGGTACTTAATGCATTTGCAAATGAAGCCATTTTGTTTCATTGTGATTTATTTTTCCAACAGATGAATCAAACATACAGTACACCTTTGCTACCATTCTATATCATTAACAATCTTAAAAATAACTGTTATCAAATGCTGCAAATATTTATACATCTTATTTTAACCATTGCCATTTGTCACGTCTCTGTAACATTATAAGTGTACTTTTGTATTCACATGGACCTCAGAACTTACTAATTTCAAGATAGACATTTTCTTATCTAATGTAAAACCATTATTTGTACTGTATATTGATGTAGCTTGGTTTCTGTGTATAGAAATTGTTTATTGAACAACTTAGATTTGTCTGTTGTTGTAAATGGTGCAACTCCGCTAATTATTAGCATAAAAGGTTCTCCTTTGCTGTCTGTGGTCCTCTTTTTTAATTATACTGAATTGCTGTGTTTGCGTATTCATGTAATTAGCAAGATAAATTAAAACAAAATATAACGCTTGTTTATTTTTGTTGCCAGAATCGTGTTACATCTTGCATACAAAGGGTTGAAGATATTTTAGATTTGAAGTACTGTACAGATGGTGTTCAGCAAGCCTTGCAGAATGAAGACTATGAAAAGGTTCTCATTTAGTATAAATCAGGATTATATTTTATTTGACTCTTTTCACTGTTTTGATGAGATAATATGCATCTTTTACCTTATTTTATCATTCCTTTTGTTTGTAGTTCTATCTGTACAAATTCTATTTCATGAACAGTTTCAGTGAAATTTACAATGTTACATATAAACATTATTTTGAAATATTGAAATGTTCCAAATGTGTTGTTGGAATTAAAATAAAGCATTAATTACTTCATTTTTGTCATTTGATGTATAAGTAATTCAATTTCTGCTTCATTTTTTGTATTTAATGTATCTAAGCTTTCTAGCATCTTGAAGTCCATATTTATCATTTAGGCTGCTGGACATGTACACAGATTTAGAAGTTTGGATGAGAATGTGTTAAGAATGAGTGAAGTTGCCAGTGAGGGTATAATAACTTATTTATTGAGATTTAGTTTAGCTGAAGTTTTTTTATTTGTCTAATATTAACTTTATTTATGTGATTTAGTGGCTATAATGTTTTACAGGCTAGATTGATTTTGATTTGATCTGTTTCTTGATAATTTATTTTTTTTGTATTCTTAACTCCAAAGTAGAAACAGCTATTTTTTTTCCATCTTGGTTTGGATCCAGTAAACATATCTTTCCCAATCGAAAATTAAAACATTTTTCCCCAATTCCTGACCTAAAATTCCCAATTTTGGCATGACGTTGCACATTTTTTCCCTGTTGGACTGGACCTGGACCTTTTCCAAAATTGCAAAAAAAATCACTGAGAAACTAATTTTTGACCTCAAGACTTAGAACAAAAATGTTGACCAAAAGACATCTTCATTATTTCCTGTGAAGACTATTTTCTGAGTATGAATTGATATCTTCATATTTCACTTGTTAATTTGTAAGTTTTCAACCTTTGAATTTATGTATGAAAGATAATTGTTATTTCAGGCAGTTCCCTGGATACATCATTCCGTATGCTTCACGAATCGGAGGAGAAATTACGAGTGATTGTAAATACCAAATTTGATGCCTCAGTTCATTCAAGAGATGTGGCTTCTATTGAACGTTTCTTCAAGATATTTCCACTGTTAGGGTTGTATGAAGATGGTTTAACCAAGTTTGGAAAGTATCTAGCTGCTAAGGTTGGTGTTATTTGAAGAAGTTGTATTTATTCACTGTCTGTTGATCTAAGTAGGCATAGCTGTAAGTTTTACAATTGGTTATTTTGAATACTTCAAATGAGAAAAAATCAGATTCTGTGATCAGGTGAATTGGAGGCTGGGCTGTATCTATGGCAAGTTGTCTCCATGTCTTTGAATGTTTATTGTTAGGACCTAGAATTCAACTCTAACTCCTACACTGTTTGTTTCTACTTAAAAGTGATTGGTTAACATATACAGTACATAATTATGCAATGAACATAGATAAATATAGGATAAATTAATGATATAATCAGCGATTCTTTTCCCTTCTTTGTTTGGGTCTGGTAAACAGACCCTTCCCAAACGAAGACGTTTTTTCCCAATTCCCGTCTTAAAAATTTCCAATTTTGCCTTCACAATGCACATATTTTCCCAACCGGACTTGATGGGGACCCTTTCCCAAAATTGCAAATCGTCTTCGATAATGTACTGCGTGAATAGAACATGAAAAATTATTATTGGAGTATCAATCAAACTGGTGTACACATTCATATGCACCCACACACACAGGCATGCACATACACACACCCATAGACAACTCACAGTCCCTTATGTCCCCTCATGGCTTGTTTAGGTGTAACTTCTTATGTTTTTGGTGCAATTGTCAAGTCTTGTGTTGGCAAATATTTTCCTGAGTGAGTAATCTGATTTATTACAGTTCATCTGATTTAAGAATAATCTTTGTTATTCTAGCTATCTGAAGAAGCCGATAAGAATTTGAAATTATCACTGCATGGTACAGACCCAGATGATAGGAGATCCAGCGTTATATTTGCTGATACTATTACAAAACTGTTTGAAAATATTGCTAAAGTTATAGAGATTCATCAGCCACTTGTAGAAACATACTATGGTATCATTTATATTCTATTTTGTATTTCTTTCATCTATTTTACATTGAGACAAATGATAATCTCTAATTGACTATATCATCTAAAAAAATTTTTTCATTTAAGATGAATTACAAAGCATCAAGTAATTTCTGTCATCTCTTTTTCTCAGTGAAATCATGTTGTATTAAGATTATTGTGAAAATGGTTATATTCTCAGATTTATGTTCATAAATTCTTTGATGAACTATTTTTTTATCAGTCTGGTTCTGATTGTTTAATATTCTGTACTTATAGGAGCTGGACGACTCATAATTTTAGTTCGAATATTGCAAAAAGAATGTGATAGGCAAACAAGAAGATTAGTGGAAGAATTTAGAAACAAAAGAGATTTTGATCTGCGGGTAAGTTACATAAATTTTGGGGTGTTTTTGTGTTATGAAATTATCTTCATATTATAGAATTAATGGTTTTTGTCAAGGTATCCAGTATGTCTGTGTATGGTACCATAACAGTTGCCAGGGTAACAGTAAATTTTGAACCGGAAAGTATCACCCAGTTTAAAGATTGTGTTGGAAAATCCCCCCTAAACTGGTTGGCATCCATACATCATTTAGTAGAGAGATGAATACAGGTAATCTGCATGTTTGAACACAGAAATTTTAAATATATCAGGTTTACATTTATTGAGGTATTTTATGCTTGTACATTCTAATATTATTTTAGGTTCAACAGGTACAACAAAGTTTAATGTTTCACAAACAGCCTGCTACAGAAAAGTAAGTTATTGTGTATTGTATGTTTAGTTTTCACGATATTGTGCAATTTATGTTTGAAAGCATTGAAATAACCTAGACATGAAAGTATTTCAGTGGACAATGATTGTGTGTATGAGGCATGTTCTCAGTAGTACAAAACAAAGCTTTCTAAAAAAATCATTACCTGATACTTTAAAATTAGCTTTATAATGTAAAGGATATTTTTGCTCTTAAAACTGAAGCTTAAAACTGAGTGCTTCAGTTTAGTTGTTTCTTTATTTAATGATTTCATTGTGTTCTGATACCCTCATTTTCTTCTAAGGATAATATCATTGGTATAACATACATGAATATTGCTAAGTAAGTGATTTTATACAGACCAGAATACTTGTGTGAGATTTGTTATCCACAGACCCAAGTCTGTTTTTTGAGATATTTGCCAAGAATGAGACATGTAATTGAGCATGAAAATATTGGTAAAGATAAATGAATATTTGTTCACTGTTGTATGATACTTTGTATTTGTGCAGGAGAAAACAAAAAACTCAAAAACCACAAAAACAACAACAACAATGTAATAGGTACATGTATAGGCATAACTTGTAAAATGACTTGAATAGCCTTCCTGTCTTACTTGTTTACAATAAGCCCTCTCATACCATTCAGTTATCATACACTATTGAAACCTTTTGTATCTTCTCAATAAATTTCCGAGTTATCTTCCTTGCAAGGATTCGATGTTTTGATATTGTGCAGCATTACTAGTGGCAACTTCTTTATATATTTCAATCCATTCCCAACCTTTCTTATGTCTTCACCTACACATGATCCTGCTCAATGTATATTGTTTTAAATACATGTAAGACTGCATAGTTTTTCTGATGTAAAATACTTACATGTACTTGTAATTTGATTCGATTTTCAATCATGTTTACTTTGAATTTGTACTGTATGAGAAATAGAAACTTAAATGTTTTATTGAAAATTGAAAAATTTTAAAGTTTGATTTATTTAGAGTTACACACACTTGATGTTACACGCGTTACTCTTTTGTAGTGCATTCTGCAATAAGATATTTCCTCACTATAAGTTCATCATGTTTATACCAAACTATTTTACCTTTTCTTATCAGCCACATTATTTTGATATTGAAACTATTGAACTAACTGTCTACAAGCCATATTCAGAGACATATCTTTAATAGATGTGATTGCGCCTTTTAAACAATGATTTAATGACATACATTCCAGTCTTTTGATTCCAGACGATAAAATTCCCTTAACAATCAACAGAATAAAACATTTTTCTCTTATGAATTTTGGGATGCAAGATTTTTATGTTTAAACACATCTTACCTAAGGTATGTATGTGAAACAGACATCTGACATTTATATTTACAGACCAGATTCCAAAGACTTAGACGTACTCTTGTCAGAAGTTGTGTTACTCAACACTAGAGCTGAACTGTATTTACGTTTTGTAAAAAGAAGGCTGATGGCATGTTGTATTATATATTTTGTGTCGTGTAATTAGTAAAGGCAGTGCTATGCATTGGCAGTATTAACAGACCTGTTGTGGTAAAATTGTAATAAATTCTATTTAAAACGCCCAAATGTCATAAAATATGATCCTGTTCAACTGGTATATGTACCAAATGTATAGCAGTTAGACATGGTCAATGTGACATTTTTTTCATTTAAAGTAACTTTGGATAAATTTTGTGTTTTAAATAGAATTTAGTGCAATTTTACCGTCACAGGTCCATTACTACTGCTTGTGATGCTTTGTTGAACTTGAACAATCTTCACTTTATTTGCTCAAATCTTTTTTAAGTATTAGCTGTACTGTAAATACTGTAGATATCCTTGATCAAGTTTATATTTGAACACTTTGATCATAGATTTGTTTGTTGTATTTTACTTAAGGACTGCATTCTCTTGGCAGGTTTTACACTGATGTCATAAAAATATTATAATGGTAGTGAAAATATCCAACAACATATGTAAAATTAAAATGTACTGCATTTCGTTGCATAAATTCATACACTAAATCTCCTATTAAGATCTCAAATGAAAGAAAGATTTACTTAAAAATTAAAGTTTATGTAAGCATATTTTGATTCACTATACGTTATTCATGTGAATTGTTTCATTTTTAGGGGGATTATGAAAATGCCTATCAGGATGAAGAAAAGAGGAATGGTTTGTTATTGATTTTAATGGTCTTAAACATTTATAGCTTGTCTGTTTCGAAGAAAAAGTTGAGCTATTATGATCACTGGATCATCGTCAACACCACTTTTAAAGATACCTACATGACACTTGGAATACTTGATTATCATGACAAGGCTCAGTAGCAAGACTAGGGGCATTATTCTGAAAGCTATATTTTTGGAGTTACATCCCTTTTTAACATAGAATTTTGGTCAAAATTGCTTATTTAATAGAATGATGTAAAACAGACAAACATTGGTGCTGTTCTGCAGAGCTCTTGTTAACTGATTTTATTTTTTGTTTTGATTGGAAGATTTTAATTGTTGAAGAGAATGTTGGCTTTTTTATTGTATAATTAAGACAGATTCAGCCCCTGCTCACTAGACAATATTACTGCCTAAGATTATACCTTGCTGGCCTGAAATTATGTTTATTTAACTGAATTTTGAGCAATCCCAAAACCTTGGCTTTAGTTGCTTCTGAGCTGAGTTTTCAAATAACCAATTGTTTAGATGGGTCCCAAAACCTACATACATGACCATGGAATGAGATTTTACATGTATTCAACATTAGATGGGCTTGAATACTAGTACATTGAACATATTTTGTAATTTAAGCTTTACAATAAACACACGGCATTTAAAATACATGTAATTTGATGTTGCTATGACAGAATTGAGGCTGTACTTAGATAGACCTTTCCCTAAGGCCTAAACAAAAAAAAGGTTTGTTTCCAGTTACATGCACAAAAAAGTATGGATCAGTAGGGATTTTTTTCTTTTATGTTTTTTTTTACATATATCGACAATGCTGAAAATTACAACATAGCACTATGATTTGGATGCCGTAAAAACTTTTGAGTCACCAGGAAAAAGATGAGTCGGTCGGGTAAACGGAAACAAACCTATTTTTTTTAGGCCTAATATAAAATGATTTTCACTATTTTCTTATAAAATTTGTTACAAACTGATATTTAATAAAACTATTTATGCTTTAAGTGGTAAGGGTTTATGCATGCAGAGCACTGCTTGTGTTGTTGATGTAGGTCCACACAACATTGGTCTTATAAGACATACCATACTTTATTAGGTCTTATTATGTCTGTTTTGGGGTCCAGTATTTGGCCCCATTGCCAACTAAAAAAGGATTTATTTTTCCCAATTGAAAGAGAAAATTTCCCCATAATGAAATAAGTTGAAAAAGTTCTGTTCATTGTATAAAATTTGTCTATTGAAAACTATTTTTTCTATGGAATTAACAATATAAAATATTGTGTTAAGTGCTCTATTAAATAATGAATGGTTTAGACATAAATTTGTGTTTTTTTTTTTGTTTTTTTTAATGTAAGTATTTAAAAATTCCCCAGTTGGATGTTTCACAATGCATACTTGACCTATCAAATTGACCTGATACCAGTTCCCCAAAACCATAAAAAGAGCTAATTACAGATAGTCAGTCACATAATGAACTCAGTTATCCTATATATGTGTGTCTTAAATTGGCTTTAAGTAGTTCAAAGCTCATATAAATTTTCATCATTATCTTCAGACAAAGCTTCTGAAGTTGATAAATTTATCCAGACCTGTGATACAAATAGACTGATGCAGGAATTGATAGGAAACTATATTATGATGGAGGAATATTTCATGCGGGAGATGGTTCTCAAGGTATGATCACCTGTTTTTATTATTTGGTTGAAACAGTACAACCTTGATTTATGACCTAATCAGTATAATGACCACCTCATTATATTGACCACTCAATTTTTGGCCAGTTTTCTATATTTTTTCTATATTTGAACTTGATAGTCAGACCACCTCAATATTAAGACTACTATATATGGTTGTCTTAATATAAAAAATAAAAAATAGCTTGTGGATGTTATATCTCAGAGGTAAAATCAACAGTAGTCACTATTTTTACTGCTGTTTATAATTTTGAAGAGTTAAAGTTCCTTTGAGGGGAATGGGGGGAAATAGAAGTGTTGCTTCTTGGAGGTAGCGGCTGTATGCAGGTGCTGTTACTAGAGGTTTTATTGTGGTTCTGTTATCAATCATAAAAAGTATTGATGTGCTTATTTGTGAGGATTTAATTATTGTTTTAATGGTATGTTTACAGGCTGTTGCCATGGATAGTATAGATACAGGAACACCGACTTCAAGTATGGTTGATGATTCATTCTTCATTGTCAAAAAATGTGTGAGGTAAGAAAATATTGTATCTTACATAAGTGGTAAGGGCCATCTTTCATGGTAAAGAAAATATTACATTATCTACAATCATTTTTATTTGGGTCTAACATGTATATGGGAATTTCTTAGGACTTTCGCTTACAAAACATGTTTTATAGCTTATGATGCAGAACATTTTCTAGCAGGCCATCCTTAAAAAAAGTTGCAGTTATGTGACTGACTCATTCAAATATCCTCAGACCCAAACATTTTTTTGTGATTTTGACCAAGAAAAAAATTTATTCTTTATTCCAGCTTTTGTTTTCAAGACAGATATAAAGTTAACAAAAATAAATAAAAAATTGCCAACTTACCTACCCATTGATACAAGTTTAGGACGTGTAACCACGAACCAACATTTCTTTAAATTTGTATTTCCTTATTAAGTCATGTTGAATATTTTCAGACGTGCAATGTCAAGTTCAAGTGTCGATGGTGTGTGTGCAATGCTGAATCATGCGTGTACAATTCTAGAACAGGACTTTCGTGAAGTGTTGTACGCTCGCGTTAGAGCTGGTTTCCCATCAGGGTTTGATCTAACACAAGCGTATAATATGGTCATTCAACAAGGAAAGTCTTCAGATACAGAGAAAGCCAAGGCTCAGTTTATCGTAAGCGGTTTTATAGTTTTATTAAGATCTCTATTGTTGCATTTCAAAACTTTTACATATCGTTTGTTAATATGAAAAAAACTTTTTTTGTATTTAGAAAAATATTTTAGAGTATTTTTTTCTCTTCATCCAAATTAGAACTGGACATTTTTTGCTGCTTTTATTATCATTTTCAGAAGTGGTAAATAAAATTAGGAATTACGTATACCATCAATGTTATTTGTCTTGGAGTTCCGATCAGGATATCAATGTTAATATCCTACACATTGCCTTATGGGAATTCATTTATAGTCAAAACTCATAAATGACATCTCTCACTCAACATTTCACTTAAAAGACATAGTTTAAAATGCTGGATTTGGACTCCAATATTTCACATGGAAATTATTTTTGAAATCATCATCATTATAATGACATTTTTTATAACAACATAATTTTTCAGTCCCTAAGTCACTTTTCGCTCTATTTTAATAATATATTTTTATCTATGTTTAAATTGGCATAACACCATCAGCCGTGACGATGAGTGGTTCAAGTGACATATTGTTATGTATACAATGAATTTGTTGACAGTTTGTAAATTGATTAAATTGTGTCATTCAATGTCTGTATCTGAAAGACTGTATTTGAAAAATTAAGGCAAACTGATGTTTTTTACTTAAAATTGAATTTTGCCTCCTTAGTAGATAACTAAAGAATTTGATATTAGTAAGGTGCACAATTTCCATTCCGCTTAAGACAACATTTGACCACAACAACATTTTTTTCAGATCATACCGATGTCGTTATAACAGATGTGAACTGTACATGCAAGTTTAAGTAGTTCATGGGTATCTGTCACGTGGGGTAGCCGTTATTACATTTACTTTCAGATAACCATTTCTAGGTATTTGTAATTGGGGAGAACATTTTAATGTTTATAGGTTATATTTTTAATGTGTTTGTTTCAGGCTACCCTCAATAATGCTGAAGTAAGTTGTGATTACTGTAAGCAGTTAAAGTCAAATCTTGAGGTAAGTTTTGTTAATTACTGAATAAATTACTGACCAAATTACTGACCAAATTAATGACCAAATTAATGACCAAATTAATGACTAAATTACTGACCAAATTACTGACCAAATTACTGACCAAATTACTGACTAAATTACTGACCAAATTACTGACCAAATTACTGAGAAATTTGTTGTTCTACAAAACATGAGCATATATTTATCTAATTGTTTTACATTTTTTCTTAGTTGTAATATGTTCATACTTTTTTTATTTGTTTTACATTTTTTCTCAGTTGTAATATGTTCATACTTTTTCTATTTGTTTTACATTTTTTCTCAGTTGTAATATGTTCAAGGTCGGTGAGCATTCTTGACTTCATCATACCATTATAAGAATAACTGTCATTTGTTATTGTTCTGTGGTTAGATAAAATGGTGAAGCAGAATTGAGATCCACATTGAATTTCCTTTTGATGCAAAAATATAACACATACATCATGAAAAACTTGCATCAGTAAATATTATAACTACTTGACTCAATGCTTAATTGAGCTTGAATTGAAACATCTGCCTTCAAATCCAGCATTAATCAGGAAGAACAGAAATGGTACTCATTGTTATTTTTGGTTTCTTTGTGATTTTCAGGATGAAGTCTCTAAATTATATACACAGTGCTCAGAACAAAGTAAAGCAAAATTAGAGGTAAATTTATTGTTCCTTATTGCTGACAACTTTTTAATTAAAGTCTGATTGAAAGTCATATACAGAGTATTTAAAATCTAGCATAAATAAAACTTAAGTGTAGTATTTTTCATCTTGTTAGCACATCTGTTTCAAAGAAAAAGTTGAGCTAATATGATCGCTGCGGCATTGATATCGTTTTTGTGCAAAAACTTTAATGTAGCCCATTACTCAACCACTTTTAAAGATATCAACACAACGCTTGGAATACTTGATTATCATGACTAGGCACAGTTGCAAGGCAAGGGGCATTATACTGAAAGCTATATTTTTGGTGTTATGCCCCTTTTTAACTTAGAATTTCGGTTAAAATTGCTTATTAAATTGAAAGATGTAAAACAGACAAGCTAACAATTAATTAGTTCATGTTCAATTAAGAAGTAGGTAGTCTATGACATGGAATTAATGAAGAACACTTATGGAGGGGTTGTATCGCAAAGACTATGCTTTGAACCATTATCCAGTCAAGGAAATAATAGTTAACCAATTAGTAAAATAACTGGTTATTGTCAGTTAACCGTTCAGTAAAATAACTGATCAGTTAACCAGTTTGTAAAACAACTGGTAATTGCCGTCCCTACTTACCCTTTTGATGAAAAAGTTTTGAAGATTAGTGTTTTTTTATCTAATTTGAAATATCTTCGGTTAAATAACATGATAATAGACTTTTTGTCTCATAATTTTGATGTTTCTGTATGTTTCCAGAGTTGTTTAACAGATATTGGTGCCTGTGCAATGAAATTTAAAGATGTTGTGGAGTTTGGATTCTCACAAATGACACAGTCTGTGATAAAACCACGGTTAAAACCCCAGATTGACATATTCCTGTCCACCTCTCACAATATTTCTGAGGTATTATTACAGTCATTAAGATATACTATCCTACCTTTTTGGTTATGACCCATTGACTTTTAAAGGTTATTTTCCTCGCTGTTTGAATTATTGATCTATAGCTTGTAAAGTGACCAGTATTCTGTGAATGAAGGACACAATGTGAACAATTTACACACAGTTTAATTCCTGTTACACATACTCAGTGATATAGTATACAAAACAAAACTTCTGTACTGTGGCCAACTGTGAATAAAGACCTTAGTTTCTTCTCTCCCTTTGGTGGCTGTTGTCAACAGTTTGACTGTATTTTAAAAGAAAGGTCAATTATCTTATCAGCATGATGGCATTATATGAACATTAAAACAACAATAAATTCTTGTAATGTAAGAAATTTTAGACCTGTATGATGTTTTATTGATAAAAGTGTTATGTCAATTTCAGGACGATTACACCAATTTTGAAGCCAACGATCCATGGGTCCAGAATTTCATCGTTTCATTAGATAATATGCTTGGAAGTTTTAAAGTATGTATAGTGTACATTATTAGTGTCTTCACTTAAGTACTTGTCTTGAAAACTCATTTATTAACAGAGTTTGATCTGTGAACTGGAAATTAGTATGCTTCTTAAGAGATGACATTATTATGATAAGGAGAATAATTTGAGCCAACATCCTCCTTTTTTCAATAAAACCTCACATAGCGATCACCTCAATATAACTACAACCACCTTGTTATAATGACCACTTATTTTCAGACTGGCGTTCAATAATTTCCTATAGTTCAATGAGGTACTGAGATCTTCTCATTATTGTGACTGATTTTTCATGTCCTGAAGCTGGTCTCAATATCGGGGTTTTATTGTATTATCATTTAATCACTGATATACTTCTCCCAGTTAATTTACTTGTACTCAACAGCAATTTACAGAAAAAAACCTGAAAACCATACCCTTTCTGGACTAGGCCAAAAGTACGGTTTTCTGAGAATTCTTTTCTGAGAACTATTGCTTATAGAAGAGAAAAAAATGGGACTTGAAAGATTATCAGATTTCAGAGAATTCCGGTTTTCAGAGTCAGGTTTTCAGGGGTTATACTGCATTAAGATGTGATAATTAAATGATTTTAGTTATGACAGGATGGACCTGTTTCTTGTCATTATACTGTTTGCAATGTGATGTGTTGTTTTATGCCTGATAGTTATAATGTTACGTATTGTTTTAGGAGTCTTTGACTGGTAACAATTATGAAATGTTTGTTAGTTTGGTGACTGGTGAGATCACTACACAACTTGAGAAATCAGTTCAAAAATCTACATTTAACAGGGTATGCATTATCTACATTTTTTTTTCTAAAAGACTGTAGTATTGTTCATTTCTGTATATGAAAACATTATAATTAATCTAAACTCATGTATTGTCAGTCAATTTTTATACAACTTATTTATACAACTTTGTCCACTTTTTCAAGTGCGTTACTAAACTATGCACACCTTAATCAGAGATTACAAAATGTGGGAAAAAATCTAACTTATACTCTCTTTGACTTTTAAAACTACATACTCCTCCTCAATTTAGTGATCAAGAATGGAAACAAGTTTTATTATTAATTTCATAAACAATAATTATTGTTGTTTATGAATCAATTTCAACATTTTAACATACGAATATGACTTTGTTTTGAGTCTGTTAATCAGTGCTAAGATATTTATGTCTTTCATTATAGCTTGGTGGTCTTCAGTTTGACAAAGAATTACGAGCATTGGTTGGTTATTTAACGTCAGTCACTACATGGACTATCAGAGATAAATTTGCTAGACTCACACAAATGGCAACAATTTTAAATTTAGAGAAAGTAAGTTCATGTATGAACATAAAAAGTCAATTATGTATTTGTTAAGAAGATGAATTTCACTTTTTATTAGAATGTCATATGTATCTTGAAATAAGAAAACATGCATCAAAAGTATTATTGGTAATTTCTAAATATGGTTAAATTTTTTTATCTTTTAAATTCCAAAAATATTACGGAACTTAGAAATCTTTTAATTTACTTTTATAAAAGTTTTGACAAAAGAAAATAGGTCAATTAGATTGTTTCCCTCTCTCACAGGAAAATGTTTTGTTGTATTCTTAAAAAATATATACCAGTACAAAATTTATTCAATGTTATGTGTAAATCAAATGATGTGTATATATATATGTGTAAGTATGTATGAATGTAGATTGTTTGGCACTGTTGCCTTTCTAGAATAAATTGTAAACTGTGTTTACATAATTATTATATGAATTATTGCAAATTTTCATTTCTCAATTTATTTTCATTTTTTTTTCACTTTTTTTAGATGTTTTGTTTTTTCATTGTTTTTTAATTACATGAATTGTCATTCTGAATGTAAGCATAAATTTGTATTTTATAGGTGGATGAACTTTTGGACTACTGGGGACCAAACTCGGGTCCTCTCACCTGGAGGTTGACTCCTAATGAGGTCAGACTTATCCTTGCATTAAGGTGAGTGTGTCTTAAGCATTATAACAGATTCTATGTATGTGCTACAAGGAGTGGTGGAAGTCTAGATTAATCTGAAAATGAAATAAAACAGATATCTAATTACTGATCATTAATGTGATGTGAATTTCTTGTTGATACACTAGCTCAAATTTGAGCACACAATTTTGGCTGAATTTTTGTAAAGCAATCGAAATATTCAGCTACCTTGTTTGTAAATTTTATAATTCTTGACTGATTCTTGTGTTAGTAACATCTTTTTATCAAAGCTCATTTCTCTAATTTAGTTTTTATTTAAATAGATATTCAAAGCTGCTTTTTTAAGAAATTTATGAACAGTGAGTGTTTGGCGATGAACATCAAATGTTGTCTAATAATGAGTTTATGACTACTGTATGCATAATTTGATGACTGGGAGTTTTTCCCATTAGAATATGATATGCTTATTTTTTATTGTGATTATACTGATTTGAAACCAATTTTTAATAAATTGTCTATTGATTACTTTTACATTGTGCATCTTTTTCCATAATGTTCTGTTTTTTTTTCAGGAATGATTTTAGGACTGAAGAAATAAAAAGGCTGAAGTTATGACACCAAAATTATGTACCAACTGTACTAACTCTTATACTTTATCCTGCTAATATCGTTCCAAGATGTGTACTATAAGCACACAGTGCCCTGTATGTGGGGTTGTTGGGAGTTAAAGTAAGCAATAGTAATGGACCTGTGATAGTAAAATTGTGATACATTATATTTAAAACACCCAGATTTAATGCAAAATACTGTCATGTAAGTATAAGATATATCAGTTGAACTAGGTTCTATTCTACAACCATTTTTTTTTTCATTTAAGGTAATTTTGGGCTAAATTTTGGTGTTTCTAATAGAATGTATTACAATGTTACCAGCATAGGTCTGTTATTACTGCCTGTGGGAGTTACTTTAGTGGCTGACAGTGCTGACATTGAATGAAGTGATTATACATGAGATGTAAGCTAACTGTACAGAAATACGAAGTAATTATCAGCAGAATCTTATGGTCTGTGCTCTGTGGGTTGTGTGATTTGTTCATTGAAACTGCGTATAACATTTGGCAGGAAGAGAAATACTGAATAAAAATGAGAGATATGGAAAACCATGCAGTTGATAATTTATATGATAAGACGGTGTAGTTGATAACATTTGCTGCTTAAAGTATTTCAACCACTTGTCTTCACTCATGATCTTGTTGGGGGATTTTTAGTAAATTTCCAAAAATATTTTAATTTTTGTTGATAGTTTTATTTTTCCACAGAATTCAATAACTAATCCATTCTCAGTTTCGTCCACTGTAGGTAAATTTTCTCATCTTTTCTTTAAGAACTCTGAGTCCCTATTTACATAATTAAACTTAATGGTAAACATAGTTGTTTTTTGTCCTGATCAGATATTTTATCTGCTGATTTTTCTGTTAACAATTTGTACAAATGTTTAGTAGATCTGCTCAATTTGAAAATTTTCATTTTTAAATCAAGTTATTACATTAGCTCTCTGCTTTGTGTTTTTTTTGTCTTTCTTATCTTGCTGTTTTTTGCGTGTTACATAATAGTGCATATTGATGTCATCCATAAATTATGCTTAAGGAGTTATTTCTGTACTTATTTATTCAGTTACCTTCATCATTGTGAATAATTGTGGGCTATAATGAAACCATGTATATTATGTATTATGAATTGTAAGCTATCTATTTCACATTTCCTCAACAATGTGTTAAAAATATATGAGGGTTATAAAACTGTTATTTGACTTGAATATAAAATAAAGAATAAAAATATGATTATAGTTTTTGTTTTCTGTTCTTACAATTGTTTAGGAACATATATGAACGTTTAAGTCTTGTTAGCAGTTTAGGTATCTGTATCAGTTTTAAGTACAATTAATGCATGATGCGATTTTGAAAAATTAAAAAAATGGTTACCTAATGGCCTCCGTGGTTGAGTGGTTATGGTCTCTGACAAGTAATGACTAGCCCATCACTGCAAGCTGGAATCCCAGCCTGAACCAAATTTCATGCATGAGGAAGCTATCCAGCTAGCTTACAGAAGGTTGGTGGTTCTGCTCAAGTGTACATCTGGGGTTTTCTTCCACCGTTCAAGCTGGAAAAGTTGCCAAATAACCCTGGCTGTTGATGCAATGTTAAACCTGAATGAAAGAAAAATAATGTTTGTAAATCTATCTTATTTATATTATATAATATTCTGATTAACACTGTAAGCTTTCATTGCTTCAAACTCAGAACTCGAGAAATTAGTTCCAGTAAACCAGAGTTCTTGTCAAATGGAGTTAATGACTGGGATGATAACTTACTGAACGATGTTGAGTTATGTCCCTTTGTCATTCTTTCAAGTGTTAACATATAAATGTTAGGTAAATAAAGTGAATGTAAAGCGTACACATGATAATGTAACATTAATTTTATTATTTGGTCTTTGAAAACATGTGAATACAAAAATAAAACGAGGTTGGTGATTCTCCATTTATTGCAGTCTTGTTCCTGTATCTTTTATTGGTCCAAATGTGACACTCAGACTCCGCTAATTACAATGCATATGTTTATAGTCACTTCCAGAAAGTGAATTCTTATTAAAGTTCAAATGAAAAGGTCTTTGATTGAGTGAAAATGGAACTATTCCTCAATTTTATTTTATCCAGTTAATTCTTAACATCTCTGATTGCCTCATACAGCAAGCACTTAGCATATATATATATTTTATTTCTTTTACTTAATCTATTTCCTGAGTGAAGTGAACATGTGATTACAAGCTTCAAAGGTAGATAAGGCCACCTCAGATAAACCACACAAACTGGTTCCCGTTCCTTTTTACAGTGCGCTATGTACAGACATAGTCAACGAGAAACAGTTTATAAATCACGCTGATAAGAACGATAACCAAGATAACATTTCTCACTTCAAAATAAGAGTTATTTCCCTTCATTGAGATAGCAGTGGAAGGAGTGACGTCACACGAAATAGAAAATAGCGAGCAGAAACCTGCATTATTTGTACTTCATTTGAGGCAATTAAAGCCATCGTGGTTGTTTTTATTAATATGCTAGTTGTTTGAGATTGTATTGTTTTGATTCGTGAAGTGACCATAACGGACTGCGCGAATTGAGGACGAGCTTAGCCGGAAGCTTTTGGACGAAGTAATCTCCCAAGTCTTTTCGGAATCAAGTGTATGACTACGTTGTATGGAAAATGACTGACGAACCAGTTTTGGAACATGTAATTGTTTATGAATACGGAAAATTATTATCGCCGCGTTCATTCGTGAAGGAGAAGAAATGTCACTCGGGGCAAAGATCACGAAACGTGAATACGAAAAGTATTGACAGACCAGCCTTGATATCAAAGATTCACAATTTATTGGATATTCATAAAACTCAGAGAGAAAACAACAAAGCTAGAAGGACTGTATGTTCAATACATATTCACAAGGCACTTCTTAAGGCTATCCGTTTGTGTTACGAATGCAAAATCTGCGAGAGTAAACTCTTCCCTGTTGGTGATCTATTTTTAGAACTTTTCCTTTGTTTGGGGAATTCTTGCGCTATATTTAGCGTTCTGTTTGATGGACACATGTCAACAGTGTCACATTTGATAAACACAGATGTCAACATTTTGTATCCAACAACATCTCCGGAAGAAAATCACTCAGCTTTTGAATATTACTTACAACATATAAGTAGCATAAGGCACGGGGAACCTCTTGATTTTATAAACATGGAAATTGGTCATTATTCTGTGACAACCCCCCTCTCTGCTGCTGTTCAGAAAAGGGATCCAGCATTAGTTCTACTTCTATTGAGATACGGTGCTGACCCGTTTTATGAATTTGAAGATTCCAGCATTGAAGATCGCATACAAAATCCAACAGAACAACTTATTGATGATTTGAATGGACTGTTTCTGTTTAAAAACACTGGTTTCAGCGAAGAAACTCGCGCTAAACTTAGGGCGGAGGAAGAGAAGGTTTGGGAGTGCCTTAAATATTTCCGAAGAGCAGTAGTTGAGATTCCATTATCAAGTACTAATCATGTTAATACAGTACATGTCGAAGACGGAGACATATACAGTCATTATGAAGATGACAGAATTATGGTCAAGCAGACGTATGGCATCCATCCAGGCATTGCTGAGAATATAAACTTTGATTTCTTTAAGCCTACAGTATCTTTAAAACATATGTGTCGTTGTTCAATTAGAAACCAGCTCAATACAAATAGATCAAATCAGTGGAGTATTCTTAAAGGAATTAGTTTGTTACCTTTACCGTCTTCACTAAAACAGTATCTTGATTTGCAGTCTGACTGAAAGAATTGCAGAAAAACTTCACATAGCCACCAGCTCAATATTATGACTATTTTGTTACAACAGTCATTTATTTTCGGACTAGCTTTCAATGACTCCTCTGTAATTCAATTTGATGATGAGACCATTTCATTATTACTACAATTTTCATGTCCCGAAGGTGGTCTCATCATCAAGATTTTACTGTAATTTGTATTCTCTATCTTTGATGTACTTAATTTGAAATACTTATTAAGTAAGTGTTACATTTTGATTGCTTTGGAAGGTTATTCAAAATTACACTATCAGTTTTATACAGTTTTATTCACTAATGCCCAAGAATTCTGTCAAACAATCTATCTTTGTCCTGAGACCTTTTGTTACAAGACCTTTCTGGACATTATTTTGTGAAAGTTATTTCATGCTGTAAGACATAAGAACTTTAAAATATTCTTGAAGAATTTATGTGATGAAATCACATTGTATTTTAATTGATTAAATTTTACCCGTTTAAATATTTTTTTTCTAAGAATGTAAGATTTCTTTATGATCTGAGCAGAATGCTTCATCTAGATAGTGTTGCATAATTGTCACCATTGTGCTTTATTAGGCCTAAACAAAAAAAGTTTGTTTCCGGTTACAATGCCCCAAAAATATGGGTTGGTTGGTAGGGATTTTTTTTTATCATTTTTCGTATATCTGCAACTCTGTTGTGAAAATTATAATATAGCACTGAGATTAGAATGCCATAAAAACTTATGAGTTGGCAGGTAAAAGATGGGTCAGTCGGGTTACTGGAAATAAACCTTTTTTTAGGCCTTATGCATGTCATTTTAAGTATGATGTTTGATTTTTATTTACTTACATGATCTCTGTATATTTTGTCACTTTTATTCATTGAACAACCTTTAATATCAATAGCTATATTAATTAATTTTAATTCTTAAATCAAGTCATGTTGTTAATTAGTCCTATCCCTGAGAATTTATGAGACAGTATGTCATGTGCAAGACCCAGGTCCATATCTCATTGGTCAAGGTCACACTGGGGGTTTATAGGTCGAAAATTGGCATGTTTTACCTAGTCTGGACTGCAACTTCTTTCAGCGTTGATATGTTTTAAAAGAACATGGCATATTGTTCTCCTTGATGAAACTGTGTGTCATGTGCAAGACCCAGGTCCATATATTTAATGTCATGGCCACACTTCAGGTTTACAGGGCCAAAATTGGCACAATTGTTCACTCACCATGATGAGATAGTGTGTCAAGCGCAAGACCCATATCTCAAAGGTCAAGGTCATGCTTAGGGTTTAAAGGACAAAAATTTGCATGGTTTACCTGGAACCATAACTTCGTATGCATCAATGAATTTTGAGATGTCTTGGCCCAATTGTTCACCATGATGAGAAGGTATGTCATGCATGAGACCCTTGGCCATATTTTCAAGGTCACACTTGGGGATTTAAAGTGCAAAAATTGGCATGTTTTACCTTGTCCGAACTGTAACTTAAGCATTGATTGGTTTTAAGCAACATGACATATTAATCAATTGATTGATACTTTGCACCTTCATCTTTATAGAATACCTTGGATATTCAACAAAGTTCTATACAACTATAAAAAATGTTTTTATTAATTTATTTATTTATCTATCTATCTATTTATTTATTTATAATCTAATAAATACATATTTAAATGCAATGGGCTAGTCTTGATTTGTCAAATGTTCATTCATTCAGAATCATTTAGTTATCACTATTGACTGGTTCTTGGTTCTTACTGTTCAGTTGATAGCTGTTAGTGAACATTCCAAAATTCAGGTTTTGATAAAGAGGTATTCGGTTTCTACACAATTTAGCTTTTCTTTCTTTGTATATACATGTAAATATTTATTGTACTTGCTTCATGTAGTTGATTGTCAGTAATATATTATTGGTCTGTCAATAAGTATATATATTTTTGTAAAACTAATTCTGTATTGATTACCTTTATTTTTTTTATTGTGGATTACCTGTTATTATTACCAAGTTCCATATAATCAAAATACCCTACTGTTTTTCCCTATCTTTGTGTGTCTTTATGTACATATGTATATTCTACAGAATTTTATTGTGTTGAACATTGTGTTTACATGTATACTGTATTCCATGTTAGCATTTCTGCTAAAAAGTTGATGCAAATGGATGTTTGGCATTTTAAATGGAACCAAATCTTTAATTTATTAATTTCTTTTACACTGAATGTATGTATTTATTTTTTGCATATTTTAATGCATTACACATAAATTAGCTCATGTTAACATATGTTTAACATTTATACAAAATATCAGTTACTCATTAATTTATTAATTTCTCTGGCTCTGAATGCATGTATTTATTTTTAAAGTGTTTTTATGTATAATCCTCATGTCATTCAGAGTTTACTCCATGAGTTTTGCCATTAGTCAGTATTTTACATGTATACTTGTAGTCTGTGATTGTCATTTTAATATTAGTGGTATTTAAATTCATGTATTGTTGACTGTGTTTTATTGCTTCTGCTGTAATGAGTTTTACCTTAATTAACTATTTATTATTGGCTATAAAACCTATAATACATTTAACTAATTGAATTATAGACCTCCTACAGACTGTTGTATGATTAATGTTTCAAGAAGCTTATTTTATATGGCCATACTTAAAAAAATGTTGGTTTTAAGTTGCATTACTGACTCATTAAAATATTGCCTGACTGAAACTTTTTTAGCTGTTTTGACAAGACTTTTTAAATTCTTTTTTCCAGCTTTTTTGCCAGTACAAGCATGTAATGTTAACAAAAAATCTTTTTTATAAAATGTGTAAGAGCTTACCTGGTCAGGTGGTTATGGTGTCTTGACTTTTTTATCATTAGCCCCTTGCCACTGTGAATTCGAATCCTACACAAGACCAAATTTCACATTTTACAGCTAGCTTATGGACCCTGGCCGTTGGTGAAATGTTAAACCCCAGTGAAATAAAAATATCTATTTATCTCCATGTTATAATACGTTTGGGTCATGTTATAGCAAATGTGAATTTCCTTAAGGCTGGCCTAATTGAAATATTTATTACTATTTATGAAATGGTTTTTATCTAAGTATAAGACATCTATATGTCTATAATTGTATATATATTGTATATAATAGTATAATGTAAGTGTACATTATACTGTATATTGGTACATGTTCAGGTGATGATCGGGAAAGAAATTGTTTTAATGGGACAATGACCCTTTCGGATGCAAAATAAATGTGACATTTTGAAAGCCAATGTGACATTTTCATGTGGCGGTAACTGAGTAGCAATTAAAACAGTTTTCATAACTATTTAAGTGTCTATCTGCTGGGCACTTGTTGCATAAAGAAAAAGCTAGCATAAAGCATCAGATGACACAGAGCGTAAATCATTTGGTGCTTGATTTTGCAAAAGGAAATAATTGCATTAAGCGTCAGATGATGCTGAGCAGCAGTATTTATATCATACTCACTTCATTTTGTACGCTAAAGGGTTGAAAACATGTGAATGTGCCACAGGTGCATCAGTTGCCATAGACAATGTGACATTTTAAATTTGAATGTGACTATGGCGCATGGCACATGCCTTTCCCAATCACTGCATGTTCAAGTGCTAATAAAAGTATGATGTCTGCTTGGATCATTGCCTTGTTTTGAAATGTTAACGAAATGTTTACAAAATATAATGCACTAGAATTATGAGATTTATATACGTGAAGGTTTTTAATATTCAAACAAGATCTATGTACAGTGTATTGACTGGTATATTAGCTCACCAGAACCAAAGGTTCAAGGTGAGCTGTTAGGATGGGTGCGTGGATGCTCCGGCGTCTGGCATCAACAATGGTCTTCTCCATTGAAGCTACCAATCAGATTTATTTAAAATTTGCTGTGTAGAAGCCTTTTGATGTTCTAACTGCAATTTGCTCACATTATACCAGTTGACCCCATTTAGGGGGTAACCAGAGTTAAAAATAGAAAAACCTTTAAACGTCTTCTTCTCATGATTCTATGGATGGATTATTATCAATTCAAATAAAAATGGGTGGCCTCTTATAGGGGCCACTAGAGCTAAAAATGGAAATTCCTTTAAATGTCTTCTTTGCATGAACCAATGGATGTATCATCACTATACTTGGTTTGTTGCATCCTTCGATGGTTCTCTCTCGAGTTTGCTTGAATAAATTGGTTTGTCCCTTTTAGGGGCCCTCAGACTAAAAATAGAAATACCTTAAAATGTCTTCTTTTCATAAACCAATGGTTAGATCATCACCGAATTTGGTCTGTGGCATCCTCTAGTCATCACGAATAGACCTTTGTAGTATCCTTTGATGGTCCTTTATTAAGTTTATTTTTGTTCCCCATTATTTGCCCAGAATTGTACTTTAATTACCTTTTTAGTAACAAGTTAATTTACATTTGTTCTGGTGAGCAATGCAGGGCCATCGTGGCTATCTTGTCTTTATTTTAGTCATTAGTTGAAAAATATAATTCATAGAAAATTATTTTATTTATTATGCACATATGATACTTTCATACCCAGTTCATGTAAATTGATGCAAATCATTTTGTCAGCTAATTCATAATGAGGTTGAAATTAACATGTTATTAATTTGAAAACAAAATAAATGTTTAAGGGCAGACTCATCTATATTTGTTATTGTTTATTTTTTTGCTGTTTTACTTAACATGCAAGACTATAATCATTTGCATGTTTCATATGTAGAGTTCTGTTTATTGATTGTACGGTAAAACCTCACATTGTGACCACCTCAATATTACAACCACCTTGATACAACAATCATTCATTTTCAGACCGGCTTCCAAAAACTTTCCTATCATTCAACTTGATAATGAGACCACCTCATTATTATGACATATTTTAGAGTCCCGAAGTTGGTCTCATTTCATTATACTTATGTATACAAATTGAAACTTCTGACATCCTCTAGCACTTATTCTAAAATACATCCAGCATTGAAGATATTTAGAAAGAAACACAAAAATATTCAACAAGGAAGTGGGGGAATCAGAAATTTGTTGAATATAAAATAATATTCATAATCAGTGACAGTATTGATGATATAATGCACACATGCACGCTCAATATTGTACAATTCCATCACTAATGAGCACTCCCATTTCCCCCACTGGATACTGGCAATGAAAAATTTAACCTATGTATTTACACTTCATGAATTATACAATAAGATTATGGTACACTTTTTACAAATGCCAATCCCTAATAAGTACTCACATCTCACTATTAGATATTGACAATTCAACATTAAAAATCATACGTAGTATAGTAGCTTTTGCTTGACTCCAGTAAACTTACTGTTACAGTCAGCTGTCACTGAGTTGAATAAAACACTGTGAATTATTGTATTTACCAAAAACAGTTCATTTTTACTACCAAGCGTTTGTATTGGAACATGGCAATTGAATAAATGCAACCTCGTTTACAAAATTAAAGGCGCGTGGAGTGTTAATTACTACATTTGTAATTGACAAATTTTATGGTACAAAATGTATATTAAAAAGAAAATGATGCTCTGAATCCACCCATGAAACCACAATGCTCAACTACAGGCTTCCGTCAAATGCTTGATTGTTTAGTTACCTTCAGATGTTATGAATAATACAAAAAGTATGCGAGAGTTTTGAATGTATGAAAGAATGGGACATTGTTATCTTTGTACAACTAATGTTATTGAGGACAAATATCATTCTATATCCTTACATTCCACAAAATTATTTGTCCTCATTACATAGCTACTGATTGATCTTGCTTTTTCAGCAAAAACAATGCGATTCAATATTCAAGGAAGATAATGCTGTTATGAAATGTTAAATTCCATATTGATCACGGACATGATGCATGTAGTTAATTGATGTAGGCGGTGATAAATATGCATGTGATATAGCATGATAGTATGAGTCATAGATGATTGATAAATGATAGCATTGTTTGTATGTATAAACATTTAATTGTGGCCCACTTGTGATGTCATACCAAGTACTTGATTGCAATCAACGCTCTCGAAAGTGACGTAACTTAACAAATTTCTTTGTAGCTCATACAACGTTTTTACATCAATATACTCTTAGACAGAATACCACGGTTTACATATTTCTTTATTTAGAATAAACTTATCTTCGTGGGAATTTCCTGGTTTTTCTCAACACATGTTAAATATAAATATTAGGGCAAGAACATTACAAATCATTCTTAAATAAGACAGCAACCTGGTCTTTCAAAAACTGGTAGAATGTATGTATAAAATTATCAAAAGGAAATAATTTTATATAAAAACATACTGATACTACTGTAACACCATTATACAAATTGTTTTACTTATACATACGTTGAAGAAAGGAATACTGATTGTCACAATGGACTTAAAAGCAAACTCATCGGGCGTTCAAAACTTTTCAGAAAACTCTTTGGTCAATGGACACAGAAGCATAATAAACATGACGTTTATTATTTACTGTACTTTAATTGTGATTGGGTTTGTCTCCAATGCTGTCGTCATGGTAACATACTGTCGCAAACTTAGAAAGTCTACCTATATTTTTGTGTTCTGTTTAGCAGTTTGTGATGAAATTAATGTTTTGAACATTTTACTGGAACAACTTCTTCACCATGATGTGTTTTCGGGAACCAGCACTCATACATTGTGCAGGATTCAATCTCTCATTGCTGACGCTGGGTGTCTAGTGTCCGCTAATCTTGTAGTATGCATTGCATTCGACAGATATTTACTATCAAGATACAAGACTATGAGTCTTCCACGAAGATCATGTTTTTGTCTTGTTACGGGCATTGTCGTCTGCTCCGCTGTGGTGACACTTCCGTTTTTAGTGGCTTCTGCATCAAACAATATACACAATGATGGTGAATATGAGCAACATTTTTGTGGAAGAGAATATTACAGAAAATCTTCTGAAAATGACAAAATTGGACTTAACAAAACTTCGTATTTTATGATCAGTCATAATGGTGTAATCCTTACTGGGCTCATTGCGGCGTTCATTACCAAAGTTATACTCTATGTAAAAATGTCACGCCAACTTAACAAAATGTCGTCTGCCAGACGTACTCATTTATTGACGTCATCGAGAAGAACAGAAATGGCAAATTGTTCGGACAATGATTATACAGAGGTGAAGAAGCTTGAAAACAAGTTAGATAACTCTAGCCAAACACTTTATGATAGTAATGGAAATATTGAAAACAAGCAATATACCCGAGTGATGAACAGTGTTGCTCGTCGAAAATCAAGTGCAGTCACCATAGGACCAAAGTCTGTTACAAGGACTAAAAAATATATCATTTTGATAATTTCGGCTATTATTTTGTTTACATTTTATTTAAGTCATTTTATTTTACATATCATTAATATCTATCATACTAATGTTGATAATGTGTATTCTAGCAACAGCGATTATCTTCATACCTTTATTGACATTTTGGGGCATTCGTACATTTTATGTTTCATTTTAAATCCTTTCATTTATGGTTTTTTTAATCGCAGATTTTTTAAACATTTCAAACAGACATTTTGTTGTGTAAACAAAAGAACAAATAATGACACACTCATGGTTCATGAGCCCAAACGGCTTTCACAAGGTTCGACGTTTTCTAATTGTTTTATTTAAATATAATTATGAGAAAATTAATACAAAATGTAATCAATCGATTTATATTTATTCATTAAAACTTACATCATGGAATATGAATTCAGAGAAAATGTCAAGCCATATGTATATATGGGCAAAAAGATTCGTAATGTTTTAATTAGTATTAAAATTTTTGATAATGATGTACCACCGTTTTTTTTAAAGTACATTTGTATGTCACATGCTTTTGAATTGTATATTTATCAAACTCATCATATTTACTATAATGTACATTATCACATGTATATCCTTAAGCACCAATATCATTTTCTAATTCTTCGGTGAATATGACACTTGCGGAATCAAAGCGCTGTGAGATAGTGACACATAGAAAATTATAGAACATTATATTCAAAATATATTCATATTATACATTGTAAATTCTACGCTTTTAATTTTTGCTGAGTGTCATTTTATTTGAAATTACGTTAGCGTTGGTAGAATCGTAAATATGTTTGATACGAGAGAGTCTGTAACTTTGAGGAATGATTTATTTTTGTACGTAAGTTTATGTTCGTGCTTTCAGTAGTTTTAAGCATAAATTAGTGAATTTTATCTTTTGTATGTATTCACATATCTGTATTTATGTTACGTTTAAATCTAATATAACAGTGTATCTGTTGTTTAATCGGATATAAAACAATAGAGTTACCATTCAGTGTTTATCCTGATTTATTCATCAATCAACTGCCATACGTAACTGTACAGTCGAACCTCTCTAATCCGAACTTTTCCAATCCGAAATCCTCTCTAAACGGAACACGTCAGCTCTTCCCGATTTTTTATAATGTATTTAATGCTAAAAGATATTTTTGTATACGAATTCTGAAAATCTCTTTAATCGAAATATTTTTGTCTAAACTAGGTCGCATTTGAGAGGTTCTTCTGTATGCAGTAACGCTCTACCCTTGGACTCGATTAAGTCAAAGAACAAAAAAACAGTGTACTATTTCGGTGCTACATACAAGAATCATGTTCTGGACAAACTAACCAAAATACAACACGTTTCATCGGTATAAGTTGTGTGATACATTATTTGGATGTTCAAACGAAATGTTCAAACAGAAATGTGAAAATATCATTTGAACTACTTTTACTTACAACAAAGGTTAGCTTCAAATACCGCAACACCAACATTCATTGTAGATTTATTTAGGTATAGGTAACACTTACATAATGGTTCACAACATACATTTACAGAAAGTTACATAAAAAGATGCATTTAGCGCTAAAATTTAAAAGACAAAAACAGTAATAAGAAATAAGAACTATATGTTTCCTAGTATACCAAGGATTGCACAAAAAAGTGTAAGCACTTTTTCTTTGTGATCCTTGATTTAGTGATGAGAAGAGGAAAATATAATTACTATTACTGATCTGCATAAGTGACATTGGAGCATATTTTCTTTGTCATTCATAAAGTCAAAATTTTAAATTAGAGCCACCTTGGGCCAATGAGTGGCTATTGTTCACCGATGACTTTTATTAACAGCCCAGTTAGAATTGTGGGATATAGGATTCATATGAGGTTTACATTGAACAACCCATATGGTTTAATCCAGTTGGAGCCTATATTATGTTGGCTTGCGTCCTGGGAGGTGACCGTTGATCCAGGTTTGACTGTTTATGAAGTGGAACTGGTTAATACTGGATGCACCAGGTACTTTGCTTTTCCTGTCTACTACACAATATAAACTTTAAGCAATAGATACATCTAACCAAATCACAGCAATGGTTCAATAATTGAATTGTTATTTTCAGGAGTTTTCATACTTTTAGTGTTTAAAAGTGTCTTGATTTCTGTAAGATTGTTGTGAGAGCAAAAAGTCCCGGATTTTGCACGAAAAGTGGCCGCGTTGTGAAACCCGGTATATAGTATTCAGGCTGACACCTTGCTTACAAAAATAGTCTTGCGTTGATTAAGGCCTTTAATATTTGCTACTGCGTTCTCCTCATGAAGCTAAATTTTTGTGCAGATTGGGTACTCCCAAAATGACTCATCGGAAATTATTTATTCATACGTCAATATATTTTAATACTACTACTACTACAAGCATTGTTCAATGGTACAAGAATAAATAGGATGCCTACGAAACACTCACTGTTAATATAAACCGGAACATATACCACTTCAGCCAATTAAAACAGCGCACACACTGCACAATCAGCAACAAAATAAAACTCGAAAAACGAAAATAACCAGTGACTAATCATTTGCAGTAAGGAAAAGTCCCGAAAGAAATACGTGAGAATTATCAACAATTTATCGTGTCTGTACCTATAAGCTTAATATATAAATGTGATACCAATCGTGGTGTTTCTGTTGACGTAACGAATACTTTCTGGCTAGAGTACGGCGGAACACGTCAGTTGCAAAATACCAGAGAATTCATCTTTCACAGCGGATTATAATAGACCAAAAACAACTTAACACATTCAAACAAAACAAAACAGGTTATGTCTTAAACCGAAATACGATTATAATTCAGTATGATATCAAACCATGACAAAATGGTGAAACAAAACAGACAGGAGCATTAGTCTGGTTCCCTGCCTAGTATAGTCTTCGATAATCACGTAGTGTCAGGGGCAGGTAATCCAGACTAACAGGAGCGTAACGAAGTAAGACAAGAGTAAAACAGCGGAGCAGGACCTATCAGAACAGCACAGAACTGAATCCAACATACCAGGGCAAGAAATACATGTAACTGAATAGATCATAGATCAGTACATAACAAAATTTAACAGAACAGTGCAAGACCAAAATTAACAAAGCGGGAATGAATAAAACAGAAAGACGATACAAAACAGAATGGTAAATCCCACCAGGACGTCAAACATTAGAACAAAGCAGAAATGAACTAAAAAAAGACTATGCAAAACAGAATGGCAAATCCCACAAAAGGACGTCAACAGGACAGAACAGAACGAAGTAGAAATGAGCGAGTCCGAACTGAACAAAACGGTTCAAAAAGCCTACGGCTGGAGAAGAGTAATCATGCTTACGGTCAATCGACCAAAAAATAGGGTAGGTAGCTCGCAAATTCAGGATTACAAAAATGTACTTGGAAGTCTCATTTGAACATCACACCGTAAATGTGAATTTGCTTATTTTCCACTGGACGTAAAGGGTTGTAGATAAAATTACGTAAGGGATGGAATTGAAAGTAACTTTGCCATTTTATTTGTTTACTGCTTTTAATAGCATCAACATCTCGAAGTTGTAACATGGGATTCACGTGTGTTGTATACATGTACAGTGGAACCCCTCTAAACCGGCCGAGACCTGGACCAGGTCATTTGGGAGATTTAGTGGGGATGCCAGTTTAGAGGGGATTTTTGAATGATTAAGTTATGAAGTCGGTACCAGAACATTTGGCCGGTTTATACAGAAACCGGTTTATACAGGAACCGGTATAGAGGGTTTCCACTGTAGTGTAAACGTTGCAGAATGTTTTAGGCACTTCACATAGTGTATGTCATTAAGCATAGTACGATCTTTATTCAAAGGTCGAATAAAATGATTTAATTCTAAATTTTAACATTCTTCCAAAGTAGCGGAATCACTCTTAGCCATACTTTTAAAAATGTTTTGCATTGTCACCTTTTTGGTTGGATGTTTTGTTAAATGCATTTTAACATGATTCCTTTATCCAGTACATGTACTTGTATGTAAAATGTAAGTAGTCTACAAAACAAGATCAAATGTAAACAAAAGGGAGACAAGTTGCTTTTAATGCTGCAATAATTTCATAACCTAAAATGAGTAACTGTTCTTTATTCGTACGTTCATCGAACTTCTGTTTGAAAAGTTCAAGATATTCTTCCGGACCACCAGTATTGAACGGAAGACGGGAAAATGCATCATCAAGATTGCTCGCTATTATTTTGATCGGGTGACCATGAAGCTTGAACATAATGTATTATAATATCGCTTCTTGTTGTTTTTCCAACGTGTAGAGTTATTCTGAGTCTTAGTTATATCAAAGAAGCGAATTGCCTCCTGGATAAGTGAATATGTTGTCCTGTCTTGTGCTCAAAGGAGATCCCAGTACGTTCTGTTACTAACGAATCAAACATATTGCATCGTAGTGCCAAAACCACAATACACAAGCATCCTTTTTGCCCCGACATGTATGGCAGCTATCTCGAATAGCCGACTTTTAAATTAATCAAATATGGTACAAAACATGTTAGGGCATATGTTTACCATTTTATATATTATATCGTATATTTTTTACCGTTTTATATATTAAAACTATTGACCGCAGTTTTATATATAAGACAGCATTTTGTAGTATTATTTAATTAATTTCGTACTTTCATGTATGAACAGTTATAATTGCAGTTACATGTATTATTCATAGTCGTATATAGTCGTAGCTATGTGGACAGTTTTACTTGTAACATCTGTGTAACATTTTGTACAGGAATCAAGAGTGGTAACTGCATTTATTTTTCATTAGTCATACAGATATGGAAAGTTTGAATTGCAATTACTGAAGTTAGAAATAGAAATTCCGATATACATCCTCATTAAAACTATAGCATGTGTATGTATTTAAGTATGTTAATCTTACCACGACAGTTTAACTTTCTTGTTAATTGCTTAAGAATTCAAATGAGATACTAAACTCAAACACCCGCTTCGTGACACTCTCCACATAGTGTAGGTATGAATCATCAAAAGTATATTCGGCTATTTTTGCATGATATGCTCAAAATTAAAGCGACCAAGTAATGTGGGAGACTACTTATGCGTCCTTATATTAGTCACATAGGGGTTATGGGAATTGGCCCAGCATATACATGTACGCCATTAGAATTAAGCACATAGTATGACGAGAGTGTCTACATATCGAAGTTAGTAGCAAACTTGCTTCAGTATAATGTACAAAAGAATGCTAAGTTGTAATTGGTGATTCGTCCTTTTATGTGCTTCATTATAAGCATTATTTTCAACGCATAAAACTAAAGGAGGGGAGAGGGATGCTTGAATTAATCTTCGGATTGGAAGCATTTCAGTAAGTGAGGCTAAATAAGCGCTTGCTAAACAGCTGCATTACACCGCAGAACACGGTAGTGAACACGTATTTTTATTCAAAGTTTATCGCGGAGTTTTTGACACAAACTCGCTTATCTAAGTGAATAAGATCTTACCTGATAACATTCAGTTGGTGAATATTCTATTTACACGCATGTACATGTGTATATTATCAATTGTAGACGATCAAGTATGGGTATAAAATTTTATTGCTATGTTTAATCAATAATGCCTCTTCTAATAATCAACAAGAAAGTCGGATTAGTGGGTAATTAATGAGAACTTAATGTCCGAGCTTGGTTTAATGGGTTTTGGAGTAGGTGATAATTTGGGAAAGGAGGGATTTAGTATGAGTTTTTTCTATAAATCATTTTCTTATGTATATACACGCATTTACATGAATGTTCAAACACTGGCTATATCTATCATAACAAGACGATCATGATTACCTGCAGTCGCTCCCAGAGAAACAATCAAACGACAAACTTAATGAAGGCCAATATAAGGGTGCTACACAGTTTCAACAGACAGGAGTGATAAAGATTCTGTAAGAAAATTTATTTAAAAACGTTTCCAATTTTAAGCTCTGACATCCCTAAAAATATGGCTGAACGAATTTCGAAGGTAAGATAAGTGACTGTTACTTATATGCAAATTTAGGTACATTTCCGTAGGCTTTTTTAAGAGAATATGTTACCGTTCAACCTCTCCAGAGTGGCCCTCTCTCGAACAACAACCTCCCTTTAACAACAGCATGTTTTTCCCACTGTACGATTTAACTATTAATTCTACCTCTATAGAGCAACAACCTCTCAATAACAACTTAAGTTTGCTTCTCCCAAAGGATGTTGCTTTGGAGAAGTTGCACTGTATTTGTTTATTATTCTTTACTTTGTTTATTATTCTGTCAGCTACTTGACAGAGATGTATGGGAGAGATAACGAACGACAACTTTGGATAGAGATTGCAATGAATGCTGCGCTTTTCTAAAATAATGAGTTGCTTAATACAACACAATAATTATGTTTTAAAATGTTGAGCACAGTATATATCATCTAAGTTTTACTACAATTTCATCCAAGTCAAGCCTGAGCAAAATAATGCATACCAACAGACGTTTTCACAAACTTGGATCCAGAGGTAGTAAACAAAGAATTCTCCAACATTGTTCTAGCTATGGTTAAAGACCATTTATAAGTGCCTAGGATGCCCCTGGGTCATGACATACCAAGAATGTTAATATCAAGTCATTTTTGCATTGGTTTTCAACCTGGTTCTAGCCCCAATCACCTAGCATATACGTATGATACATGGCATATATGGGTCTTGGCTATTGTTTAAGACCATATTTACAGAAACCTGACATACCCCGGGGTACAAATAGCGTCATATAAATTTCCAGTATACAATTTTGACATAGAAAGTATCTGCATATTTTGAACAGATTTTCAACCCAGTTCAAGCCCCTATGACCTAGAATATATATACAATGTATTATTATGACACAGATGTATTGGTAACCCTGGCTATCAGTACATGGGATGCTTGTGCAGCTCTCAGCATGTCTTGAAAGCCCTTGAGACCAGGCATATATATCTATATGATACATGATCGTGTAAGTATGAGTAGTGGAAATCCTGATGCCTGAGATATCTGTGAGGGACACAGCATACCTGATGTCTGCATACACGGTTTTCAAAATATGAAAAATGGACATTTGTCTGAGTTTAGGACCCGGCTCAAGCCCCTAGGATCTGCCGCATGACTATATGATACATAGTTGTGTAAGTAAGGGTACTGGCTGTCATTTAAGACCATACCCAGGTACCTAGTATACCGATGGTACTCACGGCAAGTCTAAGGAGGTCTGTCAACAAAGTTTTGACACTGACACTGAAATACCACAAGTCTAAAAAAATGTAGGTATTTGACTCACTTCGAGTTCCAATGATCTTGTGCTGGCCCGTATGATATATGGATGTGTTGGTATGGTTACTGGCCATTGTTTGAGTCCATAACCAGGCATCTGGGGTACCCCTGTGGATCATAACATGATTAATATTGACCAAAATACTTAAAACAATGTAATTTTTGCTAAGGTGTCGACCCGGTTTGAGCCCTCATGATCTGTTGCATACCCATATGACACATGATAATATAGACATGTGTATCAGCTGTTATTTCAGACCATATCCAAGTAACCAAGTATACCCTGAGGGTCATAGCATGTCAAAATTTACACCTTTGAAATACTCATTAGCAAAAATATATGTTATTGTATTTAAAGTCAGGCAAGAAATAAAATGTTGTTGTTGTATTATTAATTTACAACATATCGATAAAAACTGGATTATGTCGTTCTATATGCAAATTATTAGACATAAACGTTTTAATTATATGCGTATTTTTAGATAAGTAATTTGTTAAGTTATAAATCTGATATATAGAAAACATAAAAGGTGTCAATATCTAACTGTTGGCCAATAAATGGTTAACAACGCATTGCTTCTTTACATGCCGCAGGGTTTGTTTGTGGTTGATTTCAAAAAATGGATAACCATGACAAGTACTGTGACTGTGTAGTTGAGACATGTGCGTGAATTTTTAAATTTTGTTTCTCATTAATGGGAAACAAAATTGACTATGACCCGTGAATGTAATCGCACGGTCATCAGTCGTATATTTTTGGCCCGATTCGTCCCCTAGTTAATTCGTACTTTTTGTCCGATTCGTCCCGAGTAAATTCGTACTTTTTGTCTGATTCGTCCCCGTTTAATTCGTACTTTTTGGTCTGATTCATCCCGAGTAAATTCGTACTTTTTGTCCGATTCGTCCCCTATTTAATTCGTTCTTTTTGGCCTGATTCGTCCCGAGTTAATTCGTACTTTTTGTCCGATTCGTCCCCTATTTAATTCGTACTTTTTGGCCTGATTCGTCCCAAGTTAATTCGTACTTTTTGTACGATTCGTCCCGAGTTAATTCGTACTTTTTGTCCGATTCGTCCCCCAGCTAATTCGTACTTTTTGGCCTGATTCGTCCCGAGTTAATTCGTACTTTTTGTCCGATTCGTCCCCTATTTAATTCGTACTTTTTGGCCTGATTCGTCCCGAGTTAATTCGTACTTTTTGTCCGATTCGTCCCCTATTTAATTCGTACTTTTTGGCCTGATTCGTCCCGAGTAAATTCGTACTTTTTGTCCGATTCGTCCCCCAGCTAATTCGTACTTTTTGGCCTGATTCGTCCCGAGTTAATTCGTACTTTTTGTCTGATTCGTCCCCTATTTAATTCGCACTTTTTGGCCTGATTCGTCCCGAGTTAATTCGTACTTTTTGTCCGATTCGTCCCCTATTTAATTCGTACTTTTTGGCCTGATTCGTCCCGAGTTAATTCGTACTTTTTGTCCGATTCGTCCCCTATTTAATTCGTACTTTTTAGCCTGATTCGTCCCGATTTAATTCGTACTTTTTGTCCGATTCGTCCCCTATTTAATTCGTACTTTTTGGCCTGATTCGTCCCGAGTTAATTCGTACTTTTTGTCCGATTCGTCCCCTATTTAATTCGTACTTTTTAGCCTGATTCGTCCCGATTTAATTCGTACTTTTTGTCCGATTCGTCCCCCAGCTAATTCGTACTTTTTGTCCGATTCGTCCCGAGTTAATTCGTACTTTTTGTCCGATTCGTCCCCCAGCTAATTCGTACTTTTTGACTTGACTCGTCCCGAGTTAATTCGTACTTTTTTCCCGATTCGTCCTCATTTAATTCGTACTTTTTGTCCGATTCGTCCCCTATTTAATTCGTACTTTTTGCCCGATTCGTCCCCTAGTTAATTCGTACTTTTCGGTCTTATTCGTCCCCTAGGTAATTCGTATTTTTTGCCTGATTCGTTCCCTGAGTAATTCGTACTTTTTGCCTGATTCGTCCCCCAATGAATTCGTACTTTTTGGCATGATTCGTCCCCTAGTAGATTCATACTTTTTGGCCTGATTCGTCCACTGTAAATTCCTGCTTTTTGGCCTGATTCGTCCCCTCGTAAGTTCGTACTTTTTGTCCGATTGGTCCCCGAGTTAATTTGTACTTTTTGGCATGATTCGTCCCCTAGTAAGTACGTATTTTGGGCCTGATTTGTCCTCTAATGAATTCGTGCTTCTTTGGCCAATTCGTCCCCCAGTAAGAGTGCTCTTGTATTTTTTGTCTCATATATGTCATACCATAGGCACTATCTTCAGAACTCTCACGCATTTTGTCTATTGAATCACCCACAGTTATTTGCTCACCTTCATTATCCTCCAAGAATTTCACCACTAAATTGAAACTGTCTTCTAGCTGTAAATCGGTAGGTCTTCCTCGAGATTGTTTACTGCTGGTCTGAGAATGTGATGCTGGGATGCCTTTAACAAAATCTACTCAGCGCATTGAATATACAGTATGAATGCAAAGTATTGACCAAGGACATTCTTCTAAGATTATTTTTGGAAGAGCTGAATTTGAAAAGGTAAGGTATATCGTCTTTGGTATTATTACCATTACTTTAATATTATTATTATTATTATTATTATTACTATGGTCAGTAGTTGTTGTGGTAGATGCAAAAGCAGAGGCAGTAGCAGGCAGAAACAGAAGTAGTAGTGGAACGATGTTATGCAAGGTGTGTTAAATAACATTGTGGAATATAAATGTTAAGCTAGCAAAATTTATATGAAATTCACATTACATGGCATCAGCTGCTGGTAAGTCTGCAACCGTGTTCAGTCTTTGATGAATTGCCATTGTCCATTTGTCGGATCGCTCTCGGCAAATGGTGGTAATCACAGACTGAAATTGTTCTGACAGGGTATACACCAAACCCTCTTTTGCTCCCTTCATATTTCGCCATCTGGCCACATAACACACATGTTTTTAATTGAAAATATGTCTTTCTTTGACCTTAATATAGGAGAACAATCGTCAATGACTGACTGTTTGATGTTGTCACGGCGAATTATAGTATTAGGATTGCAATATTCTGTACGACATTTTACATTAACAGACTGTCCAGGAACTACTGTCAATTTATCACTACGCTTTTCACTTGCTTTACTAAGCCCATGGCAACCTTTTTTTACTAAGTTGATCTATTGGAGTGCCATTATCTACGTCTTCTTTGCATATGACGCAGTGAATTTCCATTTGAAAATACTGCAGGCAATTAAAACACCATGAAAACAACATTCACAGACGTATTTAATCGTTTTTGTTTTATCCTCAAACACTTGGGCTCAAATATAAAATAATGTCCATTAAAATGCTTTAATAATAAAAAGAACGATATTAATCTGAAGCTGCACGGAAAAGAACAATCGAATTTGTGGCCCTCCTGCGCTTCCGTAGTCGGAAAAATTGACATAAACTCGACTTTAATACATTCGATCCAATTTGCATTATTTGGCGATAAAATGCATTCTTTTGGTCAGAATCAATGATAAAACAAAACATGTGCAGCTTTTTGTGCCACGCACTGTTTGATTCAGTATTGCAGACATGTTTTTGTAAATGACCTTAATCGAGATTCCATCGAAGAAAGCATCTTCCCTATAGGATATTTTTTATGAATTTGGAAGAAAACACCTTCAAAACTTAACATTTAACATACTTTTAATCATTTTAGTATCAAAATCAAATAAAAATATATAAACTTACCTTCGTAAAACAAGTTTCATTTCTTTAAAACATAAACAAACATGTACACGTCATAATACAGACGCTTCCTGTGACGAATATTTATCATTCACGTGACTACGGAGTACTTGGGATGCCATTTGATATTAAGCCCTAAGGGCGAATTTAATGATTTTTTTCTTAAGTTTTCCGGCGTTAGATTTTTCTGGACTTTTGATATGTTGTTTTAGGACCATAAATGCCTACGATTACTTTCTTTTGCAATTAGTTTGAGGTCAAACCGTAGAATGACTCGCCTAGATTTTTTTCCTTAGGGAAAACCTGGTTAATGATATTATGCATTACACCCTGTTTAAATAGACAATTCAGTGTGTACCAGCTTCATCACAAGTACATGTATAATTAATTAAAGTTCCAGTCCCACCTGACCACGGTAAGAGACTGAGGGCAGACGTGTTACATATACCAGCGCTTGGAGGAAATTCTATGACCTCCGAGGCCGAGTGGTTATGGTTTCTGACTTGTAATAACTAGTCCCTCATCGCTGTGAGTTCGAATTTCACTGGCACCAAATTTCACATGTGCGGAGCTGGAAAGTAGCCCTTGAGAGAAAACTCTAAAGGTGAACGAAGTATAAGGTGATACTACCTTTAAAATAGGTTGAGCTGCCGGTGAATAAAGATTTTTAGTGGTATTTACCCAGATAGAGTCGTTAGACTTATCTGTCATCAGTCCATGTGGGGTAATACACAAAACTGCGTAGTTTTATAGATTTTAGTATAATTATCATTGTTGGAAGGGGATCGGTTTAATCAATCTGCTTCGTATGTAATTGGTTTCAGATAATGCATTGTGCCGTATAACTCATCTAGGCTAACATCGCCGAAAAAAATAGTCCCAAGAAAAGCAACTAATTCAATTAGAATTGAATGTGTATATGTTTCTAATTCAAGCAATTCATTCAATTAGAATTGAATGTGTATATGTTTCTCCGAATAAACATTTGGAGTCGTAAAATACAGTAACGTGTAGTATGAGTACTTTTTGAAAACTATTCGATAATTGAAAAAGTAAGATACGATATTATTGCGCTAATTTTAGTCTAGTGTTTATATGTAAAATTAACAAACATATCATACGTGGCGGAATTAGCTCAGTGGATAGAGTGCTCGCTCTGTAATCGAGCGGGCCCGGTTCGCTTCCTCGCTCTTCCACTTTTTTTTATAAACACTTAGCTTTATTGTCCCTGTCATAGGCATGAGGGTTGGGGAAGTTTTCATATGTACGTTACAATAGAGTACAAATAAACAATAGTGATTTTTTGCATTTGGTATCTGTCGAGAATAAATGGTACAAAAATGACAAACAACAAAAATGTACAGTAATAAAGAGAATGATCAAGTTACACAATTGTAAAACATAACAATTTCTCGTATAAATACACAATATACGTTCAATCTATGAACTGTGACCTTTGAAAAAGCTCATTATCGACCAATGTTTTCTGTATTATTTTCTATGTGACCTTTATTGATTTCCCATGTAAGCCGTAAACTATTTATGGAAAATTAGTTTTGACCATTTTATTTTGAAAAGAAAAAGATATTTCTTCATTTCAAGACAAGGTATTGAACATTTATTATTATTGTTTGGAAATAATCATTTACTAACATTAACTAAATAAACGAATGTGCGTGCGTGCGAGGGTGTGTGCGTGCGTGCGTGGCGTCAGTGACCTACTCACCTAAAACATTTTTGCGGGCTGATGTGTAGTCCGTACACGGAATGCATCTTTTTTCATAAAACCTCTTTATTCTGAAAGATATGTATTGATATATTGTTGTATATATACTCAAATGAATAAGACATTGCGCAGTTCCAATGGTGTGTTTTAGCGTTATTTTGTGGTTTATTCCTCGACTAAATAGACATGCATTGTCAACTTAACAAGTAGATGGTCGCATACTATCCTTGAAGTTTTTGTGACTAAATTCATTTTATACAATCATATTCTAGAATGAATTTTAAGAAAATGATTTTCATTACTTGTGCAGATTTAAGGTCTTGTGAGTTACTGGATTAATTGATATACGAACACATATTGACCCTGAACATAATTAGCTACAAGCCACATATTGTACTTCTTGAAGGTTGCTCAAATGTTCTGTTTGTTACTGTTAAAAATCGTAATGGCAAACATAAAAAACATAAAAAATAAATTATGAACTTCATGGATGGATATTCACAATACAAAGTCCTTAGTGTTTTTTCCATTAATCATAATTAGGCCATACCAAATCGTATCTATGTTTAGCGTAACATTGAGGTTCAAAATCGTATCCAGCTGTCCGGAAAAACAAACAACTGCCTCAAGAAAAACACAAAATTCCCTGTTAATTGTCCCAAAATATTAGCTTCTATCAAAAGTTCAAACAGTCACTCATCAGGAATAAAAATATTTCATTTCTTAAATCAAAACAAAAGCATAATATTGACAGATTTTGACGAATGGAAGTCATATTGATACAAAACAAGTCGATCCAGCTTGTGATGGTTTAATAAAGACATTTTGAATGGTCAAATATTCAATATTACGATATGTTTTTTTATTTGACTCAGGTGATCAAAGCCTTTCCGTCCGCGGACGCTAAACATAAATACGATTTGGTATGGCCTTATTATTTGGTGTTAATGACATTAATCCCCTTCCATCAGTACTTTTAGTACTTTGATTTTTCTTATACGTGGCGTTCGAAATTATATTAAGCAAAACTTTTCGTGAGATGTGATATCTAATGCCAAATCTCCAGTTTCACGTATAAAATGTCAAAAGAAAACGCAACTAGCGAACAAATCAAGCTCCATTTTTATTTCAAATAAAACGAGCGAACTACATCAAATGTTCAATATGTTAGTATTATGCGGTACGATTGGACATACACGCAGAGGCGTAGCTTCATGTAGGCACGTACGGCATGTTCAACATTTATTTGAAAAGAAAAACGCACGAAGAAAGCGACAGAACCGAAGCTCTTGTGTGAATAATTATTTGATTTCAGGATAAATATTTATGAAATACAGAATAATCAATGTACGTGCGTGGACACGTTTTTAAGATTCACACAATTGTTGAGCAATGCAGTAGGCTGCAATACACCTAATTTTGGCTAAGCTACGTCACTGACATGTACTTTAATGCGAGTATTAGGACAGACTCTCAACAAGCAAGAAGTAAAACGACTGATTGGCCTAAAAACGTTTGTTTCCGGTTACCCACCGACCCAATATTTTACTTGCTGACTTTACGTTTTTACGGCATCCAAATCTTAGTGTCATATTGTAATTTTCACAACTCATTGATATTACAGCGCACTTATTCCCATACAGTGTCGCCGATATATGTGTCAAGAAAAACATGAAATAAAAATAAATCCCTACCAACCGACCCATATTTTTGGGGGGCATGTAACCGGAAACAAAACATTCGTTAGGCCTAATGTAAGATCCAGCTTATATTATACAGCACATAGCGATTCTCGTGTTATAAGAGATATATTGCACATATATGAATCGTAATGAAATACATGTACATGTAATTATAAATAGCATATATTACTACAAACATGATTGTCAAGTTTCAAAATACAATAAATAACAAAGCATGCTTTTAAACATTCCTTTCCAATCAGCTGAGTTCAATTTTTATGTAAGTTTAGAGTCCGATATTGTTAAACCTGAGATTGGTAACCAAACTTAAATCAAAGTTTTGTCATTCAATGTATCATATTCATTACACTGTATTTTTGACGTAGCTGCTGAATGTTTGTAGAACTGCTAATGTTACAAGAATAAAATTGCCCAGTTATTTTTGTTTCTTTATTAGTCACCCTAGGTACTTTCATTCATTTTGCGACACATTGAAAATTCTGTAAGAGTTGCGGCCCTTGTTAAAAATAGAATATTATATTAAATTCTGAAGATATTGCATGGTACCCTATACTTTATTTTCATTCAATTAGATTGGTAAGATTTTTGAAAAAAATCGCGGTGAATCTTTTTCTGTCATAAAAACACTGAAGGTTCCCAAAATTTGTCTGCTCCAGTTTGAAGTTTGAGATGATAAATTTGGACATGGTTATACATCATAAATATCCAACAGTTTTTAATCCAGATACCCAGTCTGTACGTCGTTGAATGGAAAAATTTAAGCATGGATTTAATATTTGAGTTTTTCATGTTTTACTCCTGTTTTTAACAATATTTATGCTTTAAAATGGCGGACAGTTAACATAACAGATTTCCCTGATTGACCAGCGTTGGAAAACATAAGGCCTTAAACACACGTTTTCAGAGCGCATGTGTCGTACCTATAATTCGAACTCAAAATTCATTTATAATTATGTTCTTAAGCTTCTTATTATCGTGGTGCAAAACATTTGTCTCAATCGTCATGTTTGTGTTTAACCTAAATATTCAGATTTGTTGATGTTCAAATAATCAGTGAATATTCTATATGCTGTCTTAAACACTATGTGTAACTAGGTCAACTAGTTTTATAATGAGAATACAAATAATTAAAGTAAAATTCGAGACATTCGAAATGTACTCACTGTACCATTTCAGCAGAGATGTAAATGAACAATAAATTTTCAAACAGTATACACAAACAAATACATATACATGTCGACAATAATTATCATCATCATGTTCAGATTCAATGACAACAAAATTGTATGATAAATAAATAGGAGAAAGCAAAAATTCGTCTGAGATATGACATAAAACACCGACACACATTTTATCAAAATAATATTTCTTGAACAAATTAACGAAGGTAGAATTTTTTAGATTTACACTTGATTGATCTTGAGACATCGAGTAAGAGATTTTTACATTCTCTGCGATATCTTGGATTGAAATAACCATAAATGATTGGATTAGCACCATAGCTGAATACATACGAATATTTTGCGAATAAGAAAAATGAATATGCAACATTTGACATAGACGATGTCAAAGCTGGATTCAAAGTAATTGCAATTTTGACGCAAGCGAACGGTAAGTGACTAGCAACAAATGCTATTGTAGCCGAGATGAACATAACTGTTGTTCTACTGAGTTTTATGCGTCTCTTTAAATCCATTAACGTCGCCATGGAAGTTTTACGTCCAAGATTAGCGGCTTGACGTTTTCGGAATGATTCGGATTTCCGTATGGGTAAAGTTTTCGTGCCGTTCATGTGTGTATTGTCCAGCTTGAGGAAATGGCTTCCTTCTAAAGACCGGGAAAGTTCACGGACGTAACCTGGTCTGTTAAAGGATCTTTCACCAGTTGTTTTATCCACGTCCGTCATATCATCGTTAGTCTTTGGAAGAAAAGAAAATGTTTCAAGCGGTTTAGATGGTTCATTTTGTGATTCGCGACTTTCAGTGTCGTCTGATACCACAACGGATTGGAAGAACGTCTCCGATCGTCTGCTATTTGTTTGCTTCGACTTTCTGTCTTTATTCCATTTGCGGACTTTAATACCTAAAAGTGTATAAACAACTATTAATATAATCACGCCTATTCCGAAGCAGACGAGAACCAGAGTATTGAAAACCAATGGAATTACACTGTCATGTTTTGCACTTTCGGCGGTGCCACATCTCAATCCGGTATAACCCGGGTGAGATTTAAAGATCACTTTCTCCGTTCCATACACAAAAAATGTCAATGATGAAATAGCAATTGCCACGATGCAGATTATACCAATAGCAATTCTGGAACTCTTAACACTTAATCCTTGGTGTGGAGTGGTGATTCTAAAGTATCTGTCGAACGATATTGAGACGATTATATATCCAGACGACAAATCGGCAAAGATCGCAATAAATTTGTGCAAAGAGCAGAGATGAGATTGGTCGTTTGTGTACGGGTTGAGAATATCATACATTTCAAATGGTAACCCTAGGCAACAGTTCAACACGTCAAATAAAGCGAGAGAGAAGATGAACAAATTCGTTGATGATTTTTCTACGCGCTTCACGTAAGTTAGAATTACTAGAATGTTTCCTACTGTCCCAACAAGCATCGTAAGAGAAATAAAACACAATACTGGTATGGATCTCGTTATCTCCAATTCCGTGAGAGCTGCGATCACGTCGCTTTCATTGTTGACGGATTCGTTCAATTCCATTTTCAGAACATTAGTAGACCGATGGCAAATTTTCCACTCTGTATGTCCACAAGTTACTCCATTAAATATGAATAATCTAAGTCATAACACAGCCAAAGGCTATATTCATGCTAAGAAAAAAAATCGTCATCCAAAAAAAACGTGTCAGAGAGGAATATCAAAGCAAAACATCGCATAGCTTCTTAAGTGTATACATGTAGTGTAAGATACTGAACTGACTACATAAGTACTTCGCCGTGTATCACTTATCTAAACCCAATGACAACATGTTAGATAAACAATAGTAGTTCATTTTGTGTGAATATAAGATCGCCAGCTGATACGCTTGACCTGATTGTATTAACACTACAAGTACATGTAGATATAAAGTACATGTACTTAATATTGTCCACGAGAATTAAAATTTCAGTTCTTTATAACTATTCTTGCGTAAAACACTCGCTTTGATATGTGCATCATTATCATTTCCAAAAAAAAAATTAAATATTAAACATTAAAACAGCAAATAGTCCACGGAATATTTGATTGCTTTTTTTAATCAAACCGGAAGTAACACAGTTTTTGTCGAAAAACACTTTCGAATGATTAACAGATCCAGTTCTCATCCGAAGTATTCCTCGCGTTTAAAATATTTAAGATATGTATGTCCAGTAGAATATCCCGTTTAAAGCTTCATGAACTTATATACAATATATAACGCACCGTGCATTTCTTTGTTAGGAACAATGTTCATTAAACCGTTTTTCAGTGCACTTCAAAGTGGCACTCATAGTCTCAAGTAGACTATTTCCACAATTGATATAAACTAGAGTTTTGTAATGTGACTCCAGAAAAAGTCATACACAAGTGAATTCCGAAGCCATTATTATATTATAATGGCGAGATACGTTTCACAATCACACTGTATAATTAAACGTCGTGAAGTTTGTCACGTCGTGTTCTCATTACAAGTTCAATATAACGCCGTTACGCATCCGAAATAAAGTCAAGTTTTAGAACGAGAACGATCGGAATTATCAATCCTTTCTCTTCCTTATCACGAAGTCATGAAGTACAAATACAAGAGTAAAGTTTCGGATAGATTCGTTATTAAATACCGATACGAATCAAAAGCTTCCTTATGCTCTCCCTTACAAACCGCTGTATATCATCATACAAAAGATTGCAAAATTGTTCGAGTGTCAATAAATACGCAGTATAATTACCAACCAAGACATCCACACAGATATGTTATCTTAGATTGGGTTAGGGTTATTCCCCAACAAGAAATCCTAAACAGGCAAATTGCTTAAACATTTCCTATTGAAATAATTGAACATTTTCTCTTGTTTTTACTTTGTTAAGTAATTTAATATTATAGAGAAACGTCCACGCTTGAATGTAATATACCACAGGAGTACAACCAGCAAATTAAGGCCTAAAATAAAGAATTAATTGTTGTATGTCAGTTTTTACGAGCGATTAATTTGTATCAATTATCATTTGAAATAACGCATTTTTTTATAAAAATTCTACATTATGATTCAAAGTAAGGATTTTTTAAAAGAGTACGGACAATATTTTACTACTTTTTACAATCGCATGCCTTTGAACTTGAAAATAAAAACAATTAACGGAACTAACATTGTGAACCAATGTATATTTGAACACCAGTAGGGTTTCATTTGATAATTATTAGTTGCGTAAAACCCTTGTTTAGTGTTATTTCACAGAAGTCATAGAATATGGTCATATGTACCAAACCTTACCTTGATAAAGTAAAACATAGGTATTAAGACCATATGTGGAACAAAAAAAAACAGTCTTAAAACTGAGGTAGTTTGGTTATCAGGCGGAAAAAACAATATACAGTAAAACCCCTGAAAACCGGACTCCCTGAAAACCGGAATCCTCTGAAAATCGGATGACTTTTCAAGTCCCATTTATTTCTTTTCTATAATAAATAATTCTCTGAAAACCGGAATTCTCGGAAAACCGGACTTTTGGCCTAGTCCGGAAAGTGTCCGGTTTCACGGTTTTTACTGTATTTGTATCCTGGAAGAATGAAAACCAGGACGAACATAAGTGGACTTAATATTGAAGTGGTCATTGATTGAGGTTACACTATACATTTAATGTGGTAAATAGAAACTAAATGTAATTACATTGTACAATAAAATATCTTTAACGAGATCCAACAAATCGGTCGGAATAATAAGGTGGCCTCTTTATCAAGTCGAATTATAGGGGAGTTATTGAAAGTCGGTCCGAAAATAACTGGTCGTTATATTAAGGTGGTCGTTATTGGAGGTTTTACTGTACATGTGTAAGGATGGTTTATCATAGCATAGGTTTGCAGTTTTAGATGAACTTCGTACATGTAGCCAAATCTTTCATGGGTACAAAGTTCTCCGTCTTAAAAAGAATTCTTCGAGTATTCTCGAAAAATCACATCGTCAGTTGTCCTCGTTTGTTTGATATATAATGATTCGTCATCTATACTTAACGTAGTTAAAATGGAATGTGCATCAGGGGATTTCTCTGCGTAGAATTAATAAATAATCTAAATTTTTAGTTTTTGTTTTATTGATAACAGAATGACATTTCGCTTTATCATTATCTTATGGGTGGGACATTCATTACATTTATATTTATGGGCACAAAATTTAACAAACTATCTAAAGTCATATTTTATTACCAAACAACTAAAATTATTCTTGGCTAATGATTCAGAATTCTGGATGGGTACGAAATAAAACTGTTCAGTCAGACCAGAGTTGCCGGTCGATTGTTAATAAAGGCTGCTTGTAAACAACGGTCACCCTTAAGCACACATTAATGTGATAGACCAAATATAACATCTGATTTAAGACCAATTGTGCATTAAGATCATATTTCTTCCTTTGATTACCGGTGTTCACATACCAGTTCAGTAAAACCTCGATATTGAGACCACGTCTGGGACCCTATAAATCGGTTGTAATAATGAGGTGGTATCATTATCAAGTTGAATTATCGGGGAGTCATTGAAACCGGTCCGAAAATAAGTGGTCGTTATAACAAGATGGTCGTAATATTGATGCGGTCGCAGTGTGAGGTTTTACTGTATTTGACTGGTTTAATTTTAAAGAATGGTCTGGTAATCAGAATACTAATTAAAACCAGCGTGTTTGGGTTGTTAAAAAGGGGAAACATAAAATCATGAATCTATGTCTCCAATATTTCGCATAGTGGTAATATTAAAATACTATATTTGTGGACCTTCGACTTCGTGAAATATTATCCGTTCAAGGGTTTGTTTCTAGTCAGAATGTGCGCAATATGTTATCATGGGGAATACATTTTGAAGTGGACTTCACTAGACTGGTTCATGATTCAGTTAAATATTCGCGTAGCCTTAATTCGTGCTCGACCAGAAATGAGAACAACTTGAAAACAATTGACATCAACGGATGGAAAATATATCAAACATCCGGTTGTTTACCCCTGGCAAGCTAGATATGATCTTTAAGAGCGATAAAAGCGTCTAATGATTAATTGCTATGAGTTATAACGAGTAGCCTTTTTGTAACAAAATCTCGAAACCTCAAAAGAGTTTAGTTTATTAGTAAGCTGCCCTTGTGGTTTCCCGATGTTAAGAGCTGACATTGCGTGCACGATATTTCGTGCTCTGAACGTGTCTGTTGTAAGACTTATGATACTAAAAACGTTGTAGAAATTAACCCGGCAATCATGAAAATTCATTTTGTAGTGATCGTGGTTTGATCCATAACCTCAATCGACTTGAAACTAGTTGCTGAAATTCTTTCGCTACAGAAGTTCCCAGTGTCCTAGTTTTTTTTCCATAATTCTTCGCATTAGGACTATTAGAACATAATTATTTTGATGTGAAAACGAATTTTTCTCTTCCAGACATTCAAATAATGATCAGCGTGATATATTTGTGAAACGTACTTCTTGAAATTACCAATTACAACTAAGCCGGACCAATCCATCCAGCAAGATAAATGTATTCTGACTCGTGTTTTTCTGTTTCACTCGCTAGACTTCACCCACTCTCCCTGAACCAAAAATCCTGTACCACACTTGACTGACGCATCGTTACCACTAATTACACAGGCGTGCGAAAACATAAATTTCTACAGTTCATTACATTTTTCTATACATGTATTTGGGAAATTGCAGTTACATAATAAGGGGATTTTTCAGGAAGATTTCAAAACCTCCACACTAAATCCATACAAAATGGTAGAGCAGACTTTTTATTTGCATGTCAAGTACGAAATTTATCATTATTTTGTTCAAATAAAGTGACACATTTTATTGAATGTTATTTATGATTTCAGAGCATATCCTTAAGGGACAATGGATAGTACATTGTATAAGATTCGTTCTTCTGTATTTTGTCCATCCTGTCGCATGTCATGCACATATATGAGTATGTACAAAATGATCATGTGATATGATACATATTTGTGTAACAAGCAAATGTACGGTTTAACCTGTGTTTGCGGTTACCTCCGAATAAAGACCACCCTGTGAGTAAGGTCATTATTTGAAAAACCGTCACTGATTATTTAGAACAAACTGATCTCGGAATATAGGCCACCTGTCCATAAAGACCACATTTTGTCTTTCATAAGGGTGGTCTTTGTTCACAGGTTTGACTGTAAAGTAAAAAGTTTTAGAGTAGAAATTCATGTAAATATGTTATAAAAGTGAGTTTGTAAATACTACAGTAAGGTAACAAATATTTTGTATCTCAAAACTTTTTGAATGCAAAGTATACAGTCTAAATATTGACCTAACTTGGAATAAAATTAAATTCATCGCGTTATGACATTAACACAACCTTGGGACACATGAAATGCAGTCACAACTAATAAGACTAATGACTGGAAAGCAGATATTTTTACTTGGGCACAGTCCCACAGTCTATCTAAATTCAGTATGAAATCTATTAACTGATTAGCCCAATTAGGAAAACTAGTCTGAAGGAAAAAAAATGACCCACTTCTAATAAGCTGGCAGTACATTGTAATGATGATTTATAAAGAAAACTGTAAAGACGCTGAATTGACTTTTGTACAGTACCAGAAGTAACTATCTAAAAATGAGAAAACTTACATATGAAGATAGCTATTGAAGTTTGAAGTAGTGATACTTTACATAATTTTTACATCCTGATTTAAAAATATGGTTTTCAAGGATATCAGATCATGAGAAGTTGTTATCAACTGCACATAAAATATGTGACAAGTGTCCATGTACAGCTGTAACTTAGTGGGTATATGAAATTAGTTCACAGATGAGATTTTTAGGAAGAGTGGATTTGGGGGGGATCTGAGCTGGCATGCATCCCCTCTAAAATCTGAAAAGCATAAGCAAAAAGACATCAGTTATGTGCTGACTGTGTCTATATTCTACATAAACATCTAGACTTTACACCCTGCCCCCTAACCAAAAATCCTGTAGCCCCTTGTTTAGAGGGGGGGGGGTATACAGCTCAGATGCAGCTTTTATACTGGGGTATATAGAACAGTGTGCATATCATAGGAATCTGGTTGAAAATAGGATATAAATGACACATATCACATATTTAGTATTTACTAATACAATAAAGGTCTACTATTAAAACCACCAGACCGACTGACAGAAAGTGGTCCTATTATCGTGTCAACTCTTAATATTGACCAAACACAACTTAGGACTGCTTTACAATAAAGTAACCTTGATATCCTTATTATTATTTATATTCATAGTCTGTTCATTACCTTGATCCATTAGCTGTCGAATACTTTAAACAAATACAACAAACATGCCATCAAAATTCATTTATGTGCCTTTTGTTAACATTTTTCTATTTCACATATAGCCATGACCGTAGTCCGGTGGTGTAGCACCCTGGACTTGTAACCTGATTGCAGTAGGTCATCCCTTCTATGAAAAGTTGACAAAAATGTTCCTCCAGATGTGGAGAAGTTGCCAGCTCTTTATGGAAGGCCATGTTAGTACTGGTAAGTATATAATCCAGGAAAACTGGTTAAGTGAACCGGTTGCCATATATAAATGAAAAGAATGTTAAAAAATTGTGTTAAACCTGAAGACAATGCCATTTTGCACATAAACTTTTTTTTATTTATGTATCATGTGTACCAATGAATTTTAATACAGAACACTACTGAACATTGAAATCAAAACAAAACTTGATATGTGTATTAATAAAATCATGTACAGTGAAACAAGTACTTGAACTTTATAGTCAGCAAGCTGACTAAAACTTTGTGATTGAATTAACGACCACATGTAACTTCATACACAGAAAAGTACTTGGTACAACCAATCACTAGATTGACTTTTAATGAATCTGCTTATTGTTTTTTATGTCAGTAGAAATGTACAAGGGTCACATTTTTTATTTCCTTGTCTTTTTGATTTGTCGACTTTGTTGACTCTTCGGAATATTAACCACAATCCTGGAAGTACGGGCTTTACAAGGTGTTGGTATTTCCAACATCAAAATTAGAAAAATAAAAATTGTTCATAAAAACCTTGCTGAACTGTTTCTGTAACAACACATATTCATGCTTGTTTGAAAATTGCTGATAAAAACCTTGCTCCAATAAGTTTCAGTAAAAACACTCAAGTGTCGGTATTCAAGTTGTGTCAGTACATGATATGGACTGTTAGAAAATTGCTTTTCTTTTTTTATCAAACCAAATTTTATATGGACATTTGGTAATGTTTAACCCTTTGCTTCATAATACCACATTTCCCAAAATCTGAAGCAGACAACTTTCACAAACATTGTGACAAAAGAAGCCATTGTTAGTAATGAGTAATGGTTTCTTTTGTCATAAAGCTTTCAACTCTGCCAGAGAGAAATAACAAAATTTTCTGAAATAAATTGAATTTTTGTATATTTGCTTTAAATTTGGAAGAGTTCAAAATATGCTTATGAGACAAAGGGTTAAGTTGAAATTGTGAAAAGACATAATGGCAATATCGCTACAGCACTATGTTCAATAATCAATTCTTTACCAGAAAGAACATTTATGTATGCTGTAAGTACTGTGGCTAAAACAGAAATCTTTTTTTCAAGCCAAGCAAGAAAAAGACAAAATTTTTCTTCTTTTCTTCAACAATTTACTCAAAACTATCATTTAATTTACAGTACAAAATGCTTCAATGTCTCTTTTTCTTTTTAAAACCTGAAATAGATAAAAAAAAATCAGTAAGTTTATGCATTCCCTTAATAATGAAGATGAGACATACATAAACTAAGCTGTGAATATTGCCTGGAATTCAATAAAATCATATTTCAAAATAATTCTTCCTTTGTGAATATTTGGAATAGTTGTGGAGAGTGAAACTATAACTGATAAAGCTTTTTTCAAAGCAAACTATGAGTGATTTATAACATAAAGCTTACTTGGGTCGTCTTTCATTTGTTCACTTAGACTGTTTATCTGTTTTTAACAGCCCATTTGACTGTTGAAAAAATGCATGGGTGTCTTGATTAAAAGGAAATGAGATCTTTATCTTAATAGAGTTCGTAGATGTTACTTTATCTGCTATATTTTCTTCCTCCACAACTATTCCAAATACTGACAAAGGAAGAATTATTTTGAAAAATGATTAGCTATGGTTATTTCAGAACTGCCCCAGAGAGAAGGGAGAAGATACAGGAGAACCGGACTTATATATCCCCACTCTTTTCAAACAGACCTCCTTTGCTCTTTATCGTGCCTGGTATAAAGCACCAATACATGCTTCACAGTTTCCTGTGATTTTCAAAATACAGTACTGGGCTCAGTAGTGGAGTGGGGGACAGTAAAATGTCCCTGAAATATCGGGAGCCAGAGATGAGATATGAATTCATAACCATTCAATTGGTAGTCAAGCATTTCACCACTAGATCACCACACCACATCAGTTCACTTAGAAAAAAAAACCAGCAAAAACAAATTTGTAATACAATCAAAAAAGATCATTTAAACCAGACCCAGTAACATTAGTTGCCAATTTGTTTTAATCATTATATATGTGTGATAACACACATCTGTATGAACAAAAATATGTTGACTCAAGAAATAATACAATACCTAACAAGTTCTTCAAAATAAATAGTAAGGAAATTAATAACAAAATTAACCATAAAAGAAAAACAAAAGAAAAAACCGGACAAGATAATGAACCAATACCATTACAAAAAAAATACTGGTATTAAGGTGCAAAAAAATCTTTGTTTCTGGTTACCTGACTAATCCAAATTTTGTGACCCTAGACTTTTTATTAGGTCCAAGGAATGGTACATCCACCATCTAACATTTTTACCTTTCAGCATAAAAATCTCAGCAGCAGATTTCAAGAAAAAAATCCTACCTACCTAAGTACCCTATTTTTAATGAGCATGTAACCAGAAACAAACATTTTCTTTATGCCTCATATAAATGTATCATGTCTACTTGAACCAGGATAAAATTACTTAAAATCACTTAAAAGTTATCTAACGTTAGTGTCAAATCCCTCCAAATTACAAACATTGGGTAAGGCAGAAAAATGGATGTACATGCAACAGTACTTTTCCTGCTACACAGGCATGTTCATGACAATCAACTTATACTTAAGATAGCATCTTCAGTGGAGCAAATTGATTAAATCAGTGAAGGCTTGGTAAACAATCATATTATCATTAATCAACAAACATGTAATTTCATCCGTAATGTGCGTAAGCATTCAACAAATTCTGGATTTTTTTGTTTAAACACATGAATAGTTATCTGTACAATGAATAAAAAATAGCAAAAAAAAACCTTGTAAAAATCAGATTCCACTAAAACATAACATTTTTTCCTATTGCACATATATTTTGATACTTTAACAGTAAAAATCTGATGTATTCATTTCTGGGCATTCATGCACAATGGATAATTTTGTGAAATTGTTTAATGGATCATAAAAAGATTTTGTTGATCACAATTTTAAGTCTACATTTAAAACAAATAAGTGGAGAGAACTTAGAGGTCATGACCAAACTGTAAAGTTAAGTATAGTAGTGACATGAGTAAACATGTTTTGCTATAGACAGCCATGACTTAGGGTCAAGATATACTGTTGTTGGAAACTCTATCCATCAATAACTTATAAAAACTCCTTGATTGAGGGCAGGGTTACAGATCCCATACATATATAAATGACTATTCAATCATTGATGTACTCTCCAGGGGACTGTGTTTTGGCCTTTTTGTAAGGTCCTGAGTATGTGGGGTGGGTCCTGGGTCTGGGGATTTTTTGGAATCTAAAAATCATGCTATTTGTACATACTTCAGGTAGAAAGATCAATTATTAATTGACTGAAAGTGCCCTATATATATATATATATATATATAGCTAAGGTATCATTTTGTTAAAATCCTTGCTTTGTATTCGTGAAGGAAAAATAGCACTTTCAGTCAATTAAAAAATTTATACATATATATATATATATACGCTTGAATTCTAACACTTTATTTTAAATTTTCTTTTCTGTGTTAGAATTCAAGCATAAATGAATGCAGTTTTTGAAAGTGTCAGATCTGAAGCAATTATTAATTACATAAAGGAAGTCAGACTTTATAATAAGCCTTGATATTTTTTATACACTTCGTACATTTATAAACTATGTATAAAACAATGTAAATGAGATTAGTCTCACAAGCTTTTACTTTGTTACTGCACATCAACTTTAGATCTGTATCACTTATCCTTCATTCTTATTAATATATTATCCTTCTACACAATTTATCATTTTTGCTTTCCCTTTTATTTAAATGTGTGCTACATGACCGTCAGTTGTCAATGAATCATAAAACACATTAAATAAATAAAAATAAATAAATAAATAGAATTCAAGCCTACATAACATCATACAAATGAACATCTGGACAATACCATGCCTATACTACGTTAATGATAACAATCAAGAATGTTTTACCTCTCTTTCCTTTTCTGTTCTTCCCTTTACCCTAAAATTAAACAAAACATACAATTTGATCAATGTCTTTCTATGATGAAAAAAAGAGAGATAAATTTGACTTCTGCCGAGTACACAGTTACACTAGTACACACATGTACGTATTTTAGTGTGTTTCTATTGCTGTTTGGATTAAATACTTGGATTAGTGAATTAAATTCAGAGTTCAGCCATTCAAACATGGCAGAAATCAGTCACATCTCATCGAAGTTCTCACAGTACAATATTTGGATGTAGTACAATTAATCAATCAATCAACTAATTAATCAATTAATCAATAAAAAATCAATCAACCATTTAAAGAGAAACAAGCCTGGCCTAGCTCTAAAACCTTATCTCTATTGATTAGTCATCTTGTGCTCTGTTGACTGGGCTTAAAGGACAGTCTTTGACTTTAACAAATATAACATAATACACACATGACAGCATTTCCAGCATTATTTAACTAAACTCACAAAATAATCAACTAATGTACTTGAAATATTATAGTGTAAAAGAAAAACAAAATACCTTCTCAACTTTCCTTTTCTTGGCTGAAAAATTCTACAAAAGAAATGAAATAAAACCATTTAGAGTATATCATTAAAAAAAAAAGAAAAATCTGAAGTATTGGACCTGGTCAGTTAGCAAAAAAAACAAACTTGCAAAACATAAAACACACAGAATTCTGTGGAATTGAGTATTAATAATATAATAAAGTCACTAAAATAACCTAACTGCTCATATCACCAACAAGTAAATATTCATGTCATAATTGTCTAAATTAATATTTGATAAAAAATTAAAGTTACCTACATGTAAAATAAAATACATTATTACGTCAGTCAATAACTTTAAGTGAAACTTACACTTTAAATGATATGCCAAATATTAAAAGTAATGTAGCAGTTAACATTTCTGGTTTCCAAACCGAAACTTTTAAAAAACAGGGATAGAAATCTCACAGACGAGAATATACTGGTATAGCTTAACAGAGGGCTGTAGGACCAATATATGTGCCCGCTAGACCTCATAATACATCGAGAGATAGGTAATTGAAGCATATAGTCTAAACGTAACTATTTTTGGTCATAAAATAAATACAGTAATAAAGATGTACCTCTAATTGTCCATCATCTAAGTCCAGGGCTGATATACTGTTAAAATGTGTAAGATTGTTTAATGAAGAAACTGTGGCCATCTTCTGTTGGGACTGCTATAAAACAAAATGAATACTGCGTTGTATAAACAAACAAGGAATCAATAAACAAAAACATTAAAACCTCAAATAGTGACCACCTCAATATTACAACCACCTTGTTATAACAACCACCTATTTTTAGACCGGCTTCCAATAACTCCCCTGTAATTGAACTTGATAATGAGACCACCTCATTATAACAAATGATTTTTTGGGTCCTGAAGGTGGTCTTATAATTGAAGTTTTACTGTATTTTCAAAGAATGACATTGATACATGCTTTTGTAGATAAATAAGCAAAAACTGCTACAAAAAAATGAAACAGAAAAGTACTTTGCTGGCAATGCCAGACTAGTATTCCAAATTTCTGGCAAAGCAATTATTTACGTTATGTTTCTACAACCAGCATACGGTTAAAACTCACCTTATCTTTCTTAGACACTGTCAATCTCACAAAATTGTCCTCTTCATATCTGGAACAGAGAGATAAGACAATTGTACCTGTGTAATAGCTGGATGAATATATGGGTAACACGTTAACACTGGATAGACAACAACCAATCAAGTGGATACTTACCTTTACACATCTAAATAAGAAACATTACACATAGACACCTTTATACGTTTGTATTACAAATTTATTCAATAATAACATATATATGCACAATGTTTAAGAAACAAAATAGCCACAGAAACCAGCATTAAATGCAAAACTATACAGAACTCTAATGGTGTCATTTTTTAATTAGTACTGTGTGACTAGAGATGACCTATCACAGTAGTTTCTCAGCTCTCTTACAAGCATTAAACACGACTCAACTTACAACATTCAATAATAAGACAACACAATGCAAGACTTTTGGCTTCCATAAGTATCACAGAACAAAGAAATAAACCAATGATGAACATGATTTTTTTTTGTCATTATAATAAATGAACATTTTTGGTTTTATGCATTCTTATTAACAACATTTCAGTCATATACAATAGACAATTAATCTAACTAATGATCCTAGGTTACCTCCCAGCACCAAATGTTCACCCCACTCATTATTGTTTGTTTTTATTTTTATGTGACTTATTGTCACTGGGGTTTAACGCTGTTTTTTCACCAATTTTTCAGTTATATATGGCGACCAGTTCACCTAACCAGTTTTCCTGAACTGTATATTAACAAGTACTAACTTATCCTTCCACAAGGAGCTGGCAACTTCTCCACATATGGAGGAAAATCAACATTCTTGTCAAATTCCACTCATTATTTAAGTAACTACAAACTTTCAAACATAGTTATGAATGCATGAGTGATACAAATGAATATATACGAAGTTGCCTGAAAGAAACATGGACATGCTCATCAACATTCCATTACACTACTGACCAAGCCATCTGGGTAGGCTATAATGATCTCTAGAGGCAATAAATCAGTAAATTACAATACCTAGTCCTATCCTTAGACCTCCTGTCTTCTTTAAATCTGTGCAGATCTGTGTTTTCCTGTAGGAGAAATGAACCATAATAAAACTCCATACGAGGGAATATTGCAACATCTTATATAAATTAATGTTAATATATTGTATATGGTGAGTCAAATACTTATGTTGGTACAATTTCTGAACTAATTGAAATTATTTAGTTAAAATATTTCGAAAGATGAAACAATCTAGTATAAATATATCTGGACACAAAATGAAATACAGTCAAAATGAACGATAGCCAGCAGAGGGATGGAAAATATGGTCTTTATGTCCAATTAGCCTTATTCAGTGGTTAATTTTCAGTCTATTACAACAATAAATGTGTGCTGAAGTGTGGCTGTTGTTCATAAGAGGCTTTCTTTGCAGGTGGCCATAAAGCAGGTTGGACTTTACTGTTAATTTACCCTGATTTCCACTGGTCCATCATGATACTGGTCCTTCAAGTCTTGTAAAATATCACTGTTCAAAGCTCTCTTCCTTAGATTTTCTGCTTGTTTTTGCTTTTTACTAATATTACTTTCATCACCATCTGGATATAAATACCATAACAGTAAGCAAGATATTAGTTGCATGAAATCATAATAACAGAAAAAATCTTCAAAATTGTGACAAAATATTTATCCCAAAGACTTAACATACAGTTGTGACATAAAACAGAAGTACTTCAAGGATTACAAACCAGTCCAGGTCTTTTTCATCCACTCATAGTTAGCTATTAATGAAAATGGCAGAGGAAAGTACAGTAAAACCTTGATAATGAGCTCAGGACACCAAAAATCTCATAGTCAAGTTGAATCAAAGGGGAGTTACTGAAACCCAGTCCAAAATTAAGTGGTTGTTATAACAAGTGGTCGTAATATTGAGGTTGTCACTATTTGAGGTTTTACTGTACTGATTCTACATCATTGTTAAAAGTGCAGGATCACACATTCAGTAAAATTTCCGTTACATTGATTCCACACGTCATATATGATTACACCAATACATAATGCTGTAACAACATCCACAAACATCTTGTCCAGATGTCTCCTTATCCCTCAAGGATATGCATAAAAATTTTGCTGCATATTTTCAAACAAACATATGCTAAATTTCAAATATTGAAATTGAAATTATAGCCAAGGACTTCATCATTTCCCAATATGGTTCTTATATATATATAGGTTGACTCTCAATTGAAAGCCAATCATAGTTTTTATTACTATAAGTCAGACGATTCAATCGTAAGTAACACAAACAATTATTCAGCTATGAACACAGATACAGAATCATGAAGAATGGTTTACCATAATGTACTGCAGCCAGTTTTGGTGGTTTGTAAACTTTGGATGATTTTTCTTCCTTGTTGTCATCAGAATCATCACTACTGTCAGAGTTGTCACTCTCAATCTAATATAATTGTATAAATATAAATTGAATTTACATTACTGCCAGCTGTATTTTTTGACAAAACCAAAAGAAAATTTGAAAAAATGAAAATAATTCAGAGATTCTTTTATCAAACATTTTAAAAATCATTCATTATTTGTTGTAAAATTCTATTAGCCTAAGTGTTTTGATTTGATGTGTTTTGAACCCAAAAATGAATTTTGAATTCATAAGGGCATCGCAATTTTACTGTTTGGTATGTTATTTCCCTTGTATACTTATTCTCACATCTGGTGGTTTTCATGGATACCACCAAAGTGCCCCCAATGAAATTGTGTTGTTTGTTTTATTTTATTCCCTCCTCCCACCCAATTTTTGTGACAAACTTCTGAGAAACAGAAATTAAAACTACAGAGGCTTAAATAATTGATTATTGATTTAATTGTGATGATGTCAGAAAATGTTTCTTTCTTGCTTTGCACTAAAAATTAATTCAAGAAATAAGTCCAGATGTTTCTCAGATTTATATAATTTTGTAACAATATCATAAAATGTTTAATTCCTCCATACATCTGGACCAATTAAACACATCACTCATTGAACTAGCATGAATTATTCCATCCAATAATACAATTAACATAAAGGCATGCAAGTATAAAGAAAGTCAAACACAGGAAGGACTTACCTTGCTTTCTAAGCTATCAGGATTAGCCTTAAATCTCATAGGATCAGCTGAATCTGTTGTACAATGATAAATACACATAATTCAGAAAACATAGTAAGAATAGCGCTAACCAGCGTTCAAGAGGTTTGCATGTATTACAGTATATACACATTTTTTTTCAAATGTAACCTGGGTCAAGGGCAAAACCAAACAACTGAAAATAAACTTTGTCTTCAACAATGAACATCTAATCATGAGTGTGAAAACTGATGAAGAATATTAAATAAATTTGCAGTAATTTCAAAATAACAATTGCAATCAATGACAGACAGCAATAACATAGTGGTGAATATCATACCTCCACCACCAGATACAGCCATTCTCACAACTTTGTCCACTTGATATTTCAATTTCTGATCTATAGGTCTTATCTTCTCTAAAACCTGATAAAAAGAAAAAAATGTAAACGAACAAATATCAACAAAACAACACAACTGTGCAAATCAAACTTCACAGATACAGCGTTTTCAATAGGAATTTTATTTTCCAAAGCAACAGATAATTCTGGCTAAAATTGTTCATATTTTGGTGAAAATTTGAAAAATTTAGGAAAAACAACTCATTCAAACACATTTTCAACCGTCAGTTTCAATTGACAATCCATCTTAATGAAAACCCAGCAGATATTGGCTAAAAAGGGTGAAAATTCAATTTATTTTACTTACAATGTCATTAGCATGTGGAATTATGCATGGATATAATTCATTGTAATTATTTACCTAATTCAGGGCCATTGTAATAAGTTTAAAAATTGTATCGAAGTTTAATCAAAATCAGCACAATAGTTTTAGAGAATTCTAATTTGAAGCCACTGTATTTCTGGTGACTGTCACATATTTACCAGCAGATAATTACCAGCCCTGGATAAATAAAAATTTAATGAGCAGATCATCCATAAGAGAGCTAAAATAAAAAGGAAAACACGAATAATTAAAAAAATGACCCTAGCAAAACATGGTCATTGAGAATAATTACTTACTGTTCTTATTTCTACCAATCTTTCAACAGCCTCATCACCTTCTATTGAGCCACCACTTGTCTTCCTCAACATCAAGTATGTAAGATTGGTTAAGTAACTCAGCAACAGTTGATATTTAACTTCCAAGAAACTGATTCCCTGATTAGGCAAGCAAATTAATTTTATCTCCACTCACATGTGTTACACATTTTAAATTTGCATCTCAAATTTATAAACTGAAAATATCATGAGGCAGCATCCACAATTTTATCAGACACATACAGTACTGACATGAAAACTGTCATTTAAAACAAGAACTTTTTTGTTTCTGATACAAAATTTTTTTCTAGAATATGAAAGTGAAAAGAACAATTCATGCTATTTTTGATTTTTATATTTAACTTACACATTTCTTCTAGCGATCAAGCAAACAACGATAAAAATTTAGAGCAATTTCTCAATTATTTATGCATGAGAGAAAGTAGTTACTTCAGTTACTGAAGTCTCAAGATTAAAGTGGCAACACCTCACTTGTAGCCAGTTTGTACCCTCACAGTTCAATGAGTCACAACTCTCGTTGTCATTTTTTTTCAAGAAAAGGACTTGAGATTGATTCAAATAAGCAATTCTTTCACCACAATCAAACTTCAAAAATGTGAGTTGCAAACAACACAAAAAGAATGGAGTCATACCTTGGACGTACTGAAGTCACCATTTTCAGCCTTTGTAACCATACGATCAATGTGTACTTTTGTGTCCTCACACTTAGCACGGACTTCTCTCATTAAGGCAGAGGCCTTTTCCAAATCACCTTCCATTATGTTTTATTGATTCTCTACAACTAAAAATAAACATTGCAACCTCAGCTGGGCTTTTTTCACAGATAGGGGAAAGGGCTTTTTTCTTAAATTTGGTGAAAAAACAACACATTCTTTTTGAAAAAGGGGGAAGAAAAACTTGACGTTAACTGAATTTTAGGGGAAAACTACATGATTTTTAGAATTTTTCCCCAGGGGAAGATGCCTATTATAGGTGAAAAAGCCTGCTCAGAAACATTAAACAGTAGAACTGTATTGTCCATGTCTATAGGTGTTTGTCCTTCTATGTCTCAGAACAAGAAATAATCTCTACATTCATTGATAAGTCAACATCATCATTTGAATTTTGATTTCCTGCAGTTGTTTCCACAAGTCCAGTATACATAAAGGTAACAGGTTGGACCCCAGAATTTGGTGTCAGAGAGTACCAATAAGAAAAAGTCAATAACAAAGCCATATTCAAGTATGATATAACTATTTTCAATCCGGCAGAACAAACAAATTAACAGAAACCAGGATCTACTGATCAAATGTCCGAATTTGTTTAATCCGAAATCCAAGCACTATTGTAAACAAGTATTTTTTTCTAAAATTATGCTTTATTAGACATTTATGAGTAAATCATATATATTCCAAAAGCATGCTTATTTCAATACGAAATACTGAAGAGACCTAAATCTGTATCATTGATAAAAAAGAACAAAATGAACTTACAAAAATATCCAGAGACATGCTCGAATTAAGTAACGAAAAGAATAATTTAGAGAAAAGAACCTATCCAAGGATAATTCTTGAAACCTTTTCGTTCCTTGTGTATCTTCTCTGCATTTATTTTGAATGGGGGCTAGCTTAACTCTACACGAAAATATTGATTATATTTTCATGTTCTTTAAAGTTTACCAACATGATAATTATTTCTTTATAGTGCTTTGAACATAAGGTTTGCTTATTTAATGACTGTTTGTAAGTTTAGGTTTACCTTACAAACATGTTTATTTGATTTTACTTTATATAATTGTTGATCCCTATTAATTGCTGCTGAAGCTGGAAATAAGAAAATGTTAATATAGGATACCCAGAAAATTGGTCATTTTCGTTAATTTTGTGTTTACGATCCGACGTCATTAAGCGCATATGCACTTACCTTGTTAGAAGTTCATGTTGCAATGCGCCATGTGACGATTTGAACCCACTGATGTGAATTAAAAATCGTTTATTGGTAATATTCATACTAAAATGTTTATAATTGAATGTAAACCTATGATTCATGTCTAGTGTGTCATTCAGTTATTAATTATCAATCTTAGGTATAAATGGATTCACTGATATATTTCTTATTTCATTTGTGTGATAACTGATCGATTTGTCCACATAATTGTTGCAGAAAAATACCAATATAATTTAATTAATTTTACTGCAGTGCTTAGGCCTAAATAAAGGTTTGTTTCCAGTTATCCGACTGACCCAATATTTTACCTGCTGACTCATAAATTTTATGGCATACAAATCTTAGAGCTGTATTGTAATTTTCACAACTCAATACAGCGCACATATTCCCACATGTGTTGCCGATATATGTAAAAAAACCCCTACATTTATTAAATAAAAAATCCCTGCCTGCCTACTCATATTTTTTTGGGCATGTAAGCGGAAACAAACCCTTTTATTTTGTTTAGGCCATAGGATATGGCTGTAAGAATCAAACTTAAGTTAAGACTTTCTTGAATTTTCTCTAGTCTCTGTGAAGTTTTGCACATATTTTTATTTTCATATGAACTTTACCTCCAAACAAGGAAAATACATTTGAAAAAAGATTCTGCCAACCTGCTGACCCCATACTTATTGTATTGCTAGCAGGAACCAAGTATTTATTTTTTTTTTTGGCCTAAAGGTACACTTTGAATTAGACCAAATTCACCAATATGTATTCATGTCTATTGGTCCATAAATCAACATATTGAAATGATCACCAAAATATCATACATGCTTATTTTCAGTTCTATGGTAGATTAAATCTGACAATGAATGAGTTAAGTGAAGAGGATGGAATCATACAATCTGTGACAAGCGTTTCATTATTACGCTTGGTTGATTATTTGTCCAGTGCTCAGAACCAAGCTAGGTCAAAGGTATGTGTGAGTTTATCTAAATTCTGTTGTACTTATTGCATTACAAATGTTTATTGTGAGGATTCATGCTACCCTAAATAGTTTTTACTTTGTCTAATACATGTATGTCAAGCAAGAAATACACTGAAATGGGTATTAATTACTGTAATCGTTTGAGTTTATTTGTTGAGTTTATTGTACTTTGTTCAGTATAAATGATTCTGTAATGTAATTTTATTCTAGTTTTCCTCATTGAATACAGTAAAACCTGGCTTAGGGTCCACTTTGATATCAATACCACCTCATTACCTCTACTACTGTAGTGGTCTGGATTTTATTGTTTCCCATATAATCTTATATCTTGATTATGAGACCACCTCCAGATACAGACATGTTATTTGGTTCTAATGATGGCGTTACTATTTAGGTTTAAGTACTATGATTCAGTTATATTTTCAGACCAGTCCAATCTACCATAAACTGGTAGAGGCTTTGTCCAGAAAAGTTTTCACCGATGGAGATGATTATTATAAATGTCATCATACAGCAACTAAGATAGTATATACATTATCTCTTAACGGCTTTGATACCAATGTACAAGATGAGGTGAATATATTTTTAAAGTTCGTTTGTACGGCATGTTTGTTTATACTGATATTTTCATTACCTTTATTCTTGGATCTGTACATTTGTAATAATATTTACACCAGACATTGATTTGGACAGTATTGTTGTACTTTGTAGATAAATTGTTATTGTAAAATTATAAATATAAAAATATTTGTTTGAATCTATATACCATATTCAGGGATTTCCCTGACGCAGGTTTCTTGCATCCCTGACACAATATTCAGCCAAGGGACTGGCATTGAGAGTGACCACCGCATCCTTGGGACCCCTTCCGACTTGGTATTTGCCCTTGGCATTTTCTGTGTGGTACCCCCAAAAATCCCAAGTGACCCCTATGATGTTGGAGATGGGAGTCCTGAGGACCCTCTGGTGAAAAATCTTAGGGAAATCACTGATATTACATGTGATATACTGCTTTACTCTTATATTTACCTCATAATTAATTAAAAGGAATCTGCTATGAACTTATTATGGCATTGCAAAATTGAATCAATGTTGAGCATCTGTGAGAAGACATGTTTTGTTAGTTTTTTAGTAGATGAAGAAAACCTCAAAACCAAAGCTATAAAAAAAATAAAGCTATCAACTTGAACGGCCAGAAAAAATGTATTTGTTTAGAAATTCTTTGTGCCACTTTTTGAGTTCTTAAACATCCAAGTTTCAGACAGATCTTAGTAGATATGTTTACAATTTTAGGACCTATTTTAATTATCTGTAACATTAGTGTTAATGCATTTATTGTCTCTATATTACAGGGTGGTAATATTGCACTACTGAATTATTTCAAAAGTTGTGATTATCTATTTGATGATTTAGTGGTCGCATTTCTAAGATGTGGATCTGACAGCTGCCTGAAAAACAAGGTGAGCATTGAGTATTAGTCAGGCGTAAAAAAAATGTTTGTTTCTGGTTACCTGACCTTTGAGCATATACCCACAAAGAAAGTATTTTTCGTACACATTTGTTCTTGATTGACAGGAAATTTATAATATTATATAAAAGTGTCTGATTTATTTTTTGGTATTTTCTCTTTGAATATTTTGAAAATTTTAAAATCAACACTTCCTGCAGAGCTGACTAAGAGGATAAAATGTTAATGTTTCCAAACCAAGACTATTGTTTATACCAAATTGTCTGCATAATCTTATTTGTCATATTAATTGTACATGTATGTATGAGTCATTTTTAGTCTGGGCAGTATTTCATATTATTTTATTCTAAAGGCAAAATACATAAGATTAGATATTTCAAGTTGGTTCTTTTTAATATTTTATGAAAGGAATTTGTTTATGACCATTTTACAAAGATATCGATTCATTTTTTTTTCATCATTTAACGGTAAAACCCTGATATTAACACAACCTTGAGGTCCCCAAAAATCTGTCATAATAATGTGGTCCTATCATCAAGCTGAATTATAGTGTGGAATTATTGAAATCCTGTCTGAAAATAAATGGTTGTTATAACAAGGTGGCCGTAATATTGAGGTGGTCACTATGTGAAGTTTTATTGTAATTGAAATCTTCTATATTTTTCTATGCTATAGGATGGTTTAGATTGTCTACAGTATATCCTTCAAAATGACAACTTGCCAAAGCACATACGTGCCAGAATATTGGAATTCATGGTATGTTAAGATCCGTGCATTTATTTGCTATACTTCCTTAAAACTATAACAAGATCAATGTCAGCATTGGCTTTATTTAGTAGATTAATGCAGGAAACATTTAGTTAGTACCGTGTTCATCAATTTGCTGATATCAACGTAATATTTGTGTAAAATCTTTTGTTACTTTTATCAATATCAGTTATTAATGTACTTTTTATCATTTTTTTAGCCTGGTATCTGGTGTGCTGTAGATTCTGATGATGCTGGCACTGTAAGAAGACTGATTAATCAGTGGTGTACAATAGATGTACAAAAGGTTTGTCAGTTGTTATTATAATATAATTACTTACGTTATAACAGATATGTGGTCTTTATATGCTATAATTTAAGTATATTTGTGTTTACTGATGTACAGTTTAATATTTTTACAAATATATTACATCTATGTAACAGTCAACTGTAAAATATGTCCAATCCTTAAGGCTTTATATGTCTTTCTTTTAAAAAAAATTTCTTTACCAACATTTCTCATTCCTTATTGAATGTTTACTGATCTTCAACAGATTTTTTCATCGTACTTGGATGTGAATTATAAAAATGGTCCTTTTTTGAAGTACCACACATAATTTACATATTCTTTTTTTATAAATCACATTTCTCAATCTCATTTAGACTAGATATGGTCAGTTAATGATTAGGGAAAAGGGCTGACCTTGTAATTCTTGTATAAACGTTGTAACATTATGTTTCAGCATGGACTAAGTGTGTTACAGCTAGCGTATTCTAAAGGCACAGAGAATATCATACGTGTGATATCTGGTGTTGGACCATCTATGGTAAACATTTTTTATCAAATTTTATTATGATAGTACATATTTTATTATATGAGGAAACGTTTCAGATTTCACCATAGTTCTAATGGGCTTAACATAATGTAAAATAATATAATTTTGATAATTACAGTCTTACCTGTGTTTGCAGCCACCTCAGAATAAAGGCCACCCTGTGGAAAAAGGTCATTTTTTGAGAAACCATCATTGATTATTTAGAACAAACTGACATCCAATTAAAGGTAACCTGTCTATAAAAGCCATATTTTGTCTTTCCCAAAGGTGGCCTTTGTTCACAGGTTTGACTGTACCTGAATTTCAAACCTAGCCTAATACTTTCATACTGTTGTAGAATATTAACAGTATGGATACTTAACTGATTTCTGTTGTTTTTTTTTGTCTTCAGACTGCTTGTTTTTTTATTAGTAAAAAGAGAATACACTCACACAATTAGAGATCAACATCATAATAGTTCCTATTGTTATTATTTATGTTTTCAGATTTCAAATGTGCCTGGAATCTTTATGTTCTTGTCTTTAATTATAGGTTATGATGATAAATTGTAGGTTCCAATGAGTTTTTCAACAAAAAACAATATAGAGTGTTTTATCCTTACATCAATCTTACTATGTGGTTCATTCTAATTTTTGATTGTTCTATGATTATTTGATAAAATACATTTGTATAATTTTATCTTATCAAATCTATTGTGTATATATAAAAATGGATTACTTGGAATTATTTAATTGTACATGTACTATAATTGAGTAAATCCTGTTTGTAGAACCTGGCCCATGCTGTACTGGCTGGAAATATTGATGTGGTAAAAAGAATCTTGTCATCCAATACACAAGTAAACATCAATTTAAAGAATATGGTAAGATACAATAATTATATCATGGTAAAATTTTCTTCCCATAATTCTTAGTTTTCGGTGTTTTAAGACCACAGTCATAATCTTTTTTTTAAACAAGAAACTTCGATCTAATAGTTTGAAACTATTTTGCAATGGCAACAGTAAAAGATTTTTTTAAAAAATTAGGCTGTCAATATTTGCACTGAAATATCAAAATCACTCCAGTTTAACTTCTAGCTTTTGTTTACTTTGTCAGCATCAGATTGTGGTACACTTTTTAGCTTCCTACTTTTTTAATTATCGTGTTAAGCCTGTGTGTTGTAAATAGATACTTTCGGAATATGATTCTGTATTTGATCATGTTAACCTTGATACAGGTAATAACGATTTGATTCATTCAAGTCGTCTTGTATTTTGTGCTATACAACTATACATCATCTAATTTATTGTGAATATTTTAAATATTAGTATTCTAGTATATTGGGAAATGTAAATGATACATGGTTATTGAACATGCTTCATAAAAGCATGTATCATTAAAACATTAGCATATGCAGGGCTATATGAAATTGAGATGGTGTTGAGATGTTATAGACTGACTAGTGATTACTAACCCTCTCACTGCTTTGAGTTTGAATCCTTTCCTGGACCAGACAAATTTCACATATGGGGAAGCTCTCCAGCTAGTTTATGGAAGGTCTGTGTTCTGTGTATTCATGGGATCTTTCTTCACTGTTAAAGCTTGAAAGTCACCAAATGACACTGGCTGTTGGTGCTACATCAAACCTAGTGAAAAAAAAGAAAATAAAAGTGTAGAAGTGTTTTATTTGTTTATTGACTTTTTCAGTCTGACAGAGGAGCTACACCTGTTTATTATGCTATATGTGACAATGATAAACCTTGTGTGGATTTGTTACTGAAACACGGAGCAAGGCTCGATATATCCATGAAAGGTGAAGATGAGGTAACTACTCCGTGCTTACAATTCTTAGTACTGTAAACCGCTGATTTTTGTGCTTTTTGCCAGATATCAGTTACCCGATATTTTGCCATTAATTGGATTAATGATTGTTTGTGCATGTTTTTACGCAATTGTCTGAGAGATTATGGGATTATATTCTATAGGAGGCGTGTTTGTCTCTGTGACTATATAAGTAAATATGTTGAAGCTGAAGTCATTTATCTCCCACCTCTAAATGATTAATTCATCATATTGGATTTAAGCTAGTAGCTTATGGAATATTTAAGAACTGGTTAAAAATGGCATTTAACCCTGTGCCTCATGAGCATATTTTGGACTATTCTAAATTCAAAACAAATATATACAAAACATCAATTTATTTAAGATAATTGGGTAATTTCTCTTTGACAGAGTGGAAAACCTTGTGTCAAAAGAAGCCATTACTCATTACATGCAATGGTTTCTCTTGCCACAATGTTTTCTAAAGTTGTCTGCTTCAGATGCGGGGAAATGCGATTTTATAAGGTAAAGGGTTAACAAAATACAAATAAAAAAGCAGCTGCCACTTGCCTATTGTGTTAATGTGGTGAATGTTATGTTTGTTATTTTAAGTAAGTTGATATTGCTGTCTTGTTTGTTGACAGTGTGATCTTCCATTGTATTTTGCTGTACTGTCACATTCTCCGCCTGTAAATGCTAAGATTGCCAGACTGATTATACCAAACCAACCAGTCTCCGTGGATAGTCTTTATTACAAGGTAAGTATGTGTATAGTTGATTTTCTGTTATATTCATATAAATTATAGGTACAGTGCAACCTCCTCAGAGTGGCCCTCTCTTGAGCAACAACCTCCCTTCAACAACAGCATGACTTTTTCCCACAGTACGATTCAACTGTTAATTTAACCTTTCTAGAGCAACTGCCTCTCATCAACAACATAATTTTGCTTCTGCCAAAGGGTGTTGCTTTAGAGAGGTTGCGCTGTATTTTCAACCACCATCATGAAGCTCTGAAATTTCCTATAGAATGACATTATCAAAACAGCATCCATGTGAGAAAAAAATACATCAAATTTCATACATTTTCAAATCTTTGTACTTAAGGCTAAGAAAAAATGTATGTTTAGGGTTACTTGACTCAAAATTAGGGTAGGTAGGTCAAAAGATTTTTTCAATTTTTTTCTAAACATCTCTGTGAATATATGAGGTATAATTCATCCCAAAATATTTTCATTCCTTGAACTTCACTGTTAGACACCTTAGGGTCAGCACCGACATATAGGATCAGTTGAGTGTTTGTAGACACTGCTTTGTTTCTGGCCAAATGTGTTTACCTGTATTTAATGAATTAGTTGGGTTTATTTTTTATCTCTGAAGAGGCTTATTCTTTAGGTATGACAATATGTCAGAATATTGTATTTTGTTCTAATGCTTAGTATTGTTGTGTCCTGGGGAAAAGTTATTTTTAAGATCTACTAAGAATTCCCAACTATCCTGCCCACGATAAATTTTGTCTCCCCTAATCTCAAAGAAACGAACTTGACTGATCTCTCTGATCTTAAGGTCGACCCACCTCGTCAAAGATGGTCAATCAAGCATATCAACCTGGTCGTGACGTCACATATTTGACGTCCTCGTACGACCAAGTAATTGCAATACACTGTAGTGAGTACAATATTAATCAAGGGGAAAAAAAGATCTGTCGGGCCATGCACATCAGTATCAAGATGTGTTGTTGTTTGTTTACTGTGTGATATATGGCAAATACAAGTACATTTGTCATGTCAAAACTTTGTATACGAAAAGGAAGTACATGTAACCAAACTTTCTAAATGCCCACACTGTATTTTTATAGCTCCGGAAGAAAAATTATTGAGTGCACTTAGTTGAATATGAGGTGGACTTTGGATATATTCAATCCATTCTTTAATTTGAATATTCTATTACTTTGTGTCATTTGCTTGTGTGCATTGTTTAATGTGAGAATTAATTCACTTATTTGGGTTCTTTCAAGAATGAGTTTTATAAAGTGGACCTTTAGAAATTCAGCGTAGTGTAGTAGAAATACAGTCAGACTTATCCCGAATGACGGCCTACAGGAGAATAAAAAAAAAATGGAAGAATAAAAAATAGGTCTTTATTGAAGGTAATAACTAATAGATTTGCTTGGATTGGAAATGAAACTACTCTGATCTTTACAGTCAGACAATATGTATCCATTAGTGTTTTCTGACAGGATTCACTGTACTTATTTATTTTTAAAATCTTGGAAATGTTCAACATAGGAATGGTTTCTGTGGCTGTATTTGTCTTGATATTGTGTTTTATATGCAGGGTAGAAATGTGATATTTTATTGTATTGAGCACAATGTTGATGTGGATTTGTTTGAGCTTATATTGAGGACCTGCTCAGCATATGTTTTGACACAAAGAGTTGAGGTATGTTGGTATTACATTTATATTATATTAGAATTACTACAAAAATCTCTACTTTAAATGAATTTCTTATGTTTCATCTATTCGATATGATACCGAATTTCATTTTAAATGATTATTCTATGAATGAAGGTTGTGAATTAAAGTGTTTTATATGTGTTTTAAATGTCTGCTATTTGTTTTATTTACAGTCATTGTTATTGAAACTATTTGAACCATTAAACAGTATAAAATTGTATAACTCTGTACCTATGTACATAAAAAATTAAAATTTGATCTGTTCTGTTCTAATCAAACTGTTCAATCATTATTAATTTTATTTGCAGAATAATCTGGATGTAAGGCAATATGCTGTGATCTATGGGAAGCATAAATATGTGTCAAAAATTGATCAGGTAGGTCGTTCATGTATTTTTGAATGGTTTCAATTTCAAATGTACATTTTTATCAGGGCTCAACAAATTTTTTCAGACTACTCGTCCAGCAGGACAACCAGCTAAGAATATTATCTAGTTCTACAGCAATTTCAAGTCATCCTTAGTCTATTTATACTCATAAGTACAAGTGGACGAATAGATTTGTCAAGCCCTGTATATACATCCTAAGATATAATTAAGCATGTTTTTTTTTATTTTTATACATCTGTAACAGTGTTGTATATATAGTAATATGTGTTTATAGTTGTTTGTTTGCCCGTCTGCCCGATTAGCTCAGTTGATAGAGCAGCTGACTTGCAAGCAGAAGGTCGCGGGTTCAAGTCCTGCATCGGAAACTTTATTTTCTGCCTCCTATTACACATCTAAGGTTGTAAACAATTGCCATGTTAATCTGTTGTATCCATTCTAATGAAGTGTAACTGTTATAGGCAATAGTAAATAATTTTATGAGAACTTTATATCAGGTTGTAAATAAGCTTTTTCGAGCAAATATTAATTGGCCTGTTGGTGAGGTGTCAATAAATATCTTAGTTTATACCGTGGTTTTCATATGGTCTGCTGTATAGTGTCAAAAATATATGATACGTTTTACTTGTGTGTCATCTGCTATTGGAATGAGGTTATACACATAGCATTAATAATGTCATAGGTCAGTGCTAAGATTTAACAACAGATTAGCCAATCAGAACCCTGAAACTTGAAACATAACATCCTATCTCAGATTTGCAACTTACGACTTATATAATATATACTATGTAATACATTATGTAATAAATTGCACAAATTGTGTCTTTATATATTTCAGGTTGTTTTAGACTGGTGTTTGAAGGATGAAAATTCTATTAACAGAAATATATTATGTCTCTATGGTTACCGGTTTATATTACCATTAGCAACAGAACAATCAGAACAATGTGATGCATGGACCCAGTTTCTGAAGCTCTATAATGAGTTTGAGGTAACGTAACACTGTTCATGTACTGTTAGTCTCTGAGTACAGTTATACCTGTGAATGAAAATCTCTGTATGAAGAACAGACAAACTTTAGCACACTTATGACAGTATAGTAGACCAAATGAACCTCTGAATGATGGACAACAGAGCATAATATTTGTACCTCTTCAGTTGCCTTTGTACAAAAGTTTATGTAGGTTAAGGTTTATAACCTTTAAGATAGACATAAATATACAAACAGGATGGAGAAAAGTGGTTATGTTACATAATAGCAGTGTGGGATGGTCTCAATTTTGAAAAGATGGAAACAATCCGTTCTTAAAAGATTGCCCACATTAGCAGGGTAATCTTAATTTCCAGATGGTCATAATGCAGGATGCAGGTGTACAGTCAAACTAATGAACATGGGCCATCTTAGACATGTTTTGTTGGTCATTCTTATATACATTAATTTTTTCATTAGGAAATGTTTGTTAAAAAGTGGACTTTATTTCAGGTGGTCATTAATTCTGTTTTGACTGTACTTCGATTGTAAGTAATATGGGGTTGTAAATTTATGTGTGAAATATTTAGTTTGTATTGATGTTTGGTTTATATTGATATGATTTTTTTATTCATTTTTGCACATAAAGGAGTTCAAACTGAAGTTAAGAGACGCTACTGAGTCAGGTGATGCAGAATGTGTCTATGAGATGCTTGAGTGTGAATCATGGTCACAGAGAGGCTTGGATGTTTGTTTGGCAGACTGCAGGTAAGACGAGCTGGCTTTATTCTGTCCATCAATTGTTGTCTCGTTTTTGGTTGCAACATGAAATATAATTTAACTCAATGTGTTGCTGACATTGAGAATTTCTTTTTTTGTATTTAAGAGTTGCAATAAAAATTACGTTTTCTTGTTTTACATCAATTAATTTGTGTTTATGTCAGATTAGAGTTTTTCAGTTAGACATTGTCTGTGATATTTGGTGATGAAATAAAGTTCATTTTAGGTTAAATAATTGATTTGAAAAGTATTCTTCACATTCAGAGTGTTCAAAGATGGACAGCCATTGTTACATAAAGCAGTTTTGAGACAACATTATGATGTTGTGAATGAATTGGCCAAGTATATTGTGTACAATACCAAAAGGAAATTGGACACAGTTAGAGACCAGGTAAACAATGTTTACTATATGTTATTAATTAATTTAGAAATCATTTATTATAATTAGACTTGATTTATATAGTTCATATTGTTGAATGTTCTCTGGGCTTTCAGTGCTTATAAAATCCACCATATTCCAGTTTACCTAGTTATGTACATGAAATAAAATGAAAAGTAAATTTAATAAAATTACTACTTAGATATTCATGTATCATCATATTGTATTCATATACATTTTAACTATCATAAAATGGATTTGTTTGACATTAACCATCTTATGAAAACAACTGTGATTCAAAATACATATAAAAGGAATCTATTATGACTATATTTACTGAGCCAAAACATGTAGTATATACTTTTTTTCATTTTCTGTAGAAATATGCAATATATATGTATTTGAACCCTTTCATATCAAAATATGACAGTGTCTTTTACCTTTGGCTTATGTTTGAATTATAATTTTAGTATTTCAGAACTGCATTACATTATGCTTATGGGATGCAGAATGGAAAACATCTTATCACCATTTTGGAAGATCTTGGAATGTCTGAATATGTAATAGACAAGGTCAGAGATATAATTACATACACAGTGCAACCTCTCCAGAGTGTCCCTCTCTTGAGCAAAAACCTGTTTTCAACAACAGCATGATTTTTCCTACTGCATGATTTAACTATTAATTTAACCTCTCTAGTGCAGCAACCTCTCAACAACAGCATAATTTTGATTCTCCCAAAGCGTGTTGCTTTAGAGATGTTGCACTGTATATTATACACCTTATGATATAGATATTTAGAAGGTCAAGTTTTCTATTGATGGATTAAATGACACGTTTTATGATGATTGGAGTTGTTACAGTTCCAGTCTATATCATAGTGAAACTGTTGTGCCTATATAACGTGTGCATTTATTACAAGGCAGATTGGACTGTAGTCCAAAAATCTTTAAAAAAATGCTGTCTAAAAAGCATAAAATTTTATGATAGGGTGAACCTGAACAGCTTAACTAGTGAGATGATATATTGATACTTCTTAATAATTGTAAAAAATAACCCCTCTTGCAGGATGGTCGATCTCCATTAGCTTTCAAAGATAGACGAGAATTGACTGAAATGCAAGATTTACTGAACTACCAACTTAGACAGGTAAACCAAGCCTTTTTCATATTCAGGCTGTAATATTAATTACTCAGTATTTAATTATCCTCTCAACAATTATTGATTGTGTTTCACTTTCCAAATTTCCTTAAAATCAGGATTTGCATGTATGAAACTGGATTCTCATAATGTGCAATATTGACTATTTTACTACATCCTTTCTTTCTATATAAATGAACCATCCTATGAACTGATCATCATTTCCCACTAGACTATCGATAGTGTAAGAAATATTACACAACATTTTTGTGCTCGATGTTTCATTAGTTGTTACTTAATGCTTTCCCAGATGGGTTTTATTTATTGTCACCAACATCGACGACAGGATTACATAGATAGCACCTGTAGTGAATTATAAGTTCCTATGTGGAATGTAAGATATTGAAATTGCTTATATAGTAAAACCTTGATAATAGGACCTACTTTGGGACTCGAAAAATCGGTTGTAATAATGCGGTGGTCTCATTATCAAGTCAAATTATAGAGGAGTTATTGAAAGCCAGTACGAAAATTAATGGTTTTAATGAGGTTGTGGTGATATTGAGGTGGTCGCTATTTGAGGTTTTACTGTACATACATCTATTTGTTCTTCATCTCTTTGGCTTATTACACTGTTGTTCTGTACTGATAGTAGTCTGTAACAATTCATGCTAATGGCTATCATCTTTTTTATGTACATAACAATATGCTATATGTTTCAACTTGTAAAAAGTTGCTGCAAGATTGGAATTATTGCAACTAAGAAAATGAATATTTTACCTAGATTACTAATAAATTATATTATAAATTATATTTCATAGAGGTTTATATGAGCCCTTTTTTATTTGTACAGGATTTTTTGCACCCAGAACCTGATCCATGGTCAGTATGTTTACCGTTACCTATAGCTGGGTTCCTTAAAACCTGTCTACATGAACGGCATAAGAAGAAAGATAATCGTCTTTATGATAAAATTGATAAAGGTTTAATAATGAATGCTAATTCTGATCCTGATGTCAGCCACAAAAAACACAGTTACAATATTGGTCAGTCGGACAGCAAAATAATGAAACCATTATTTGGCAAAGAGAAAGGAAGTCATTCGCATAAATTTTATTCCAATTATGGTACTAACAGTTTTGAAAATTATGAGCACATTGTCAAAAGTGAATCAGATTTCAAAATTTCCAGTTCAAATGCTAGTCACTTTTCAAATAAGCAAAATTCTAGCAAAGCAATAGACTACAGCAGCTCTAACACAGAGCAAACACTGGGAAGTCTTGCATATTCCAAAAACTACGGCCAGTATGGTGATGACGATTCGGAACTGTCGACAGATGAAGATTATACGTACAATGATTATGAAGGTGATCAATCTGAAATAGAAAGTGACAATGATGATGAGAAACTATTACAAGACCAACACTGTTATATTCTGTGAATTGAATTTTGTTAATTGATTTGTTTTCAAAGAATTTAAGATCAAAATATGGGAGAATGGTAGCAGAAAAGTATTTGTTTTATCATAAGTAGTATTATACTTGCATGTTCGCTTTTATTTTAAAATTAATTCTTAATCATGTGTTTAAATCTTCCAGGTCTGTTTTTTTAATTACAGTCAGAATTCGGGTATTTAACTTAAAGAATTTTTATCTTTAAGTTACTCTCTTTGATGGTAATGGCTTAAATTTTATGATTTTAGCAAATATTTCTTATTAAAGCTTTCTGTTTGACATCATTAAGAAATAAATCTTACAGGTAATATTTGTCTGTCATGCATTTTTTGACACTTCATTCTCTTATTACAAACCTTCCTTTTTTTTTATTTTCAAGATAGTTTATTCATATGAACATGCAAGAGATACTAAATGTTAATTACTACTGTATAAGAATTTTACTTTTTTTTGTCTTTATCAACTTTGTATTTTTTATCATGTCTAGGTTAGAATTGATAAAAATGTATAATACAGTGTCATAACTGTTACTCTTGCTCACTTTCAAATTCAGTTTATTCTGGAATCATGGCTCATGAAGAAAACTGAAATTGATTTTAACATCATGAACACTTAATTTTTCTCTGTTGGTGGACATTATTTAAATTTTCAAAGCAACTGCCAATTATCAGTTGGGTAAGATTTTACTGGTAAATACTGTCATCAATTTTGTTCTAGTATTCATAAGAGAAATAAGTTGAAGTTTTTGCAATAAAGGCCTAGAAAATTAAAAATGAAATGTACATCTATGCTTCGTATGCTAGAGCGTACATTTGAAATGCAGTCAAAAAGCAGTAATGAAAACATTAAGTGTTGCTTGGTGTAAGGATTTAGGTCCTGGGTTCCAATATTGAACACTAACCTTGGCATGTTGATCTCCAATCATGGGCCTGTAATCAATAAGTTATAGCCTACTTCAATTTTTATGCCTGTTGAATGATACATATGTTTATGTACCTTGTTTGCATTTTCATGACTTTATTTCATTTTAATCTATATGCAAATATTTTAGGATATATTTCTTTTCAATGTGATATGAATCATTTTTTGTTGTAGAAATGTTTTGTTTGTTGTTATAAAAAAAGTTAATTTATGAATATCTGTTGTTGTAATAAAAAATGTCAATTTATCAATATCTGTTATACTTAAGATTTTACTCAACAACGAAAATGTGACAATGCTCTTACTATCTTCATTTTAGACAAACTGATGTCAGTATAGGGTGTTGACATTATTTTTGTGGTATCAAGTGAATTTGATATATATGAATCTCTACTTTTAAGTCATATTAATTCAGACCACAAGTAAATCTACATCAATATAATATTGCAGTGCGTAACCTGATCTCATATATTGACAAAAGTTGAAGTGCATTTGTTTTCAAGGCATTGCTGGTGAAGATACACTGAGCATGATGAAACATTTGAGTAAAATATCTGGTGTCTAGGTCATAAAAACTAAATGCTCTAACTACATTTTGCTCTAATTCATTCTTTTTTATGTTTCAGTAAGTCTTCATTTAAGACATGTCTCTATTGGAACAATGCAATTCCATTCCACAAAGAAACTGAGATTTGAGCTGGGAGACCAATGGTAAATACTGTATAAACTATAACAGTGGATTCTAACCATATTACAACTATAACCTAATTATTCCACCATCTCTGAATAAACAAGATAAAGTATCAAATGTCTTATTGACTGCATATATGTAAGTTTCATACATGTAAATGAACAAAAAAGTTTTATTGTTTATTCAGAGACATATAACCACAGACATTCATGAGAACAATGACAGCTTGAAGAACACCCAGTTGTAGTCATCTTAGTCACTAAGATGAGAAAAAATTTACAAAAGGTAGCAATGAAGTTTGTCAATGAAAAGTCAATGTCTCTCATATAGCACTATCAACATATTTTACTGTCTATTTCACAACTTCTTCATTTCTTCTGTTTTTCTTCCTGGAATTTGTAATGGAGTTCTGCTGTGTCTGTTCTTGAGATAAATTCCCATCCAGTCTCCTTCATATGATACACTGCAAAACAAATAGTGTAACATTATACAGCTGTTGGTACAATGATTGAGAGATAAAGAAACTAGATCTCTGCAAGGTAATGCCAACACTCGTCAGTTTTACATCATTCTATTTAATAAGCAATTCTGACCAAAATTCTAAATTAAAAAAGGGGTATAACTCCAAAAATGTAGCTTTCAGAATAATGCCCCTTTTCTGGCACCTGCACACTGTCATGATAATCAAGTATTCCAAGTGTCAGTACATCAGTAAGTATTTGAGTAATGGGCAACATTAAAGTTTTTGCACAAGGACAACAACAACCCAGCGATCAAAATAGCCTGATTTTTCTTCAAAACAGACAAACTAAAAATGATAAGATTTCGAACATTCATGACATAATGAACAACTTTTCATTTTCTTTACACCTCTAACACCAAATCAATCTTATTCTCAAGCAAGGCCAGGTTGGGTTGACAGAATGATGACAATCAATTGATAGATCACTGAAGGCACCATAAACTTCTAGAGTTACCTAGTTCAGTGTTATCTAGTATACACATTGATAAATCTTATGTTTAACAAACCAGAAGAATTGAATACAGACTATACTGTGAATGGTAATAGGCAAAATCCTACTTATCAACCAATCAACATTTACAGAAATTTTGATCAACCAATCAAACAAATAAAACTGATATTAGTATTCTCATCATACTTCCATAAAAATAATTGATGAAGTTACAATTAACACTTAACTATGAAATTTTGTAAGCAAACTTCATGATAAAAGCAAAAGAAGCCCACTTAATTTATGAATAAATAAATATGTAGACTTAGTTCACTTCAATCACTGGGAACTAAGTAAAATAGATACTAACAATTGACAACACCACCACTGTATGCATCTCTGAATGTAGCATGGTAGATTGCACGCTGTCCAAGGTCTAAAGCTTCTTTAACGGAGAGATCCCATTTGTACCCGCTGTCTAACACACCATATGCATACACAGAACCAGATCCAACAGAGAACAAGTTGTTTGTAAGTCTCTCACCGTCACTGTCTACGTAATATAACCCTGGACCCTGAACAATGTAAGTAAATAATGCATCTTTATCCGAACCTGTGACACAATACAATAACAGATCATAAACAATTAACATAGAGACTCCTTAATTATCTTTAAATGTAAAACCTTAACCAATCAGTTGACTAGATATTTACATTCTAGATCAGTATATGGTTAACTTTAGAGGGCCATTTAATACAAGATAGGCAATAAAATGAATGCAAAATGTAAATAATCATTCACTAGTATAATTTTTACAGAAGATAATGAGTTAAAAACAGGTATTTCAAATAATATCAAGCATACTACATCCTACCTTTTTGTCCCAACCACAGATCATTGTTCCCTGAAAATTTAAGAAAATGAAACTTAAAAAATTCACTAAAAACTGCAAACATAAATAGTTCAGCTGCCAAAGTGCTTAAATTGGCATAATATTACAAAAAAGTCGATTAATTATGTAGTGTATCCAATAACAGATATGTAAATACTTGTAGCAGAGATTATACATGGCAAGTTTTATCACAAGATTCATTTAAGTTCTTGACTCGTGTTTTACTGTTTTAATATTAAAAGCATTTCAGGTATTCCAGAGGAGTATGCTGTATGCTCATATAGCTGGCAAAGGACATAACCACTACCACATGGGTAAAACATGTCCTTACATGCAACTGACATAATGCCCAAGAGACTAAGAAAATGTTATCATTAAGCAATATATTATTGATTATTTCTTTAAAGACAAATAGCATATACTTGACCGATATTAAGTATCTAAAACCCTTAAATCATATCATAATAAAAAAGAAACCAAAAATTCATTTCATACTTCAAAAACGTACGGTAAAACCTTGATATTATCAGTACTATCTATGTGGCAAGTAAAATGGTCTCCATATTGAAGTGGTATAATTATCATATTGAAATATAGGAGGCCCATTGGAAACAGGTCCAAAAATAAGTGCTTGCATAATGAAGTGGTCTTAACATTAAGGTGATCAATACGGTTTTACTGCACTCACCATGGACAATCCCATTCCTTTATAATTATATACCATATTAGCCAGAAGTTTAGATGCAGCAGCTACTGATATTCTCTCCTTATTTCTCAGTTCATAAATTCTGCAAACAAAACATGCATTGCATATTACATCAATAATACAAGATGTAAGATAACACTTTTTCATACATTCAATGCTCATCTTTAATGTTTGCCCTATAGATGGCTTTGGGGTATATGTTGAATGCAGACAAGCAGGGCCCATGCTGAATCATGACATATTTAATAATAACAAACTTCATTAAAACAGAAGAACGCACTACACCTGTTTTATAATATCATCTGTAAGACAAATACCAACAAAAAACCTGTTAAATAAACAAGAAAAGTCACAGATGAAAAATTTTGCTGCACTACTGACTACACTGACCACTACATTGACAACAATTATAAAAAATATTTTGTAGATATTTCTAACCTGCACTGTTTGGCCAGTACTCGCTCCCAGTATGAACAATCAGCTGCACCACCAGCCATTGTACCAAGTAAATAGGGATTAATTTCAATTACTTTCTTGACAGTCTGTGATGCTGTGAAAAATACAACAATCACATTGAGCATGTAAATTGTGGCTAAACTACAAGGTTTTAATAGTTCTAACAGAAAATGTAATATAATGAATGAAATAATGAAATTGTACTCAAATGTTCATATTAGTAACCCCAGCTGATAAACCTTGACTGTTAAGAAATTCACAAAAAAACGATACCATGCTCAGAAAAATACAAATAAGTCATTTAATTTTAATAATTATTAGTAGAAATTTACATGTATCAAATTTTAATTAATTTATCTTTCTGATGGAAATGAAGTAAACTGACTTTGATAAATGTTGATTGAAATGTTACTATTTAAACAAAACACATCGCAGCATTTTCTATGTATTTACCATGTACTAATTGCTGACATGAGCTCATTGCATGTATGCTGCATGACCCCGGATGCAAATAAGAAAAAAGATTGAACTTCACCCCAGAACTTTCGTTGATGGCGTATGTTTACAAAAAAAAGTTGTGACGACTCTAAGTTATTGCCATTTTTCACAACAGAGAATCATAAGTATATAAAAACGATATGTATATGATAAAATATAAATCAAGACATTTAAAATGAAGTATGAAATTCTGACCACAATAACGTATCAGCATCTGAATTTGGCGAATCATTAAAAATCTGCATCAAGCATGAAAACATCATGTCCGCCATATTGGGTTTACCATTGAATCATATCTAAACAATTTTATGCACTAATATCACTCCCCTAATTAGCGTACAAGCTTAAATTAAATTTTGGAATATGAACACATGATAAATTCAAAATTATCATAACTTGTCATAAGGAAGTATCACTAAACAGAAAATGTAAAGAAAATCATTAATTAAAACAGAAAGATAAAAAAAACATTCCACAAATCAAATCATGAAATTTGTAAGTACCAATATAAGGTCCAGCTGTTGCTCTAGAATCAACAGCAACAACAACTCCATGTTGAAACTTAAAAGCCAGTGTAGTTGTACCATGATCAAAATGAATCTTTACTTTACTATCTTTTTGCTGAAACTGTTCAAGGTTTTCAACAGGCTAAAATGGAAAACAGATATAAAACTACATGAGCAGTTGAGCTAGATTTGATATAGCCTTACTATTTGGCTTTCCAGTTGGCCAATTTTATAAATGAATTCGGAAGGGCCATCCTCTCAGCCTTACAGAGAACTGCATATTTATGTGTGAAAACACAAATTACGTAAAAATGCATCAGTAGCTGGTATAGCATGCTCAAATCAATAGAAAAAACAATAATCCTAAACAAAGAGCCATAAATTCTCAGTATCTAATGCCAAATTTCAAATATTTGACTTAAATTGTTCGTAGCGTGTAGCGTTCAAGCAGCCATGCCATACCATATAGTTTACCATAACGTGATGTTTCCAAATTTACACTCTGTATAATCGCTGCGTTAGATGGGCGCACCACATACAAAATTTAAATCAGCTGTGTAAATACCTCTTCCTGTATGTATCCGTAATGGGTTAAATACAGTGGATACAAAGTTTTTACCATGACACTGGTAGGTATCTACCTCGACACCAGCAGTCTTCCACCATTACATGGGTTTTGTTATCCAAAGAGAAATGGTGGAGGGAAACAAAACGTAAGTGCACTTTTCAGAAAAGGTATGGTGGAATAATTTATGCTTGTATGAGTTTAAAAACATGTTTCCTATCTACCGAATGGTTCAAATTGTTCACAGATACTGTATTTATCGTTCCCAACAGGTTTTAACTGGGAATTTTCTGCACACAAATATATGCATTTCTATGTTAGACTTTGAGGGTTGGGGCCTAATAAAAAATGTCTTGCTGTCACAAACAGTCTAATTAGTTGGACTAGATTTGATACTGCCTGTGTAAAACAAGGCTGACAGATTTCTAACTGGCTGAAGTTTGTAATGCTCAGGACACACCAAATATCTTATGATTATCAGATGTTACGCACATATTTTGTTATTTTCAAGACATAAAACAAATAGAGTTCGTTAACTGGGGTCTCATAAAAGACGCTGACAACGTTTCAAACATTCTGGCTAGATGATCAATGACTAAACAATTTACAAATGCAATACTCATGTTCCAAGACACTTCGCCCAAATGAGTATAGAGCTGGAGAGAGATGAAAGTAAACTAAAATCAATGAAATATCGACCAGACAGAACCAATGAAATGGGGGGCACAGCTTTGTTTTTTGTACAAGTGAAATTATTGAATCAGTTTACTGTACCCCACCCACTATTCAGCAGGCGATGATTTGCGTTTTGTTATTTCATGTGGAGTATAAATCTTAGGTATTAACTTACATCGAAATTGAATGGCATGGAAAAATTTCTGGAACCGAACTCTACATCTCTAAATAAGTCAGAGGAATCGCCATGGAAAGATGCTCCCGTCAGGCGATTCTGACTTGAGAAATCTCGGAGCCCACAAACATCGGCGAGAGCCATTTTGTATATTCGGAATAGCTCGAAAGTATGTTTTAGGGTATTTAACCAAGGAGATCCAATTAAGTCGCCTGTCTGGTTCTCTTTAACTTGTTTCACGCACTATATGGAACATCGTTGGTGAGATAGGTAACCAGTAAAGAGACGTGTACATTCGGAATACTCGGTAATTTTCTGCGTGAGCCTACGATTAATCGTAAACAAAAGGACGAAGAAATGACTGAAATTTTAGTGCCAATAATTTCATTTATAACGTCTCTGTTTTTCGTGATATTGTTCATAGCATTTGGTATGTATAAATATTTCGTCACTTTTGTTATGATTTTTAATATTTCTGTGAGATTATGTTATTCACACCTCAAACTTTACTCAATCAATTATGAAAATGAAAGTAGAAATTAGAAATACTAGGATACGCCTGTCCTTCTTCACTTGGTTAATTGTTATTATTACTTTATTGGAGTGCATGAACTTTCTTATTTTTCAATTTGTCAAGTACCATTAAAACATTAAATGAATGCATCTGATAAAATATCAATGGCTTTATTGTATTTATCAGTTTTTAAGGGGTGGGTATTTTATTATTACTTTATTTGATTATTTTATAAACATTCATGTATAATATATAGACATATGGTATTGTACACACAATACATTGATAGAAATAAGTTACATGATATTATCACTAAAACGACTCTAAAATAAATAGATACAAAAACAAAGTTATTGTACTACTACACATGAATCATAAACAAGAAATGACACAAAAAAGGAATTAATATTCCCTAATTCCCATTGTGGTCCTTACAATACAGTGGAACCTCTGAATACCAGACCCTGTCAGGACTGGGTCAAAAGTCTGGTTTTCAGAGAGCTCCAGTATTCAGAGAGGTTTTCTATTGAAATTATTACAGTGATATCATTGACTAATGATATTTGTATGCATGTTACATTGGCAGTGTATATAGTAATTGCAGTGTATATTATGTTTATACTAAGTCATTAGTATTTAGCATACTCATCAAAATGCTTTACATTTTAAAATATTTTATATTTGATGAAGAGTGTTAAGCAATAAATGATCATAAAAATTCTAGACAAGCTTGATACCAAAGATTGGTTATTTTGATCTAACAATGAAAAATATTTTGAACAAAAGAACATTTTAATTGTCACATAGCAAAAACTATCAATGTTGTGTAGCACAACAAACATTTTTAACATCTCAACCTGGACATGTTTTTCATACTAGCGGTTCATGAAGACGGGTTAATGTCAGATCGAAGATGTATTTTAATCTGACACCCATAAAATGGTGTAATCAACAGTAATTAGACCAGTATTATGCAGCATCAAGTAGAACATCAAAGTCAACACACTTCTATCTGTACAATAAAGTGTTTATCATGCATTAGTTATTATTACACATGACAGCTTCAAGTAAACTATTGATGTTTGACATGCTTGTTAATTGGGGGCCAAAATCATGTTGTTTCAGTTATAATGTCAGTGCACAAAATTTTGACACATTGAAAATATCAGTATCCGATATTCAGAACAAAAATAATGAACAGTATAAAGTCTGTGGTGTGGAAAGGTTGTCTGGACTCCAGAATGTAGAGAGTACGGTATTCATAGAGTATTTTACAGAGGATTATATTGAGAGAAAATTGGGACTTTGAAAATCATCTGATTTTCAGAGTGTTCTGGTATTTAGAGAGTCCAGTATTCTGAGGTTACACTGTATATAAATGATAAGTTATGATAAACATGGGACATATGAACTTAAGAAAACACAAAATATCACAGACACAATTTTAACTTAAAAACAACTAATCTAAAGAGTTTAAAGTGTAATTTGTACCTGTATATATTAATTTGACTCCAACAACTACATATCGTCTGCTATATTAGTATCCTTCTATATCTTTGTTGTCTGCATTTTCCAATATTTTTCTATTTCTTTGTGGTCTGCGTTTTACCTCTCTTTCTATATTGTCTGTGAAATGCGTCTGTGTATTATACCCTCCCGATTCTTTGGGGTATGAGCTTATGAACTGTAACAGTAAAGCCACGTCAAGCCAACCCAGCTGATTTAAATTTCATTATATCTATGTCCAGTAGAGACCGACTCTTCATTTAATAATCTATAACTCATTCAAATGTTTATTAAAATCGTCTCATTTAAATGAGGTAAATCTGTAAAATTAATTAATATGTGCTTTGATTAGGTTAATATTGAGATTGTAAATCTCTAGGGGTGGTGTAGTGTAGTATGATTAGTTATACATTTTGTCAATATCAAGTTATTCCTGAACACATTTTTCTTACCTAATCTCATGCTTTCAACTTTTTCAGGTTGGTATGTAGTCTGGACCTTGTTTTTGAAGAAGTTTGGCTTTGTTCGTGAATTACTTGGCATCAATGGACCTGAAACAAATACTCAAGAAAAACCTCGGAGATCACGAAAAACTAGAAAAGAATGATGATAGTGATTGTTTTTTATAAACTTAGATTTGTGTTCTTTTTGAACTTCGTTCAGGGAATTAACTATTTGGTGACATCAATGCCATAACTATTATTTCCTTTGTCATCATCATTTATATCATTATCATCTTTGTTTGTTATATCCATTAGGAAGGTTTATTATATATGTAAATTTTAATTGATGAAATATCATGTGACCACTGACATTGACCAAATAGACAAACTACCAACAAGGAATGGTAGTGTATTAATTCCGGTATTTCTCAAATTTTAAACTGTTCATGACACAATGTTGTAATTGTGTGTCCTGCAATCATGGATGTATGTGAAAGACTTGGCAGTGTTTATCGAAACATAACATCACATCCTCTTATTAGTTTTCAAACTTTATGGCCAAGTAATTTTTTCAGTAACTAGTTATATAGTCATGTACTCTGATGCATGTATTAACATACTCATTCAGAGATGAAGACTCTGACCTCTTATGTGATTACATACTTAAAATCTTTGAACCAATGCACATAAGATAGTGGAGGGTAAAAGTGCTTGCTAGTTATCATGTAGTTATTTGAAATCTGATGGAATATATGTTGAGTGTATGCTGTGCAATAAACTCGAATTATTTGATAAATGGGTGAGTTAAGTTAAACATCTATGTGTACTCCATGAAATGGAGCTAGCTTAAACTTATCCATACTTGTTTACCGTAAAACCTCGATAACAAGACCACCTTTGGGACATGAAAAATGAAATGGCTTCATTATCAAGTTGAATTGTAGGGAGTTATTGAAAGCCAGTCTGAAAATATGTGGTCATTATAACAAGGTGGTCATAATTTGAGGCAGCTGTTATGTGAAGTTTAACTGTCATATGGTTTGCGATGCCCTATTTTAGCTTTTCAGTTATGTTTAATTGCTACATCATGTAGAATAAAAATAAAAATGTAAACTTAAATTAGTTCTGATTTTTTGTCAGTGTTTGATATTTAGTGTGCCCATACCTCATGACTTTGATGTCATGTTTTGGTAATACTGCCAAAGGTGAACTACAAGCGCAATGTAATGGTTTTTTCAATAGATGAAGTTTTTGCACAAAAACAGGAAAACTGTGTTTTTCTGCAAAATTTTGACTGTTCATCTATCAAAAAAAAAAACAAACATTACATTGCACTTGTAGTTCACACTTGGCCTTAGCCTATGTTTTATATATTTGATAAAGAAATAATGAACTTACGTGAATTTGAATAATCGAATTGAGCAGTTTGTTGATAAACTTTGTTTGTCATGTTATCAAAAACTGACATCAAATTCATGTGGTATGGACAAACAGTGTTTGCTATGCTGATCTGTTGTGTGACTGCAGTCATCAGTAATTGAATTACTATAACCATTAAGGTCACAGTTGTGGACTAATTTGACTTAAAGTTGTTCAGAATATCTTTATGAAGTATTCTCTATGTTTACACTAGACCATAGGTTGTCTAGCTAAATACTGGAAATCATATGTTGATACGCTTGAGGGCTGATCTTCCACCAGATGAACTTCTAATATGGTCAAGATATTTGTTATGATTAAATCTAGGTTGCACATGAAATCAAGCTATTGTGGGTAAAAAGTAAGGGCACTTAGTGACAAATTTTGTTTACCCTCCAAAGGCCAAATTTTCTACTAGTCTGGATCTTCATAAGCTTTGTCAGAATACTTGTGTACATATCCAGGCCCTGAGATTATCAACTTGAGAACTGTCTCCAGGCTCAAATTACCAATTCTGTTTTTTATCAGAAGTATAATGGTTGAAAAGATAGAGAACAATAATGTTTAGATACATATTCAGATCAATAATGCTATCAGAATAATGTCATTACTATCTGATCATAATTAAATGTGAACATTAAAAGACAAGATATGAAATTTGAGCTCCCTCCTTCCCTAAAATACATGAATGAGTTTAGGACACATTTGGTATACAGTAAAACCTCATAGAAACCACCTCAATATTATAACCATCTTGTTATATCTCCTATTATTCAACTTGATAATGAGACCATCTCATTATTTTGACAAATTTTATGGTCCCAAAGGCGGTCCCATTATCAACGTTTTACTGTACTTATAATTTGATGGATTATTAAAATATTTTTAGTCATAATTTTTCTTTTTTTCCTTAAAAAGTAAGCAGTTTAATTAGGAGGGGGGAATTCTTTGGTACTCATAAATCTTGGACAGTGATAACTACCCATTCTTCTACAGGCAGCTTTTAGTCAATTTCAGACACAACACACTAATTTTTTTTTATTATTCCAATATTTTGTAAACATCTAAAAAGAGTATAAAAATATAGTAAACAAAAAAAGTATAAAATTACTTGTGTAAGTATTTGCATGAAAGTTTGTATCTGTGCTGCTAAAGAATTACTGAGGAGAATGTATTTCTGTGCATTAATTGGAAAACACCATTAGTAAAAATGTGGCACATGGTATAGCATATCGCACACTGAGGAAATGTAGAAATGTTGAACAGTGAGTACCTATTAATAAAAATAGAAGTAAAAAAGCATAGAGCTACATGGTACGCTGAGTATTATCACATATTAACATCTATAAATATATTAACATAATACAATATAAAACTAGTGCATAAAAAAATCCAATTACTTTCAGCATTGAGCATCCATCATGATATACAAGTTTATTGAAAACAGGCAATGGCACCATTGAGTTTGTAAAACGACATGTTTGGCATTATAAAAACATATGGCACACTTTAACATAAGTGAAGTATCAAAAATTGTTAAAATCTGAAAAAGTGTTAAAAACTAAATTTCAGAATGCAATGAGCAGTATAATCATAATCTTATATTATCATACTTTAGTGATCAATAGATAAAAATAATGAGAAAACAATTCTCTAATGGTTAACATGTGTTATAGAAGCAGCAAAAATGTTCAAATACCAAAGATTAAAATTTCAGGAAGATAAATCATTATTATGCAAACTATTACTAAAAAAATAAAATAAAAAAAAAACAGCAACATGAATGTAGCAATCTAGTATATAAAGTGCAAACAATTTCGCAAAGTTTTTAATGATTGCTGGACCTGTAAAATATCAACAAACTGAAGATGTATACACAAGTGTCTTTGTACTATGGGATCTGAAACAAAAGTGGGTGCTCCTGACTTAACACTTAACATACAATTGTTTATACGATAGTTATAAATGCACATCCACTGATGTCCTTCAGCTCCTTGCAATCAAAAGTAAATACTATCGCATGTTCACCCTTCTTTCTGGAAACCATGGTGAATTCTTGTTCATACATACTGTTTGTTTCAACATCCCTGAAATAGATCAAGTATGTATGGATAAAATTGTAAAAATTATTCAAATATACAAGGTTTAAAAATATGGACAAAGACTAGTTGTAGTTGCAATATTCATATTTGAACTTTTCACATAATTTTTTTTCTATTTGGATTGATCTCACCAAATTTTCCATAATAAAAGTAGCATACATTAAGTTCTAATAATAATGGCTCAATATTGCGCATTTCGTTAATGCAGGGGTTTTATAATCCTCACGTCATGACATTGGCCTCAATAAATCTTTCATTCATAGCCAATTACCAGTAAGTATTTTGCACCAGTAGGGTTTTTTTACAGTCTAGAATTTAAATATAAACACACATTTTCATGAGTTAGGCTGAGTTAGCAGCAGACCTTATCACTTAGTTTACTGAGATCACTTGTCAATGACACAACATTAAAATTTTTATGATAATTTCACTGTTTTTCCTTATTTCAACTTGATACAAACAAGTAGTAATGAACAATGCCCTAATTGGCTTCTGAAATTCACTCAGTCATCTCACAATCTACTGGTAAATTAGAAGCAATGTTGGACTCCATGCTTGAAACAAAAATATGAAGTTAAGTCTATGAAAAGAAGAAGGAATATGACTCAAAAGAATGTAAAAATAGTGATGTGAGTACAGAGTCTCCTTTCAATGAAGTAGAATTATAACAAGTCAGAAAGAAAAAAACAAGAAAAAAACAGAGCCCAGTATAACCCCTGAAAACCAGACCCCTTCCAGACTGGGCCATAAGTCCGGTTTTCTGAGAATTCCAGTTTTCAGCAAACTATTGACTATAGAAGAGAAAAAATTGTCTGATTTCGAAGATTTCTGGTTGTCATGGAGTCCAGTTTTGGGGTTTACAATGTAGCATTACAGTAGAAGTTAGTAACATTGAATTCAGTATCCCATTTACAGTGTCATATAAAACTTACGGTTGTACTGCAGTCATTATGTTCTTGAAACCAGAACTTTCCATGGACATTGAGCATTGAGTGAGTTTATGTGGTAAGGGATTCTTAAAACTCACTTTAAATGTCACTTGTTTTCCTTTATCAGCTTGATTTGGAGACTAAAATAAAAACAGTGACGCAGGCATTAGTAAAAAATAAAAAAAAAACAGTGACAGAAAGTTGAATTCTTCAGTCACCAACTTGTTTCAAACAGGTGAAGAACAGTTTCAGCATAGACGGATCCAGGATTTCTAGTTAGGGGCAGACTGAACAAGTATACTGGGGGTCCAGGTCCAGGGCGAATTGTATGGTATGTCATTGTGTTACTGTACTTGTAACTTATTGCATTCATAAAGTGTGAGTCGCGGACGTGGTCCAGTGGTTAGTGCACTGGACTTGGAACCAGGACTTGGATCCTGGTTCGAATCCCGGCCGCAGCAGGTCATACCCTTCCATGAAAATTTGACAAAAATGTCGATTTTCCTCCGCATGTGGAGAAGTTGCCAGCTCCTTGTGGAAGGATAAGTTAGTACTGGTTGGTATATAGTCCAGGAAAACTGGTTAGGCGAACCGGTCGCCGTATATAACTGAAAAATTGTTGAAAAAACGGCGTTAAACCCAGTGAAACAAACAAACAAACAAAAGCATAACAGGCCAAAATTTTTTGACACTTATATATATTTTCATGTAAATAGCATATTTCATGATAGAAAAAACCTTTGCTTGGGCAATTTTTGGGGGGGATCCGCCTATGTTCAGTAATGAATATCCGAAAATAATGTCTCGCCTGCATTTACCCTTTGCCTCATAATACTGTATTTCCCCGCATTGGAAGCAGACGACTTTTGAAAACATTATGGCAAAAGAAGCCATTGCTTGTAATGGGTAATGTTTCCACTCTGTCTGAGATAAATTACCTAATTTTCTAAAATAAATTGATGTTTTGTATATTAGTCTTGAATTTGGAAGAGTCCAAAGTATGTTTATGAGGCAAAGGGTTAACACGAAATATGAAGAGGTACAAACAGAACTATCAAAACTATATCTGAGAAACAAAACCCTGGTTAATAATGCTTTCCAAAGCATTGTTTCGTAGTGCGAAGGTGGTATCAATATTATGATTGACCACATTAAGTCTGATTCCATTTGTCTTGTGTTGCTGATTTGAGTAATTCAAGTGGAGAAGTTGGCATTTATTTGCGGAGAACAAGGTTGGTACTAGCATAGAATTCAGGAACACTGGTCAGTTAACTATCAACAGGTCTATTGCTGAAACACTGTTGAAAACAGGCATACAACTGATATTTTTCATTAATATTTAGTTCATCGTAAAACCATAAAAATATATAAAACTTGCATTCTGTCAATACTTACATCTAGATCTAAATCTGGGCGTCTAAATCTGAAGTCATGGGCTTTCAAACAATCTTGTTTACTGTCTGGTTCACCATCCACAGGGGATACCAAGGCACTAGCTTCAATGTATAAGTTGGCTTGCTCCACCATATGGTCCTTGTATTGATCAACTGTCACTTCAACCTTATACTCAGTCTCTAAAATAACAGGTAATTAAATGTATTAAATTCTTTTAAATTTCTGCTTTTCTTCTGGCCGTGTCTTTATCAGTTTCACGTTTTTGCCTTTCTTTTTCATTCACTTTTCGGGATATAAGATCGTTTAAAACTTTGTTATTCACTGTATTAAATGTAAGACGAATAGTCAGACAAATTTCATGCTTCAGTATGTAATAACAAGTTGAAATCAATTTAAATCTGGAACAGATCAGTGCTTTGTCTTCAAATATACTAGTACCTCAAAATGAATCTGTTTTCATGCACACATCCAGGCTCTCGCACAATTAAATGTAAAAATATTTTACAATCATCAATATAGGCTAAAAAAACAAAGAAAACAAGAGCCAGAACCAAATTCTGTAACTTCATTTTTTCATCACTGGAGTTTAATGTCCCACAAATAGCTAGGGTTATTTGGTGACTTTCCAGCTTTAACAGTGGAGGAAGATCCCAGTTTTGCATTTGGGTAGAACCATTGACCTTCTGTAAGCTAGCTGGAGAGCTTTCTGACACCTGAAAATTGGTCCCAGGAGAGATTCGAACTCAAAGCAGAGAGAGGCCAGTCATTATGAGTTAAAGACCATAACCACTTGACCCGATTTCAATTTCAGGAAGACCTCTGTCCATCACTTTTACTTTTCTTCATAATAGAAAATGGCTAACTCAGAAGTGATGACAATGAATTTCCCAACTTGGGGTGGATTTCAAAAGGGCAAAAACGGTCTTTGATATTGAACAACCTCTTCTGTATATTTGAAAAGACTTTTTTAAAAATGTACTTGATGACAAAAACTAAATTTTAGAAAATCTATTTGCGGTAAATTGGATTTTCGCCAATTTCCACCCATAATTGAATTTTTTCTGTAACATAAATGAAATAAAAAGCTGCATGATTACGCATGGCAACTTTATATTTACAAGAATATCTTTAACATTTTTGATACAAAAAGAATTACTTACCTTCACCAGGTGCTAATGACTTTGACGGAAATGATTCTATTACGAAAAACTTTCCTGCATCTCCTTGATACGTCTTCGGGGCAACACGGATATGCGTAACTGGGATGGAACGTTCCCGTGACCCTACATTCTTGGCAACAAGCGTAATTGGAAGTGATGAACCAATCAAAAGTTCATTGCTATGGATTAAGCTAAATTTGATGTCCTATGACAGAAAAGAAACAACAATTTATAAATTGTAGTGATATGAGGCCTAAAAAAGTTTGTTTCCGGTTACCCGACCGACCCATCTTTTACCTGCAGACTCAAAAGTTTTTACAGCATCCAAATTTTTGTGCTATAGTGTAATTTTCACAACAGTGTTGCCAATATTTGTAAAAAAACGTAAAAGAAAAAAATCCCTACCAACCCACCCATATTTTTTGGGCATGTAACTGGAAACAAACCTTTTTTTGTTTAGGCCTAATGTACATGTATCTCCTATATCTTGAATTCTTCTTACATTAGAATAATTGATCATGACTCAATCTGATACATCACTTTTACAAAATTAGTAAAACAGAAACACTGTGGCTTCATGCTCTGTATTTAGTATTATAACTTTTACTGAGTATAGTAAAACGTCAAATAGCGACCACCTCAATATTATGACCACCTTGTTACATGACCACTTATTTTCAGACTGGCTTCCCATAACTCCCCTATAATTCAACTTGGTAATAAACCACCTGTATATGTAGATAAATTTATAAAAATTTGGAAATTTTCAAGTTCCTATAAAATTTAAGTTTAAGATACAAGGTGGAGAGCGTATTCTGTATCCTCATCACCACCGCTCCCAGTGGATGCCCAAGTCTGGAGTCATTAATTTCGTTATATACTTATAAAATCTGATAGTGAACAAGAACAGCTGGCTCACAAAGTAAAGACAATTGGTTTTAAACAAGAGCCATCAGGCATAAATACCATTTAAAGCCAGCATTAGCCCTGTTATTATAGATGTGCAAGATTTTTTCATGAAAAATGTAAAACATATCACCAGTATACTAATATAGGACAAACAATGTATTATAGTGCTTTTAGATGAAAAGCTATAACTTTTTATAAATGGGTGACTTGTAGATTCTTGTGAGGATTTGTACATATTTCACTGGCACAAGTCCCAAATAACTGCTGCAGTGAAAAGTACTTTGGTACATAAAAGAAATACCTGTTTTTCATCTTTCACCTCATATGCACCTTCTCTGGGATTTCTGGCTGTTTTGTGTGCCAGAAGTACTGCCTCTCTTTCTTGGGGACTTCCTTTAAAACAATGATATACATGGCACAACTATAAAATACTGACAAATTTGTAAACAAAACCTTCAAAGATGAGAATAAATGAACCGTTGAGGTACAGTTGACTTTTTTTCAGAGCTAATATCAACTGTCACACGATTAAATGAACATTCTACGCCATTTTCACTATATTTGTCCTAAAAATGCCCACGTTATACGGTCCTGTAGAGGTTTGGTATGTTCAATTTAAAGGAAAACAGTGATTGTTGTTCATGCGGGATGTTGCTTTAGCTTGAAAATGATATACAACATGCCTATATACACTTATTTTTAAGTAATACTTGAATGAAGTACCAAAAATGGAGCTTTTTTCAGGGTTATGTTGTTTCATTTAAAAATCACTAATTTTGAACAACCAAATAGAATACTTGGCTTAGAAATTTCACTTCATATACCTTCATATTTTATTTTAGTTGTAGAATATGTTTATGTTTTTTATTTCATCAATTTTCGACAAAAAAATTAAAAAAGTGGTATGGGTTTAACAACTAACTTGTTATAGATTTTGCCAAATTTAGCCAATTGATGTTTAACAACATTTAAAAATACTTGCAGTACTGAAATTAATCATGATCAACAGCTTATGTTGCAGATTTATTTGCTGTTGCTGTGTCCGCGACACAAATATTAAACAGGCCTCTAATTTTTAGATTCATCAAGATTTCTTATGCTTTTTTGTCTTAATATCTTTGTTTTGGTTAGAGTCATGAAAATATATCAAAGAAATACCATAATATAATTTGTTTTTATGACCAGAATGACATAACAATGAAATTAGTGCACTTTTTCCATGATCTGGTAAGGACATTTGAAATATTCTAACAATCTTAATATATATTTCAAAAGGAGAAGGATTGAAAAAACAAAACATTTGTGACTTTTCTTAAAACAAACACAAATTTGTTTCTGTGATTTGTGTTGCGGACACTACAGGGTTTTATTTATGTTTAATGAGTTAATATTAAGTTTAATTTCAGCAACCTATCACTGAATTGTGATCAAATACCTCCTCCCTCCAAATAAAATAATGCAATTTAGTGGACAAAGTACAAGAGAGCATGGCATGTAAATTGTGGAATAAGTCATATTAAGGGAATGATACATACATTTTTATTGCATATAGTGTACTAGTTAAGACGAATTAAACAGAGCATACAAAACAACTGCTTAAGTTTTTTCTTTCAGTTATTAAAAAATACTTCTTTGAACAATTCTGAAGGAAACTACAATTACAATTTATTCAATTCTATAATATACCAATACATAATTACTATTCATTATGCAGGGACATAAATAAACATGACACAATCTCTCATATCAATTCAAATGCTATTCTTTATAATGTAATAAAAAACTAAGGTCACACAGACATAATTCTGCAATGTATTGCAACTTTAGCAAGAATAATACGTTGTGCACATCAACTACAATGCATACTAAAAATTTGAAAAAAATCCCTCAAAATGAAATCAAATGTTTCTCTTTTTTCTGACACAATAAATGACTGATATGAAGGGAACATAATGCTGCAAAGTATGGCAACTTCAACATTACCAATACATTGTGCACATCTTCCATGCAAATGTAATAATGTAAAAATTGGAGAAAGTTTTCCACTAAAAAACGAAGGAGATAAAAAATTTCAAAAAAGTTCCCGCAAAAATTGTAAGAGAAATACGAGCATTAACCACAAGCTTCTATACCATTTAGGGACAGACTAAGGGATCAACCAACTTTACATTTCATATTTGGCATACATAATAATGCTATACAAATCTTCTATCCAGCCATAATGTATATAAAAATTTTGAATAATGTTAGAGAAATATTCTTCGCAATTTGGGGACAGTCTGTGCGACCCAACCAACATTCAAGGGGATATAATTCTACAACATAATTACGTGACCTTTGGCATGAAATATAATGCCATGCCAATCTATCCAACCACAGTGTATATAAAGAACTTGAAAAGGTTTGCAAAGAAAAAGGTTACAGAAATATTTATCCCATGCTCTTATTTCATTTGGGGACAGACCGCACGACCAACCAACCGACCGACCCACTGCCTGAATGACCGACCTACCAACCAACCAACCACTTACCAATCGACCAACCAACAACCAAGGTGTTTCTAGTACACCCTTCATTTGCAGGAGTATAAATAGTATGGGTGGAATAATACCTTACAGTATCCATATGAAACCAACCTTTAAGAGTTGACTAATAGTAAAAGTAGTACTTTTAAAAAGGAGCTATTTGTTATCTGTCATACACATGATGCATTATAGTATGTAAATATAAATCATTGAAATGAACATTAACTATTATAAATTTAAAATTATCGACATTTTTGTATGTAGACCTTACAAGAGCAACTATGTAGTGTCCGCAACAAATTCATGTGTTGTAAAACATAACAATTTGCCACTAAATGTCTATAAGCAGGTGTCATATAGTCTTTTTACTTTCACCGACAGTCCTTACAGTTTGATATAATTGGATACAATTCTACTCAGGCCCAGGTGTAAAGCTGTAAAAGCTATGTAAAGATGATAACAATATTTTTGTGCATTTTTTATTAAGTTTTGACTCATTAAAATTTGGTTAATAATTTCTTTGCGAAAAATTGTTTTTCTGATAAATATATCTTTTTGATTGTAGTTGCTCAAAATCATAGAAATTTATAATATATGGATTGTATTTTGTGAACTGTCTGCATATAACAATAGTTACTTGTAGCGTCTGCAATGGATGTACATGGTGTTACATAACAGGTGATATTTTACGTAATACCACTGGTACAGGAAAACCTCTTTAGAACAATGTGGCCTGTATCTGTCTAACAAAACTGTTAAGTTCATGATCCACAATACTTCACTTTTTGTCAAAAATGAAACACTTCGGGGACAAATATAGTCTTGGCGTCCAACACTCACACTGACTTTTTTTTTTTCTTGGCGGTTTAAGCGCTCGCCAACTCCCATGGACATTAGGCAATTTTCCAGATTTCTACCTGGGCGTACCGCCGCCATCTCCTGTAAGGTCGCTAGACAGCTTCTTCACCAGGTCCCATGTAGGATTTGAGCTCACAACAGCGAGGGGCTAGTGATTCCTAGAGACCATAACATAGCTATTTTAACCCTTTGCCTCATAATACCACATTTCCTCACATCTGAGGCAGATGACTTTTGAAAACATTGTGGTAAAAGAAGCTATTGCTTGTAATGAGTAATAGCTCTTTTTGCCACAATGTTTTCCAATCTGTAAGAGAGAAATAACCCAATTTTCTTCAATAAATTGATGTTTTGTATATCAGCTTTAAATTTGGAAGAGTCTAAAACATGCTTATGAGGCAAAGAGTTAAGGGCCATTACACTAGTTGGTCAGAACTGCATTGTTTGGTCATAATGCATGAAGGAGTGGTTTATCTTCTTATTACAGAGAGGTACTCTAATTCACTGAGACAGAATTTAGCATGGTTTGTTTGCTAATGAATCTACTATATTACCTTCTGGATGTTTGTAATTGCAAGTAACATCTTCTCTCTTCTTTTCGTCATAAGCATTTCTGTCAAAATTAAATCCACCAACACCGTATGTTTCATCTTTGAATGGTCTACCATCAGGTATCTTTGTACTTATGTTCATACCAATTCTTAAAATGGGAAAAATCATACACATTTTTATACCTTACAATTTTTTATGTTTTCATGTAAAATCTGCATATTATGTGTTCATTTGTTTTGTAATCAAATTTAAAATTAAAGACAAATATCGCTCTGTCTATATTCTGAAATCAAAATTGCACTATAATAATTACCTGGATTCATTTGTATCTCTACAGATTTAAAATAAAATGTCCTTGTAAAAATACATAAAGTAAAACCTCCTTATCTCGAAGAGTCATCAGAACAGATTGAATGCTCTAGATAAACATAGAGCTCATGAAACGAGGTATTCGTTTGTTGGTTGAAAATTATACACAACTGAGATCAAATATTTACAGGACTTTAAAAACTCCTCCAGTTAATTTGAGTGCTTGTGATGTCGATGCTCATAATAACACCGTTTTGCATTTTATATTATACATCATAAAATGATGGAAATTTGAAGCTTACAAACTTGCAAACATATAAAGACCTATGTTGAATGGTTGATGTCTGCTAATATAGTTTGGAATACTTACTTCTTTTTTGAATGTTTCAACGTCTTATATGTTCCATCAAGCATCAATTCTAAATCAAATGAATCTGCATTCACTTCAGAGAACACAAATCCAGTGTCATATTGTACTGTACAATCACCTTTCTTGATGGCTGCCACTGGACAAGGTCCACATGTGTATGTACCTAGTGAAAGACAAGGATACATATTTGGTAAAAAAGGTAAACACCATGTATCTACTAGCATCCCAAAATAATAAAAGGTTGACAGGCTGCCAAAATTTTTGCACTTAAGACTTTTTAGGTGACTAAATAGGTCATATGAAAATGAAAATATCAGCAAGATAAAAATGTCCAAGACCCAGGTTAAGAGGGAACTAAAAACATTTTATTTCACTCCTAACTGTACATTCAAAATATATAACAGACAACAAATCTTAGGAAAAACTTTGAGATCACTACTACTGGCAAACAGTATGACAAACTCTTAATTCATCTTATTAGATGTGGGTTAACTATAAAGATACTATCAAAATATAGTGTAGCCTCACAAGTAGTCTATCATATTACGAAGGTCTTAATGCTGAGGTGAGTGCTTAGATCACAAGTGACCAGTTGATCTCTGCTCAAAGTGATTGTGTCTCGTTGTCTGTACTGGGACAAAATTTACAATTATGTTTAAATGCAGTTGAAGTCATTTTTAACAATCACCTGTAGAGTTATTAATTTCATTTTAGATAATTATGCAATAAAACCTTAATAATGAGGCCACTTTAATGACCCGAAAAATCGAGTCATTATAATGAGAAGGTCTAATTATCAAGTTTAATTATAGGAGAGTTATTGAAATCTGGTCTGAAAATAAGTGGTCGTAATATTAAGGTGGTAGCTATTTGAGTTTTATTGTATAAACAAAAAGATGATGATGTAGTCTCCAACAATGTATCTACATACTGTCCAGTGAGCATGTTGTTTTCCATACTTTTCATCTCTTAAAATTTCCAAAAAAAAGAACGGATGGGTGTATAAGATGTTACATGATTGGCAGTCCATGACTCATTCAGTAAACAGGTTTCAGGGATGATAAATATAAGCCTTCATCAAGTTACACAGATTTCTTGTATTTTTTACTGGCGCAGTTTTTTTACCTCCACTTTCTTCTTGTGGAGTCGCATCAATCACTTGCCATCCATTGTATTCTTCTATACCAAGGTCAGTTCTTTTCAACCACACCTCATTCCAGACATGAAAGTTCCTGCAATTGTCCATTAAAACAAACACATATGCTTCAGTCACGCAAATATAATTGTAATGTTTTTCTGGGAGGGGTTTGTGTCTGTTTTCAATAATATACTGGTGGATAGTTAATCTAACCAATCTATTCCTGTATCCTGAACCAGAAATGACCTTGTCCCCCACAAGGTATTGTCAACTTCTCCACATAGATTTTGCATGCAAGTTCAGAACTGAGCAGTGATGATATGTATTTAACTTTTAATGAAAAAGGCACATTGAATATTCCAACAAGAAAATAGTATTTTAAAGCACGTACCACACTGAGTCACCACTAAGGTATGGATGTTTTTCCAACACTCCATCTACTCTATGTAAAATTTTCTCAATTGAATTAGAACCATCCGTGTCATGAGCTGATGCAAAATTGGTCACAGTTCTGCATGGAATGCCAACAGATCGACAAACTGCGCGTGTACAAAACATTCAAATGCATATATTACAAAATTCACTGCACAAAAATATTTTGAACAATGGGAATTACAAACATACACTTAAATGATACATGTTTCTGAATACAATTTACAACAACCCAAGGGCCTATGTGGTCTAGTGGTTATAGTCTCTGACTTGTAATCACTAGCCCCACATTGCTGCGAGTTCAAATCCCGCCCGGGACAAAATTTTACATGTGAGGAAGATGTCCAGTAAGCTTACAGAAGACCAGTGGTTCTTTCCAGATGTAAGCCTGGGTTCTTCCTCCATCGTTATAGCTGGAAAAGTTGTCAAATGACCCAGATTGTTGGTGTGATGTTAAACTCCAATAAAAAATACAACCAGCCAAAAATGTAAGCCACATTTTCAGGAAACTTTTTCGTTTTACTGCAATTTGAAAGTGGCCACCCTTTAATTTTTTTACTGTAAGTAGTTTTTCAAAGGCAATGTTTTCAAAAGCATACCGGTTGTTAGAAGACATGAAAACACCCAGCACTGGCCGTATTTCACAGGCCCACTTTCCATGAACTGATGCAGAATTTTTGGGCTACCACCCCAAGCAGACGGTGATATTCCATCACTATATTCTCCACTCCAGTTTCCAATCAGTACACCATTGTCATCACATGAGTTCACCTACAAATAGGATGTTATGTATTCAAAGCTCATAAACACAATGGAGATGGAAAGAATTATCATCATCAAAGAAGAAAATTGTCTTGACCTGAATCTAAAAAAATGATATATTGAGTCTAAAAAACACAGGAAATCCTCTGAAAGGAGAATGAATCACACCCATGTTCAATACCATAGTAATTTTCAAGTTTATTACTTTTATACTGATCTTCTAGTCACCAATGTAGTTAACACAATGCTTTGCTGTGTTTCAATTTCAAAGGAAATTTTAACTGAATAACAATCAAAGAAAAAATATATCTTTCCTGAAAGTGCTGAATGACACTGACTTAACTTCATATGTAGTCACAATTCTTTAAACATATGCGTGTGTTAACATGTATTTCTATAGTCTTTTTCAGAATGTCACGGTGTCCCCACTCACTTCTGAAATTTGGGGTATGCTTACCCGTTAGGTCTGAAATCTGAGGGTAAAAGAAAGATTTTTTTTTTGGGGGGGGGTATGAATTTTTTTTTAAAAAATCGTAATTGGTGTCTCCAGAAAATCGGCGATTTGTCCAGAAACATATTCGTACGCGTACGATCTTGCACCAGATCAAAATGTGTTGTGTAATTTCCAATTTTATTGCGGGATTTACGCAAGATTTTACGTGAGTGGGAACACTGATGTCAATCACAAAGCAGTTTGTTCGTATACATGGTATTCATTAAAGAAATGCCTTTACCATCTTAGCCAGAATTCTCGAAACTTTGATTGGGTCAGCCATAGCTTTTGTTGCTTTTCCTTGGAAGCCACATCGAATCAAATACAAGCAAATATCTAAGATTCCCTTTTCAAACTGAAATATAACTCATGGTGCTAAAAATTCTTCATTACATAAGTATTCATGTTTTAATAAATTCCTTACAATGAACAATGATATCCTATGAAAGTGGATTGCTGCATAAACATACATAGGGATAATATTTTATAGCAACAGCACTCATTCACATTAAGCAGTCATCCAGGCTTCCCAAAAGTTGCTGGACCGTCAAACATGTCAGGTAAATTTCGAGCAGGTCCAGTAACTTTTCAGCAAGTATCAGACCAGATGTCTGGCAGTTGGGCACGATTTACAGGATTAATCACTTACTGGTATTTATAATATAGTCAGGCATATTTTCATTTGGTCAGACAGAAATTCTATCTTTGCCTGACCAAATGTCCGGCAGGTATTCCAGCAGTTTCGAGGAGCCTGTTCATCTCACATTGAAAGCATGCATCCAGGCCTCATTCATGTAGGATTTCAATATTTCACATTGAAAAATATGACAGAAATCTTCTAGTAATACTATGAAGTCACTTTTATAGTACACATACATATATGTATATGATGCAGCCAGTATTCGTATATGAGCTTTTTGTATTGAGTCAATGTTGATAGTTGATCGATTGGTCAACTACCTTATATCTTATTGCATTTAGAATGTGTGAAGAAGGACTCTGACAAAGATGCAGGATTATGTTTAGTTGGAATGTCGTTCAGTGTGATTAGAGATTTCTCATTTAGGAACAAAACTTTGTGATAGATTTTCCATGTATACAGCTTTCATTCTTAGCAGAGGTCTAATTATTTCTAATACGGTCATCTACATAAATTTCTATGCAATTATAGTAAAACCTGAAACAGCAACCGCCTCAATATCACAACCACCTTCTTATAACTACAACTTATTTTTGGACCAGCTTCCAACAACACCCCTATAATTAAACTTGATTATGAGACCACCTCATTATCACAACTGATTTTTCAGGTCCCAAAGGTGGTCTCATTATCGAGGTTTTACTATATTAACAAATACCTTTAAATAAAAGTAATTAAGAGTAAGATAATTATTTTATCATTTAATCAATTCATGTATACCTGCCCAAAGTTCCAGGGTTTGGCCCCGTGACACCATGCATTGCCGCGATACACGCAGCCGCTTCGATTGAGAATGTATTCCTTAAGTAGATCCTGGTCTTTCATGTATACGATATCATCTAAAATTGACAAAAAAACTATTTACCCGCAAGTAAATTTTTACAGAAAAAAATCAAAACAGAAAAAATGTCCTTAACAAAAAAATTGTGATAGAAAATTTTCCAAACAGAAATATTGTCATGGCAGAAAAAATGTCCGCAATAGACGGATTAGCATGACAGAAAATCTTCCATAAATGTGAAATGTCAGTGACCAAAAAATGTTCATGAAATAAACTGGCCTACAATAGTTAATTCTTCCCTGGTTCATAAAAACAAATGTAGAGACACAAAAACTTTACCTTTGCACCACGGGTTGAATATGACGGTTATATCATCCTCAAACTCCCATTGGAAAATCTTGGTCTTATTTTTCCCAAACTTGTTTTTGCCTTTACTAATAGTTCTAACCCAAAAGCCCCATTCTCCTATGATGCAGTTTGCAGGAATATACACCTAGAAATAAATACTGGTAAGTTTGAATCAAGTCAGAAATTATATAAATGCGACATGTAGCATTTCATTGACCATGAACATGAAAAAAGAAAGTTGATGACATTTTACATTATTAAATCATTTGTAGCAGGACTGTACATAGTACTTCTGTAAATAGCTTGTGATAGTATCAGCCCGATTGGCTCTGTTGGTAGAGCATCTGCCTTGCAAGCAGGAAATAACAGGTTCCAGTCCCGCATCAAGCGCTTTGTTTTTCCTCGTGGTGAGTGATGATTTTGTTTTATCAGGGGTAGCGGATTTTATTAAAGAATATTTAATACTCTGCATCCGTGTGACTCCATTTATCTTTTGGATAAAATTTGATATAGTATCTATTCCATTTCTAGTTTATAAATCACATGCTGGAGACTCACCATCACATCGATAGCTTTTCCGTTCCTCCCCTCCAGATAAGCTCCCCATTCATCAGGTTTGTATGATGTTTTACCATCCTCATCAACTTTTATTACGACCAAGGTACCCTTGGATCGTTTTGGATCTTCACCTGAAAGAACACACAATGACTTGAATGTAAAACTATTTGTAAACTGTTAGCAATGTATAATAAAAATTAATGAAAAAAAATCATATTCTTTGTTTGTGACTAAGTATATATTACTGGGTATCATTTTAAATTTTGAAGGTGTATGTAATAATTTACACCATATATTAACATATGTGGTTTACATTTGTTGAATATCTTGTGTGTACTAGCTTTAAGAGTAGGCTATGTCTACTTTGCTTAATTAAATTACTTTCCTTCAGTTATTTTACTTTTTGCTAATATGTTATTCATGAGCACACAAAATTAATGCATTTCCAGTAGATGAACAAATCCCAAAGTGGGCAAAGTGGAAATAAGTCATTCACAAACATTCATGTAACACCAGCGTGATATGATAAAACATTAACTATTTTGATAACACATCACCAAGGTGTTATAAATAAACAGTTGAAAAATTACAAAGTGTAACAGCATTACCATAGTGAAAACCTATCTTCATATCATGATCCTTTTTGTTGTAAGGCCGATCAAAAGTAAGCGTTATTTTGAAGAAAAATCCTCTCCGTGCAATCAACTCAGGTACTTGATCTTTGCCATCTTCATCTTCTTTATCCATGCAATCATACAAATCAGTCCTAGATACATGAAAATGATTTTTTACATACTAAAAATCACATGAATCCTGTTCTGTAAACTTGAATGCTTTAAAACGCAAATTATGTTTAAGGCTAAACAAAAAAGGATTGTTTCCAGTTACATGCCCCCCCCCAAAAAATGGGTCAGTAGATAGGGATTTTTTCTTTTATGTTTTTTTTACATACATCAGCAACTTGTTGTGAAAATTACAATATAGCACAAAGATTTGGATGCCATAAAAACTTATGAATCTGCGGGTACTAGATGGGTTGGTCGGATAATCGGAAACAAACCTTTTTTAGGACTTATTTGAAGTGTAGGGAAACTGCAAAATTTATACATTAAGTTAAAACAATTTATAACGTAGAAAAAGTGTGTGAAAAGTAGTTGCGTTGCAATTACTGTGGTTTCACTAATTTACCTTTGGGATTGAATTCCGTGGAATTCAAAGTTGGCTAGTCCACAAAATGAAATCCCCATGAATATAAATGTAAAATATGACATACATATTCCAGTACATGACCATGTATAACATTATAGACATAATTATATCTATTGCAAAACCCCTGAAAACTGGTCCTTTTCTGAATTGAAGATTTGTTTCCCAAGAATTCTGGTTTTCAGAGAACTATTGATTATCGAAGAGAAAAAATTGGCCTTGAAAAATTGTCTGATTTTCTGAGAATTCCGGTTTTCCAGTGGTTGTACTTTGTCTAACTTTTGATATATGAAAATCAATTATCAGTATTTTACATCACCAATGAGCTTGTTTTATTAAAGAAAATGACAGAAAACGATAAGGCAAAAGTTTATGTCCCCCTAAAATAGCCAATTTTGTAAATATCATGAAAATTATGACCAACTAAAATAAATTAAACCAAAGTATTATGCAGAAATCAAGATTTTTATAAGACAGAAAATATATAAAAACATATATAGTGAAACTGCCACAAACTTAAAAATGTGCAAACATGAAAATTTATAGATTTTTTTTTTTCAATATTTCAAAAGTAATAAGACTATGATGCAAGTAAAATAGAAATTACTTCATCAGGGCACAACAATTGATTTTTCAGGCTACTCGTCCTAGAGAACAACCACCTAAGAATTTTAACCAGTTCTGTCGCATTTTCAACTATCCCCAGTCAATTTCTAATTGTAATTACTAGCAGATGAGTAGATTTGTCGAGCCCTGTTCATAAACATCTTTCAAATTGCAACACTTCTTTTATATCTACTTTTATACAATGTCTCTGTAATAATGCATGTAAAATAGTTTTCATGTGATTTATACAGAGAAACTATTCTATATTCTACTAAACTAGACCAGATTTTAGAGAAATACAGATATTTACTAATCTAAATCTTATATACAAAACTTGCAATTAGGGGTCATATTTCAGCTGCCAACAAATGCGTAATCTGCCAAGAAAAAAAAACATTTCGCTACTCTGTTTTTCTGATGCGCAGAGTAGCGAAATGACGTTTTTTCTCGGCATTTCATTGTTTGATAAGTTTGGATTACAAAATTAGGTCTGTTCGGGTATATAAATCACGGAAATCAAGTGCCTATGACAAAAGTTATGTGACTTTAAATTAGAATATCAAAACCACAAACTCTATAACTCTAAGATATACTGCTCAAGTTTTACTTACTTGTGATTCTTTGCGTTCTCCTCAGCATTAATGTCAACCTCTTTTACATGAAGAACTCTCAGAAGTTTTTCTGGCTTTGGTGGTTTTGGCGCAGGCCTCGGTGGAGGCTTTGGTTTTGGTTCAGGGGAACCTGAGATAGTCAAAAGCAAATACAAAAGTCACCCTTGGGAAAGACAAAATTTGGCCTTTATTGAAAGATGGCCTTTATTCTGAGGTCAGTCTGTTCTAAATAATCACAGTTTTTCAAAGAATGTCCCTTATTCACAGGGTGGTCTTTATTCAGAGGTTTGACTGTACTTTCAACTCATGTATGATAATTACCCATGCTTCATCCATGGGCTTGTATATGTTTGGAATTTTCTAACAAGCACATTCATACAGAGTTGTTCGTCCATGCGGGTCTTCAAGGTTTGTGTAATTCCAGCAATAGAAATATCACTGAGTACTTGTGCGGATGACAAAAATGCAGACTTGTAAACCTGGCAACCTGGGTTCAAATCCCGGTAACAACTGGTCACACGCTTCTATGAAAATTCAACAAAAATGTCGATTTTTCTGTATATGTGGTGAAGTTGCCAGCTCCTGTGGAAGGTTAATTTAGTACTGGTTAGTATACAGTCCAGGAAAACTGATTAGGTGTACCGGTCTCCGTATATAACTGAAAAATTGTAGAAAACTGCGTTAAACCCAGCGAGAACAAAATGCAGATGGAATACAACTGTTGCTATTTTAATGGACATGAAGACGTGTTTAACACAATTAGATTATGGTATGTTGGCATTATTCTATTATAATACAAATGTACTGAGACAGATAATAATGATTCTAGAAGTTATTCTAATCGTGGTTGTATGAACATACTGTCTCTAGAACTTGGAGGAGATTTCTTGTTCTTTGATCCTTTCCATATTTTCTTCCACAATTTCTTGTATTTATCTTGATCGCGCTCCCAAAAGCGTGGCCGACGTCTGTGAAGAAAAGCAAAGACATGAGAATATTGAATTTTACGTTATACGTGTCAGTATTGATGTCAGGTATGGAGTACATTATGTACAGTAAATTTTGACAATAGTTTGCATGTTGAAATAAAATCTAATTAGCCTGTCAAAAATGCGCCATACTGGTATAATATTTACAAAAATTGCAAAATCAAATACGTAAAGAGAAATGACATATAAATACATGTAGTAAATACATGATCATGTACATTATACAAATGTTTGTATGTCTTCACAAAACTTCAAATTTCACACAAAAAAAGAATCAAAGTAATCACAACAATGAATTTTATGTAAAATAATGTCCCTTTCCCATCAAATTGACACTACAATCCACTATGATAAACCTGGCCACATTTACCCAACAGTTAAATACTGACTAACCTTTTATTCCCATAAACATACTCCTTCCATAACATGGAGATATTCTCCTTCCCAGTGCTCTTTTCTTTGTTTCCTGATTTCGAAGCTGCATCCTGCTGATCTTTGGACTCCCTAAACTTTTTGGCAGCTGAACCGGGGGTGGACCCAAGTAGTTCACAGTACTTTCGATACATTTTTAAATCTAGATCTGGAGTTTAAAATAGTTTTCGATGATGATAAATTGTACTTATTTGTACATATTTAGCCAAACTAATGCATGTAGTACTAGCATATGATATTAATACTGAATTCGGTCATGAACAGGAACATGTTTTAAAAACATGACATTTAAAAAAAGTTTATGAATTAAAAAGGGAATACATATAATCAGTAGAAACTTTTGTTTTATTAAAAAGCTTAATCTATACATTATATCTAACTAGTAAAATATTACAAAATATAGAAGTTAACAATGTCTATATATATCAACAATACTGTAATGAACAGCATTCATTAACCATCATGAATTATGAGCTTCAGTTTGCAAACATTCTAGATACCCTATATCAGGAGCATTGGGTCTGATGTCAAGCTTGGGTCTAATGTCCAGTATAGATCTAATGTCAAGATGTCAAGTTTGGGTCTATAGTCAAGCTTGTGTCTGATGTCAAGTTTAGACGTAATGTCAAGTTTTGGTCAAATGTCAAGGATCAAGTTAAGGTAAGAGTGGACTGTCTTCATATTTTATTTATATAACTTTGTGCCTGTGCAGGCACTTTTGACGCACCATGATGAATGATGACTCCAGATGAGGCATAAAAACAAGGCATTTCTACTGATCCAGTCTGTCAGTCACACAACATTTAAAACTGCTGGTAATAATTGTGATAGTTCTTTGAATTCAAACCATCGATTATTGAGAAATAATACAGAAACATACAAGAATCAAGGGCAATAACTCAGTGATGTTACCACTATAAACTGGTACTCGTTGACTCTGGTGCACTGCAACATGGAACGGGAACCAGTTTATTACAAGTATGTCATTGAGATAATTGGGTATCATCATGTGACTGAAGTTTTCTTCTGAGCAGTAGGCCTAGAGATACATGATGGGTGTACCCACTCTAAACTTTTAGCATTACATGATATATGATATATGATTTATAATAAAGATCTGAAGTAATTATTTAAGACCCACCTACAATCAAAATTCTTAAAACAAATAGGAGCAAACCTAATGATTACAATTCCTACCACACCCCAATTCTAAAATTGGGGCAACTGAAGCTAGATACAAAATACACTGAGTCAAATTTCTAAACGTTCTCCTAAAAAACTTGATTCATAGAAGAATCCAAAGCAGTGAATTAATTTTCCATTTACAATACTTGCAATCGATCTACACAAATAAACCATGAATACAAAGTTAATGTAGAGTTGACGATATCAAAAGTCTGACTAGTAGTCAAGGAAGTGTATAATGATATCCAGCGCTATAAAATACAAGATGGACGTTTAGAAATTCAGCACTGTGTAGGCGTCGACTTGAGCAGGCGGCAAGGGATATCATTTGATTTGCTCAAACATCTTTTCAACGGAAAGTATATATCTTAAATTAGGTTTATTAAGTACAGAGACAAGCTTGGTCGACATATTATACTTGAAATAAAACCTACGAACAGGTGTGTTCTAGCTATCGTAAACATTGTTGCGCATATTATCAGTTCTAGAAAATTTATGGCGCGAATATCGATCCTTACACGCGTCTTTCACTCGCTTGTTTTTTTTCAAAATCAAAAAATAAATTTATGCGTATATTATATACATGTACAATTATATTATAAACCATTATTTTTTGTTAAAATATGATCTGCAGTGAATCGGTGGTCCGGCTCTGGCTCTTAAATCTAAAGGTCATGGGTTCAATCCCAAGTGACTTCTGATATTCTTCTCCGAAATTTTGCCCTAGAAGCAAATGATTAAAAAAAGTCTTGGGTCACTTCTTGGCACCAATGAAAAAACACGACCTGTTCAGCAGAAGTGAGTGAAGTACATTTTGTATTACAAATTGAAAACTGACAGCCTCGCTTGAGCTTCTCTCTCCAACTTTAAAATCTCTCCTACGCCCATGTATCATAACACATTGAATGGTTGACAGTTTTCACATTTGAAAGCACTTTATAATTTAAAAAAATACAAAGAATCTATTGACTTGACGGTAGTAAACTGCTTTCATTTTTATAAGTAAAAATCGATTAGACTCTAAGTGTATTGATCGTGTGCTGGCCGAGAGTATACAGACCCAATTGCTAACAGTTATTTATGATGGGCGAGTGCGTATTGAATTCCACGTACATTGTCGTTTGTTTTTGTGTTGCCATGTCATTTTTTGTCATTACACGAAAGCTGTAGTCATAATAATACATCTAGGTCATTGATTATGATTTGATTTGTGTATTTACAACGTTGTACATTTCTATGTGATCATTATTAAAATTTAATGTCTTCGTATATTGGTTGCGAGATGACACACGATATACTCAATAAATGTATTGTATTCAGTCTCGCATTTAGACTACATTAGCATTTCTGTACAATGAAACAGAGGCCGATAATTAAATGTAGAAGTTCTCACAGTAGCATGTTTACATATTGAATTGTTTTGCTGTTGAGGTTGTTTTTCTATATTTCAATTACCACCAATCTATTGATTATGTAAAAGTGGTCAATAACGCTTATTTCGTTTTATATTATACATTCTATCAAAATGAATAAAAAAAGAATGCAACACAATTACGTTGTTGATGATAGCAGTCTCTTCATAACGACAGAGTTGTAACTTTTTTTATAAATAAAAAATGAAAAATTAAACAACGGATTCCCTGGTAAATTCACATACAAAAAATTCACATTTCCTCACAGTCTACCAGATCCCACAACTGACACTTAAAGTAAACATATTACAGCATGTTGTCTAGAATGCACGAATCGTTCCTACAGTAAAACCTCAAATAGCGATCACCTCGATATTACGACCACCTTGTTAAACGACGACTTATTTTCGGACCGATTTTCAATAACTCCTCGATAATTCAACTTGATGACAAGACTACTTCATTATAACGATCGATTTTTAGGTCCTGAAAGTGGTCTTATTATAGAGGTTTTGCTGTATCGTTGCTAAGGAGTTAAGATGTTGGCATGTATTACCTAGTGTCCACGGTTGCGTCTCTAGTTAATATGGTGGACATATCGTCTTATGTAGCGTGTGATGAACCAATACATGACAGTATAATAATGTACATGTATATCTCATAGAGATCGCTCCAATTTATTTACTGCTACAAATTATTGTAAATCTTCATTCATGTATACACATATATATATACTTTTGTATATGTATTTGTTTAATGAATTAGAACTGCTTTGTACGAGTATTGTGAACTTCAATATCATGATCACTTTTAGGACCAATATATCGGTCTAAAAGTTGAAGTTGGTTACATTATCAAGTTGACATATGAATGGAATACAGTGCAACCTCTCCAAAGCAACATCCTTTGGTAGAAGTAAAATTGTGTTGTTGTTGAGAGGTCGTTGTTCTAGAGAGGTTGAATTAATAGTTACATCGCACAGATGTAAAAAATAAAGCTGTTGTCAAGGGGAGGTTGTTGCTCTAAAGAAGGTCGTCCTGGAGAGATTTCACTGTACTGAAATGTCCCGGAAAGAAATGGTCGGTATTATGAATTTGTCTTAATAATGTAATGGTCGCTGAGTAGGGTTTTATCGTAACCAGGTGAAACAATAACTTCTATATCGGTTATTTCAGTATTGTAATTATATGGCAAATTGCACCTTACAAGGATAAAATACAACAAAGGCATGAATGCGCAGTCAAAAAATTTCCAGATCAGATGATACCTTTATCATCATTTTCAGACTTGAACGACGTATTATGCCTGAATAACTTCCAACAAGTAAGCTTATGTCCCTAACTATATGGATGTATTCTTAGGGATACGATTTTGTCCTGTACATATCATAGGACATACTTAATATACAATGTATTTTGAATATTTTTTGGCTAAATTCCAACGACACGTAAATTGATTTGTTACGTATGATCACTGGTTATTTGTCGATTCTATTGAATTGATTATTGCCCTATATATCATGACTTCTTGCATCAAAGCATTAGTATACATTTTGGTTAAAATTATGTACCTATAAAATTATTTGCACCAAAGACATGAACAAACGAAGCGCGCATGTTTACCGCCCAAATATGTCGCATACTTAAACATTATGCTAACTGTTCAACATTTTTACACTCAGTAGCAACAGAACTGGAAAATTCTTCACCTATCCAACTATCGACAAATGGTCAAATTTCAGTCGCTTTTACTGGAAATTATAGCCGCTTGCAAGTATGGCCCTTACTATGAATTATCAGTTCTGGTGATTTATTTAACTACCAATAGTATGGATAAAACGTTTAAGTAAGACACTTGTTGACAAAACAATTAAAATACAACCGTTGGTGAAAACATTTTTAGTTATGCATTAAACAAACGTACGATGAGAACTTTGTGGTTTTAAATATACATATAATTAACGTTTTATAATTTGAAGATATCACTTACCTTAAATTAAAAACATGTATCCTAAGACACCGTCCCAGATTTGTATGATGAGGAAACGATAATCGATTGATCAAAATCAATCTAGTTGAATACTCATCAACACCTGAATATGTAATGAGTTAAGTCAGTGTTTACCGGTCGCTAAGGGAGAACTTTGAGCTATGAAATAAACTCCCACAATTATTGGATAATTTTATTTATAACTCGGTCTGAAAGTACAAAAAACGGCATATTTTGTCTACCATTAGGTCAGGGACGTTATAAAATACGACTACCTTTGTTTGTAACACACTGTGTCTTCTCAAATTACCGTGATCTTTCACATTGTCAAATTCTGTGCATTATAGTCAATATATATATCTATTCAACTTGTCTTGCAAATTGAATCTCCTAGATTGTATTAACGGGAGTTGCTTTACACAAGGGCAATTAAATTTGGGCTAGTCATATCTTAACACGGTAATAAATACATAAGCACTTTTCATACCGCTATGAACCCTCAAAAGTTGAATATTATATTTCTTGTTAGGTTTTTATACCAATAAAATTTGTTGACATTAAATAATCACGTGACATTTTTCTGTGACTTTGGTAGTTGATACGAGAGTTTAAAATTCTCCAATATTTCGAATTTAATTCGCTTTACGTCAGACAATCATGTTTGCTAAAAAGCTTATGACAAGTTGTGTGTAAATATTTTACAGTGGCAGAGATATTTTCGGATACACCTAGTTTTCTTTTTTACAATGTAATAAATGTTTTTTTTTACAATTTAAGGTCTTAAATACAATTGCCTATCGTAATCTTGACATAGGGTAGTCTTCTGATTGATATTTTGAACAATCCTTTATAGGTCATCCGTTGTCCAGTTTCATCATTGAGTGTACCAAGAATTTCAGTTTACCATTGCATGTTATATAGATATGCTAGTTGATATCAATGGACGCGTGCGTATATTGATCCCACATGCAGATGACCGCGCAGGTGCAGATGCGCAATTACTTAATGGACTGTACAGTCAGGGGCGTAGCAAGTCTTTGAAGACTGATTCTGGGTGGTGCCTTATTGTATCATCTTTAAAAGACAGGCTTCAATCATTTTGAAATGTGATTTACTAGAATATATAACAGTCTTCTGGTTGAGAATATTTTCTTTTAAACATCTTTGTAGCTTGCTTATATATAGCCTAACTATGCGTTAGATATAAATAAGAAAAAATATGGTATATATCAAATGGGTGCCTATAAAATTGTCATGTAATCATTTGTCAATTCATTCTTGTGATTCTAATGGTTTAGTTTGGTCTGAGGCCATTATATACATATGTCAATTCTTTATAATGGTTCTAGTGGTTTAATGTGTATAATGGTCTCAGATGTGGTTTATTGGCCAGTAACGTACATCCACCGAACTAAAGTGTTATCTGATAGAAGCTTATAGAGTCGTTTTCAAAGGAAATAACAACATCGATTTAGCCGACTCTCTTTATATATTGTTGCATACAAAATTAGTGAGCTGATCAATAAATGTTAGCACGCTGCACAGACATCTTTACAAGGGAGGTAACTGCTGATAGATTTTTACAGATAAAGGGAGAGCACTATATTTTTCACTTAACGAAGTAAATAACTATGACACCGTCAAACTGGATATTCAACAACGAAATTTATACTAACGAATCTTTTGTCTTTAGTCATGGCTCCGTAACAGTGAATAAATCAGAATGAGTGTTCAGAATGGGGATTTAGATGGCAATACACTCGTGGAAGACACGGTTCTAGCGTCTAGAAAGGTTTGTTGAGTTGCTATATATTCGGATATTTACGAGAAATCCAGATACGGTGCCATATATTTCAAGTTCAGAATAAAATAATAATATGTTTGTGTAGTTATTTGATTGGATATAATAATGCATATGATTTGAAATGTAAGTTTATTCAATTTTCAAGGGATTGTTGAATAACAAATTTGTTTTTCATTAACAAGATATGAATACCACACCCAAATATTTGTCTCTGATATTATTTATTCTGCTATGTCGGGGAACTGACTCTTCATGTGTCTGAAATTTGTTCCATTTTTGAAACTCATGAATATTCATTACACTCTTTCTTCCAAGATCAATGTAAGATATGACAAAAATGTATTTTCACCTCAGCACAGCACAGAAGTGACAACTGAATATTGTTTGTCTTGTAGGGGTGTGATCCATTGCTCTCCACAGCCAGAGGAAAGCTTCAGAAAAGACGTTCTAAATTAAATGAAGAAATCAACAGAGAATTACGTATGAGAAATGGGGCTGAAAACTTATTTCGGTAGGGTAGTTTATTTTCTAAAGATAACATTTGATCCAGTTTATAGTATTATTTTTCATTTTATTTATTTTTGAGTGAATTTATTCTGTAAATTGTATGTTTATTTTATACAATATTATGCTATGACAGGTTTTATGATAATCTTACAGTTGCAGGCACATAAATATGATTTTTATCATGTTAAAATTCTTTTAATTTTTGACATTTGAGGGCTTAGGAGTAAAATTAATATGAAGCAAAATAATTGTATAAACATGGAATATTGCAAACTAAAGACTGTCAGAGATGGTATGGATAAACATTAGGTACTTAAATTTCTTGTTCAATTCTTCATATTTCTTAGATTTTTTTCATCAGCTTCTCAGTAAAACTATTCTGCATAGCTCAATTTAAGTTTTCACAATTATTTACTATAGATATAGTGTGTTAGTGTATTTGTATCTAATGTTTGACTTACTTTATGACATGACAAATGTATTTTTATAGAGCTACTGATAATAAGCGTTTGAAGGAACTTGTGTCTGTGGAATTGTTCTTTTTCAATTCAAACATTCAGTTACTGAAGGAGGAAGTGTCAGAACTCAACAGTAGTGTGAATATATATCAACATGACAAGTATGTATGAAATGTTGTCTATTTATGTACATGTATTCTGTATTGGAATGGACTATTACTATAAATTATAATAACTTGAAATCATTTTGATTTTTGTGTGAAGTCCATATTGTTCTTTCATGTAAACTTGAAAATTCTCCATGAAAATGGCTTAGTTATATTTATTGAAAGATAAGCTGGTTGCATGGCAAGGAATTGATTATGACAAATTTCATATGTGAGGAAGATGTCCCGCTAGCTTACAGATGGTCAGTGGCTCAGCATGGAGTTTTCCTCATGATGAAAGTTGGAAAAATTGCCAAAATGTCCTTGATTGTTTGGTCAAAATTTAGCCATGGAGAAAAATCATACCATCTTACATTCATACACTTCTTAAAATAGTTAATGTTGCTGGGTCTCTAACGATTGTGAATAAACGAGGTCAAGGTCACATGGTCGAGCAACAAGTACAACATTAAGAGATTATAACCCTCAATCTCTGGGTCAGCAGTCCTTCATTCTACAGAGCTAATTGGACTAATTAATTGATATTTAGTACATGTAAAAGTCTTTGTTGCCATGTTTTTTTTCTGTTAATTTTCAGTTCAACAGTTGTTCCTATGATTCCACTAGGATTGAAGGAGACAAAAGACATTGACTTTAGAATAGCTATAAAGGTACATAATTGTTGTTTTGTGTGGTAACTGATGAAGAAGTGGACCAGATTAGTTGATAATTCGGTTTTCACTGAACAAATAAAGTGTACAACAAATTATAATCAGTCTTCAGAAATTGCCTATTAACTGTTGTAATTATATTTGATTGATTTTCATTGCAAATAGAATTTTACTTATATAAATGTTTGATAAGATATATGCCACTAAGTAAACCATTATACATTAAGAGAAATGACTGTCATTGAAAGATTTTTTAGAAATTAGAAGACAACTGTCAGTTCAGTTGATTGTAATTCATAACTAATAAATAAATAAGTCAATATGGTTATTGCCTCTGTAATGATTGGATAAATTTGTAATTTTGACAGATATTTATCATGACTGTGGATTTTCTTGCAGGATTTTATAATGGAACATTACAGTGAAGATGCTGATAAATATTCCACAGAGTTACAAGATTTGCAAGAACTCAGATTGGTAAGTTTGTATCGGGCTTTACTTGACAAATTATCTTAAGGTAGCGTAAGTGGCTACAAACGTAAAAATAAGCGAAAATGACATTTTAAGTTATTAACAATAATTAAATATCATACTATCATACCATGCAACAAAAAAATCGATCCGAATATGCAAAAATAGTGTTTTATAGCGATAAAAACTGCACCCCTATATCGACTCCACTTTATCAGCGAGAACGATCTAGGAGGCGGCGTTGTAAGGGGCTCCTTAAGGGCAAAATTGTATCAGTCGATATTAAATTTGGTATCGCTTGCCGTATGTTAACATAAGTATTTGAAATTCGACAGTTTATCAACATCAAGCAGATTAAAATCGGAAATAAGAAAAATAAGGCTAAGCAAGGTGTTAGAGTGTTCTCAAAAAGTGAAAAATGTAGTTAGAAATCTCTTTCTCGCGGAAGTTGGTTTACGAATGCTAAAGATACCGAACTGCATAAATCTATATCCAGTAAAAAACTTGACCATAGTGACGTGACATATTGTGAAAATGGAAACTTTATGGTGGAAAATTACGTAATAGATATATAACTGCAACAATCATTTGATGAAGAAAGAAAGGTGTGAATTCATTAACACCTTGGTCGATTGGGCTACTAGCATCTAATGTACTTTTAATATAAAATATATGATGAAATAACTGATCCGAAACGGTGGTCTTATTGAAGTGTGATATCGATATCATACTCTAACGCCTTGCTAATTATACTATCAATATGGGTCAATTTAGACCGTATATATGTCGCATCACACATTTCTTTATGTTTTGGCTGGAGATATAATAAACAGCAATATGGTATGCAGACACTCCATGCACCTTGCAATAAAACGCACACGATAAGAAAACGAGCTGTCAAAGATTGTTACCCCGTTAATGTTATGACGTACCATTTTTACAAGTTTAATTAAATTTATATATTCCAGAGTCAGGTTTCAAACACAATTAAAGTTATAAAACTAAAATATATTTTAATTGCCAGTAAATTAATACAGGGAGACTGGGTCAACGAAAATTATTATTTTCGATATTTCATCGATGTAATCAATAAAATAAAGTTATTTCAACGTGAACTTTTATTAAGCAACTCTGTACATTTTAGTAAAACATTGAAAGCTATCAAACAAACAATAGGATGAAAAACAGTAACGTCTTATGGACATCGGATGTGCATGTTTTTCGAGAATTTTATTTTATTCTGTTATATATCCAATTGCCTTTATATATTAGTATTTTTTTAAATGATTACATTAACAGACATAAAACATACACACTTTTCTACAAATCAATCACATCTTAAGTTCTTACTTTTATACTAAATGCATGGCTACCTTTCATTTAACTTATATAGCGGTTTCCCCAGCCATCTTCAACTCGATTTCGCTATCAGCCGTTTTCCCCGTTGAGAGCCTCTCTGTTAACGAGAAATCTGATGTACTGTGTATTGCATCGGTACGATATGATACTATTTTGACAAATAATTCGTCATTAAACTCTTTAGAGTCATCATAAATGATGGGCGGTTTCACTAATTGATCCGCTAACGATGAACGAATTTGATTGGTTATCAAACTTTAATATCCTGTATTAATTTACAGGATAATTGTTGATTACACGAGGTGATAATGATCTGACACTTTTATTGTTAATTTCTCGCTTAGAAAAAAACGCAGTGGGTGTTATTTTTGAACAAAGATTGCCGCCTTATTTGATGATGGATTTCAAAGCGGTTTTTGGTATTTTGTAGCGGAAATGCTTATCTAGGGAACCGTGTCACAGAATTTTGATATTTATTTTCGTTTTTTGTCTATGACGTATTACGTAATTTTCAGCGGGGATCAGGCTACGGAAATTCTTTAAAGTCAAATATCTATTGAATGGAGGACATTATCAAAAATCTGAGACACAGTTCCCTGCATGATACCGTGATTGTTATTTTAAGTCTAATTGTTGTAATATATCCTTATATACAGAGTAGTGATCTTTATTCAAAAATATGAAAATTACGTGCAATATTGGTTTATAGAAGACAGACCAAGTACAATATTTGTTTCAAATCACTTGCAATAGACTCTGTATAGTGGGTTTTTTAATGTATACAATTATGGTTGACTTTTTAAAACTGTAAATTAGTAAAACTTGATATCACCATATAGCCACTTACGACACCTTAAACTTAGCAGGCACACTTAACAAAATATGTTGTATTGAAAGATATTCTGTCTTGCCTCACAGGGACTTACATGGTTGAGTGGTTATTGTATCTTGGCTATGATCACTAGTCCTTCCTACTGCTGTAATCCCACTCAAGACCAAATTTCACATGTTAGGAAGCTGTCCAGATAGCTTACAGGTTGTTGATTCTACCCAGGTGTAAACTTGGGGTCTTCCTCCACTGTTACCACTTGAAAAGTCGCCAAATGATCCTGGCTGTTGGTGCGATGTTTAACCCCAGTGAAAACAAAATGTCTCGTCTGTAGTGTATTTGCTTACTATTCTGACATGTTTGACTGTAGCTAAATTTTTCAGAAGCCTGCTGTTCATTGCATTGTGTTAGACATTGTTGCTATGATATATTTTATGTTTCCAACGAATTATGCATGAAGAAAATGTTTATAGATTAATCAAAATATATAAATTTATCCATTCAATTCTTGGAAATGTTAAGAATCCACCTGACAATTCAAACTAAACAATCTTATTTCTTTCCTCCTCATGTACCTGCCGTCACTATTTATTTACAGTTGTCAATATATACACTTGTGTATTTGAATTATATTATATCATTTGTTATTTGTATTACCATCACATTTGTACTATATTAACACATACAGTCTGGTTCACTGGTTAATAATACTTTATAATGTATTTATACCTTTTATCATTATATGTGTTAAGTGTAAAAATAAACTGTTAGACTGCTAGTACCTTGGTGCATGTGTGTTACATTTACCAGTACCCATTTGTCCAGATTATATGATTATTATATTGTCGTAGTTTAAACCATGCATTTTGTAGACTATTGTGTAGTTAGTGTGAAGTTAACATTAATTGACCCAGTCTAATTAGACACCTTGAACTTACTGAAATCTTGATAATGATTATTTTGATATGTCATCTGAATGTAAAAATAATTCCTTGACTATGTAGAATACTTTTTGTTTGGTTTGTCATGTAGTGTTTATTAAATCACATTGAATTTGTTTATTATTTAGTGCTTTGTGTTGCAGTTTATTTCCGGATAATAGGCCTTCAGCCCATGAATCGACATATTTAATGACTTAACATACAATACTGTTATACATATATGAACATACATACATGTTCATGCAAAACAAACATGGTAAAATAAATTCTTTGGTTTAACATTTGAATGAGTATCTGTACTCTGTGCAAAGTGCATTTAAATTTTAACAATATATGGGTCTATGAAATCTTGTTATTGTATGTTGTAGGCTTTAAGAACTCCACAAAGAAATGATTCTGGTGTTGAAATGCTGATGGAGTATTACAATCAGCTTTACTTTTTAGAGAAAAGATTTTTTCCTCCTGAAAGAAAGGTTCCCCTCGTGTTTCATTGGTGAGATTATTTGGAAGTACACATTTTATTGATAAGTTGTTGTAATATAGCATACTTTTTCATTAAGACTAGAAGTATGTGTAATTTGGTTGTTTATTTATGTTCATAGATATTTATGTTCATAACTGATTACAAGTTTATGAAACATATTTACCAAGATGTCATTCGTAGATATTCACTTTGAAAATAAAATGGTTATCAATGGTTTGTTTAATGTACATGACTGAACTGCATACCATTGATAACCATTTTAACAGTCAATAAAAACAAAAGAATATTTCCTAACAATAAAGGCATGTCAACATTTTTAAATTTAAAATTGCCATTTTAGCTGAGATATTATTTTGAAAGGGGACCCTGGTTCTTTGTAGTACTTCAATTTTTTCATTTGTAATTGAGACTTAAGTCATATTTCTTTTGCCAGTTGTGTTTTGTTGTAAGCTGGCACAGTAAATCAAGTACAAGATCTGTATAATTGTAGACTGCTTTTAGTGAGTAGTGTTCATGTTTGTTTTCAGGTATGATTCGTTGACTGGGGTACCAAACATTCAAAAGACACTGACTTTTGAGAAAGGTTGTGTCATGTTCAATATAGGAGCTTTATATACACAGATGGCCTGTAAACAGGTACTGGCAGCTTTTAATAGTCTTCACAGAAGCAAGAGATATATTTACAGGCTGTTACAAAGCATTATATGTATAATCCATGTTAATCCACTGATGTATAATTTATGGCATTATTTATTGTGCTTTGTGTACAAGTGGTTACAAATGTTTTAAGCATGTACAAATCCATTCAGTTTTAATATAGTGTTTCTCCAGGTTTTTTTAATTGGGTTAAACTTACATAACCATCATTTCTTTGCAGGTATGAACTTGTTATTCCTTTTATTCTCCATGAACATATTAACCTCCCCTTGTCATATGTGTATCAGAGTATAACCAAATGACATTTAGGTCAAATTGTCAAAGACTTATATCTTGTTCTGTCTTCAAACTAACGGCATTTGGTAACATCAAATTCTGAGAAGCATTTTGCGATCTTTTTTGCCTACTAAGATAGTACATGTATTGATGATTGTGCCATCTTTATTTCAGGATCGTTTAACTAAGGAAGGTTTAAGTCAAGCCATTAAGTATTTTGAATTAGCCGGCGGTGCCTTTCGTTATCTTCACAACCACTTCAGTCACGCTCCATCTATGGACATGCAGCCTCAGACACTCACTATGCTTGTACAACTGATGATGGTGAGTAACAAACAGTATGCTGTGTCGGGCATATAAAAATGCTTATATATAATCAATCTTCAACCACGGCTGGTAAAATTGTGTATTTGGACCAGTGGTAAATTGTGATTCACTCACTTTTTTATGTTAAAACCAGTCTGTAAACTCCTGAGGTCACATTGTGTTGTAAAAGATGATACAGAGTTACTCCAATATCATACTGTGGAAAAGCTGCTCATATGTCACCTGTATCTGCATGTGTTATCTTCTGAAGAAATCATGACTTGATTTAGAAAAAAGCAACATGAAAACAACTGCGCAAAAGCTTAAAATTTGCTTTTTAATACATCAGTCTTTTATGAACTCTGGTAAAAAATATACAACACAATCGTAATAGTAGACATTGTTACTGACATTGAGACATGGGAATTAGGCTACTACAACATAACCTTGATGATGAAACCATTGGGAACCAAAAAATGGGTCTCATTATCAAGTTGAATTATTAGGGAGTTATTGAAAGCTGAATGTGGCTGTTATTACAAGGTGGTTGTAATATTAAAATTGTGGCTATTTTAGGTTTCATTCAGCTGAGATACACAAAATATAACATATATATATAATAAAAGTTTGTTACATCCTACAATGTTTGTCTCTTCTGGACACAAGCACTAACACAGTCATTAACAATTTGCACATTTTTTTTTTTTTTTTTCATTCTGTACTCTATGCATTTACAACATATTTTTGTGACGGGAACACTTTTTTAAACAACTTTCTTACAAACTTATATTTCTTCTGTGGGACCATTGTTTCATAGTTCAACTCTCCTGAATACAGTCTCAGTTCACTAGAATAGTAAATGTACCCCTTTCTCATATTTGTTCTGTGTGGCTTGTTTTGTTTGGATTCATTTAACATTCTGTCACAGTTTACTGTGTATAAATCAGTCGAATCATTATCCTTGTCAGAATCGTCATCCTCTGATGTAGAATCGTAGTCGACTAATCCAATACCGTTATTTTGAGACTCTTCAGGTGTGTACATATCATCTAGTAGGTTGTTTTTACTTCCATTTATATTGAGGTTTAATTGATCTGTAACAACATCACAATCACCATTAAAGAACTCCACCTCAAAATCATCATCATCTTCTCCACCAAAACCATGGAAATCATCACCACTGGTGTTAGCTGCATCCAATTCTTCTACACTCTCACTGACCTGTTTAACATCATCATCAATGTCAAAATCAAATGTGTATGTGACAATAAACTTATATGGAAGTTCTGTTTCTTCCTTCTCCTCTCTGTTGATCAGAACAAATGTGTTTTCATCTAAATCATCTCTTAATCTGTTGTCATGGTTACTGACATTTATACTTGTACCAGAGCTATTCCAGGTTTTGTAAGCCACACTTCCACCATAATTAATGGAATCTTCACTACAACTAGCAGATAGTCCTTTACCACACAATTCTGACATGTTTTCACTACCAGAAGATGAAATGTCACACAAATTCTTGATATTCATATCCAGGTTTAACCTTTCTGCACTGAACATGTCCTGCATTAGATCTTGTAAATTCTCTATGCTGTCAACTTCTTCACCTAATTTTATATATCTCATACTTAGATCTGATGTACACAAATTCTGACAGAGTAAAGAGACAATCAAGTTCTTAACTTCACGAATATTTGAAAAATAATCCATAGAACTTCAATTTCTAATTCTTTATAGCTTCACCTGAGATTGTTAATTGTTTTTCACACTAATTATGTCACTAGGTAAATATCTGGTAAGATTGGGTGATTGTTGTCAACAATGACTTCTATCACTTAGAAGCTTTACTTGATTTTCACATTGAAAAAAAGCTGAGATAATCACTGATTGATCTTTGTTAATTAATAAATAATTGACTAAGTGCTGAATGTACTCCAGGAAGGCTGGTGTTGATCTATTGCACAATCTACAATACTCTATTAACACAGTATCTTTTTCATCTGTGATAACAATGTGATAAAATCCTTCTTATCTGAAAAAGAAAATTGTATAAGCACTTGTGTAATAATTTTACATATTAAAATAATTATCACTTTACTTGTTAAGACATGTATATGACTTGCATTTTTTAAATGATTTTGCTCAAATAAATAGGTTGTTAAACAATACAGGTGCAACAAAAGTTTCACAAGAAAATTTAAGTTTTATGTCCTTCACCAGTCTTAATTGAATTTTTGGCATTTTTTATTGAAAAGCATACAATTATAGATTCTTATTTATACTATTTATGATAAAAGTATTATTGTAGCTAAAAAAGTTTTACAATTCAATCTTTAATTTATTTTAATATCAGAATAGTACAAAAATTAACAACTTTATTGCAGTAACAATTGTTCATTAACCAGTATTTCAGAAATTTTAAAAAGTAAAAATAATTACCTCAATGGACAGAATTACATTCAGTAGGTATTGATGATAGCAAAATTAATTGTGACATATGATGAAAGATTGGTATTTATATAGGCAACTAAAACAATGAAGAAAATGTCAGACTGTGCGTTATTATTATTAAAACATGTGACTTTTAACGCATAATGTCACTTTGTTAATTGCCATGTTGGATTTTTTTGCAAATTCATACCAGATTTTGTTAATTATGTATATGTATGTGGAGGGGGTCAAAGGATTACAGCAAAATGATTCATCATCTCACCTGGGTGATTGGTGAGTGGGGTGGGTACATGCACTTGACATGTGTCATATCTTGAGGATTGTGTCAGGCAGACATCTGGTAGTGTACTTGAGTAATATAAGTCATACAATAGTCAGAAAGGTGTGAAATTCCTGAATTCCTATAATTTAACACACACTGCATTAATAAGTTATTAATTAATGTTATTACATGTTCTGTTAAGTATTAAATCCAGACAATTATTATAAAAGTTTTAATTCATAAGATCTATTTAAATATTCATCATAATTGTTAGGCATATTTAAATCATTTTGTTTTGTAGCTTCTTATTATTTCAGATAGAGTGTTCATAATTTCTCACTCACAAACAGTTTTCAAGTTTAGTCTAACTAGAGAACTAATTATTTCAGAATTAGGTAATTTGAATTGATTTGAATTAAATGGGCAAATAAGACGTTTGTCCTGGAAAAAAATCACCTTTTTTCTTCCAAATGTCTGTTGCAGAAATTTTAGTAACTCAAAATTTCTAAAAATGAATTTATAGTGTATAATCATGCTTGTAAATTTAAAACATAGATGTTGTCAAAGTTTGGGAAGATCCCCAACAAAAAACATATCATCACAAAGAAAACTGACAGACAATTGATGTATAAAATGTTATATGATATTTGTTTCAATATTTCAGTCACAAGCGCAGGAATGTGTATTTGAGAGTTTAACACTACATGGAGTATCTCAGGGTGTCATGCAGCACTCCTATGCTGCACAGGAAGCATCAATGGTATATCATATCATTCAATTAGGCCTAAAAAAATAGGTTTGTTTCCGGTTACCCGACCTTACCATCTTTTACCTGCCGACTCAAGTTTTTACGGCATCCAAATTTTAGAGCTATATTGTAATTTTCACAACAGTGTTGCTGATATATGTAAAAAAAAACATAAAAGAAAAAATCCCTACCTACTGACCCATTTTTTTTGGGGGGGGTGGGGGCATGTAACCAGAAACAAACCTTATTTTGTTTAGGCCTTAATATTGTAAATCTGTGAAAATATCCATAATCTTCCTTTTAAATAGACAAGATTATCAAAATCTTGTCTTTAATGCTGGTATTGGGAAAGGAAGATTATAAAATCTAAGATTATTTGTAATTGCACTTGGCACTTGGGAGATTTTAAAGTTCACTATAAATAAGAATATTATATTTATTGATACAAATGATCAATGTAGACAACGTTTAGTTCATAACTTTCTATGTCAGTAAAATGGATAGTTCTGTCTTAAGGTGTGTGAAAAATATGTAGGTATGAAACAAACAGGGTTATGAATAAAACTGCATGTACATGTAATTTCAACACACATTTTTCTTCAATCCAATTACAGTTTTTTTTAAATGTGTCTTAGATAACTGGTATATGTGGGCTTATCAGACATATCCAAATAAACTTTCTGAAGCCAAAATCCTTCAAAATTCCCAAGGCACTTTGTTGTAAAATCCAAATTTGAAATTCAGTCTTTCTATTGGTCCATCTTGAAACTGAGCATAAGCCACAGCCAATCAGACGTTGGTAGTATTCCCCTCAACTTTTAGGAACAAGATTTGATTGCAAGGCTGAAACCTCACATACTGATTGATCACATTGGTCAAAATCTTCTTACCTTTAGTAGGATTTTCTTTGGATTAAGAATGTTTCGTGTCAATCTCATATTTTTACAAACTGTGTGTTCAAGACTCTCAGATTAAGTATTTTCACTTAGATTTATTTACATGACACTCATACAATATCAGAATTAAGGAAAATTAAAATACATGTAAAATTTTCATAAAATTGAAAAAATGAGCAGAAGAAATCACGAACAAACAATTTAACTAAATGTGACTGTACTGTGATTAATTATGTATACTTATTTCAAGGTATGTCATATGTATCGTGATACTCATAAATTGATGAGTACGGAACATGTCAAGGACTACATACCATATTCATGGCTATCTACTGCTGAAGTGAAAGCGGAATATTATAATGCATTAGCTAATCATCTTGTTGCTGATGCATTACTGGATCAGCCAGGTACATTACTAGTATAGTTACAGATCCGGGGAATTTTACTTATAGGATTTTGCCCTCCCTGTTGGACTTGTTTAATTGAATATAGGACATTTATACCCAGGACATTTGCCCCCCCCCCCTCAAACAAAAATGGTCATGTGAACAATTGCCCCCTAAAAATTACTATTTCTACTTGTAGCAAATGTCCACATACCATTTTTGTCATTGGGGGGCAAATGTCCTGAGGGGGGAGGGGAGGCAGGAATGTCTGGATACTGTCCAGACAAATCATTTTTGATATGCATGTTTTTTTTCCTATTAAAGTTTGGTTTGAATATCTTGCCAGTGTGATGAAAAATTTGAGACTGATTGGGAGTACAATATCAACTCAGAACTTCGGTCATAATTTTTTTATTTGTATAAGTATATGCTTTGATTTTTAGTACATGAAAAAATGTTAAAAACTTTCATTTCGTTCAGCTTTTCTCTCAGTGAATTCTAATAAGTATAATATTTTGATGTATATTGTTAAAGCATTATCAGCTAGTTACTGTCAACATCACTCCATGTGCTGATATCACCAAACATCAAGTATAACAAGGTGAAAGTTTCAAGTCATCCAAATGAAATACACGTGAGAAATGAAAATAAATCATACTGTCTCCTAATGTTAACAAAACAGACAATCTCTAATTACTGCTACTTAGGAAGAATATTCCGTCAACTAAATTTTGTTAAATTTTGTAAAATTGCCATTGTTCATAGTATAATACTGTGTTTACAAAATTAGTATCAGTATTAATTTGGTGGAATTAATGTATGCATAAGGTACTTATTGTTATTACAGATTCCATTGATGCTGTGAAGATACATGAATTTATCAGGTGTTTAACTAATTCTGAAGAGGGAGAGGAAGACACGCCTGTTAAGGTTCCTAAAACATTTGAAGAACGTAAAAAGCTAGGTAAGTATTGTATGGACTTTGGATGGTAGTATTACTATCAGTAAATATAGAATGTGGGAATGATTTGTCCAATGAATCTGAAATAATGATGTTTTGTGGGGAGGGGCGGGGGGGGGGGCGAAAGTCCACTTGAAATAATAAGCAAGAGGGGGGGGACGACAAATGTCCCACCTACCATTTCTACTGAAGGAGGGGCATATGTCCTCATGACCCTTCTATCATTTGGGGGGGGGCGGAGGTTGGATCTTGTAGAAATAGTGTAGAAATAAGTATACATCAGAGACCTAATTTCAGATTAAAATGAATGCCTCAAAGTCTTCAGTACTTTATATTGGATTTAAGGTCTAGATCTATTACTGTTATGGACTCTCAATGACTGGACCTCAGTTGTTTCAAACACTCCAGTTAACTTAAACAGATTTCTAGCATATTGTCAAGTTTAATATGAATGTAATTTTTGTAACTAAACACGAAACATTACTTGTATAATGTTTCATTGTAAATGAATACATTAGTAAACCAAAAAAGTGGAGATAGATAATTTTTAATGGATTTTTTACAATTTTATGATATTAATTGCATTTGAATATGTTTTAAATTACTTTTCTGACAAAACTTAGTCATTGTATTGCACAAGCATAATTTTACATTTTTGTTCTTTATTGTTCACTGTCACATGTTCACAAAACATATATTGGTGGTAGGATGTTTACTACATGCAATTTTTACTGATGTAAATCACACGTTTACTAACACATGACAGGGCATTACCATTTACCTGATCTTACTATGTCAGTGCTTATGAGTACCAACCAATTTTTTTCTCTGGGGTTTAATGTCGCACCAACAGGTAGGGTCATTTGGCGACTTTTCCAGCTATAACAAGGAGAAGGCCCTAGGCATACACCTGGGTTGAACCATGAACCTTCCATAAGCTAGATAGACAGCTGCTTCTCATTTGAAAGTTGGTCCAAGGTTGTATTTGAACTCACATCTGTAAGGGACTAGTGATCGCTGGTCAGCGATCATAACTACTTGACTACAGAGTCCATAAGTTTTAACCAATGAGAGTCCACGATATAAACATGGTCTACCCTGTTTTGATACAAAACTTCCTTCATAATAAATATAGTGAGATCATCTGTGCATGTGCTGACAAAACTTCCTTTTTTTTGTACTACTATATTCTATTTCATACATTCGTACTATCTAATACAGTCAACCTGAAACAGCTGTATCCCTGAAATATTTGATGACCATCATGCAATGCACTCTTTTGATTGTACTGTGATTAAGGACCAGTCTAAGAATACAGTCTTGTCATTGGTCAATTTAACTGTTGAATTTTATAAGCAACCAATCAAATGCCATAGTTTAGAGACTGGTTGTCATGTTAAGTTTTATCACCTCAGACTTGTGACTGTTGATTTTACTGTGTTTCAGCCAAAGCTCATTTAAAAGAAGCAATGATATGCCACGAAGAAGCTTTAAGACTACATGATATGTGCAAACAGTTGAGGAAAATTGACACTTTCCTGATGATCCTGAAGCGAGCACATGATAAGTAAGTTTTAGTTGCTTGATTATTAATTCTAAAATGTAACTTTGATGTACAAAGGGTTGTGTGATATTCTATCAGCCCTAGATAAGTCTGTTCTATGGATCTGATAATCTCAAATTTTGTTAAAACATCTCCTTTTCCAATCTAATTGTTCTATCAGATTGCATAACTCTTCATTATATGTATAACAATAACTCTTTGTAGAGTTATGTCAATTTCATTGTAACTATCCTTTGTAAATTCTGGCTACCCTGTGATTACTACAATAATCTTGAACTTTAATTCCTTTATTGTTCATTTATTAACAATTAATATGAATTAATAATTGAATTTTTGATTCTATCATTGTTAAATAGATTTCATGATTTATGAACAAGTTTACGATTAAATTACAATTAACATGAGTACAAATTATGATGTGTGTCATATGGATTGTGGATTACGGAGAAAAATGATAAATTACCTCCAACATAAAGCTTCCCATTTTATTTGCTCCATTTTTTCTCGAAAAAATAATCCAATTTATACAATGAATACTTGTCTTGTGCTGGCCACTGACCAGATAAGGCCTTAGGGAGATTAGAAATAATTTCTGATGACTCATCAATTCCGTAGATTTAAATGTGTATTAAAGTTTAGCCTGGAGGTATGATGTCTGATGTAAAGGTGACTTATTTATGATGTATATCACAATATTACACCTTGTATTATTCATTCTGTAAACATTTTGTTACCTATCATACATATCAAATACACCTAGGGCTGCTTTAGTCTGTATGTACATATTAGAACCAATGTGCTCTCTGGTAGTGTGCTGATACCGTTACTAATTATGTCTCCCATTGAATATAGCACACATATTATTTTTTTGTTATTTTTACCTTATTATCTTTAATTTCTTTATCAGTCAAGTATTATCTAAGGCGTAAGTGTTGAACTCTGCCGATTCTAACTTTAACTTATAGCAACAATTACTGACCACTCATGTCCCAAACTTTTTACCTAGGCTTTTGTCCCAGAATTTAGTCCCATTTTGTATTTTTCTGTCTAAATTATCAATTTTTGAAAGAGAGGCCTGAGATTTAGATTAATAAAAAAATTAATTCTATTTTCTGTTGTATTTTATGTACTTAGATCAGTGTCCAAGTTTTCTACATTGGAAGAAGAAGATGATTTCTCTGACATTATCAATGCTCCAAAGGTGAAAGCTACAACACAACAAATTGTTGCTCCTATCACACCTGAGTTTCCTAAAGTTAAAGTTCATGAAATTTTCAAAAAGCTGGTGAGTAAATAAAATCTGTTATTCCAGAAACACGGTTATGACCAATGAAAAAGTGTACCAATAACATGTACACAAAACATAGCTATTAGTTTAACAAGTGTACAAACAGTTCCAGATTTTTGTTTTGTTAATTCTGTTATTAACCTTAGCCTCATAATACAGCTTTTCCCTGCATCTGAAGCAGACGACTTCTGAAAACATTGTGGCAAAAGAAGCCATTGCTTGTAATGAGTAATGGCTACTTTCGCCACAATGTTAATCACTCTGTCAGAGGGAAATAACACAATTTTCTTAAATAAATTGATGTTTTGTATATTAGCTTTGAATTTGGAAGAGTCAAAGATATGCTTATGAGGCAAATGGTTAAAACTTAAATGCAAGAGTTGCGATATGTACGCATGTTATCATGAGTTCCTGTACTGTTTCCCACTTGTTTTAGATAGAGCTTGGAACTTGTAATCTCCATTTTAGGGCCCTATCGCAGTATTTAATTCACGCAATCACTGGACAGCTCCTAGAAATGTGGGGTTAGATCGTCCACCTGATCAAGGATATGGATTTAGTGTGAAAGGAGACTGTCCTGTAAAAATTGCTGATATTGAACTGGGAAGTATTGCTGAGGTCAGTGGCTTATTTGTTTAGATATCAGCTTTGTTTCAAATCATTTCACTGTTTGATTTGTTTCTAAATATTTTTTCTCTTTGGTTTGATGTTGCACCAACAGCCAACTGTCATTTGGCCACTTTTCCAGCTTTATCGATAGAAAGAAGACCCCAGGTATGCATGAGGGTAGAACCACTGACCAGTGGTAAGCTATAATGACAGCTTCCTCATATGTTAAGTTTGCCTGGTCTCAGATGGGATTTATCAGTATGAGGGGCTAATGATAATTTGGCAAAAACTATAACCACTCAACCGTTGAGGCTCCTTTCTTGATTTAATGGATGGGGTTATGGCTGTAAACTATATTCAAGAAAATACAAAGTCATTCTTGTATTGATATTCAATGAATAAAATATGTTTTGATATCAGATCTTTCAATATGTAACTATTTTTGTCAATAGTAAAAATTAATAACAAAACTATGTATTCACATATTTCAGTTCAGTAACATTAATGTTGGTGACTATATTGTTGCTGTTGGTAACACTGACACAAAATGGGCTAGACATGATGAAGTTGTCAATCTTGTGCGTAAATCTGGTAGCCATCTTGTTTTAAGACTTATCACGCCAATGAACCAGGACTGCCTGGAACCCCCTTCATCGGCTCCCAGCACTCCTAGAACACCTATGAGAATGGTGAGTCCGGGAGCCAGTCTGTCAGGTGCAAGTAATAAGAGTAACAAAAGTAGACTTAGTGCCCCTTGGATATTTGCTAAAAAATCTTCCAAGGACAAAGATGATCGCCAAGAGGAGTTTATTCTGGTGGGGCAGGATGCAGATAAATTCAGTGATCATGACATTCTAATGTAATAAAGAGCAGAAGTTGGAGCCATTTTCATTCATTGTTAAGTCATATTATTTGAAGTTATTTGTTTTTACATGAAAATCTCACATTGAAGAATTACTAAATTTTGTCATTTTGGAAAATTGAACATTCTATTCGTTATTTTGTTTTTATGTATTCTATTACATCATCTGAATTCATTTAAGTTATCCAATTCAACCGTAACAGGTGAGAATTCATTGTGTTTCATTGAAATTTGACTTTATTAGAAAATTGAGCCAGTATTTCCAAATCTGTGCTGCTCTTTGACTGCTATATGCTGGTAGCTACAGAATTGTGTTCGAGCCTTTATGAAACATTTCCAGGTTAGTAATATTTAGGATATTTATAAAATTCCCGCCAAGAACTGTAGAAGAATCTCAAGAGAATTATATAAATTATGATGATTTTATGTGTATTATTAGATAAAATAATTGCTTCATATAACAGTTTACAGAATCATTTTCTTCATTTTCTTGAGAAATCTTTGCTGATGAGGGCTTTCGAATAGAATTTATATTTTGATATTTAAAATTTTGGAAAATTGTATGAAAATACACTGTACTAGTCATTTCCTGATTCTGTAGCTTATTTTGCTGGTATAATTTTAGTCTTGTTGTTTTTGTTGAATTGTTTATTGATAATCATCATAATGATTGTGCCTACACGTATAGCCATTCATTTGTACAAAGCATAATTATTGACATCCATTCATTTATGTTTTAACAATCAAGCTGAATCATTTTGTGTTCATTTTGATTTGAAATATCTGGGAAAAATATCAGTATTGAAATAATTTATCTTCCATTTTCTGCTTTGTTGCCTTGGTTATTTCATCACGCTAATGATTGTATCCAGCAAAAACACTAATGTGGGAAAAAAATGCAATTGGCTTCATCTTGCGGATCCACTGAACTTATTTTGTCTCCAAAATTTAGATGTAGTTTTTGTTGGCTTTCATATGTTTTGAGACATTTTTCTGATGGCTTACATATTGTATGTATACTTATAATGTATGTATACTTTTTTTACATAACCTTGTTATACTGTATAATATATATATGTCGTAGCTGCTTGGAAATCCTTATATACATTTCTATATTCTTGCTTTATTAGATTGTAAGATTTTTATATACACATCACATATCCATTACATAGCATAACAATATTTTTATTTTATTTTACTTTCATTTTTATGCATACAGCTCACTGTGCTTCTGTTTTATTTTTAGCTTTATTTTACTATATATCATATAGATCATAGTTCATTGTGTACAATATACTCCATTATGTAACCTAATATTGCTTATTTCTTATTATTATTTTACTTTGACAAAGATCTATGGAACTTTTTACTACAATGTTAATTTTGGTTTATTTTAGTTAATTTTTATACCTGTGAAGTCGATTTTTTTGTAATTCTTTTGAATTACAGTTCTTACAAAAGAAACCATTTTTTTTATTTTGCTAAATTCTGCCCATTTTTAGAAAATTTAGATTTAGCCCCAATGTCTTGAAGAATTTCTTTCTTCATCATTTAAAAGTGAAAACCCATCCTTCAGTTTGTCTGAATCCTACATACTTGATGTCATTTTGAGAAATGAAATTTAATTTTTCGGGATTTAGAGGCCATTATTAAGACTCTGTAGCAAACGGATAAAAAATTCTGAAGCATTAAGGATTTTTTAATTTCTACTTCTGTACAATTTCTATTTAGTTTATATGAAACAATTTTACTGTTGTTGACTATCACGAAGTACAGTCTTTCTGTTTTGTATGTTAACTATGTAATGATCACCCCTGTAAAAAATCATGCACTCTAGTTATGTACTGCAGCTTTGAAACTGTAATTAGAGGCATGTCATGTAATGAAGCCATGTCATGTAATGGTCAGTTTCAAAACTATCCTCAGAAATAACCAATCAGAAGCTTTAGTTATAAGACTGGTTTTCAAATTTAGTTTTATTAGATTGAAGTTGTTCATATCAGACTGGTTAACTAATGTTTTAGTCATGTGCTGAATAGGTTAAATGTACTAAGTACTGATCAGAAATAGGAATGCTACTACAATAGAAGAAAATACCATTTAAACTTTTGTCCCTTCTGTAAAGTGTATAATTGAGCCTTTATATTTTATTGGTCGTATTTTATACATATGATTTGTTACTAGATGAAAATGGCTTTACTTTGAAATGTATTTTGGTTGTTTTTTTTCATAATTGTAGTCATTGAAAAGCATCACCTCCTCTTTCATTGTTTGTTTTGATAAAATAAGTTTATTCCCTTGAAAGGAATTAGGACTGACTTTAAATTGAAGAAGATTAATATTTTATATTGCATTTTGTCTGTTTTTGTTTTCTGTTGAAAGATGTTTTATATTGATATTTTTATTGTTTATGTGAGAATACCAAGTGATATTTATGGTCCCATATGTATATAGAGAAGTCATAGATCTGGGAAGTTTTTTTATCTTACTATTTTTGCTGATGAATCTGTTACTGGTTTTTACAGTAACTTGTGCCAAAGTTGATGTTTTTTGTCAGATTTTTATGAAAATATATTTAGATAAAGGCCTAGTTATGATAATTATTGTATATTAATGTCTTGAATTAAATGTAATCTATGCAAAAAATGGCAAATTTTCTGAATGATATGCTGTTGTTAATGCTTATATCTGCTGCTTTAAATTTGTTTAAAAATCATTAGACCACAAGTTAATATTTTTTTGTTTTAAGATAACACTAACCAGGCTGGGAAACTTTATCATAATTTCAGTTCTGTCTGTAACTGAAAAATCTTTCTATTTATGAATTTATCTGAAACTTAAATTTTGAACTTGACATTTTGTCATAATGACTGAAAACAGTGGATGAATATTATAATACACATACATGTATTACTAAATTAGTTATAATCATTTGTTGATGTTGACTGCAATTATATTACAAATAACCATGTTTTTAAATATTCCCACAACATGAAATTTGATTTTACCATAGATAATATATTTCCAGTTTTTAGTTTTTAAAGATTTTAGAAATGATATTGTTATTCATATAAATTGTTACATGTTTGGTTATGGAATATATATAAACATATTTTTGTGGTAAATTATAGTTATTATACATACAATATACTCAAATTAATGTATCAGTGTGGTTTACTGTTATATTGTATGTTGTATTTTATATTCAGGGTGTAGAAACATTTTTTTTCTTACAGGGTTTATGGTACTTTATTATCCTGTGATTTCTGTGTTGGTTAAAATGTACTTAGTTTCTTGTTTTAGTATTTTAAAAGGTCTGCAAAAAGGTCTAAATCCCTTCGAAAAATTCAGGATTGTTTTGAGAAATCATTAAGAAGGTATCCAATCATCTTAATCTTCTAATATTCCCAGAGTAGCTTCCCTTTGTTGAATTACTTCCTCTTATGTACAGAATGTTAGGGAAACATTCATAATGTAAGATACCCAATTTATATCTTGTATGTTGAATATGCTTTGCTATTAAATTAACACAAATTCAGCTTAAACTAACTCATTATTCAGACCATAATTTTATGTCAAATAACTTCACATATCTTATGTTTTATCATATGTTTTATGCTGACATGTATTCATCAAGCACATTATTAGTTACGTCATGAGAATTCTCAATTTGTAACTTTGGAATATGTTCATTTTTTTACTTGTTCTATTTTTTGTACATGTAAATACGAATGTCTTACTCATATTTTACCATTCACTGATATTTTCATGTTCTGTTAGACCTGCTGAAACTTATTTATTTGTCATACATTGTGCTCACATACAGATAAATGCCCCTGTTGATAGAAAGATACTATCTCCTGTCTGCTGATGTATGTTGTACTGTTTTGAGTATTGTTTCTATTTTATCCTGTCTTTGTGCCATTCTTCAGCTGTGTGCCTTTCTGTTTACCATTCAATTACATTTGTTGTAATGTTAATTGTAATTTAATGGATTAGTCTTGTATTCACATGACTCTTGCAGACATGCTGTAAGTATATTGTCCCATTCTAGCTTAAACAAATATTGTATTTTATACAGAAAAGGAAGTACATCAGTTTGATACATTTGTTATGGATAATGAAACTATCATCAGATCAAGAGCAACTTTTTCATCTAGATAATTATGTTTCATAATAGCATGCCATATCCATGGCATATAGGTGTAGAAAGAATTCGTAGAATTGTACAACATCAACTGCTCATTGACTGTACAATCACATCAGGTGTAGTAAAATAAAAATTTGAACTAATGTTTGCTTTGGACTAATGTCAGCTGTGAACCTATGTTGGCAGTGAACTAGAGTTACTGGTAGCTGTAGATTGGTGTGCCTTTGCTTTGTATCTATGAATTTGTCAAGCTTGTTACTAACATGGCTTTTAGTTTATATAAAAGGATACATTGTGAAATCATTTTATGATTTTACTGAAGATTTTTTTATCTTTTTGCATTATTACTAATATTGTTTCCAGTTGATATAAACTATATATAGCACATCTTAAGAAAGCTTAAATGCATCGTCTAAGTTTAAAAAAATGTTTTACATTTTATATTTCTCCATGTTATCTATCAGTATTGATCTTCCATTCTTTAACTATTTTTAGAAGGTGTGCTGTGAAGTCTTTATTTTTGGTCAGTAGTGATTTTATTTTTCTGCCCATGTGTGTGTGACAATCTCATTTTTTCTTGTTTTGTAATTCCTTGTCATGGAAACATGTATTCTTATGTCAGACAGTTGTTATTATAACCAGTATTCACTTTTATGGTTGGAAAAAAAACATTACCCATGTGGATAGTTGGAAAAAAACATTATTCATGAAGATAGTTGGAAAAAAACACATTATCCATGTCAATGGTTGGGGAAACCCATTATTCATGTGGATAGTTGGAAAAACCAATTACCCATGTGGATAGTTTGAAAAACCCATTATCCATGTGAATAGTTTGGAAAACCCATTACCCATGTGGATAGTTGGAAAAACACATTACCCATGTGTATAGTTGGGAAAACACATTACCCATGTGAATAGTTGGGAAAAACCATTATTCACTTTGATAGTTGGAAAAACCTATTGTCCCTGTGGATAGTAAGAAATACCTGTTGTCTATATGGATAATTGGAAAATCCTTTTATGAATTGTTATAATACAATCATAGATGTACTTGTGAGTTGTGTAAACTAGTCTGTCAGTACCTTGATTCTGATAAGATCTCTCTCCTTATCTGATATTGTAAATGTTGAGTTCTGACCAGTCATTATTTGTCGTTATTATGGCACTAGTCTAAACCTAAAGATCGTGACCTCCTAGAAAATTTCCTGTACTCTTTTATTTAGAAAACTTAAGCTTGTTTACTTTCTGTCTGATATATGCTTGTTTTATTTGTAACAGGACAAACATTTCATGATGTTTTTACTAAAATATCTCCATTTGGATAATTTTTGTAGTTTAAACAGATTTCTAATTTTACAATTTTACAATTGTTAGTGCACCTTAATTTTCACCCATTAGTTGTTTAGTATTACATACTAAGAATTGGACACGTTAAGATTAACACTTTAATTTGAATGGCTCAACATGTATAAGTATACAGTTACGTAAGAAAGTTTTGTTACAGGTATAATGATTTGCTGCATTAATTAATTTACATTAAATGGTATGATGTATACCTGTAACTGTTTTGGCTTATTCAAGTACAAAGTTAATTTTTTGATATTACAGATTTTGTTTTAATGATTTGTTGGAGCCTGTTTTGATGTCTATTTTGTCTGATGCAGAGGTACAAGTTAAACATGATGTAGTCAAGGCAGGAATATTTTCTTATTCAGATGTTATAAATGACATCAGAAATATTTCTGTAAAAATTCAAAAATTCATTATTGCAAATAACTGTTCCAATGATTTTAGAAACAGCATATGGGAGATATACATGTGTACCTAAGCTTTGTATTGCTATGTAACAGCTGGTTTCAAATCAAAGAAGGTATGCTGACTAAGTAGGAAAAATGAGAAATTAATTTTTATGTTCAAGTTTTTAAGTATTTACTTACTTACTACTTACTGGCATTCACATAGTCACTGCATTGTTACATGGTGCTGTGGTTTGTTGAGAGGGTGCCAATGGCCCAGCACCTCTGATTTCAACCCTCAAGGTTAGCTGTTGGGGTTACCTCTCCCTTAGCCTTTGATGATCCGACATCAAACCACAAGGCAGTGTCTGTTTTCTGTCAGAGTTTTCTCCCTTGGACTTTTCCTCTCCGGAGGCGTCTGCAAAGCAGTGGAGCTTTAGTTAATTACCATGAACTATGAAGTTGCATCATTAATATTGCTATTAGCTAATTTCCTCGTAGATATGTTGTTTGCCAAAAAATTAAAACTGATTAAAATCTGAGAACATCAAACAAAGTTTTTTGACTTTTACAAATGTTTTCTACATAAGTTGAACATTTTATTTTTGATGTTTTACCCTCCCTTATGTCTTGTTAAGCCTTGTACCTATGACATGTCCCAAGATCAGTTTATTGTTGGGCTCATTTGTATTAAATTTCATTTATTTGTTGGGCAAAAATATTTTATTTAAAGAAGTTGTATGTACTATGATTTATATATTCATTGGTGATATGGTGCAGTTATGATTTTTTGCACATACTTATTTGCAATAAACTTTACATTGGACACAGAATGTGTGTTTGTTGTCAATTGAATGATAAAAGGTAGAGGTGATTGTAAATGGATCAATCCTTGTTGAATACATTGATGGCAATGTGATAAAAAAAAACCCACTGCATACAAGAGGTGCTCAATTTATTATGAAACAGTTTTAAACACAGCTTAATATTATTTACTCGCATATGTTTTATTGCAACAGAAGCTCAGCCTGGGATCCATGGCAATAGTAAATCATTCTGCACCTTCTAGGCCAGCTTTCTAAAGTACAGTTTATGCACTACAGCTCAAGTTTGTTCCACAGGGAACATCTTTTCAGAAACAGCTTTAGGACCATGTGTATATAATACTTTGTATTGACTTTTACACGTTTATAGATAAAAATCACAGATGTCTTGGCATAGAAACTTACACCTGCACAAACCATAAACCCAGGTGCTAATGCATCTCATTTTACAAACTTCAGTTTGTTGTCTGTCTCTTGAGAACAAATGTAGCAAACATGACGTCGACTATAACTACTGCACATATAGAACATAGCCTCATCAGTGGTGACTACATTTTTCCATTTTCTACAGTAAAGACAGAGATATAGTTGCTATGATTTAATACGTTTCAAAATCTGGGCCTCACTAAGCCATGAACACAGCATTTTTTCCTGAGTTTGACTTATGCAAACACAGTAGCAACAGAAACATTATGTCCCATCTGTTTTACTTGTTTCAGAATGTTTCTGTTCGTCATTTTTTGCTTCAACAGTCCTAAAATAATGCCTTGAACTAAATCATTTAATTTTTATTTAACCGTATTGAATTTTGAGTGTATGTGATACACTATATGTATTAGCTGCTTTGCACAAGGTTTTCTAAGCTGAAAGATATTATAGATTTGTTTTTTGAATGAGTTTCATACAAATTGAACACCTCTCATACATGTCTGGACATATGTTTTCACATTCACAGAAAGTAAAACATTAAGAAAGTTATTTGGAATATGGTAAGACATAAAGAACAAGTTCAAATCTCAGACTTATACCTGTACTATCCAGAAGGCCCTCACTAATCCCACGAGTAAGTTTGTTTTTGTCTAAAACATCATGCTGCGTGAAAACAGTCAAGAATAGGATTCCTAGAAAAATATGCATCCAAAAAATCCCACAATTCCCAACCCCCACCACCTAAAAAGTGATAAATAACAAAAGGGAATATATACCGCACTAAACAGAACAAAACAAATCAATCATAGCAAATTTTTATTTCTTATTATCAACATATAGAATGATGGAATATTGCAAGTCATACAATTAAAATACCTCAGCAATAATTTCTGGGTTTCCATGGAAACTATTCTAAAGCAAATAAATTTGTAATTAAAAAGAATTATGAACAGTATCTTGACATAAATAAATACATGCTATCTTCATTGTTGGATATCCATGGGTGATGTCTACTTCTGATTACTAGACAGTAATAGAAACAAACATTAGGTATCTGATGATGTATGTCCAACACACCATTCATTTATTCTTTAATACTGAGACAACCTTATACATGTAGCTGGTAACATAATATAAATTAAACTATGCCAAGTAATGTAGCATAATATAACAATAATACAACCATGACTGCCTGCAGCCATACAAAAACACATGATCAAACTAATTGACATAAATTTATCATGGTTATCTGACTGACCCTATTTTTTCAACATCAACTCTTAAATTTCAAACAGCAAAATCCTAAGTATCAAAATATTTGGAAATAAATCATATCTCAAAACTATCAAAGGTATAAGAAATTTAGAAACGAAAAATTTGTGACCTGCCCTATTTTTTGTAAAATAACCATGAACATGACTAGTTTTTTCTAGCATTATGTTTCGTCATATTAATGGCATCATAAAAACAAAAACTTTTGTTCAACAAATAAGAAGGAAAGAATGACACGTATTGTATACACATACATGTATATATAAATACCTCTTACCAACGTTTCCACAGTGGTTCTATTCAATGATGTAAAAACGAACATGCATTTCTTTGATATAAAACTGACACTTTGTATCTCTCTAAAATAGCCTGGTAATTTGAATAAAAAATGTTTTTGTTCGATAATGTCTGATTAATCAGAAACCTCAGACTGTAACCAGCGTTTCTAACCACAACTGTATACTTGGCATCATTTTAACGTGAAACAATTATATGTACATTCATTACATTCAACATTACTGATTACAATAACATCACAGAAACGTAATAGTATATTGTGCATGAACCATAACCAAAACAAAATTAAATGCAGAAATATATGTTACAATTAATATTGAACACAACCAATAAAATAGCACTTTTTTATTGCATCAAGATTGGGTATTTCTACACATAGAAATAATCTTTGGATTTCTTTCATTATGCAAATAAATCAGCCATACATTTAGATCATACAGTACTTTGTTCCACTAGGCAGTGTGTGAAATTCACCACTAATTCAATTGGACTTGTTTACATGTCTGAAACTATCACTAACAATAAGAGAACATACTGGTACATTTTTCTCATAGATCACACATTGCATATATCTAATATAACAACCTGACACAAATGGAATACAGTATACATGATATGATCACTGTCATCTACAGTAGTTTTGGTATTGTGTTAAACTTTTTCTTCTCTTCCTCTGTCATCTCCTTCTCATCTTCAGCAAGTTCACGTAGACCTTCAGAATGTTGTTTTTTACCAGCAAGTTCAAGGATGGCTTTAGCAGCAACATCTTTGTCCAGTATGCTTGTCTTTCCCTCCTAACAAGACATAAAACAATCCAAATGCAATAAAATAGAAATCACTGTAAGGAATACATATTTCTCATACATAATGAATGCACCATAATTCATTTAATGGAACTGTCTACACTTTGACTGATTACAAAAACAAATGGATGCTGTTGACTTTGCAACTTTTTAATGTCGTACATAATTTATGCAGTTATATACACATGTATATTACATATTTAGAAAGTGATCTCTCTTCGTTTCTCACCTCTTCATCATCAGAGTCGTGAGACTTCTTCTCAGGTCCAACAGCCCAAACTTCAATATGGTCCACAACAAATTCTTGACTCCCAGATAACTGAGGACTTCCATAAGTTGTACATTTAGGTACAGCTTTACTGTGTCCACTGTTAAACGTGTAATCTATCCATAGACCAAAGTAATTCAGCTGTCCTCCAAGACCCTGAATATCGTACAAAGAAAATCCATGATATTACAATGTAAATAAAATGCAATTGTTAATTGTTACTAAAATATTCTACCAACAGCAGTTTGACAATTAATGAGATAAAACAATGACACTGAAATATAATGTGAACAATAATTTTCATTTTTGTTAATGCAAATTTCCATTCACATTAATTCTACATTTCAAAGGCATATTATCATTATAACTAATAATACAAGTTTAATGTAAAAAGAGCCATTTTGGGGCAAATTTAAATAATCTTTGTAATTCTAAGAACAATCCAGTACTGATAACACATTGGGTGGATGATACACGGAAAAAATTTGAAAAAGATCAATGATAGTAAAGATTTAATTGTTAATTAGTTAATTGTGGTGACATTTCATTAATATGCAAATACAGAAGAGATAAATTCAAATATAATCTTTGCATACAAAGTATCCATACTGAGTGACTAACCCAACAGGTAAGACTCAAATAATACCATAAAAATATGAGATATATATATTTGACCTACCAGTCCATTAGGCATAGTTTCTTGACCTTGATTAAAGTACATGTAGTTTTCATTATAACCAGTCACTGAATAAATACCCAAGTTTGGCTTCAATGAAAACAGGAAACAAGTGGAATCCCCTGTAAAACATCAAGAACAAAATAATGTTTTTGTATAATTATATTCACAGGCAGAAATAACACATTTGTGACAGTAACTAATACAAAATTATCGGAAAGGGCCTTGATTTGTAAAAAAATTTAAACTTTTTCTGCAAGTTTTGTGTTGTTATAAATTGTTCTATTCACATGTTTTACTATCACAAGCCTACGGCCTGTAGTAATACTCATCAATTATTTCAATATTTCACACATAAGATGACTTTTTGGTTGGTAATCTTATAAGAGTAAATAACAAACTACTGAGGCTGAATGCAATGCAAAAAAAATATTTTCTATTTTTTTTAAACATGCATAGAAACATCTTTTATTCTCAGTTTTATGGTAAAATCAACCAAGTATTTCTTTGGAGTATGAAGAATTACCATAAAAAGTAGGTTTAATTTCCCAGCTGTGAGAAACATAAGCACCAAATAAATGTCCGTCTTTATCCTGTACTAATATCACATTTGGTCCCTTTCCGACAACATATCGCGTCAGCTGAGAAAAGCTGTCACCATGGAGACTGTTACTATAGAGAAATCTCCATATTGACTGATGCTCTCTGGGAAGATGATAGTTTATATAGGAAACAGACAATATATCCAGTATAGTTGTGGTTTTTGTCCAATCCACATTTGATGCATTTGGCAGAAAAGATTGCGTTATTTCAAAAGTACTGTCTTTCTGAAATAGAATAAAATATATTTCAAGATTCACATACTGGTATGTACACTTGTGTACAATTAAAGATGAACGAATGCATAAAAGGAAATAAACATTAACATTTAAATGTTTGTGAAGAAATGTAACTATAGTCACTATCTACAATAGATTTAACTACTTTTGAAATTTTTCTTGAATATGCTTTGAATTAAGCATTGACCCTTTGTTCTTTTAATTGAGTCAAATAAAATAATAAAATAACAAAACAGAACTAAATATTAGTAATTGACTGACATAAAGATGAAAAAAATATTTAATTTTAAGCTTTATAACCATGTAGAAATAAATTTACAGTGTCTGTACAATTTATATATAATATACAGAACCTACTGATATTATAGGGAACATAGAATTGAACACCCTGTCAAACATTTTAATGAACATTGGAGACTTTGTGATCCATTGTTCCACATCATACTGACACTTCCTGTCTTGTTCATTGTCTGTTTCACTCAATTTGTTCAATGACATGAAACTTAATGTTATCCTTGAAATATCTTCACTATTCACCCTACATTTCCAAGTTGCTTGACTATTGTCACTTTCACTTAACAATAAATAGTTCTTGACTACACTGACTATAGTCTGAAAAAAAAACAATATCTTATTGAATTAAACTTCAAAAAAATCAGTTGAGGCACATTTCATAGAATTGTCCATCCTTGCTTATACATGTGCCAGAAAAAATAGATTAAAATGCATTCAGCTCCCAATTTCAGTCATTATTACAAATAACAATTTTTTCATTGGAAAGGTTTATGATGTACACGTATGGTGTGATTTAACAGATATTTTGTATTCAAGGTTTACTGGATCACCAAAAATCCTTCATCCCTTCATCAACTGTTGCATGCAACTCTCAAAACTAGAATCCCTGAATGATTAAAAATATCTGGTGGCTATCATACAATGAAAATGAGAGATGCGCATAATATGATGTGCTTTACAGAAGTGACACAATATTTAAATAAAACAATTTTTTAAACCAGTAACAGTTAATTAATTTCAGACAAAAAAACACACATGCTCACTACCTGATAAAGCTTTTTTAGTGGGACACTTCCATATTCCTGTCCAGCATATTCCTGGCCACTGAGAAGGCACAGGATATCTGCACGCTCTGAGTGTGTACCTTTCAAACATTGTGCAAGGAATCCACCAAGTTGTGTTTCAGATATTTTACCATCTTTTATAAGTCCTTTATTTGCATGACAATTACATATAGCTGGAAACACTAGAGTCTGAAGATCTGACCATCTATTGAGGTATTTCTAAATAAAAAGTATGTTGCATTGTAAATGTACTTAGGCCTAAACAAAAAAAGTTTATATCTGGTTACATGCTTCAAAAATATGGGTCAGTAGGTAGGGATTTTTTTCTTTTATGTTTTTTTACAAATATCGCCAATTCTGTTGTGAAAATTACAATATACCACTAAGATTTGGATGCCATAAAAACTTATGAGTCGGCAGGTAAACAATGGGTCAGTTGGACAACCATGAACAAACCTCTTTTTAGGTAGAGATTATGTGTCTTTATGTGTCAGACCAGCTTTGCCATAAATTCACAATGAGGGTTCCATAAATTATCATTTGAAAAATATATAATAACATGACAATACAGTATAATTGTATACAGATCTAGTCCAGTTAATTAGACTTTGAAGAGAAAATATGACTTCTATGGTAATTATCCTCTTCAATAAATACCATGCCACGTTTAATTTTAGCAGCTGACAAGCAAACTTTCTACAAAATATAACATTAATAGTATTCCACAGACTTTTAATAAAATTTCAGAACATTGAATATTGCGAAATCGGTGAATTTTACCTTTAAAAACGGTTCTGTCAGCACCGTTTGATTACCGACAATATGAAGATAAAGTTTGTGAAGATTATGTCTCTCTTCTGGTGTAAATACATTCAGAATTTCAGACTCTTTTCCCTTACTTTCCCCAGCTCCCATTTTGACAGGTGATCGATTATTGAAAAAGCGTTTGATCACCCTGATCAATTTAGCGGTGTCGATGTAAACATTGGATCTGAAAGTATGTGCAGCATTGTCGCATATTCCTCTTCCAGTTCAGACGAATCAGAAAATGAAGAACCAGATGGTGACAACACTATTACAAGCGAAAGAAAGATGGCTACAACGTTTGTTGATACATTTAAGTAGGGAAATTTTGTTTCGTATTTTATAATATTAAAAATTTAGTGTCATTTCGCGACGAATGTGATTGAGTTTCGTATAAAATAATTCGGATAAAAATATAGACAATGGTAAATTTATGCTTGAATAGTCATCATAAGAACTTAAGTTCTTAGTACAGGCCTTTATGTAATCTTCAACAAAACATCAAGTTAAGTAAAGTCATTTTTCATGATGTTATGAAGATCATTTAGGCACATTTAAAAGTTTCATTGATTTTCAGTTGGACATTTTTGTATTGGGCTTAGTACAGTGTGTAATAAATTGTGTGTATATGTTTTCCCATAATATTTATTTTGCTCATTCAGCCAAGAAACCACAGCTAAAAAGATTCTGCCCCTACCTGATGATATAAAAATGTTATTCAATAATGATGTCAGACAGAAATATGATAACCGAAACAGCCATGACGGACGAGTTCGATCATTTCCTCATGAAGAAGGAAATTGGGCTACCTTGATATGTGCAAGCTGTAAGTATGACTGTAATTGAGGAACACCTATAACAATTTGTGCCTTTATTTTTTTGGTTTATTTTTTTATGTTTAATTACATAGAGCAAACTAGCTAGTGTGAATTATTATATACTCAATGTTGTAGATAATTAATTTGTTTCACTTATACAAATTTTTCCCTTATATATGCCCATCCATTAATTTATGAGAGAAACAATAAATCCTGCCTCACCACAAAGAAATACTATATAATGCTTAAAAAATATCCAGGGTGTCGAAGGATATTTCAAGCAATAATTTGACAAAAAAAATGGTCAAATGTAAAACCTTGGGGTGTTAATTAGGAAATATTTGTTAATTTTACTTTTGAAGTTTCTTCTGGTTCTTGTTGATAATTCAAACTTTTATTATTGCAGATGATACAGAAAGTGAAAATTTTGTTTATCTACAACAGCAGTTGTTCAAGTGTTTGTTACCACTTGAGTTCAAAGTAATGGATGATTATCATGTGAGTTTGTCTCGTACTGTGACCATTCGTCACCACTGGATACAAGATATTAGTGATATGTTAACAAAAGAGTTTAACAGCTTGGAAGGGTATGTATCTATATGTATGTATATGTAAATAACGATTCTATTACATTTACAAGACTTTGTCCTGGAAGAAAGTTTGAGAAATACAGTACTACAGACTGTTTTTTAACATCAGCACTTTAAAATTACATTTTTGACACATTATTTGAATGTATGAATATTTAATAATATTCAATTTTGTTTATTACTTTTGACACTGACATTGTTTATGTGATTATACTAAACTGTAAGCTGTAACATATCTACCTAACATATCTACCTGTGTTTTTATTACATCTGTTTTATCATTTCAGTTGTTGCTGTGAAATTGATGGAATTAAAATTTTAGCCAATGATGAAAAAACAAGGTTTCAGAATTATATTAGTTATTTAGTGTGATGGTTTTATAAATATTGATTGTACTGGAGCTTTGTGCCTTTGTATAATAAATTTACTTGTGTAAAATATACCTGTTACTTGGATATAATATTATGTGAACTTCAAATTCTTACGTGTATTGAGGTGGTTTTTTTTACTACAGGTCTGGGCTTAAGTTCTCTGTCTCTAATTAAATTTGTTACAAACTATTTTATAGCAGCTAAATTGACTTCCAATGTACAAGGTGCAATAATATTAGTTGCCATTCTTTTTAACAAGAATGAAAATCAGAGGTTTGTTAATTTACCATGCATACTTCTGCTAAAGAGTGAATTGAATATGGGCAACAACCAATAGTAAGATTTCTATTTTAGGTCATTTATTGTGTTGACTGTATCTGCAGCTGATGATCTGTTACATCAGTATGTATCAGTTGTAGACAGTTGTTTCCAGGAGTACAACCTACAGAAATATTACCAGGTATTTAATTACACAGCACGCTGGATGAAATCCAGACAAGTCTTGTATCATACTTTCATTTACACTGATTTGAATTCCATGTATGAAATTATATATGAAGGAAAATGATAATATTATGAATTATTTATATTGAACATGTTTTTAAACAATAATATTTAAATTATTTGTACAAATTTGTGCATGAAAAACAGAAAACACATTATGATTGCATTGAAAACTGAAATCACTTACATTTAATCCTAAGGTTTAAACTAATTTTGGCCATGTTGAAAGAGTGAAATTCCTCATTAGAATATACTTGTACAACATGTAGTAAGAATGCCTATAGAAAAAAGCAAATAGGTCCTCACTCTAGATCTCAAAGACCACAAATGTTAAGATTGAAATCACTGATAACAATCATGTGACCAATGCTCTACATCATGTATTGATATGTCACAGTATGATATACCAATAGCTTTTCAGTTCTCAACCTTTTTTGGTCTATGTTGGTTACTATGACATATATATTTCCAAAAAAAAATCTCAGAAAATGTTAATTAATATTAGGTTCAACAGCTGCAATCAACATATTTCATGTAAACATATTTTATTGTAACTATTTTAGCCTCCAACCTTCCATGTGAGTATAGGTTGGTGTCTCGGAGATGTCACTGGAAATATGAACACAAAAACAAATCAAAAACTGAAGGTAATATGCTTCTTTATTTTAGTGATACACTAGAAGATTTTATCTGTTACATATTATGATGTTTTTATGTAGAATTTATTGCAATTTTACCGTCACAGGTCCATTATTAGTGTCTGTGATGACTGAAAATTGACACTTAGCTCTAAATGTAATGCATGAAGTACAAGTTGCTCCTATTTTCTACAGAACCCTCGCGTAAAACAAAAAAAAAAGATTTACCCTAGTTTGCCATATTGGGATGGCTGTTGCTGCCCTTGTCACCATTGTTGAAATGCTCTTTTGTAATAGTGCTATCCTATCGCTTACTGACAGTCCATTTTTATATCAACACCTGTAAAAAAAGCGACGTATCACTTTCGTATAATACTTATAATTATGTTTTTTCTATTACTTTTTTCCATTGTTCTTTTTCCTTCAGGATGTTCTACTTGAAGGTCTTCAGGAAAGTTCTGACTTGAAGTATTTCTTCATTGATGAAATTATTATGAAAACTGGAAACAAGAAATTCATTTTTAATCTTGAGAGTGATGCGCAGAAATCAAGTATAACCTGAAAGTAGTGGATGATTACGTGCATATTGATTGAAGAATATTTTATCTCATTAAGAACTCTGGTGCAATATGTACAGTTCCATTTTCAATGCATTTTCAATAAGATTGTTAGAAGTTTTATTCATTAAAGCCTCATGTTTTGTGTGTTTGATCAACAGTGTGTTATCATTCATATTTTATACAACAAATTGTCTGAGAGAACTAGTTTGTGTGTGTACAGACTTTGAAAAAGAGGTGCACAAACTTTCATCATGGATAACCACTTGGTTTATTTGGCACTTTATACATGTTTTTTCTGATTAGTTATGCTTCCAATTTCATACAACTTTATACAGTATTTTTGTTATAAATGCTTTGGAATCGCATATTTGTTTTGTGTTCTATGTTTATGTTTTGTTAATTTCTTTTGTGTATCTTATGAAAAAAACATCAGAACAGTGTATGTAAAAACTAGACATTAGTTGATTCTACTTTGACTTTAAGTGAAGGTGATAAGACAATATTAATTACCATAATTGTGCTTAATATGACCATGGTGATAATGGAATAGCATTTGAAGATCTTTAAACTTAACATTTCTTGTAACATAATTATTCTTACAATTGTTTGGCATTAAATTTTCTTGTCATAACACTCAGTTATAAAGGATGGAACTGCTACAGACTAATTGCAGCAAGGGGATGTGTAAATCCAGATATTTGGTTGTTAGACATGTGTATTCAAGGCAATAATTATGTGACAGTTGGACTTAAAATGTTATGCATTTTGTTGTTAATATGATCTGGGGCTAATATAATATGTATAATTGGTCGCAAATATGATCAAGTTTGAATAAAATAACCTTCAATGTTATAACAACAGTAATAAATTGAGCATTAAATGCGACTGGATGCTGCAGATATAAACATTTTCTTACAAGAAGCAAACATCTGTGTTTTAAATGGTGTCGGGTCAAAACGGCCCACTTCCAAAACGGACCGGTCCAAAACGGCCCGATCCAAAATGGCCCACTTATTTCAATTATGTAACTCATGAAAGAAATTAACGTTTTTGGTTAAAAACTGTCAAATTCTATGCTACTCGCGCATGAGGTTAGACTTAAGAGTAAAAAAACTGTGAATAACATCAAATTCAGCACCTAATGAGCTGTGTGGTGCAATTATTTATCCTAGACAAAAGACTTGAAAGTACCTTTAATGGTGTTTAATTAAAATATATTGAATGCGTGTTTGTATGCATGTGTGAATAATTAAAATAGTTTAAATTGTCAGATTTGTTGTTCATGGTAATATTTAATTCAAACTAGAATGTATAGAAATATACATGCGACCGGTTGAGTTTGGCGAACATATAGTGTTTACATACATGTACTTCTAAACTCTTGAAATATATGTAAATCATAGATTTACAACTTGATACAGAAAAGAACAGGAAAAATAATAAGGGGTGGGTATAAAACACAAACACATTAAGAAAACAATATAGAAATAGAGAGAAAATAGCCTAGAGATAGATGGAAATACGATCAGATATAACAATATTGAAGGGCCTCATACAAATAATTTTGGAACATGTAAAGAATGTTATCAAGAAAATAATACTTTAGTGAAGTAATATTTCAGTCAGACAGGTAGTTATATGTGAATTTCTAAGAGAATTCTGGTTCGAATTACATTAATGACATTACCATTGAATATCTTGAGTAATAATGCATCATTACCTTTAAACAGAAAATGTGGAAATGGACTTTGGCCTTTTAAATAGTTTACTGTGGCACTATGAAATTCAATGTCCAAGTTTTGTGCTAAATGTTGCATATTTGGTTAAACCAGAATTGTATTTATATGACCAGATGAAAGTTACTTTATCATATTTAGAGCTTGTAGAAGACACATAATTATACTGCATAACGTTTGAATATTATTATTTCCATTTAATTTTAATGCATTTTATATTGTATCATCTTTTCCGACTATATTGACGCCAACTAGTGCAAATTCAGGTGAAATAAACAAAGAGTCGTGCCTGAAAATATCAAAAGGGGCGATAACTGTTGCAGAACATTTATGTACGGCCCGTTTGGACTTTACCAGATCTAGTACACAAAACACTATGACGTAGAACACATCCAACGTGATTGCGAAACATTAATTTCGTGTTTTGTTGCAATCTCGCTTACTATTTTAACCCGATAACTGAACTTAATATAGATAGTCATGGCTGTGCGCGCACAATTTGAAGGTAACAACGAAATCGGCGTATTTTCGAAATTGACAAACTCGTACTGTCTTACTGCAATTGGTGGATCTGAGAACTTTTACAGGTCAGTATATTTAAAACGTGTTTCGAGTTTTTAAATATCAATCAAGAGCTATCTAAATGATTGCTTTCCCGTAAAGTAAGAGCCGTTTTAACTTATTTTGGGTTTAAAACAAATTATAGTACAATTTATTCCACATGTGATTGTTTAAGTCATATACAGTGTCAGTCACTTATGTTTTTTTCTAATTCTGTAATTGAAATGATTTCAAGACTTTCATTTGACACTAAAAACAGCATTTGACTCTTGAAATCATTAAAATAAAGCTTTTGACTCTTGAAAATTTGTACCAAAGGGTCAAATTTACAATAAGATTTGGAGGAAATTTTATTAACTCTTCAAATTATCACCAGCCAAGTGTCATTTTTGATCCTCTACTTTTGACATTTAGTGAAAACCCCGGAATTCATAGCTCTTCTATTGATAGTGATTGTAGGAATATGTGCCACTTCCATTAGTATTGTTGTTCGGTTAGTTATAAAGTTTAGTATTTGCCATCAATACTAGTGTCCTGTGTTCAATCCCCAGCTCTGACCAAATGTTTTTCTCTCCTAATTTACTTTACTGTGCTTTTCAACAGTCTTGTTGTTTAAATGCAATTTAGATAACAGTAGAAGGCAGATTGAAATTGATTCCAGGTATTAGGTGTGACTTTCTATAAATAGAATTCAGTGGGACAATTTTAGTTATTTCATTCAAAGTATCATCATGAGCACAATAGATGGTTGCTCAAAACTCCTCATTTTTACTCCAGATTATGAATATGTGTATCTCTTAAACATCAAGTACACTGTACTCTTTGTTAAATCTGTTACCCTGTCCAAATCTAGTTTTGACAGGTATTAAGGCTAATCAACAGGAACAGAATTACTGGGGCGATATTTGAAACAATATTTGAAACTATTCATGAGAATATTAAATTATAGAATTTGGGGCTTACAATATATGTCTCTGATTTTGTTTGCTTAAAGGGCATTTTCATTGTTTTCAGTGTTTTTGAAGGAGAATTGGGAGAGGCTATTCCTGTGGTACATTGCAGTGTGGCAGGATGTCGAATTATTGGCAGTATGTGTGTAGGTAAGTTCCCTTGTGATGAACTGTGATCATGTCTAAAATATTATATATATACTATAATTTGTGTATTTAGTAAGACTCCAGGAACCAGACTTGACATGAACACAATTGACACAATTTATTTGCTTCTGTTTGCTTGTCAGTTTCATTTGATATTTTAATCTGTATTCTCTGAATTATATGTTAATAATGAACATGTTTGTCACAAATTTTCTAGGAAATCGTCATGGTTTGTTAGTTCCCATTGGCACGACTGATCAAGAGCTACAACATATAAGAAATTCTTTACCTGATTCTGTAAAAATACAGAGAGTTGAAGAGAGATTGTCTGCCCTTGGAAATGTTATTGCATGTAATGATTATGTGGCTTTAGTTCACCCTGATTTAGACAAAGTAAGTGGAATCGATCAGGTCTTTTGTTCTCAAAATTAATATCATTGGAATAGTTGGTCAGCAAGTGCTAGTGATATCTTAGGGGTCAAATTTCAAGCAAAATTTTTGTGACCAGATGTCATCCATTCTTCTGTTGATAAGCTGTTACATTTGAAATACTTAGAAGTACATATACATAATGCTTATTACAATCTGAGCTCAAGTGTAGGTTTCAACAATTATTTAGAAAATGGATTCACTATTATTTAGGCCGTGGTTAGTGGACTGGACTTGTAACCCGGAGATCCGGGTTTGAATCCCAGTCACAGCTGGTTATATACCCTTCTATGAAAATTTGACAAAAATGTTGATTTTTCTCCAAATGTGGAGAAGTTGCCAGCCCCTTGTAGAAGGGTAAGTTAGTACTGGTTAGTATACAGTCCAGGAAAACTGGTTAGGTGAACCGGTCACCGTATATAACTGATAAATTGTTGAAAAAGGGCATTAAACCCTTGTGACAATTAGTCACATAAGAACAAATTTACTATTATTTTGATTCTGCTGTTGAGGTTCATTGATTTTCTTATACATTATTGCTTTTTCTATTTCTCTACTAAACCCAACTAACATTTATTAGATGGTGGAGTTTACTTGTGGTTTCATGTATGTTCATCATTATGAATTGGTCAGATTACTTGCTAAAACGATGATAAAATGTATTACAGGAAACAGAAGAATTGATAGCAGATGTTTTAAAGGTAGAAGTATTCAGACAAACGGTTGCTGACAATGTGTTAGTGGGAAGTTATTGTGCAATCAGTAATCAAGGTGGCTTGGTATGTTTCATTATGTTCTTGTTATATAGTAAACTACAAATCTTTTGTATGTCTTACTCATTTCATGTCCAGAAATCTTATTAGGAAATGTTAGAACTGTTATATTTGCTTAATCTTGTTATTTGAATGGGATATGTGTCAAATTGCTTGCAAATCATGTCCATTAATTTACCAATTAATTTTCATTTTGTCCCTTACTGTTTTTCATTCATGAAATCATCATTTTGTTCAGTTTTCTGTCCATCTATTTATGTCTCATTGTAATATGAATTATGTTGTCTGTCTTTTCAACTTTTAATACAAAAGTTACTTCACATATAGTTAAATGTCTTAACTGTGGATGACAGTTGTTACTCCGATTATTGATGTATAATTGATACGTGGGACAATTCTAATAAAGATGATTTTATACCTGTTTACATGCTGTAATTATCATGATCTATTCTAGGTTCATCCAAAAACATCAATACAAGACCAAGATGAGTTATCTTCCCTCTTACAAGTTCCTCTTGTGGTAATATATATTTATTGCATATTTTCTAATTCTGATCTACATTATTGAGTTTGATATATGTTTTCAGTACTGCTGCTTGTCATTATGATTAATTTCTACTACTTTCCTTGACCTATTGTAAGGTATTTCTAAATAGTTTGTTTTATGGGACATTGTCATTGTTTTTTTTGGCCATTTTTCAACAATTTTAGCTATATACAGCGGCTGGTTCACCTTACCATTTTTGCTGGACTGTGTACCAACCAGTTCTAACTTACCCTTCCACAAGGAGCCGCCATTACAAATGGAGGAAAATCAACATTTTTGTCAAATTTTCATAGACGGGTATGACCTGCTGCTACCAGGATTTGACCCCAGATTACCTGGTTATAAGTCCAGCACACTAACAACTGGACCATGGTTGTGGCCTATTTCTAATTAGAATGATTCTCTTGAGTTATAAGTAGCATTATATTTGTGGGCACATTGTAGCCATTGGCAAAGGGAGAAATAAGTTCTGTTGCTGTAATTATGCATGTGATAAATGATGACAGTGATTTTTTGATGTTTTGTCATATTCTTGATATGAATTTTCAGGCTGGGACAGTGAATCGAGGTAGTGATGTGATTGGTGCTGGTTTAGTTGTGAATGATTGGATAGCTTTCTGTGGACTTGATACAACCAGTACAGAATTATCAGTTTTGGAAAGTGTATTTAAACTTGGTGATGCACAGCCTAGTACCATACAACAAGATATGAGAAGTTCATTGATAGACAGGTGAATATAGTTATATAATTATACAATTATCTTTTCAGATTATTGCTTCCTGATGAACCTTTCAATCATGTTTGAAATGTCATTTAGCCATATTTGTCCAAAATAATTTTTGTTGTAATTGTAAAAATAGAAATATAAAAATGCTTCTAATAAGAAATTTGTTATCTTTCATTTTGGCTTCTACATATAATTCCAATTGTTAATCTTATATTACTGAAGATTATGTTTCTGCTGGGCTGAAAAAATTACAAAGTAACATATGTTGGTTTTCACTATATAATGTACCTGGTTTGATTTGATCTTCACTAATTATGTTCGTCTGCTCATCATAATATTGAAATCATGTTTATTTAAGAATTTTTTATGTGTATTTTCAGCATGTCATAAAGTGCATGTATTGTTTTGCAAAAGAAACTGGACATTGAAATTTTTATTGAAGGAAAAAAGTCTTCTCCTGAAAGGACATGTGTTGTAGCATGTGTTAAGAATTGTTCCACCATCAGACTACAGTTACTTGTTCTGTAAAAAATATTAATCTGACTGAGCAATTATTCTTTCTTTCTGTGAACATTTGGTATGGTGAAACGTTGTCAGTGAATCTGCTTGCATTGAATGAATTTGTTTTTATGAAAAGAATCTACGTCATCGTTTGATTATTAACTAAATATATTTCATCATACATGTACATGATGTCAATAAGGAGTTGTTCTTATTGAATGTATTTACATTGAATAAACACTTGTGTTCATTCAATAATTATTTACAATGATATTGTATGCTTTCTCTGTGTGGAGTGCATGTACATGAAAGACAAAGTTGTCTCATTTGACACAATGTACTATCAATGAAGCTCATTGTCTATCAAAACTTGTCATATTCTCTGCATGGTGTAGGTGGGGTTTTGTCAAATTTGTTTGACAAAAAAATCATTCACTGTGTCGAAGATATATGGTATATTTAAGGATGGGATACTTTGTTTAACGAGTAAAATCATGCTGTCTTTGATGAATAATATTTATCATCTGTTATTGTTAGTTGTTTAATTGAATTATTAGGTATGGAATTGAAGCAGACCAGTGAAATGTTATTGAGGTATACTGGCGAATGAATGTAATTGTAATGATTTGTCTGATACAGACACTCCTTGTATATGATACTGATTGGAACTGTACTTGCACATGAATATTTTGTCAAGCTTATCAGTAAATAAATTTTTGTAACATATTTGTCGTCAAGTTTTTCTTTTTGGCAGATAATTTTCTGTCACAGTGTACATCTATTTTCCACTTATTTTCACCCATTATTTATTTATTCCATGAACATGATCTAATGCTAGAAACATAAAAGCACAATCTACCTTACATTGTCTTATCAGACAAATCTTCAGTACTATTTAATACATTGATTGATAAAAATCTGATACAAGAATGCTTAAAAAAGAAACAAACTGACTGGCTTAGTCTGCACTTTGCAGTGAAATAATATGCAGTAAAGCCACACCTAAGAGACACCCCACAATTATGGACACCCAGGTAATAGAGACAGTTTTTTTAAAAGAACACATTCTTCAGCTGACAATTGAGTTCCACTATTAAGGACACCCCAAGGACTTCACCAGAACCACAGCTGTCTGTAATAAAGAAGTTTTACTGTACTGTAAAACCTGGATAATGATATCACCACTGGGACCTGAAAAGCAGCTGTAACAATGAGGTGATCTCATTACCAAGTTGAATTATCGGGGAATTATTGGAAGCTGATACAAAAATAAGTGGTTGTACATGTATTAACAAGGTGGTCATAATATTGCGGTGGTCTCTGTTTGAGGTTTTGCTGTACTACCATTTTCTTGTTCAGCAAACAAATACAGGATTGTTTAAGCTTGATATACTGCAACAATGTTCAGTTAATTGCTTTTGATGTTAAGGAAAATAATGCATGTGTGAATGATTGTTGTTGGATTTAAAATACTTTGATCAATCTGTTTGAATGCTTTTTAAAAAGAACATACAAAACATTAGTGGCTAGACAATATGAAATCATAACAGAATGAAGCCGTCCTAGCTTATGGAAAGTTGGTGGTTCCACCCAGGTGTAAGCCTGGGGGTACTCCTCAATTGTTGAAGTTGAAAGGAAAATTGTCAAATGACCTAGCCTGTGCAATATCAAACTCTAGTAAAAAGTATTATTTACAAAATAAAATATATAACCATTACAAGCAAACCATTTTAAATCATAATGAAGCAAAATATGACAGACTTAGCATGGTATGAATTATTTGGAATGAACAACTAACAGAAAATTAACTTGCTAATGTAATCCATATAATTAATTGCTAGGGCATAGATCATGTCTTATCTTAGTTCGTGATTAGACAATCCTTAATTATCTGATATGGCTGTGTTGATGCATAATTTGAATTAACATTGCATAAATAATGAACTTCCAGTACTTTGATAGTACAAACCGAAAGTAGAAATCAGAGTAATTTCCCTTTATAGGGAAGTGACTGATATCACATGATTTCATGACAGATAATATTCATCGATAACAACGATGGAAAAATAGATTTTTCTCTTTTATTTGGTATCTGCTTTAACAGAAAATGCCTGAAAGTGATAGCCAGGGAGTCTTGTCCACAGGTGGCCAGGTGGACGGTAGGTGACATTTTGTATTTTTAGTTGAATTTGATACAAGTAGTTGGGGATGTATTTTTTCACTCCCACTCATAACTATTAACATTGTCAACAGACCCATACTTGGCTGTTGTTACTGAAAACACAAATAATGCTGGGTTTGGAAGACCTTGTCTTATTAACATATTGCTTGATATCAGTATTAATTATTGTTTCATGAATTTTTAGGAATTTTGTTTTTTTAATACATGTAGTGGTAGTAGGAATATAGGCCTCTTTCAACAGCCTTATTGTTGGGTTAATTCTTTAGTGACATGGTTGAGTGTCTGCCTAAGTTCTAAGGGTCTTGCGTTCAATCCCCAGTCAGGACCATGGATTTTCTAACTACTAATTGATCATAATGGTGGCAGTGGTGTTTGACGAACTCATACGGAGATTCACATTTATGCATATACGTCATTAGGTGCACAAAGATTTTTATACTGTCAATATTAATTGGCTATTTGCCTGTATATCTGATGTATTAATTGGCAGAAATAAGCTAACAGTTGAAAACATGTTTGACCTGATTGTATGTTACCCATGAACCTACCACAATTGATCTTAATTAAAAATATTGAAAATAAATTTTATCTTTTCAAAGGCCGATACTATACATGTGTACATATTCATAGTGTAGGCTTTTGTTCTTTTCCCCTACTTTTTTTTTAGATTTTTAGATTTTTAGTCCTCAGTTGACTTATCAAATAACTGAAATGGTTCATTCTGTTTCCATAGAAGGATTAACAAAAATTTCACTAAAAAAACGAGATCATTTTATAGAACATTATGGAAAGGGCCTGTCACTGATAGAAGGATATGCAGTTGGCCATTTTTTTCAATAGGTAGAGATGGGACACATAAAGACATAAAATGTATGAGATCATTACTGGTTAAAAATTGATGTATACTTATCATTCATGGTGAAAGAAATATTAGAATTGATTAAATGGTGTCATTGTTTTTGTATGAAAAATTTATATGAAAATATTGTTGAGTGAAGTATATAAGATGTTTAGTGTTAAATGCTGGTAACGAGTATTGACTTTAATTGCAAAGGCATCAGTTACTAGTGTAAATGTGACAGCTTTATACATGTACGATGTGTGTGAAAGAACCATGTGCAATACTAGAATGTTTTCATGTGATTTTAGAGCTTACGATGGCTTTGATAGATTCAGCATTTGATAGAAGTGAAGATTGTCAGGAAATTATATGCTCTTCCTTGTTCAATCTTGGACGTAAAAAACCTGAATTAGTTCTAAGTTCATGCTATAGCTATCTGAAGAAACATTCAAAGGTAAGTTATATTATGTGCATGAAAGTAAAAAATCACTTATGTACATATTTCTATAGATAGATAATTATTATGTAATACATTTACTTGTATGTTAAATATAGTGTTATGTCTGATTGCATCATCCTGTTTTTTCGATGAATCACTTGTTTTTTCTGAAACTAATATTTTTACATTTGCCAGCTAGTTAAAGTGTTTCAATTACGAATCACATGCATGTTGACTGCACGTTATCTTGAATTAACCATGACATAAGTGGTTTCCTATTGGGTTAAATTGGGCTTTTACTGACTGGTTATTTTGTTACATACATCAATTTATCCTGTGCAGTAATCTTAAGTACGTAGTATTGAGTATGTGATATGTTTATTGACTGTAATTACACTACTACATTGTAATTACTTACCAGGAAATTATCATTTTATTTGAGTCAAAACAAATCCAGCTGAGGAGGATTATTTTAATGGGTGTAAACATTCTTTTCCTGTTTTGTTTGATGCAGATATCTTTTTAATTAAAAAAAAACAGTCTTCAATTATGTTTCCTTTGAATGAATAGGGACACTTAGTATTCATCAGTTTTCTGGTACTTCTTCCTGACCTTCAAAATTTGACCTAGACCTTTGTCACAGAGGGTCAAGTTATTTGGTTCAATGGCTTAAAATCCCATATTTGCATTTTTCTGAATAAAAAAACACATTCTTTTATTTTTTAAACAATAGAATGATACCCACTCCTTACATTTGTAATAATAATCCTAATTATAAATTGATATTCATCATCTTGCCTGTGATAATCAGTTCACTGATTATTTTAATTAACAATAACTGGGTAATGGTCATTGTGAAGTTTGATTTGTATAAATTATGATTATAGTAACCTCAGACTAATATGCTGTTATGTAGATAAATCTACATGTCTCTTTACAGCTTGCTCAAGGTCACAGGGTCGTGATTTTACAAAGTATGGAGAAAATTATCCATGAAGAGTTGGAGTCATTTGATAAAGACTTGGCCATCAATATGGTCAAACAAGCATCTGAAGAGCTGACTGAATCAAAGGTATTGAAAATTGTGACCTATATATATGTAATTTTCATAGCAGAAAATCAAATCTTCATTGTATCGAAATTATGATGTATGTTCATACAATTTTCATAACCGAAAATCAAATCTGATTAGACCGAAATTGTAACGTATATTTATACAATTTTCACAACAGAAAGTTGTCATCTGTATTTAACAGGAAGTTGTACCGGAATGGCAGACGGCAGCTAGTGGTGTTCTGGTTGCTTTAGGAAAAAAGTATTGTAATGAGGTGATGGAAGAAATGTTACAGAAGTTCCAACCAGGAGCACTACCCCACTTCTTTGTTGTACAAACTATAGCTAACTTGTCATCAGTTAATGGTAAACAGTGTTTCACGAGATGTCAAAAGTTGAGGGTCAAAAATGACCCTTGGCTAATGAAAATTTAAAGGGTTGACAAAATTTTCTTTTAAAATTATTGTAAATTTGACCCTTTGGTACAAAATCTCAAGAGTCAGAAGCTTTATCTGTCTGATTTCAAGAGTCAAAATGCTGTTTTAAGTGTCAAATTAATGCCCTGGTAAACATTACAAAGACACACTCTGAGATAATAGTTGCTTGTGACTAAAGGCCACTTCATGAACAATTGTCATGCTTAGAGTACATTTATTTTGCTGAAATATCCTCTATAATAGGACCAACTGTACATAAAGGCCATATTGATCCTTTCTTCACAGGCTTGTCTCTATATATTTGTTTCCTTTCAAACGTATCATTTAGTGCGAAATAGATAAATTGCAAGAAACGAAATTATGATTGCTTAGTCTTATTTAAATGTTTTCATTTGAGGTTGATTTCTATGGTATAGAATTCAGGTATGTTTATTTTCATTTTATTGTATTTAAAATTGTTCTGTTTTGTATTTTAGTATATGGAATGGTTCCCCACCTGACTGCTGTGTTAGGTACCATGTTACCAATGTTAGGTATGGCAAAACAGGACAACATGAGATGGGTGTTCTCATCAGGTACATATTATAAATTTTATTGGTAATGCTGTTGAATTATAATCTATAGTTATTTCCAAATGTTCTTGTTTCTTAAGGAGCTAACAAAATTTGCTGTTTCAAGTACAGGATATAAAGATTCAGCTTACACATACATGTACTGAACAGTGTTTTTATACCAAATATGTACTGAAAAGTCTTGAACTACTTGAACATACATTTTCCTGATTGTTGAAGTTCATCAATACTGATGTTTTTCTTTAAGCTATATCCAAGTTTAGTGAAGCTATTATAGAATATATTGCTAACATTGACAAGGCACCGGATCCTACTGTGAAGAAAGAAATGTTTTCATCAGAAATATTCTCAGCGTATGATGTTATCTTTAATGTCTGGATTCAATCAAAAGAAATGAAGGTACTGTATTATGATAGGAATGTCAGTTTCTTGAGAAGTATGACAGTGATTGTTTTGCAATTTTGGGAAAGGGTCCAGGTCCAGTCCATTGGGAAAAAATGCATGGTGTGACGCCAAAATTGGGAATTTTTAGGTCAGAAATTCAGAATAAATGTCTTTATTTTCGATTTGGTAGGATCCGTTTACCAGACCCATACAAAGAAGGAAATAATTCACTGCATGAGAAATATATATGACAGTTTATGTGGTATTGTTCAGTTTTTGTTAAAAACATGTTCAATCCATTCTTATTGGTGATGTTGTTAAAATGTATTTAATAATTAGTTATTTGAACATCATACTGGTTGCCCAGTTTTATGTATCAGTCTTACTGGTTATTCCACTAGCAAATACTTTGTTCTACAATTATATCATCAACGGAGGGTGAATTGCATTACATTATATGTATTGCCTACTGGGTAAATGATATTGTTATGCTTTTAAACTGGGTGTTTAACTCACAACCACTGTGTCTGCTTCTACATGTGATACATTCATTTTACTTGAAACTATCAAGGAACCCATATTTTCACCTTGATATCTATATTTAATATTTTTTCCTGCGGTTTGATGTTGCACCAACAGTCAAGGTCATTAGATTTTTCCAGCTTTAACAGTGGAGGAAGACCCCAGGCATACACCCGGGCATAGCCTCCTACCTACTGTAAGCTAGCTGGACAGCTTCCTCACATGAGAAATTTGGTTCTGGGTTGGATTTGAACTCGCCACTGAGGAGCTAGTGATTACCAGTTCAGAGACCATGACCACTTGACCGTGGAGGCCCCCTGTCTACATTTGTTAAAATGAAGGATATATATTATATTGTAGTTGAGACTTGCCATTGTTGAAGCAATCGGTCATATGACACATCTGATGGCGAGAGATAAACTGGAGGAACAGTTACCAAAGATACTGGCTGGAATTCTCGGCTTGTATAAACGTCATCCTGAGCCATTTCATATTACACAGGTAATATTTTACAAACATGTAAATAATATATTTATTTTTCAAAAGTTTATAAATGTTAACATTTTATGCTTATTTATTAAACCAAAAATTGCTAAGAAAAAATGGCCTGTAAAATAAAACAAAATACAATGGTTTCACTAATTTTCCTTGGGGATTTAATTTTGTGGAAAATCCACATGAATATAAATAAGATCTCTGTCGACCATCCCAAATTTGGCGATATCCAAAATGTGCTTATCAGTTGGAAAAGTATGTGTAGCAAATTTAGTTACAATACAGGTCTCCGTTTATGTTCAGTGATAGTTGATAATCATATGCATGTCATATTGGACAGATGGAAACTTGAGGACCATGTGGAAATAGTGTTAAGATAAAGGAAACTACATACCAAAGAAAGGCGTGAACAAAAAACTAATGTCCTGTTTATAGTTCATAATTTCAATAGTTTACATACATCTTTATTGGAGTTATTTAACACTAGTCTGTTTCTATATCTGTGTTATGTTTGTTTCTTGTTATAATCAGGGACTGTGCAGTGTGTTAGATTCAGTGTGTGAAGAAGGAAGTACAATTTTAGAGCCTCATTTAGAACATGTACTTGGTGCACTATTTCCACAGGTATGTAAGTCAGTTATCAGTCACTGCAGATATGAGTCATAAAATGTTTCATTATAAATTTGATGTGTATAAACCAGTCAGGAAAATGCTCTGAACTAAAAGTGCTTGTTGGCCAATAATTGTCAATACGTTTTTGATAAACACGAAGTGATTTAAAAAAAAATCAAACAGATGTCCTGCTCAGGTACTCGAGCTAGGCTTGCGAGACTGTGAAATAAGATTGGTTTATGTTGCTATGAACTGATCTTTGCTTTACATTGATAATCATTGTGATTTTAAAGAAAGGTTTTACTAATTAAATTTACTTGAATGGTTCATGATTTAGAGCTTCAGTGGTTAAATGGTTATGGTCTCTGACTGGTAATCACCAGCCCCTCACTGCTGTGAGGTCAAATCCCACCTGGGACCAAATTTCAAATGTGAGGAATCTGTCCAGCTAGCTTACGAAGGCTGGTGGTTCTATTGTGGTGTACCTCTATGGTCTTCCTCCATTGTTTAAGCTGCCATATGACCCGATCTATGGGTGTAATGTAAAACCCCAGAGAAAAAATATTATTCTCTTTCTTGTGAAGCTAGACATCAATTAAGCACATTTACAAAATTTGTTGAAGGCTAAAAGGCCAGAGGCTCAATTTCATGTACTGGTATACTTGAAACGGCAAATGCAGCTAACCTCTTGAAATTTACTGTTTTAAATTGTAGGTATTTGCACCTGTGGATATAAATAATCCACTAAGTATGAAGAACCAGAATGAAGTGTTAAGATGTTTTGCAGTGATTGGTAAATATAGTGCACATATTGATACTTTAATTGTTATCTGACTTGGTACATTTCACACCTTTTGTGGTTCTATTTATAGTACAAAAGAGTCAAATAGCTTGAAGCTCTTCCTAAAATTGACAAGTGTACCATTTCTTTAAAAATGAAATGGTTACCTAATTGTTTATTGTACCTAGGAGTTATAAGATGCTCTGCTGTTATTGAGATATAATATATTTACAGCTCAGTCATTTTCTGGAAAGTTGACTGGCATTTTACTACAGAAATTGGACCAAAACAATGAGAAGACTAAGATTGGAATTCTTACAATCTTCAAACATCTTATCAATGCTGCAGGTTGGTTCATTTAGAAATTTGTATGCATGCATTATAGTTTCCATACATACGATTATCTCTGCCATTCAATGCCTGGCTTTGTGAGTTAGAGCCCAGGACTAGTTAAAAGTACATCCCTCATTGGACTTAATACTGTGAGATAATAAAACACTCTGAGTTTAGTTTCATGTTCAGTTATGAGCTCCCTGCTCAGCTAGAGACTGAAAGCAGAAATGTATCAGCCCTTGGCTTGACCTGGAATCTCCACTGAGCTTGTAGTCTGTGTTAAGAATTAATATTTTACGAAGTGTTATAACCACAGGGTCTTTTCTGTCTTTCCAGAGGAAAGATTTAATGTTGATATGACTGAAAATTGAGTATATGTAGTTGTTGATATTCAATGATCCATTCATCTCACAAAATTTATAATTTGCTGTAAGCTTGATATTTTTGAGTTAGCTGTTATTTTAACTTTGTGTAAATCTCATGTTTCAAGGTTGATCTCATGTTTCAGTATATTATTTACATTTCAGCACCCTCAATGGAGGACAAAAAGGAAGTAGTGTTATCAGGATTGAAGGGAGTTGCCCAAGAAAACAGCAACAAGGTATTTGTGTTGCCAAACTGTGTGTTGTAGACATTAAGAACTCTTGTGTCATGCCAGATTTTTAAAAATTAGACTTTTTAATACGATGATTTGTTATCATGAGTATGTTTGTTGCTGCTCCCTGTAACAAATGTATTTACCTAAGAAAGCAATCAGTCATTCATTAATCAACATTAACAATATGTACACTATTATGCTCTAAATGTATTTATTTTAAAATTCCACAAAAAAGACAATTGATGCTTAATGAGACTTTATGATCTTTGATCAATGTTTCACTTTGTAATTTAAATATGTAAATCCATTTTGTCTTCACAGATACTTTATTGATTGTGATAGTGTCTTAGCTAAAGTAAGTACTTATATAGCTTGCATTTTTCCATGACTTAAGTTGTACTCTTTATATCTTATCAATATCACAGGTGAAAAAAGTATTTGCTCAGGTTGTCATAGCTATGGGTCACCATGGTTACATGGAACTCGAAGGTGGAACCAAAATGATTGAGTTTATTGTAACACAATGCTCCATGGAGGCTGAACCACCTGTAAGTTTGAAGTTTATACGTAAATAATTGATATAGCATTAAAATCTTCTTGTGTGCTGTGATGTGTAAATTATCGTTGTTTCTAAATATGCGTGTTTTTTGACCCCTCATAAGTTATAAATTATATACAACATAAATAAAGATCTGTCCTCTTTATTAAACTATAATATACTATATTATAAAAATGAACTAAGGGGAATTGTATTTTCGTTATGACTATTTAACAGTATATTTTGCTTGGGTTAATCTTTGAGAAACAACTAAATCAATATAGAAAAAATGAATTTTTGTCAATAGACCATAGTATAACTGTTACAGCTGAAATGCATGCACTTACTCTGTTTTCCATATTTTGGAATGTTACCTTAATTTGCCACATTTCTCACTATCTCCCAGTGAGTGATTAGATATTAAGTGAAACATTATTGATAATTTGAAGGATGCTACGTTGGTATTCCTGTTTAAATTTTCCAATGTCCGTATTACAGGGAACTAAGAGATCACCTGACCCAGATCATGTGACCAATGTCCAGCTGCGCCACATGTGTGACAATGTGCTCCAGTTACTTACAAATACTGTGGAACAAATGGAAAATGTACTGATATTTACTTTATATTTCTTTTATAATGATATGGAGAATTTGTTAACCTACTTGAATTAAGACGAAAAATAAAACATTGATGTATACATATATAAAACAAGTCAGAATTTTCTGACGTTGTAGTAATAATTAATATTTGTATTATATTTATTGGTTTTTCACCTTGGACTGCAGACTGTAAATCAGTTTGATTATATACATGATTATAGGTACTCTGATTATAGGTACTCTGATTGTAGGTACTCTGATTGTAGGTACTCTGATTGTAGGTACTCTGATTGTAGGTACTCTGATTATAGGTTCTCTGATTATAGGTACTCTGATTACAGGTACTCTGGCCTTATCTTTTGGAAGTAGTTGTTCCTGAGAAATTCACAGAGGCTGTTGGTGTTGTTTGTCGTTGCTTAGCAACCATTGCAGCCAAGAAACGAGAGGAGAATGCTGAAGACTATGACTTAGATTATGATACTCAAGGTTTTTATTTTTAGTCATCTGAAACTTTATGATTATCTTAAGTGTATTCTAGACTAAGCTTAGGATATCTTTCATATGTTTGAGAGAACTTACGAACAAATTCAAAATAACTGTGGTTGGAAAAAAAGTATACTTCGGTAAGCATACAGTATTTCATTACTATTGTAATATAGTCAAACCTGTATTTGCAGCCACCCCTGAATAAAGACCACCCTGAGAATGAAGGCCATTCTTTGAAAACCCATCACAGATTCTTAGAACAAACTGACCTCCTATCAATGTAGGCCACAGTTTGTCTTTCCCAAGGGTGGCTTTTGTCCACAAATTTGACTGTAGTTCAAACTATCTATAAATAGGGTCCTTTATATTAAAAATATTTTTTTTATATATCCTTGCAGCCAATTTACCAAAACCTGTCACAGTTATTGCAAGACTTATGGTATGTTAGAAAATTTTGTTTCTTATTTATTCCTGTAATTATATTTATTGCTAATTGTAATCAGTAAAAATTTCAATGGATTTGATGAAATTCACTCTAAATTAGTCTGATACTCTGGTAGTCATATCATCACTCATATGTGTGAAAAAGTTTTGTTTATTTGTGTACTTTAATTTATAGTGTTCGAAAAAATTTGCTTTGGATGGTCAATGTTGATTTAATTGTATGAATCTGTCGAAAATGCAATCAACATTTCTAGGTACTTGTAACTTTCCAGGGGTATTCAGATTAATATATGAATGCATTTTATATTGATAATTCAAGTTTATCACCATTTGGTTCATGCTTCATGTATGAATGATTCAGACATTGACTGGGCAGCCCCAGAATGGAAGGAACAGAGGTGTACATGTACTAAATTTAATGAAGGCGCTGTCCCCTAATTTACATGAAGGATTAGTGGAATTGTGGGATACAGTTATACCTAAACTCATACAGTATCTAGAAGGTATGATAAGTTTGAATATCATAATTTTCTTTCATTAGCATCCTGTTAAATGCATGGACAAGTGCAATCTACCTGATTCAAGCTTGGGAAGTGTGATTTGAGCATGAAAGCTTTTGTGAGGGGCTTCACCAATATGGAGTGATTGTTATGTTTAGTGTGAATGTGTGAATTTAGTGTGAATGCTTGAATTTAGTGTGAATGAAAATGTAAAATTTTGTCTTCTTTTATTGTGTTGTTGCAGTTTGATAGTACAATTCAACCTCTCCAAAGCAACACTCTTAGGGAGATGCAAAATTATGTTGTTGTTGAGAGGTTGCCCCTCTAGGGAGGTTAAATTAATAGTCAAATCGTACATTGTGGAAAAAGCATGCTGTTGTTGAAGGGAGGATGTCGCTCAAAGGAAGGCCGCTCTGGAGAGGTTGCACTGTACTTGAAATTCGTTTATTCCAGATTATTACAGAAATTAAATCAAATTGATCATTTTTACTGTATTTCAGTAGTCAGTGAATCTGTTCATGATTAGTACATCTATCTTCAAATACAGTCTTAATACAAATCTTTGCAAACGCTCTCTAATTAGTGAGTCACTGTTTCTACCACTTCCTAATCTCTTAATTTGAAAAAGGTCTTAGATATCTTGGTTTCTAAACAGAGGCATTAGTAACCGACCTGTGATGGTAAAATTGCTATCACAGGTTTGTTACGAATGCCAGTGTTTCTAATTAGATCCTGAGAAACAAGAAGAATGGTCACAGAAGAACTGGGAGGATTTACTGTTGAAGATGTTGTCTAAATCCTTAGATGTAATTGATCATGAAGAGTGGATTGCTGAACTAGGAAACGCATTCTCTGACCAGATAGTTATGTACAGTAGATATGTTGATGAAAAGGTAATTTTAAGTTGTAACATCAGCAGTTTGTATTTATCAATGTTCTTTTGTAGACCTCTCTTGAAATTTTGTTCATGTGCGAATTTATGCGATAACTAAATGACTGTGTTTGTAAAGTTTGGCACATTCTTTTTAAGGATGAAAAGATTAATGAATTAAAACAGGTGATGATGAATTATTAATAAAATGTAGGATAAAAAATGACAATACAGGCTACATGTCTTTTATATACATGCTATAGAGTAATTAATACTGCCATGGTATAACAATAATTCCTTTGTTTTATATTGAGCTAATTGAGAAATGAATAGCTTATTAAATGATATTTTATGTCTACTGGTAAATTGTTTAGTATTGGATTATGGAATAAAAGTTAATGCCAAGAGTTACAAAACTGCACAGTTAGCTTAAGGAAGGCTGATGGTTCTACCCAGGTGTATGCATGGGGTGTTCCCCACCATTACAACTGGAAAAGTTGGTGTGGCATTAAGCCATAGATAAAAAGAGTTACAGCCATTGATTCATCAAAACTTGCAATTTTGGACCATGATTACATGTCAGTACTTTCATTTTTTTCAGTGATCTTATTCATGTATCAGTTTGGTAATACATTGAATTTTTGATTGATTGCAGAATTTCTTGTACAAGTGCATTGGCGTGATAATGAGAAAATCAACAAAGAAAGATTTTGTGAACAAGATGTTAGATCAAGTGTTTAGTACTGTAAAACATACCAGTCAGGTGGAGAGAGAGGTAATCACCTTTTTAAAGCCACATATCAGCAAACAAGATCTAAGAAATGATCTTGACTTCAATATGACTTCTAACTGCTAATGAGAGGAATTATATAATAATTAATTAAATATATTCGAAACTCCTTTTTTACATTTTATTGGTCATCATCAGGATAATATAGTTTTACGTTTTACATCCATCTTGGTTCTACTATGGAAAAAACATGTGTTGAAAAACTTTAGAGTTTGAGTTTCTTGTATTAAATTATCATATTTATTTATACTTTAATTTTTCTAGAACACCTTTACTTTGATCAGCTGATTTTCTTATCTCTACTTTTTATTGCATTATTGTACTTATATTAAACTTATATTTACCACCGCCTACATTTTACCCATGTGATGGTTTTAACATTGTTGTACTTATTATGCTACAGGGATGTGCTGTCAGTTTAGGATTCTGTGCTACTTCTCACCTGGATGCTGTTTTAACTAAACTTGAGACTGTGACAAAAACTGACATGGCACAGAAGAAAGGAGGCATGTTTAGTTTTATGAAGGTAATTATAGTGTTTATCAATTAATTTTTGTGTGTATGTCAATCATTACAAGCCCTGTCTATTTGTCCAGCATCATGCCTGTCTGACAGTATCGTTCATGTTGTATTATTATGAGTTTAAATCATATCTAGAGCAAGCGTAAATGTGTCAATAAATAAAAAGATAAAAAGTACTGTAGTGCTCACTGCTACATACATATCTGAAACCTGTATTTGAAGATGCCCTTGCAACCAAAGATCTGATGTTATCTATCCACATATCTTTAATTATTGAAGAAATTGATGAAGTCATTGAATAAAAACTAATATCAATTCAAAGCATGAAATAAAAGCGGATAGAACATTTTTCATCAGTCTGTCCTTGTTTTTGTGTTTTATGTTCAATAAAACATTACTCTGATGATAACATATCCATATTTCTGTAATTATTGATGAAATCCATAAAATCAATGAAGGGACTCCTGATGTCAACATGAAGCTTATTTGTCCTCACCAATCTATCCACATTTATCACAATGAACAGATTTCCATGTCATTTTACGTAGGCTTAATTTCTATAATAAATAAAACATTATCTTCATATTTTTAGGGAGAATCTAAGTCTGAGGCTGATATAGAAAGAATCAAGGCGACGTTGATGTTGTGTTACGGATATGTAGCTCTGTATTCACCTCCAAGTCTCATCATATCTAGAATGGAAGCCACCATTCTGCGATCTCTTACGCCTCACTTCATAAATGTCAAGGTACTGAGTCCAAGACTATAAAACTTGAGATCAATCTCCTATCTCAAATCCCGATTTTGTGCCATTAATATTCTCAAATTAATTTTTGAAAGATTATAAGACAGAATTCTGTGAACTAGTCTTTTGATGTTATTTACTAATGCATATTGCAAACAAGCAAATTAGTCATATGTTGGTTTATAATGAAAGTGAGATGTGAGCTCAGAGACTGATCTTAAGTTTTATAACCTTGAACCCAGGTAATGTTTTTTGTAAAAGTTTTTGCATCATAACTACTGTTGCACATATTGATTAAATTCAGTGTCCATTCAGTCTTTCATGAAATTAAAAAATTAATTTTGTCCTGGGAAGGCAGTTTGTATTAAAGTTGATGTATGTATTGTTTGCTTACGATTTGTTTTGTTGTTCTCTATTGATAATAGTTAGTTTCTGTGGAAATGAGTTATTGTATGGTTCTTTGTTAAAATCTTTATTCAATTCTATTCAGTGCTTTTGATATATGATGGATAGCAATTATAAATATGATTTGAGAAGATGCATCAAGTCAATCTTTAAGTCTACTTGAAGAAATACTGTTTGAAAATGTCTTTTTCTCCTGTGATTTATAGGATAATAGTGTAAAGCAGAATTTAATCCGAGCTGTTGATCAAATTGGTCAAGCATTACATCCAAGTCATCTTGGTCAAACATACAACTTTTCCAACAGAGGAGAGTTTCTGACCCATCTCCAGAATTACATGCAAGCTGAGAGTACACAACTTCTAAATAATGAAACCAGGGCTTTAGCCATGAAGTCTTGTACAACATTGGTGTATCCTTTGAAGGTTGCAAAATTAACTCTAGCCAGTCATCATACCAGTAATTGCCACAAGTAGCGTTACCTAGAAATTATAATTTCTATTTTGTTGGTTGACTTCATTATGGATTTACTATTTCAATGATTGGGAAAATGTAAAAATATGTCATAACAGGAAAAGCTTTGGAATCAGTTCATTTACTATTGTACCTACATGTATACATTATTTGACTAAATATTTGGATTCATATTTAGGGGTTTTGCTAGAAAACTTTGCAACTTTGTAAATTGCATGTGTTTGCTTCATGTCATTTTTACTAACCTTAACACAAACTACAGTAAATTAGATCCTGTTTTATCTGAAGCTGAGATATTTGACCTGATTAAAACTGCAACGGATTGTATATTTTCTCTCCCAGAAGATGGCGGCACTGTTGCCAAGAAAACCAAGGGAGACAATTCACCTGATCATTTGGAAGTTGAAGTTCTAATGGAAGCCACATTTGAAGCTTTAGAGGAACTTCTTACAGAAATCCTTATAAAAAACTGCACACCTACAGCATTTGATGATATACTGAAGGTGACTTTTGAAGTATTGATTTTCAGACGATTTCCTGTGTATTGCTCTTACAACATTTATATGTTGAGTGCTTTTTTGTAACAAAAATGTTTATATTGCATATATGTTGCTTTGTAGTAGATAATTGAATTACATGTAGTAAAGTTAAGTCATGAATTCATATTTCAATGTAAGAAGTCTGGTGGTGCCCAAACTCTTAACTAAGTTTTCTTAACAAAGTTTCAACAGTACATGTATTGATATCATCATATCTTCTTCTTCAAAAAAATGGTAATTAACTTATGATACAAATGATTGAGATTACAGTGTTGTGAGATTTCTGTATTGTGAGATTACAGTGTCATAATATTATAGTGTTATGAGATTAGATTGTTGTGAGATTACAGTGTTGTTTTTAGAGATCCAGTGTGTCCTGTTTCTTTTATTTGATCTGGTTTTATTTCCAGCATATGATTCCATGGTACTTGTCACTACACGACCATGAGAGACAAAGAGCAGTGAAAATGACCCATGTTTTATTGAAGTTCCTGTTGGAAAATATGGACACAGAGGAGGTAAAAGAGTTTAATATAAAAGAAAAGTTTATAATTTAAAGACAAGACTATAACTTAAACACAAGATTTTAATTTAAACACAAGATTTTAAAACATCAACATAAAACAAGCAATGTGCAGGAAAAGTCATATTCTACAATTAACGCCTCTATATATGTATCTCAGTGGTTTGTAAATAAACATGAAAGAATCAACAAGGAATTAAAGTAAGCTAGTTTAGATAAACTGCTATTGGACAGTTTATTCAAGGAAAGAGTTCATTCATTAAAGTCTTTGTGGTTTGTTTCACAAATTTATGCACTTTCATCTTAATAAAGTAAATGTTTGGCTGGAATGGGGAATTTAATATATCTGTAACTATTATGGCCAAAATTAAGACAATTTGCTGGTTTGTTTCAGTTAATCGCACCTTTGGAAACATTTTTCTTATGAGTACATTATATAGAATTTCCATTATTGATTTATGATCTTATTTGAATGGTTGTTTTTTCTTCAGAATTTGAAATTTCCCAATGAGCATGTGTTGTTAGGTAGACTGGTTCCCCGATGTTCAGATCCTTGTGTTGATGTACGTCAACTGAGTATGGATTGTATACAAACTACATTAGTGATAGCCCAAAGATGTGCAGGTATGTTGCTAAAACATTTCTGTTAGATTCTGTTTCAATTCTTGCTATATGGTCTTAGTGACACAGTATGATTACAGTTACTATGTATCCCCAGTGATTTTTTTGCAATTTTGGTAAAGGGTCCAGGTTTAGTCCAGTTGGGAAAAAATGGTGCCGTGTGATGTCAAAATTGGCAATTTTTAGGCTAGGAATTGGGAAAAATTCTTTATTTTCGATTGAGAAGGGTCTGTTTACCAGATACAAATGAAGAAAAAAATCATGGATCACAGATCTATTTATTGTGTGCACTGAAAATCTCATCAGAGATTGAATGTTGGTGCCGTGTAAAGATGTCATTCAATTGGTTGAAGGAATGTTGGTGACCATATTTATGACTGTATAGATCAAAATACCTAATGGGAACTAAATAGTCTCCCTCATTCATATATAATAAAGAATGATTACACATTATGTATGTATAATGTAAATATGACGATTCTTACATTTAAATAAATCAATTAGTTGTGCTATACTATATATGGAGAGAAAATATACTGAAAAACAAAGAATGCTTGTAGTAAGTATAGCTGAAAATAACAACCAAGCTGTGCATGAAGGCCATGTTTTACCTCTTCTTTGGGTGACCTTTGTTCACAGGTTTAACTGTGTGTTTCAGGTTTAGGAGAAGATCATAAGGACCAGATGGTGGATGCATTACCAACACTGAAGGAACGTTTACAGAAAGGAGATGCTAATGTACTCTACAGTGTTGTCAATGATTTGTCTAAGGTAAGCTGGGCTTTATTATCCAGTTTTATTGTTATATCTTGAAAATGTTTTTGTAGACTATAAAAAACTACTTAGGACTGAAATAAGATAGTCATGTTTACAGTTATCTAACCAACCTTATTTTTCAGTGCCGACCCTAAAGTTTCTAACAGCAAAATCTTAAGTACAAAAATATTTAGAGATAAATCCTACCTCCGAAGTACAAAATGTATGATTAAACAGAAATAGAAAGTTTTGCAACATTCCTAGCAATATCTAACTTTTTGTGTCATTTTAACATAAGCATGAGTATCTTTTTCTAGCCTTATGAACAGTACTGCTTGTTGTGGTTTAGTGTTTGTGAAAATGTTTGTATGCTAAAACATGGCTTATTACTGTGCTTGTTTAAGGTGATATCCAAGAAGTTACCTTCAGATCAGTTGAAACAATTTATTGAGATAATACAGGAAGGATTGTTAGATCCACAATCCCATAGTTCATCTGGTGCCTGTGTTGTACTCAATGGTATCATGAAAAACCGAGGAGGAGAATTAATTAAAGAGGTTTGTTATTACATGTACATTTTTTTCACTATGGTTTAATGTCTCACCAACAGCCAAGGTTATTTGGCATCTTTTCCATCTGTAATGATTGAAGAGCCCATGTGTTCACTTGCATAGAACCACCAACATGCAATAAACTAGCTTTTTCACGAATGAAATTTTTCTGGTTCCAGGTGGGATTCAATCTTTCAGTGGCGATGGACTAGTGATTACTAGCTAGGACCATAACCACTCGACCACAGAGTCCCTTTGTTATCACACATTTGTTGATCTTAAAACACCAATCAAACTTATACTTAAAAGACAGTTTTTGCATAAAACCATGTATCTTCTCTCCCTTTTTTGGCTTTGTTGACAGATTCGACTGTATATAATTATAAATACAACCTTATGTCGTGACTTGTGAACCATTAATTTGGAATAATAATAACAAAGATATATTTATTTCGGTTTGTACATTTCAGGTTGATCATATCTTGTCCTCTGTTCATGAAAAGATGTTTCAGATACAATTTGCTCAAACTAAGACTGGTGCTCTACGAACTCTGAGAACCCTAGCACAGCATCATCTTATACTTGTCCTCAAATCATTACTAAACTATCCATTACCATTTGATGAGTAAGTTTGTCGAATTTATTGATTTGTTAATGCATATAACCTTATGTCAATAAATAAAATGTTGTATCAGCATAGAACATCAGTACACAGGAATCTTTTTACCATGACTGTGGGGAAACAGATATATCCAAGGAGATGATGAAATAAAATTATTTGATTTTGCTTCATTTTTAAATTATGGTTCAGAAAAAGGCAGGTTGGGTATTTTTTACGTGCGATTTGTATTCATGTTAGCTTGTACCCTTGTTTGGGGAGAAATAAATAAAAGAGATTCTTCTGTAGAAATGCAGTGGAGATATGGAAAATTTTATCGCAAGATACCCAACTAACCACCGTGATGTTAGATCATATGCTGGAACTCTATCAGAAAAGTCTACCTTATGAAGAAAAACCACAGGAAGGGAGAGAACCAATAAAAAAAGCTACACAAATTCCTCTTGCTGTGAGTTTTAACATTTTGTTAATGATATACTTTGTGAGGAATATTCTCAACTTATTGACTTTTATCAGTAATTTATACCTAGTTATTTTCTTATCTTTGGTTGATTATGTTAAACTTTCCTTAGTTAGCAATACCTGACCACAATTAACTTACCTGTAAAAATAAATAAAACTACAATCAATCTTTTCTGGAACAATTTGGTTAGTGTACTGTATCTGTCAAGAGTTGAAATTCTTTATCAAGACACTTGGTATATAGATGAGAATTGTGTTGAAAAATCATGAAAAGGCAGAAAAAATGAGTCAGAAAATAGATGTACAATGTAATTGGCGAAATTTACAATTTTGGTAAATTGGAAGTTTACTTTTTATCAGTAACTCCAATAGATGAAGAACTGTGGCATGTTTAGTTTTTTATAATGTGCAGAGTGAGAAAATTGTAGATAGGTTTGTTGACATATTAATGAATTTATACTCTGCTAATGTTACCATATCTGTTGTGTTATAAATCCAGATAACTTGTGCCTTGGTTGAAATATTTCAAGTAGAAGAGACTGAGGAACAGGTGAACAAGAATTATCATCGTCTGTTTGCTGCCCTCATGGTTAGAATTGGTTCAAGTATTGGTGTGGAGGCAATGAAACAACAACCTCCGGTGGTACGTCTATTTAGAAAAATCAGTAATTTTTATCTGTTTCCAAAGAAAATAGTTTGATGTGTTTTTAACAGAACCAGTATTTCAGTTATACACTAGCAGGTAGTTTACCTGAACAGTTTTAGTGGATTCTGTACCAAAACTAACCTAGTTTTTAAGCAAGTTATAACTGCCAACATCTCCTATTGAATAATCAGTGATGGAGGATGAATGTCCTAAGGTATGATGTCTTTAACAGAATCCTCACAGAAAACATGTGCCAGTGTCAAACACACAAACTCTAAGTCCATGAACCAGAAGCTCTGTCAAAAGTTAAGTGGAGGGGTTTCCTGTTTCCAAGTTACACAATTTCTTTTGTGGTGTTTTGCTGATATTTACTAGAAAATATGTGTCATTCTGAAAACTTTCCCCAGAGCCAGACTTGAATGCTTGTGATTTTAAATAAGAGACAAACAATGATTTGGACCTTGTGTTATATCACTATTGTAATAATCATACCAGTGCCATCAGCATGCCACAGTACAGCCTAACATATCATTTAATATTTTACAGCAAGAGACAAAGGATAAGAAGAAAGGTGCTCCGCCCCCTCCTCCATCCAAACAAGTAGTACCTACCAGGTATCAGTATGAAACTATTTTTATTTAGGCTTAAACAATCATTTTAGAGGCCTGTTTGTTCAAGTGGTTATGGTCTCTGACTTGTAATCACTAGCCCCTCTCCATCATGAGTTTGAATCCCATCCAGAACCAGACAAATTTCTTGTGTGGAAGCTTTTCAACTAGCTTACAGAAGGTTGATAGTTCTACATAGTTGTATGCCTTCCTCCATTGTTACAGCTGAAACCTGCCAAATGACCCTGGCAGTTGGTGTGACATTAAATCCCAGTGAAAAAAACAACAATCATTTTAGATATGTTACTCCAAGGTCATTTTGGATTTTACTGTCTGTACAGTAAAAAAAGTACATACAAATTTGATCCTGTTTTTTTTCATTAACTAAAGGATCCTGTGTATAGATCTCACACAAGTCTAAAACATAAAATCTGTTACCAATATTTAATGTACATGTATCTATATTTTTGTTGTACATTTTACAGCGTTGCTGTAGATGCATTTAAGAAGTTTTTACTGATAACAAAGAGTGAAGATATAACTGAGGTTTTGGATACAGAGGAATGCTGGGAGAAATTTGAAGACAAAGAAGACTATCCTGAAGCTATCAATATCTTAACAAGGTCAGCTGATGTTAGGAAAAGCCTTCCTAGTTGACACTCATCATATTGTAATCTATATCTTTCTTGAATTATAAGTTTAAGACATTTTGCTCTAAGATTATTGATGTTATAATTCTATGATTTAAATTTATTCTTTAATGCTATGCCAAATTGAGACATGCAAATGTGCTCATTTTATTAAGTACATATGTAATTCTATTCTTGTTTAAGACAGAAATCACATGATTTTTTGAGATTTCCAAAACATCTTTTGAATTTAGACTGTGTGAATTTTTCTTGTGACCTCTGACCTTCCAGGTAGATTTTTTACCATTTACTCAGGACTTAATTTTATACAATAGTGTCTGATATTCAGTGTACCCATAAACAATAATAGACTGGTACTCCATATTTATAAATGAATGCAGCTTATAGAAGTGTAATGTCTTTTATTGAGAATATTTTATCTAGGTTGCAGACTTCAGTGCAAAATGTTCAGGTCACTAATGCTGAAGTATGTCATAAATGATTTGTATTTTTCTTTCAGAGCTTTAGTTAATAGTACAGTGGGTGGAGAACATGTAGCTAGAATTGTTGCCAGTCTGACCTCAGTGTTATCTAGTTTATATGATCCACAGAGGATTGTAGTAGCAGCTTTCTTTGCTGAAGTATGTTTTACTTATGATAATTTTTATCAACTATTATAACATTTTGCAGATTGTTGCATGAAGCTTTTTGTCAGGAGTTTATCAGTGTAATTTTTTGTATTTTACAAAATAAATGTAAGACATTTATGCTCAGTTAGAGCTTTAGTGAACTTTGAAATTATGATTCATCTTGGTTTGGACATTTGAACATATTTTATATAAGTAACAGAAAATCTTTTTTCTATATATGTACATCATTTCACTTTCACCTTGTGGTGTGTGTATTTCCTGTCCTATTGATGTCAACAGTATACTTCTTATTTAGTTTATCTGTGTGAACATTTTGGTAGTGAATTACATATGTTATATACCAGAAAGAAGTCTGTTCACATAGCAAAATGTTAAATACATGTACTACCATTATATTACATTCTTATTACAGTTAGTCAATCAGAAATGTATGGATGATGATAATTTGATAGAACTTGTAATGAACAGCTTGTTAGGTAGACTGGTTGATTCATCACATGTAGTCAGGCAGATGTGTATCAGAGGACTTGGTAATGTCGCCAGTATTGGGAAAAAACAGGTAAAGACATTTGTTACCCTTATTTGCTTGTTATTACATTTCTATGTGCAAAGTTGTTAGGTATCATAATATATATCCGAGTTCACCATAATGTGATTTAATTCAACTTCTCACTTAATCTAATGTGCAGGCAATTGATTAGAAATCAATTGACATGAAATGAAATGTCAAAAAAGAAAACAATGGTTCCAGAGATGATAATGTGGATCAAGATAATTTTTTTCCCAGAAGTATTTGCTGCAGAAGTTACTGTTAGATCCATTGCAGAAAATTCAATAGTTATCATAATAATATATAATGTACTACTGATGACCTGTTATTCTGACATGTTGTAATGTATCTTCATGTAGGTACAGCACTATTCTACCACAGTATTATCAGCTATGATGGCAGGTATGGACGACAAGGAAGATCCAGAGGATGATATTACCACAGAAGCTATGAGTGGATTGTCTCGTATTCTTACTGAGATTGATGAAAGCCATATACGCGCTATACTCATCAATGTGGCTCTTAGGATCAGACCTTGCTTTGAGAAGGTAATAGAGAGATGAGAATAGTTTAATATGTGCCATTTGTGTCACTGAGACAATTTAAACATGTGATTTCTCTAATGGGAGTAAAAATTGAAGTCACCTTGTATGACATTATTTGCAATGATTTTTTACCTGGAATCATAAAAATGTGTTTTTTATTGATTTCATTTTTCGATGTAAATTATTTTGTCCATGATCTTAAGTCTGTGCATATTATTCCTTGCCAAAGATAGTGTTCTATATTTTGTTTATTGAAAACATAATTCCGTATTGTTTTGAAGTATGACATGTAAAGTTACTGTATCTTTCTGAAACTTTTCATCTGGTGTTATATACATTTATAAATCATTTTCCTTTAAGGTTAAAGTATTTTGACAAATGCACTAAACATAGCATGAAACTACAATAAGTTACAATTTTATATATTTTTTTATTACCAGGATAGAGCCAATGTCCGTGCTCAAGCAATCATTTTGTTTGGTAATTTATCAGCTTTTGGAGATGGTCCCTCTAAGTTACCATTCCTGGAGCAGATTCATAGTAACTTTGTCAGTCTGTTACTTCACCTTAATGATCCAGATGTGGAAGTGAAAAAGGTAAGTTGCTTTATCAATAGATTGATTTATCAAATGATTGCTTTTCTTGACATTTTATATTTTCCGTTTTGCATGATTTGCGCCTCTATACTACACTGCAGCATACTGTACAGTTCTTACAAAATGTCCATGATAGTCTTGAACAAGGAAATACATCAATATTTTTATGTCAAATTTTGGCATTCAGTTCACTGTTCTTAATGCTTTGGTTTTAACAAGCATGCATTAATTGTTTTTGTGAGATGTGTGGTAACTGGAAGTGTATTACCTGTTAATGATTGTGAGGATTTGTGTATATTTTGTAATGACTCAAATTGTACACAAGTACATAATGTGGACATGATACTGTGTAAGCACACATGTAGACACAGTACTGTGTAAATACACTTGTGGACACAACACTAAAAGTACACTGTGGACGTAATACTCTGTAAATAAACTTGTGGACATATTACTGTTTAAAAACACATGTGGACACCAGATCACATGACATTTATTGTGTATTTCAGGCATGCAAGTTCTCATTGAGGAAGGTTGGGGCTCTTCTGGGGTCAGATCCTATCAATACAATGTTCCAGAAACTTCTACTAGACGATGCTAACCTCCATTATGGAGAGTTCATGAATGATTTGTCAAAACTTATAGTATGTAGATACGTTTTATTACTATACACATCACTTTAAAGCGCATGTTTTATCCCAATCTGTGATAAATATACTGCATATTGTTATATTGAATTTCATTGATATATTCAATTTTAAGAGTCTATTTTTGACTCTGACCATTAACTTACTGTTTAATCCATCAAATTAAATGAACTAAACAAATATTTGTTGAATTTCAGATTCAAGATTTCCCAGAGAAGGTGAACTTCTATGTAATGGGGTGTGTGTCATTCTACAAAAGTATGTGGCCGGAAATCAAGAGCAATGCTGCTCTATTTACTGGTAAGTTTAATGTTGAGCATAGTAAAACAGTGTAATGGAAATTCAGGTACATGTTGTTATTTCTGACAGATAAAGAAAAAATTCAGCCTAATAAATTAATAGTTTTATTATAAACAAAACTTGAACCCTAGTTATGGATTTTTAAATCATGTGTTTGTAATTTCAGGATTCTTATTGGGTAATTTACCAGAAGAAAGACAGAGTGTTATATCAAAGGAACATATTTGTGCTGGTTAGTAATATTTTAATAGATACATACTAGAAAAACTTTATCAACAGTTTTAATATAAATATTGTACCATAGTGTTTACTTTAAAGTACATGTATTTCTATCCCACCTTCTATTAGAGTTAGCTTAGTATGGAGAGTTAATATTTTGAACAACACTTTGTTACTTCATATATTTGACAAAACTTTGGCATTCATCTTTAAGAAAAATGTTGTCAAAGTAAACAGATAGTAACATCCGCTTTGTCATATTTCAGGTTTTTGTCCATATTCAACTAACGTATTAAAGATCAGTTTACAGATATGTTAATTGTAAATTAAGTCATCAATAAATTTCATCTATGTTTGTTTCTTCATTTTTCAGTTAATTATGCAAACATTACTTCAGAAACTGAAATGTATTTAATAGACTCACACCAATTGTTTTTTTTATCTTTTTCAGCCCTTATTCTACTGTTAAAGGATCCAACCCCTAGTGTCAGATCAGCAGCGGCTGAGGCCATCAGTTTACTAGATAAATACTAAACTGTTATATACTGACATTTACATAGACTGTATCATACATACATTTTGAATGATGGCAATACTTTTTTTTCTTGGTTACTGTTTGTATATTACTGTTATATTATTATACAAGTCATATTGTTCAATTGTTTTTATTTGTCCCTCCATTTCATGTTTTCGTTTAATTGACACTTACGTAAGTTTGACATTTAACATGCAAATGGATGCCTGTGAATCATTAAATATGACAAACTTGTTTTGAACTGGTGACAAATTTGATGACCATTGTAATAATTTTTTTTGTTTGTTTGATTAACATTACTGATACACATAATTCAGATTATTTGAGTTTTATGTAAGTTAATCTATACTTTCCTGTCTCTTACAATTTTTCATTCAAAACATTAATGTAATTAACAGTTTTATGATGTTATGTGTGAAGTATTGAATACAATTCATTTTAACCATAATGTGTGGTGTCCTAATTTTATTATGGTTATTTACTTTTATTATTAACATATCATGTTATCATGAATTCTATTTTTATTTACAACAATTCATGTTTTTATGGTTCTATGCTCTATTGCTTCTGACTTGCTTTGGTCTTTCGATCTACATATCTGGTTAATAACAGGGTATGAAACAGATTCAGAATTTTAGTGTTTCGAAGCCATTTGATACGTTAATTAATGCCTTGTTCAAGGATTTGACTTGTAATCTATTTATGTGTTATGTGAATGATGCTGTAATTTTACTTTGAAATTCAAATGTTTGTTGGGATGAAATAGTGGTTTTAAGGAATCCACTTAATTATTGATACCAATGTAGTAAATTTTATTTTAGATAGTTGCGTTGTTATTAATGTCATATATAAGGTTTTAGGTTTTCTATGTTGTTATAGAAGTGATATGTATGTAAATGATTATATTTCATTTGTAATGTTAGTGATTGCTACATTTGAGTATTTCAGTAATTTACCTGAAACAAAGTATGAGTGTTCACCAGCATTAATGTTTAAACAAAATATATTGATTTTCGGTGGTGTTATATGTGTTAAGATGTTTATATGTGCTGCAGAAAGTAAATATATAATAATCACTCTGGCCATTGTCTGTGATAGGCTGAATTTACGGCAATCATAAATCTGTTCTAATAATTACCTGCACTTCATTTGTATCCTCAACGCATAACATGAACATTGTCTCTATGCAATACGCACTTCAGTCCATAATATTTTTCAATATTTATAGTTTGCTCTCATTCTGTTATATATGTAACTTTGTAATCCCACTTAAGCCAAAGATTTCTGATGATGCGGTATGGTTACTTAGTAGGTCTAGGAGGATTCAAAGGATTATAAGGGAGACTTTCTGAATACAATAACACTAGGCACCAGTCATACGCCAAACAAATGGATATTTGCACATGTTGTATTTTATTAGCATTTATTTTAAAGTCAATTTTACAAAAAATGTAAGTAAAGCCAAATTACATGACAAATCTGGAAACGGGTTTCTCTGTTCAGAAAGGGTTACATAGGTAATGCCTGGTGTTGAAACAACTCAATCCTAACTTATTTTAATTTCTTTCACCTCTGGATCCTATTTTAATACAGGATTAAACCCAAGAAACTCATGTAAGATCAACTGCAAGTGATAAACGTTAGAAGTTTTCTTTGGAAAATTACCTGAATTAACTGAAAAGTCTAAATGATTTCAATTCTGAAAAAGGAATAAATTTTATTATCTGCTATGTATTAAAGGCCATGAATTAAAATGTTTTCTTCAAACTTTTATTTGTTGATAAATTACAAATAACTATGTTAATCGCTACAATGTATTGATTCCATATTTACGTTTAAGAAATATTTTAAGTGCAATAAATACTATATCAATATCGTTGTTGTTTTCAATTTATGGAACAGTCTTTAAAAAACAAATGTTCCCAAACTGTGGTCTTTACAGATCTGGTTACAGTATTTTACAATTAAGTTAGTCAGGTATGCATGTTTTCTCCTCAGAGATAATGGATTGTTTAATTCTGTCTGTTTTTAATGAACTTACTTGGGACAGCATATACAATTTTCATCAGCCATCTTTGATGTGTTTTGTAGAAAAATTCAATACAAGAATAGGTGTCCATGTTCACAGAAGCATGTGCTGCATTATTTACTTTAAAACATCTTACCATTTCAAAATCACGTGATCAGTCTCATTTTATGCTTCAGCCTTTCTCATCTTCTTCATTTTCTTTGATTCCATTGAAACATCCTTACGCAAAACAAAACAAAATAATATCAAATGTACATATGTAAAATCATATTCTGTGGGCTGTAGGCCCAAGTGTTCCATAGTTACAGATTGGACAAGCTTTTAGTGGTCAAGAACATGGTGACCTTGAACTTTGACCAACTAACCCCAAAATCAATAGGGGTCATCTACAAGACACAGTCAACCTCCATACCAAATTTGTTTGTCTCACACCCTTGAGTTCCCTAGTTACTGATTGGACATGCTTTCAGTGGTCAAGAACATTGGTGACCTTGACCTTTGACCAACTGACTATAAAATCAATAGAAGTCATCTACAAGACACAACTAACCTCCATACTAAATCTGTGGGTCATGTGCCAAAGCATTCTCTGGTAATTGATTGGACAAGCTCTGGTCTACAGACAGACGGACTGACCGATATACCGACTGACATGTGCAAAGCAATATACCCCCACTTCTTCAAAGTGGGGCATTATAAATCAATGAATATCCTTGAACAACAGAAGTAGATCATTGTATTGTGGTTTTCTTCTCCATTAATAGCATTTTACACCCATCAAATGAAACAAATCTGACACTTGATTGTAAGTTTATTGTTTATCTCTCATTAATGAATAAATTCAGTTCATCAAACTGAACTTTGTTCTAAGAACCAATACATAATTAATGATCCAAGCTGATGTAATAAATGTCACCGAAATACAACGTTGCCAAATATCTTTACAGATTTTCGTGTATATAGAGCAATATTTGTCATTAGGCCAATCCAAATGATATTTGCATATATTTTTGACCAAAATAAACCAAAAAACAAAGGAAAATCAAAATTGAAGTAGAAACATGAATAGTAAAAGGTGATACACTTTTATTAAGACCATTCTTTTAGTTTATACTAATTTATTTCAACTCGATTGTAAAACAAGCAATTTTACTTGTATTAATCAGGCTTTCTGGTCACTATGCCAGTACTACATCCGAAAAATGGGATTGTGAAGTTCATAAACGAAACCCGTCAAAGCCGGGAATTCGAACTCAGGAATCAAAAACGGTAAAAGGAATATAGCAAATCTTGGGACTTGGTTCAGCAAAACTTCACATTAAAAACCATGTACATTTCAGATCAGATAATTAAGAACATTATTTCTTACCTTTCCATCTCTTATTTTCTCAGCTGATCTTTTCTTATTCTTTTGTTTAACCACACCAATCTTCTGAAGTTTAGGACTAACTGCAGCAGGTATGGGATTTAAAATTGGTTTCTGAAAGCTTGGTACAACGGAATTATTGGATGGTGCTAATCCAACAGTTGGTACCTCCTTGGATGAATCCATTAATCCAATCTTTGGTTTAGACTTTGGTAAAGCTAAAGGTTTTGTATATGTATTTTTGTTTTTAGGATGAAACAGGGGCACAATTTTGGTAGCAGATTTGTTATTATTGACAGACTTTATTTCTGCTTGTGCATACCTTTTGGTAGGTCCAAAATGGGGGAAAAGTTTTCTAGCAGCACTAGGTTGGGTCTTATTTGTATCCGAAATACTAGAAGTAAGGGTGTGCCTATAAGACTGCCCATTTCCACAAGGTGTTTCAGATGACTTGTTTTGTTTTCTATCATTCATTTCATTGCTGTTTCCTGGATTACTCAGTTCGGAATTTGTGGAATGGTTTGCCGTTTTATTGACTGCTGCACATTCACTTTCAATTGGTATTACTTTACTCTGAGATTTTCCTGAGTTGTTGTCTGATATCTTCTTTTCTTCTGTTTTATCAGGCTGGTTCATATTGTTTATAAACAATGTTTCCATCTCTGATTTAGTTCTGTACAATGATGGTCTTGCTCCTGATAGCTTGGTGGTAATATTTGGTTGGTTATTTGTTGAATCCTGGACAAATAAAAATATAAAGCTTATCGTTTACTTCAAGACTTCAATAATAATGTATAAAGGTGCATAAAAGGCATATATACATGTATATATATAACATAATTCAATAAAATATGGTGCATGATAAAAACATTGTTTTAGTCAAGTAGATCTAAAAATGTATTAAGACGTTTTTACATATAAATTTTGTTATACAACCCTTAGTTCCACCCTTAACTATACACAATAATTAGAATTTTACCATTAATTTTGATACAGAGGCATGATGTCTGAAGAAGATGATTACAGAAATAACAAAAAAACAAAGAATTTACATGAAATATACCTGGCTGCCAGAGTACAGTTTGGAAACTGTAAATTTAGCTTTAGACTGTAGTTTTATAGGACAACCACAAACAGTTGGGAATCTTGAATGAAAATCCTGTATGAATGTTCTTAGAATTGGCTTAGGATCAACTCTGGCAATCTTTTGCAGATCTCTACCTCTCAAGCATACTTCAGGATATTTATATTAGGTTAAGGAATAGTGATATACATAATTATTGCTCATTATAACAAGAGTAATAAGTACTTACTTTTGAAATTTTATTGCTTGAACTCATAATTATCTTACATACAAATCAAATGTGCAATGTCTAATGAATTCAGTATAACCATATGGTGTTAGCATATTGAAGAGATGGTGTATTAGGCCTAAAATAGCCATACAGACAAAAACACATTCATCATACATATACACCATTATTAATTTAGTGACCTTTACCCTGTAATTATTTCAATGCAGGCTTTCAAATGGCTCGAGATCACTGAATCAGATTGGCATAGCAAGGAGATGAATATGATGAATTGATGATTTTAGTTCATTGCATGCAAGTGAAACATTCCTGGGTTATTCTTTTGCACTAGATCAGAACATTTTATTAATATTTATGGTAAGCATTTGTTGTTATTCCTGTCCCTGATGTTTTAAGGTTTTTTAGTACAGTAATTCAAGTTAATATGGTGTTGCAAGGGAGTGTTTGACTAAATATAATTGATAATTGTTTGGGGAAAAAATGAAATTTCTTCTTCGTTGTTTTGAATTGGACAAAAACTTATCTTATTGGTTATGTGTATTACAGCATGTAAGCTATCTGTAGACACCAGATATGAGAAACCAGAATGACTTTTGAATAAGTTACATAGTGTCAGACAAACTTGGTGTGGAAACTGTCATTTTGGAGGTTGTAACCTTCTTATATGTAAATATATGATAAATGTGTAGGACTGTGGATGGCAATTTTAGGCCTGAATACACCATTATACACCATCTATTCAATGTGCTGGCACCTAATGTGTATAACCGTACTTCTTCATCATAATGTGCCAAATAAAACAGTTTTGCAAGTTTTGACAAGCAAAATTCTGTAGCACAAGTCCGAGGAAAGAGTTTTCTGGTGTAGGGAAATTTTGTTTGAATAATAGAAATAAAATTCTATCCAAGCCAGTAGAAAAGCTTTTTACTGTTTTGTTGAGTGACTCTTGTCCTGATCAGATTGTATACATTAATCAGAAGAAATAATTTTCACTTGACCAAAAGTAAAATTGCAAAGAAGTAAAAGTAATTATGCAAAGAAACATATTTAAAGGATATGTAAACAGTCTTCCACCAAGAGGTCCAAAATGTACTTGATAAAAACTGACATCTTCTTCATTGTCAGGTAGTCTGTAACCATACTGTAATTATATACAGGATATATTTGTGTGTCTGTTTTATAATTAATTTTTAATAATATTTCATTCATCTTCATTCAAATTATGTACAATTCAATGCAAATACTATGGATAATTAATGCAAAGAAATTATGTTTGGGGCCTGTATCACATGCTTGCATGTCTGAACAAGCCTTCCATGAACTTTAGCATGAGTTATGCAATCATCAGTAGTTTGTTCAACTAGGAGCCCCTGCATTTAAATACTGATTTTAAACCCATAAATTTCATTTATGTAAGAGAATCAAATGGAACAAAATCAAAAGTCAACGAAACTTAGACATCAACATCACTTCACTACAGATTGTACCGTGTTTTTCCAATGTCTCTTTAGATCTCTGTAAGTTCTGAAAGGACTTTCCTCTGGTATCTCATGACTGATAGTCACAATTCTTCCTCTTTTCATACTGAAAAAAAGATAAACTTATGTAAATCTTATATAAAGCATGTATATTTGTTACTAAAACAAGTCATAAAAGTACATAGCTGACCTAATGAACCTATGATGGGAATTTGTTTGTAGTTATACAAACTTTTTTAAAAATAAATAACTTTAAAAACAACATATGAATGTAAACATGACAAGCCATGATATTTCACATCGTTACAGTACATTTAATCATCACAAATTTTGCGATCACATAATTAATACATAGAAAATTAAAATATTATGCCATCAGCATTTTTTTCAGTTTTTTAATGGGTACAATAAAATGTAGAAAGAAAGAAGTTGTTGCAAACCTCGGTAACACGAAGCACCACTCAGACAGGATATGTTCATGATTGATCTGTGAGTGTGGATTTGAAATAAAATTCTCAAGCTGCTTAGCTGTAATATCCAAGTCTGAAACCTGTTTTAAAATTATTCAGTGTATTATATAAATCCATATACTGTAATAAATAAATTACTTCCAAGTTGTTCCAACTGCACAAATACATTTTCGATTAAAATCTCAACACAATCTACATAACGAAATAGCAAAAGTAGCACTTGCTTTGCTGACAGTTTTTTATAAGTATTCCTGCTGTTGAAGTTTTTAAAGATGGAGAAATTTCCATTTAAATTACTTAAGACAATGACAGTAAGGGCCTCACTTGCCCCTCACCACTGTGAGTTCTAATCCCATACCAGACTAGACACAGTTCACACATGAGGAAGCTGTCCACCTAGCTCCCACAAGATTGGTGATTCTACCTAGGTACACGTCTGAGGTCTTCCTCCACCGTTAAAGACACAGAAACTGGTTATTAACCATGGAAGCAAGCATCAATGTAGATTATTATTAATAATTTGAACCTTTTTCAAATTAACAATGAAAGAAAAAATTCTACGTATTTCAAACTTAAGTAATGATCATTTGACTTTTACAGCTACACTTACATGTAGAGGAGACAACTTAAAAACAGCGGCTTCTAAGGTGAAGAAAAGTTCATCCTGAACAAATGTCACATCCATCTCTAAAATGTAACATAATTTACAATGAAAACATTGCATTCAATGTCATTAATATCTTCAAACAGTGATTGGTTTCTTTTTACCTGTCATGACCTTTACTAAAAACTCTTCCATCTTTTATGTTTACATTATGTATCATGAGTGAAGTGATTGTGAAGTTATCCATCATGTAGAACATAGCTATGAAACATGACCTATTTTTGATTGACCGTATTTAATTAGTTGTTAAGAACAAGTTAAGAACAAAAACTAAATTGACTTTTATTTCCTAATTGATTGATCATTACACTGTAGTAATATATGTTGAATAATAAAATAATGGCTATTATTAGTGATAGATACTTACTAACAGCATTTGCACATCCTTCATGTGTAAGAAAATCTCTTCCTGAAAATGACAAGTCAATTTATGTCAATGTATTTTGTAATTCCTTCCTACAAATAATTGATTCTTTTGTACCTCTCTAATACTCATTTAAATTAAGACAGTTTCCATAAAAAGTAAGTTTATGCATGCATTTTTGGTAGACTATGAACCATTTTTTTAAGTTGAAGTTTGTAAGTACAAGTATCTGTATGAAACAGTGAGTCTTAGATAATAAAACTAACTTATGAGAGCATATACTGTTAAGATATTGTAGATCGCACCTATGTACTAATACCTTGCATAAGCCATTGCCCAACTTTATTCCAGGAAGGTGACAGTCTAGCTTGAATTGTATACCTCAAACAAGACTGATATAACTTGGTTGATACTGGATATGTAGCAGATATCTGTTTGGAAGAAACATATATACGTATATATACATTATATACATTTATAATTTGATAATAATATATATAATTCAACAAAGCATCATCAACTGATACTGACAACAGAATTTATGTAAGTTCACAATATTTGATAGCAAGGAACCAATAATAAGCAACTTTTTGAATATAAACCTAATTCACATGCTACTTCACTCTTTTGTTGATTAAAAATGAATTGAATGATTGAACAAAATGAATGATTGAACTGCAAACAACATGCCTGTAAGCCAATTCTTGATAGGCGGTTCTGTAATTTCCCACTGTTCAGAAATGAAGACTGAAGAGAATAATTGTAAAAAGTAGTTAATCATTCCACAAAGTTTTTTTTATATTTTCAATATCACTAAATGACACAACACCCAGTACCTGGAGTGAACGAAATTTTCTTCAAAAGTTTAGTTGTCAGTATTTTATGAAGGATGTACACTAGTTTAGGTTGTATGTACACCCAGTGCAGAGCTTAATTCCCCAAAACAACTCAATGATTTTAGCAATACAAGGTCGACCACAAACTAGTTAATGGTCAATGGTAAGCTTGTTGGTAACTCGACATTCTGAATGAAACAATATTATTATTAGATTAATTACTTGTGAATTATTTTACCTGAGCAATCAGATGAAAACTTTGATCACTTAGATCAGGACTTGGAGTGCCTATAATATCCGGCTCTGTGAATATAAACTCTCTGCAATTTGTAAATGGTATCAATAAATACATTATAATTATTAATGACCACTCATATTCTTCCTAATTTACTTAAAATATATAATATGTAGAAAATAGTCTTCAAAGTCATATTAGTAAAAGATGTAAGGAGATTATATTACAGATTCTGGAAACAAGGAACAGGCAATTGTATATTTTTCAAAATCGTTTCTACTGATTCCTGATTTTACCATCATTTTTTCATGTGATAGACAGTAAGCGAACAAAGTGTATCACCAACACAAACTGCCCTGAACTAACAAATTTGACAGTTTATTATAGCCAGACATTTTCTATGGTGTAGCGTTCTGCAAAATGAATGTAAATAAAACATGTCTGTTTCGATGGACTTGATTTCATTAGCTACTTTGTAAAACTTTGACGTTTATAATATTGAATGCTCTGACTTAAATAAATATTACCTGCATTTTACAACTTGAGGTTGCATTTTTCCAGCTGTGCATTTTGCACCTGACATAAAAATTTTAATGGCAAGAAGTTTATCCAAAGGTGGTGGGGTAGCAAACAAAATTATAGGAAATTGATTGTTTATCGCTTTATTGAATTCGTTCATATTCCACAGTATATGATGTTTTAATTACACGAAACACGAAGTTCTTTATTAAAAGTATTCCAATTTAACGAATTTCGTCTGCAAAAATTATGGCGTCAATCAGTTTAAAAGGGACGTAATTCCTGTGCTAGATGAAGGGGTGCTAAAAACCAGACAAGTCCACGGTCTGTTAGAATATACGGACATGAAATTACAATACTGTAAAATGAATCCATCCACTTAGTTTTTATATGGAAGAATTAAGAGAAACATGTATGGAAGGTTAATGTGGTAATAACGTAATGTAATTAAATAAGAAAGAATCATAATTTCAACATTACTGTGGGTTTTAAACTTGCTATAAGCAACATCAGTAAAGATTGGTCCACATTATGTTTATTAAGCATATTACAGGACGTACTACCTCATTATGAGTAAATATTAATTGATTTCCTTGAACTAAACGTACAGTATAGTGTCCTTGGCATATTTTGCACGCGACCACAGACAGTGAAACACAGGAGACAGACAGAGTGCAATAATAAAATTTCATATGCATATATATGTACATATAATGACTCGCGTTTTGATTCTGGTTAGCTAAATAAAACATCTTTGTTCAATATCTTTCCGGGTCACCGTCTGTCTATTATCTTAGACATATTACTCAAACTTTAAATAACTTAAATGCAGCGCAAGTTTCAGATGAATTTTGTATGTTAAGATCTATACACTACCAGCGTGCGCGCACATTTAATTTATAAGTATGTCTGACGCTAATGAAGTCACTTCGATGATTGACTACATATTTCAGGATCATTATAAAACATTTTCAAACGGTGATGACAATTACATTAATTAATAAGATACAGCAGACCAAAAATGTCATAATTTAACACGTTAAACTATCAATCATGATCTCAATAAATTAAACGCTATCTAAGTACACAAATGGTACCAATTTACTAAAGTACACCAATATATAAACGCAGACATATCGTGTATTACACTGATCGTTAAAGAAACAGAACTTACGTAGACCTGATTACAATATGTACTAACAAGCCTTTAGTCCTATTTTATAGTGTTTTCTGAATAATAATACAAAAATTCAACTCATTATCAACTAGCAATTTTATCTCATAGTTAGCTATTTCTATATTTACGTTAGTGCGTACTTAGGCCTGATTGAGTGAGAACAAATAGAGCAGTTCTAAGTATCAGAAGGCCGAATACATCTTTGGTCAAGATTATCTACCACTGAATCATTCACTTCAACTTACAGTACTATGCATTTAACTGCATCAAAATAAAAATCAACTTTCGCTATTTGCTAAAACAACATAACGAGCATTCGAATTTAGCCCTCTCTGTAATCTCAGTCTGTGTGGCAGGTGTTGAAAATACCCGCAGACCCGAGAAAGCCCCTTTGGCTCCATTCTATTAATTCGCAAATCTCACAAAAGCGGAATGGAATTGCGCTAAATGACACATGAGTACATATTGAATAAGCCGGTGACATGCAAGTGAACAAATTTGAACCCTATTCAAGACCAGTCGTATATATTTTGTATAATGGATAATATTTTACGGTAAATTATTCATTAACTTTGGTGTTAGTTTTGGACAGTATGCAACAAAATTTATGGATTAAATTATATGCGTACAAATATGGATGTTTTCTTTTTCGATCAGTATATATACACTTCATATCATACACCATATAAAGTGATCCTGTTCATTGTATTGTCATCAAGCCAACAAGACGGACGACAGATAGTAATACCTAAACCGAAACATATGTAAGTTCAATTTTCTTGTATTATTAATTTAAATTATAGATGTTACATTGTAATTCATTCATAAAATAAGCGGTTGTACCGTATCAGTGGACTTTTGTGGAATGCTTTATTCAGAAGTACGCTGTGTTGTATAGCAATCATTCTAGGTTAAGTGAAAAAAAAGGAACTATAAATGATAAAATGTTGAAGTCATAGTTCATTTTTGACTCTGCTATCAATGAACAGCCAATAATATGATAATACTTGATCAATAAGAGGGGGACGCAAACCGGCCTTCGTTTTGATGGCACAAATTATCTTTGCAAGTCATTCAGATACATTAAATTGTAAAAAAATGGTAACAGTCTATAGAAAAAAACACACAATTTTGCAGTGTAGAAACCAATGACGCACATGGTTATATATTTATATATATAGGCATCAGATACGTTAAATTATATTATCAAATACGTTATATATTGTTTACTTCATCTATTAATCTGTTAAATTTTAACATTAAATCAAATTAAAATGATAAAATATGCTTTAATTAGAATCCAAAGAAGTATTATCATCAGAAAAGCAACTTTTGTTTTAAGGATCAAAATCACCGCACAATGTATATCCCTTTTGTTTCGATGAAATCATGAGTGCACTATAAACATTTCCCAGTTAACATGACATCATCAATTCCACTCAGTCGAATGACATCACATATGACATAAAACATGGAATGTTGATGTGTTTGGTTAGACTAATGGTGTAAGGTATATTCTGTTTTAACATATCTGAGTTTAGTGTATTTGATGACCATTTGAATTGTAATGTAACAGATCCTAAGCAGATGGTATCAATGGAAAACTCAACATACTAGTTGACACAATTTAATATACCTACTACGATCCTTGCATTAATTTGGTGAACATCTATTGTAGAAAAGAAAAAAAAACTGGAATAAGTGCTTAACGTATCTGACGAACGTTGAAAATATCTTAAATTCTGAAAGAAAGGACTTAATACGTCTGTTAAATGTAATGAATTTAAACGCATCTGATTTCAGAAACGCGGACACTCTTAACAGCCCCGCCGACAAAAATGTACGTTTTGATCAATGTTAAATAGCTGTTATACCCCATCAGCGGACTAGACCTGATTTCAAAAAGTGGCTATATTGCACTAAAACTTTATATACACTCTACAATAAGAGTAAACGGCATAATGCATATCGAGCGGACACACTTATTTCTAAACATATTCATTGTTTCTGTAAAAGTTGAAAGTTGATATATTAGCCTAAATATCTAATTTAAATTCGCATTGTTAGATATATGATCAGAGGTAACAATTAAGACAGAAAGTATAGTTTTAGGCGGATTTTGGTTATGAAAAGGACCAAAGACATATGTCGAATTATGAATTACAAATGTATATGAATTATGACATTTATCGTGGAATGAATGTTCGTTTTTTATTATTAGTATATTTTATACCTGTGTTTGAAAAGTAACGATTTATTGATATATTAATAATATTTACCATCTATATTCACTCATATGTAGAATAATGTTTCTATGATGAATGAGGTATAAAAATACGATATACTCAGTAATCTGAGTGATTGCACTAAATGTTGTAAATTTGGCCTAACAATTGTACTGAATGATTACTATTAAAATTTGGTGCTTCATACCGCTTGAGTCTGATGTCCGTGTGAAATACTCGTGGAATTTGTTTTATTTTTTAATGAACGATGTACAACATGTATTTAATTGACCATGATTGTGGATCAATATGAAAACATTTATTTCAAGCATAATTTCTCGTTGTTTCCAATTTTCAACCTGTGTGTGCACACTAAATAAACCCTGCATCTTACTTCAGACTGAACTGCCGCCGCTGACAGAGTATGACGCACGGAATACATGCACACGTCATTTGTCTTGTGTTGTTCACATGTTTAGTTGCCAGTCAAAGACACGTCGAATATGAAGCCGAAGACTTCATTCATGAAAGAGAAGAATATTTTCGGAGAGATCCACAAGCACCCGGAGTATTAATACATGATGAAACTGTCTATATAAATGGAAATATCAGTAAAAACACGGCCCATGTACTTCCTTCAGCATCCCGCGGTTCCGCACAACTTCCTCAAATTTTTAGGGTTCCTTGGTGGGCTTCGTTCATCGGGTCATTAATTCATTTCTTCTATCGTCAAAGAGTTCCAAACAGAAGTCAATTTGGTGTTATTTACATGGCTAACGTCAACAATCTAAATCAATTTCCGTTATATTTTATCCCCCAAACACCCAATGGACATCCGATCATAAACAACACTAACTTGTATTCACCACCAAATGCAAATAACTTCAATAATTATGTTGCAGCTAGACCTATGGAAGTTGGACAAACCATGGTACACGCAGAAAGAACACTGTTGAGTCAACTCGATGCCCTTTGGGATTCTTACGTTCGATTTTATGGTTTTGTTCCAAATATAATAGTTCTATACTCATGGATAATGCCGTGTCCGAATTGTACTAATATGATAGTCCAATATCTCACTCAGCCACGATATGCCAATGTAGAATATAGAGTGGTAGCATACACTGCTGAAGGAACATCAGCCCAAGCTAACTTGCCGTACATGACACCTGAAGGGAACAGGCGTAGTCGAGCATTATTGTTAGCTAATAATATATTATATTGGAGACAGCGATGTGATCGACCACCTGGCGCCAGGTCAGCAGCCAATGTACCGACCAAAATTGCAGATTTACAAGGACCCAGCAATTCACCCGCAAGTGCTTCTGATACACCATGTAGGCTAACAGACACGTTGCAGGGATGTTTGGTCGACTGTCTTGGTCACGACTTTTGCTGCACTTGCAAGGAATCCAGCAAAAAGTCAATGGTTGTTGCAATGGTAAATAATTTAACAAAAGATTGTGGTACATCAGATTTAGAAGTTTGTGCAACCAGTTGGATTCAGAATGCTTTGTCGGGACCCAGAAGTGGTGCAAGTAGTTGCGCTGTATCTGCACAACAGAAAATTACCTCGTGCGTGAAAAAGTGTGTTGGTCGTCCTCTGTCAAAACCACTTAATCCAAAAAGACCGACATTGCATCCAGGTATCTTGTCACAATACTCAGATATTTTTCATATTGCTTCTGTGAATCTGACAGGTTTCTGTCAAGACGCCAGGACAGAAGGAGTCCTTTGTAACAGGTTCAGCTCTGACAGTTTCACTGCAGGAAATACACTTTGTCGTAACGGTTCGAGATGCGATTTTCAAGGATATCCGTACAAATGGTGTTATGTGGACTTCAACGATGCTTGGGACTACTGCTGTACTTCACCATGTGGATTTGCTCAAAATACAAATTACATGTGGTGCGAAAGTGGAAGTAGATGGCAACACTGTGGCGATGCAGGTACTGTTACTGTGGAAAAACAACAATGTCTCTCAGAATATCCTTGCGGTATGCATCAAGAAAGAGGCGGCGCTGATTTCTATTGGTGTTACATTGATGCTGTTAGAAGCTGGGAACACTGTTGTCAGCCACAAGATACTTGCTCGAAAAAGGGTGAAACATATGACTGGTGCTGGACTGGCAAGGAAAATGGAACGGTTTGGATGTATTGTCAACCATAAAATGCTTTGAAATGTACATGTACAATGTATTATCTACACGTGTGAACTAAAAGGTTTGATGTTGTATGATATATACCTTCATCAGTTCAGAAACAGGAAAAATCCCTAAAAATGAAAATATTGACGTATGTTCTTTGTATTAGTGCAGCATTTATTTAAAACATCAATTTAAAAGTGGGCTAAGTAGTTATTTAGTTCTTACTACAGTTCAAATTTCTTTTATATTATTGATTAATGATGCATAAATTATAGATTTTACAAGAGGAAAAAGAGCAAAAAGTTGTGTTTCCGGTGGAGCATAAAATTTTGACCCCGTTAAAAAGTGATCCCAAGGGTCATTTATCAACGTTGAAAATCGACCCCAACAGGTTTTCAGCATTTAATTTTGATAAAAAGTCGTGAAATATAAATCAGTATCAAATTTTGATCAATCCAAGGGTCAATGTTTAATGATAACTAAAACCCTAGTTAAACATCAGAGATCGACTATGAGTAAAAGAATTAGTACCGCAGGAGCGTAACTTTCGTAAAGCACTATTTAACAGTTTATACATTTTGTTCGTCTGTATGCTATATTGTCATCGAGGTCATGGGGTGTCACCCCATCCATTCAAGTCTCGAATATTCCTTAATTTTGTCAAGCCGTCGGGTTATTTCTACTGTATGTCATTTTTCCCATTTTGAGAAAATCGCAGTTGACGTTTTGTACTACAATAACTTTAAGCGAGTTACGGGAATGAGGGATTGGTATTAATCTTGTTTAGGGTAGATCTACATGCAGGTAAGTATGATCATTGTAAAAAGCTTATCGAGACGAAAAGAAATATTATCAAAATCTCAGTATTGACAAAAAATGAGCAACGGGGTTGTAGAAATAAGCCGACGAAGTGAGCATGAGTTCTACTGTACGTTATTTTCTCACCTGAGTGCTGTAAATGTAAATTGTGCTTAATGGATACCAACAAATAGGTTTGCTGCATACTGTGTACCACCCCTTTAGTTTCCCTAAAAGGAGGGGTTGCTAAAATCTAAGTACATGTATGCCTCAAACATTGACAATACACCATCAAAATAACACTATTTTTTGGTAGTGTAAACATAGAAAATTAAAAACCCAGCTCCACATGTCATACAAATGAGTATGCATGCATGTGATAACGCCAATCCCAATGAGCTGCGTTCAATGCTAATACACAGAACTCTGCTGCAGTTTATCAAAGCAATATGAGAAATGAACGTTGCAATTGTATTGTTTTATATTGATTATCAATGGTAGGTGATGAATATGTCGCTATCAATTAAATATGAATTTGAAATATGACATGACATGAACCAGAATACCAAAAAAAAGCTTTAAAATTGTAAATCAGGATGTCTTTAGTACAGGATAAAGATAAAATAAAATTTAGGGTGTCACAATAATTCAATTGATGATCCAAAAATATCATTGCACTAAAACTGCTCCTCTGTAATAGTTAATAAGTAAATGCCAATGAACATTTGCTGGGAGACAGACCAAGCCAGGATTGATGAGAAACAGAACAACCGACCATTAAACAATATACAACATTTTAATATAAATCACACTATTGATATAACAACAAAACAACAATACATAATTAAATGCATTAACAAGAGTGTAATGAGAGTCTTTTACAGATGTTCTTCATAAGTGGATAAGTTTCCAATGTAAAATACGTTCAAACTATTTGGTGGCAGTTTTCGGAAAGCCATCCATTGTCAATGCTTTGTTCTAGTGCTTGTAAGGGGAAAATTCCATCATAAATAAAGAAAATTTCTACAGGGTGATAATTGAAATAACTATGTATTTTGATAAACAAAATGTATCATAAACAATGATGTCATCAAATGTTGATAATTAATGTATAATTTTTTGGCTGGTAGAAAAGCGTCCTCAGTCAACACTGAGTTATTTGATGGAAACCTTAAGAATGTCACAAGAAATTGGATGCATAAATTTCAGCAAATATAGAATATATTTTCGTGTTCAAAATTGAACAATAGCAAAATTAAAAATATTGTCAAACACATATAAAAATAATCTTTTCATACTATGTAATAAAAATAACAATAAACCTTTATACATGATAATAAATCACATTTTATTTCCGTGAATCACAGAAATGCTGTAAAATGATTCTTTCAGCCTTCTAATGTGTTCATGCCTGCACTAATCAAACCTTAAATGGAAGAACACAATAATCTTCCATAAAATCCAAATCTTTAAATTATAATTATTCTGTCGAGTGGTACCAGCTGTCTGTAATGGCCAAGTCACTTTATCAAAAGCACTTCCCTCACTCAAAAAAGTGTAAAAGACTTGAACTCATTTTAACAGTGAAATTGAATCTTCTGACTTGCATACAATTGCTCGTCCCATTTGCTCAAAAGAGTTCTTCACACATTTTTATGAGTAAATTATTCAAGGGAAAGCCACACCATAATAATCATGTCCTTTAGAGTTAAAACATCTGTATGAACAAAGCAATGCTCTCACTGGAACAAGTCCATTTAAATTATTCAATCTCAGATCCTGTAAAAGAATAAATAAAATATCAGTACAGATTGGCATAGCTAGAGACACTTCAGTGAATACAGCACAAATGTTTCTGCTTTGTATGTGTTGTGTGAAACATTATACATTTCATCTAACTTGGGTGCCCTTATCAAGGATACAGGCACAACCATACAGAGACCAACAAGATGTGTGAAAGTATGAAGGTATCTATGTCTCTCCCTCTAGCTAGTTGCCAAGAATGTGTATGCTTAACATGATTAAATAAATACCTTTCTCTCCAAAAATCAATAAAACAATTCAAATATTACCTAACAAGTGTCCTCCTTAATTATTGCCCAATAGCTTTTTAGAGAAACAACTCACCATGAATGCTTTGATAATAATTTAGAATATATCCAGAGCAATTACAAAAATCCCAGAACAGCAATTTGACAAATTGAACAATGAGCAAAATGCACTGGCCCTGGGGATTTTTATCACAAACATGATATGAGTCAAACAATCAATTCATTGGGAAGAGCTAAGCTTTGTAATATTATCAAAGAATGATAAACGTTTTTCTTCTTTACTCACTGATTTTGCATCCACAAATCTGACACATTCAAGCCAAGTGTTAAGGAATGATTCTCCACATACAGAACAGCGACTAGCCTGAGCTAACATCTCTCTGATTTGAGGATAATGCTTTATTGCACGTCTTAAGTATGACCATCTGTAAAAACGTATATAAAATGCTTTATACACATGTATAGATGAGATATACTGACAATACACCTTAAAACTAGAATCTTTTGAAAAGTTAAGTGCAACACAATGTACAAAATGCTCCTGGATATTTTACACATTAATATACATTAAAACAAAGAGTGAATGTGAATGCTATTAAATTGACCATTTTGGCAAATCAATAATTTGAAATGTAAGGAAGCATTAAATACAAACTTGAATGTCTTACAAATCAAGCAATCTTGAAGGCTCAAGTTAATAATTTATGACAAATACTGGTACTCATCTTTGACAAAAGAAACATTAACATATGGATAAGCATACAACAAGCTGTTACAATTGCTTAATTAAATAATTCACAATATCATATTCCTCACTATAAGTTCATGTTTTCAAATGAATTTAACAAGATATTCACACTACAGTGTTACTGCTGAATTAACTTACAGAACAACAACACATGGTAAAACAAGCTCGAAAAAAAAATTCAAGCCAATTCATCACCAATCTTGAATAGTTAACATTCACAATCCATGCAATACATTTATTACCATATAAAAAGCATCATAAGCTTAATAAGGGTCTCCAAGCAAAATTAGCAGACAAACTTGTGACAATATCTTTTGTCAGGCATAAATAACCTTCATTAAGCAGTAAACACTGTAATACATTATATAATCATTGACTTCATTTATATATCTAAGAAGCAGTAATTTAGAAAAAAACATGAGGATGTGTGGTTATTTGCAAATACGTTACAGATATAAACTATATCTATAATGAATGGGGTGTAATGCACAATATGAGCAATTAATTAAAAAACAAAAGAAATTAAAGTGATACATGAAGCAATTGGCTTCCATATTACCATCAGAACAGGATTAAAAGTCCATATTCAAACATTTTGTATCCAAAAGTTACATTAATACAGTGGAACCTCACTAAACCGGACAGGGTCCGGACTGAACAAAAATTCTGGTTTAGTGAGAATTCTGGTTTAGAGGGTTTTTGTATTTGGAACAGGTTTACTCATTATATAGATGGTCTTGGTGTCGTAATGTCCTTTCACACTCCATCAATAATAAATCAATTAGCAATCCATCTGACACTAATCAAGCCCCATAAGGCAAGCTTTACTGTCAAAACGCAGCACTCGCCAGGGTACATCCTCAATTCCAAATACACAGGAAAATTATGGCAGCTTCAAAAATTATTGTCCTGTTTAGTGAGGTTGAATTGTGTTGCCTAGCAACAAATTTTCTCAAAATTTCGTCCAGTTTCCAGAATAGCGGGTGTCCAGTTTAGTGAGGTTCTTTTATCATTAAGTATATAGAGGGAAAATATGGGACTTTGAAAACTGTCCTGAGGATTCCAGTTCAGCGAGTGTCCAGTTTAGCAAGGTTCCACTGTACCTAAAATTAACAGAACCATTCATTTTCTGTAGTTGTATATTTGAAACAAATTCCAAATGGATCTAAGGGTAATTACTGACTTGCTATGAATAATTAATGTTTAGGAGTAGAAGCATAAATAACGGTAATGTTCATAACTGGGTTGGAAACAGTGAAACCTACATTAAAATGCTTTAATTCCACTGTACTTTCATCTAATTGTTGCAAATTTACCAAACTATCTTCATATGACCTTGTCTGACTTTTCCCATTTAGCCAATTCAAATATCTGATTCGGATGACATCCCAAAAAACCAATTACTAATTTTAATCTGCTATTTTGAAAAGAAATACATTGGCTATTCCAGTGTCATTGAAACTATTGTTAACTCTGTACAACTAAGCTGACATTGTGTAAGGATTAAACAGATATATTCAACTGAAAGCATATCATTATGAGATGTCACAGTAGGCTTTGGTGTTACATTTATACCATTTTCCTAACTATCTTTCTCCCAGGTATGTACAGAAAAACCTCACAGGAGCAACCACCTCAATATCATGACCTCTTATCATTTATAACAACCACTTATTTTGGGCTATCAATAACTCCCCTATTCTATCTACATGCGCGTATGTACAGAAAAACCTCACAGGAGCAACCACCTCAATATCATGACCACCTTATCATTTAACCACTTATCATTTATAACAACCACTTATTTTTGGCAATCAATAACTCCCCTATTCTATCTACGTGTGTGTGCAGTAAATGTTTTATGCTTGTTTAAAACAATATATACTGAACTTTAATTAGTACATGTATTAACAAGCAATATGCTTCTTGCACTGGTAACCAATTCAATAGACTATCAATACAGTGTGAGAGTCATGATAAATAAGCCAGCAACATATGGATAATCAATACATTGGTAACATAAAAAATGTGGGGCTAAAAGCAAGATTCTGTACAGCATAACGTCGTATCTTCAACAACAAGTGATCACAGAATTTGATAATCATAAAGTTAATGAATATTTCATATCTTGGATGTAATTACGAAAAACTTGGGTCAGAAAAAAAGTTGTGTTTTTGACCTTAAGATTTATTTTAGATGAAATTTTCACTCATTGCTGAAGGCCAGGTCAAAATAAAATTAACTTGATAATTATGAGTATAAAGATTCATTTATTGCTAAGTGTAAATAAAGTGATCTGCTCATAATTCCATCTTAAATTGCAACCTTAAGAACCAGACACTAACCTGTTACTTTAAAAAATGTTTTATTCTGTGATCACTAACACTCAAATAAATATTTCTTTGTATGCAATACAATACATGCAATGTCATATTCTACAAACATAATGTGCTAAAAAAGATCACCTCTCTGAATGTCTACAAAAATATTTCAAGAATTTTTTACAAAAACATTGAAGATAACTGTACTGACTGTCATAAGAAAGTAACCATCATAAAAATTCTTCGATTTTTGCCTAATATACTGACCTTGAAATTTTAATGGTATGCAGCAATTTTATGGTCAATAATGGATAACAATATGGTTACTCATAATGGTTATAATGGTTGGTTGGCTTACTTGTGATACACGAGCAAAAGTGCTCTTTTTAAGAATAACTTTTATAAATAAAATTTTATACCTACATCACTGACTGGTTACTTTCTTATGACGACCAGTATACATAAGGAGGTTGATCCTGCTATGAAAACAATTTCAGGCAATAAATATTTGATAACCCTGTTAACCCTGTTTACTTAATAAGATCTATGATGGCTATATACCAAAATTACCAAGATGTACATATTTATTTACTTAACAACAAACATTTGTAGTTTTTTTAAATTTAGATTAGCGATGCTTTATTTACTTACAGGTTTGATATTCTGTGATAATAACATGATTTGATGGTTAAGAACACAGGTTAGAATGCATCAAACATTGTGTAATACAAATAAACACACAAAAATTGCAAATACTAAGACATTTATTCACTTTCTATAATTAACAATGGCAACAGTATATTAATCACTACAAAATATAAGTTTAGTCTTCATAGCAAAATGGTGGGTCACATATTGAAGAATTACTTTAAGGTCATAAATGTACCCATAGAAAGTTATTGTCTTTTTGTACGCTGGAGTTTAACATTGCAACTACAACCAGGGTCATTTGGTTACTTTCTAGCTTTATAAGTGGAGGAAGACCCCAGGCTTACACCTGGGTTGAATCATAGTTCACAAACGACAGTGAATAATTCATGAAATCTGTTGGTCAGTAATTGTCTGATAAAATATTTTGATAATGTAAGTTTCTAATGTTAGATATTCATCATTTGGTCCGACTGTTTCACTAATTTCAGTAACTTGATTTGAATATTTGCCATCTCTTTTGCAATAATATTTGTTGTAAAAAGACGCATTCATGTAAGAACCCAGTCAGACACAAGAATACCATGAAAGATTTGATCTATCAAAGTTAACATATGTTGTTATTCAATATAACACAACACAAAATCACACACAAAAATACAAGAACACAAGCGTATTATAAAAACGTAAATGCCACGACATACAAAGTAGCATCACAGTCATTAGTACATGACTTAACACACAAATCAATTCACAACATGAGGAAGTCTCATTTTGATTTTAAGTTATAAGGGTCAAGCAACACAAACTTGACTGTACCTTGTGTCAGGACGCCTAATTGGTAAAAACAATACATTAAATATTATCTGTGAGCAATTAGTACTGTATAAAAGTCATTCTAATATTTCTAAGATTTCAACAAACAATAAGGTGTTGCAAAATTTATGCCTACAAAGTCAGGAACTGGGTGACATTTCTAACTACAGCAAGTGTTTTGAAGATGACAGTATAAACTTTCAATAAAATCATTGTAAAAAGTTCAATAGAGGCAGAATAATGAGATCCTGCATACTTAGTGCTATATGTAATGAAACAAGGAATGATGTAATAAAATTATTCTGGCAAGAGTTACATTTTTCACATTTCAAGATGGCAAGGAACTAAGAGTACTGAAATAAAAAAATTGCTACAAAAACAAAGTTACAGTTCAACAAATATTATTAGTAGCCTACCATATTAAGGAATAATTAGGCTTTCATTTATGCCAAATGAACAGTCAAATAGCCAGAAACTAGAAGGAGGTAAGATAATAACATTATTTAACAGCAGTTGAACACCTGCCAAAATAAGAAAGTCAGAAATTTAGTCAATAAAATATATTAATATTATTTATCAGTCAACTTACATGCTAAAGTAAAACCCCTGAAAATCGGGCCTGTCCCGACTGGGCCAAGTCAGATTTTTTGAGAATTCCAGTCTCCAGAGAACTTTTGATTATCTATCAGAAAAAATGGGACCTGAAAAATAGTCCAATTTTCAGAAAATTCCTGTTTTCAGAGTCTGGCTTTCAGGGTTTATACTGTACTAATCTTTGAAATTTAAGCTTATGATTCACATACCTGTCTTTTAATTCCCTCATCACATATCTAGCACAAATCTCCTGAAATAATACACATTGTAAGAATGCAATACTAATGAAATGTTGAAATCATTCACACTAAATGTGGTATTCATGTAATAATGAGGCCTAAAAAAACGGTTTGTTTTACCTGCCAACTCATAAGTTTTTACGGCATCCAAGTCATAGCGCTATATTGTAATTTTCACAACAGTGTTGCCGATATATGTAAAAAAAAATAAAAGAAAAAAATCCCTATCTACCTACCCATAGTTTTTTGGGCATGTAACTGGAAACCAACCTTTTTTTGTTTAGGCCTGAATTTACAACAGAGATAAACAACAAGAACTAGATTTCTAAAAAAAGGTGAAATAGTTCCGCTCTAATAAAATATCAATGTTACAGAAAATGGATTCTCTCAGTTTTCATTAAATTGAAGACAAAATTGCATACTCTGTCTTCATACTAACCCACTAAATAAATTTCTATCCAGACTAGTGAACTTTCTCAAAATTGTGTGTTCGGACTAGTGGTAACTGGTTTTATTTTCAACAGAAACTAATAGTTTGAGCTAGAGCTCAAAAAAATTAGTTCAAACACCACATACTTTCTAAAACTATGATTGATGTAGAAACTAAGCATATGATGGAAATTTAGAAATGCCACAAACAGTTATATGCAACTTATATTTCAGTTTTAAAAATAACACAAACCAGAAAATAAATAATGACCCTTAACAATAAAGCTTAATTTAATATGTAAAACAGTTAGACTACATTTTAAATTACCTTTAACGACAACACCTCTTCCTCCTGGACTGAATGTACAGGAATGTGTTGTAAGAGTGGATTCTCTTCACAAAATAAGTCTTTTAATGGCATACTGTGTAACTAAAACATATTTACCACATGAGTACAAATAAGAAAACTGCAATTAATTTGAGAATAATGATTTTCTGTTGTTTATCCAACATGAATCAATGATCATTATCATTCATTTTCCATGTACATACCAGTAATTATATTCTGAAGAATATTTTTTTCAAAATTAATTTTGTAAAATTTTGCTTACCTTTCATAAGAACATATTATTATATAATAAGTTATTTCAAAGATTTTGCAATTATACATGTATATGATTCAATGATGTTACATTAAATCTGTTTTTTACATAAAACATGTAATTAATACTCATAGTATATACCTCAGTAGGAAATATTCTCAAATCATTGGCTGCAATGTCTAGTGTTCTCATCTTGTAGCATTTACCAATACTCTAAACAGAGAAAATAAAATTCAAAGAAGTGTATCAATAAATATGCTATGAAACAATGAGTCAAAATATGCTCAAAGCCTTTTTTCTAACATATCAGAGTTTTATGTCAGGAAAAAAATGTTTGTTTCTGGTTACATGCTCATTAAAAATAGGGTAAGCGGATTGGAAATTTTTTTTTATTACTGTATTTTTGTGTGGAAAGGTAAAAGTACCGTTCCTCAAGCCTAAGAAAAAATACAGTAGTTCGGGTAACCAGAAACAATTTTTTATGCCTTATGATGTACAGAATTTCAGGAGAAGTAGTAACAACAATTTTTACCTAGCATACAACCAGTATCTTTCCCACAGGGGTCAAAGAACAAAGACTTGTAAATCTTAAATATTCACAGTTGAACTTCAACCATCAACAGCAGTCTTAATTTCAATAGTTATAATACCATGTAATTATGGAAATGCTTATGAATATAATATATGCAGCTTTAAGTCAGTAATAACTCCTAAAAAAAGAAGTCACCAATTCAGCTACCACAGCGGAATTAAAATATACAGTTATAAAGACAGAATGTTAATATTCTCAAAGGCATTGTTTGAGTAGGAAAATCAACAGTGTCAAACCCAACCTCTGGTAACTCCCTAATTCTGTTCTTCTGGAGGTGAAGTTTTTCTAAATTTATCAGAAATCCAAATTCAAGTGGCAGGTTTGTAAGTTGGTTGTTAGCCGCATGAAATTCCTCCAATCTAGAAAGGGCACATAACTCAACTGGTAATTCTGTTAACACATTGTTGTCTATACTCAAGAACTGAAGATTTACAAGTCTGCAACACAAAAGGTAACCATGCAATTATAAAGAAAATGATACATACACACAAATGTCTTAAAGCATAGATTCACAGAAAATGTACACATGTATATCTGCCAGATAAAAAAATTTACAATATTTCTTAAAAACACTGTCTAAGTAAACTCGCAATTTATTTATGAAATAGTTAATATACCTGCATATTTCTGGTGGTAAAGTCTTCAAACTGTTTTTGTTCAAATTAAGAAATGTCAGACTTCGTAAATTTGCTGAAAAAACAGTAACAACATTTCAGTCTCATTTGTCAATATACCCCAAACACTAAGCTTTATACAACAAATGGTATTCAACATGGCCATATTTAAAGTTTAAAACAGTATCTGCTGCTGTGCATTATAATAAGCATTCACTGACTTAAAATTATGATATAATAATTATATAATTAAACATTTACAACTGATAACAATCAAATGAAAATCTTAATTGCTAAGCGAATAGAACCAAATATCATGAGTATAAAATATGCTGAATTAGACTCACTGAGAACTTTGGGTGATAAAATTTGCAAATTGTTGTTAAATAAATGCAACTTCTCCAACATTGTTAAGTGTTCAAGAACTTCAGGAAGCTCCTCAAAGTCATTGTTCCCACAATTAAGGATTTGCAACTGCAATATAAGTTTCAAAAAGTTGATAAGAAATTGTTATAAAGAAAAATAAAGAAAGCTACTAAAATAACTCGTCAAAACTTGGAAGTTTGTATATTGCTTCCTAAACATCTGAGATCCTACCTATCGGAAGATCTAATCAAATAGCAAGCAAGCTCTAATCCATATAAATGGACAACAACCGACCGAATTTTCACCCACTCAATAACTGGAAGCAAAAATTTAAAATGTGGCATTGCAAATATATTTTTTCAATTAAGTTTGAAAAATGTGTTAATTTTTATTTTAGTGCGACTCATGACTAAGTCAAAGCACTATTTGCATACATGGGCAGATTATATGGTGGCGTAACAAGTTTTTGTGGTATTAATTAAACATTGCTGTGCTTAATGCATTGAAGTTTTTGTTATTTCAGAATATTTTGCAAATGATCATTATAGAAATTCATTATTATAAAAATCATATCTGTTTTTTTTTCCGAAATTCCCTCCAATATTTTCATTTGAACATTTCAAGTTAATGCCTAAAAAAGGTTTGTCTCCGGTTACCTGACCGATCCAATATTTTACCTGCCAAATCATAAGTTTGTATGGCATCCAAAACTTAGTGCTACATAGTAATTTTCACAACAGTGACTTAATTCAAAGATACATCACAGTGATCTACTAATATATATGAATATAAATATTGTTGAAATTACAATCAATGAAAATAAATAAAATTTAGGAATACATCATGCATAAATAACATCACACCTGATATAGATAGCTGAGCTCAAATGGAAGTGTCTTCAACTTGTTATTCTTCAACTGTAAATGGATGATACAGTCAAGTTTACCAATAGCCCTAGGCAATCTGTCAAGTTTTTTGTTGCTTAGATTTAATGCTTTAGGCTTAGATTTTAAAGCGGGAACGAGTAATGTATCCGCCATTTCCACTTAAGTCAAATATCCCCCTGAAGCTCGATGCAACTTCACATTAACGATATTGTTTACATGCGCCTAGTGACAAGTGATATTAAAGAGTCATCTCCCTTGGGTGAGGTCTAAAACACGGTATTGTAAAACTTGTACAATCCGGAATTCACGGTATCACTGGTGAGAGCTTTCCGTTCTACAGACTTACAATCTTATTATATAAGACAATTTTCACATTCTAGCGGTTGATGAAATCTTCACTGATTTATTTTTGTATCATCCAATACCGCTAGATGTTCTGAATTCAATATTTTGTACGGATCAGTAATACAATACAATTGAATACAATCGATACAGAAAATAAAACGTGTGTGTTTATGCGTATTGTATTGTAATTATGATTTAGCTGTATTTGTTTCTGTCACTTTGAATAACATTTTTATTTCAACAATATTTATTCAGATTAGTCCACATGTCGTCATAACATACGCGAAAATTTCACAACAATGCCTTTTTTAATACTTCAAGACAATAGATAGGACTTAAACGACCAAGTTTATTTGAAGTTTGTGCAAATTACAAGGGAGATAACAACACTAGACATTTTACCAATTAAAATAATAATGTAAGTATGTCTCAATATTTACACGAGCACTGCTTAATTGAAATAATCACAAAAATTCATTCCCGTTGTTGGGGTAGGCAGCTAGAGAGAAAAAGAATACAATGTGAAGCATTGGTTAGCCTTCTGAAATAAGTTATTATTGAAGCATTGACTGGTTCGTCGATAACACTTTCCGCACACTGTACACATGGATATGAATGGGTATGCCTTCATGCAGAACCAGAGTTAACCAATCACTGACGAGTATGAACATGAGTGTCACGTTAGAATCAATATCACATCCAGGAAGACACGTGTTTGTGCACAGTCTGTTTATTCATACGTTTACATGGGTTAAAACTTGTTACAAATTAAAATTAATAATGTTGCAAGTTTAACGATACTGCTTATCAACAGTTTACGGATTTAAAACGTCGCTTAAGCATGACAGAATGTGAAAACCTCAGCGAACCAGGTGTAGACGAGGTAACTGATGCAACAGACGATAATACTGATCTGTTTATTGCCGCGTCAGAAAATGCCTTACATGACACCAAGCGTGTCAGAGAGGATTGCAATGACGATGGACTCAGCCCAATAGACGCAAAGAAAAGTGTGCTTCACAACTTGAAGTTCGATGTTGCTTACCGAAGAAAGTTTATTCTTTCACTCTCCGTGTTTTGGTCCTATGTGACTCTGGTTCGTATATATTTACTTACGCATGTAATTACTCGTTTACCTACCATTTCACTGATCGTCTATTGTATGCATTTAGAAAGAGAGAATTTACCGTGTAATTGTTTGAATGCAATCTATATATATTTCTTTGTTCAGATGTTAATCAGTTGTATGAAATAAAAAATATACACACGTCGTTTTATATATAACCTAGATTATTGCTTCTACTTATTAATTTATTGAGGTATAAAATGTGTAAACAGTGTTGGCAGACGGTGAAGTTACCAACTTAGCTTGTAAACCGTGTACACACAATTTAGACTGGCTGCTAAGACAATACGTTGTTAAAATACAATGTATGTATAACCAGTATTAATGCATAATTCCCCCTACCCAGACGTACGTACTAAAGCATTGTTATGCAAAGATTCATTCATAACATATATATATGTACACGAAAAGCTGCACTGGCTTAGACATTCAGATCAATAGAAGTAATACTTAGTACTTGTAGTATACCAGATTTGAACTTAGTAGGTTTAGTCCAACCAATCCCTCTGTTTGTGACGGGGTAAACACTTTTTTCAGAGAGAATGACCCGTCCGAATTCAGTTATGAAAATGGCCAACCGAAAAGAAGTCGAATTATTAAGGCTAGATTACGATACTTCTCATTAACGCTCAAACCTTAGTGAACAGGTACCTGTGAGAAACGGTACTAAATGAACTAGGGCTACACTTTTAGCATACAATATGATTACTGAGTCAGACAAAGTGAACGAGGCCCTATTTTGCAGTTATGACATTATTTTCGTTTTTGTTAATAACCTTGTTAACAAGTCCGATTGACAGTGTATGAAGCCGTATTATATTTGACAACATAAGTTCATTGTTTAATACAGAGTGTACAAGTTTGTTTCTTTGGACGTTGTAAACACATTGCATTTCATCGCGTGATATTTTCATACCAATTGAGTGTATAGTATAAACATGTTTCATTTTGTCAACCGTAGTCATATATATGTATATATCTATAGCCTTTAAAACAAAAAATAACGTCTGACTTTAAGTGCATATCACTCAACGTATACAGGCTTGCGTTGACTGGGCTTTTATTGTGACATAGTTGAGCTGCATTGTAAAATAAACCTGTACTCTAGTTTTTTATTGTACAAGTTGAGTATTTAACGTACAATTTATGATAACGTATCTAATTTCTTCAACATATCGAAGTTTATTTGACCCATTAGTCAAAATGTTATCTCCACATTCCACAGTTTAAAAACGCTTGTTTAAAAATTTCGATGTACACACAAAATACTGTATCTCGAGAGAAGAGATCTTGATGCCACCCCGTCTATTATAATAATCTGTTTAAATCGAGGCATAAATTTGATAATTCAAATTTGTTTCCTACTAACGATATATATTGCATGAAATAAACGCTGTGTGGAGTTTGAGATGTCATATCAACCGAATGATTTCAGGGTTGGGTAGTTCTGCAGATAGGAACAGCTCTACCAGACCTTCAAACACTTGTTGACATTGATTTGGACTCAGCATCATGGCTGTTCACCACGTGGTCTTTGGGTTTCTTGGCTGGTTCTCTGATTGGTGGTTTTCTGTATGACAGATATAATAGACTTATCATTATGTGCGCATGCACCATGGGGGCAGCAGTCTGCAGCGCGTGCCTACCATACAGTGGAACATTTTCCATAATGCTTGTGTTGCGGGTACTTACTGGCATTTTTTGCGGCGGCATTGACACAGGTACTAAAATATATGAACTAGTGCTTATCGAGTTTTATAAGTTTATGTATTTAAACAAACGATTTTTTTCATAGCTAGATTGTCACACAATGAACAAACTTCAGTTTAGAGCTTTGATACACAAATATGGAGACCAACCCAACTATCAGTTTTGACATGTTGTCATATTTCTCTGAACCGCAAAACATTGGTTACTAAGACTGAAGCAACTCTGATAGTCTTCTGTAAACAGCGCTTTGTCAATGTAAGTAGTGAATCAGGTATTTGCAAATGACATACTTTTGTCCAGTGGTATTGTAACTAGAGGCCAGTTCGAGTAAAGTCGACCGTGTTTCTCAACAGTTTTTTTGGAATTCTTTTCTGATTGGATATGTCGACATATAAACGCTGAAAGCGTGATTATCTAGGCATAATCCAAAATCACGTTGTGTATCTTTTTGACAAGTTTGAATAGAAGAAAGAGTAACATTGCGTGTTATGAATATATAATAAATGTGTACATATTTTTTAAATTTCAGGTGCAAATACAATTATCCCATCGATATGGGGAGTGGATGGTGGTCCTTATATGCAGGCACTGTATTTATCTTACACCCTAGGTGGGATTGTGGTTCCTTTCGGCACGAGGCCATTCATGCTTCCACGCAGTGGATTAAAACACAGCGTTTCTATGAATAAGAGCACGTCATCCGATGCTATGTATAACTATGTACATATCCATCAACTTACTGACGAGTCTAATACTAGTAAAACAGAATTTAATTCATCTTTTTCTAAGGATGATGGTGGTCCATTTGAGCACTCGGAAGGTCAAATACACTACGCTTTAATTTTAACCAGTGTTCTTTTAATTATATCTGCCATTCCATATTTTGTTATGAATCTATTAAAAGGCTTTGATCAGAGACGAGTTTGTTACTCTAGTGATGAGAACTCTGATCCAGAGAAAACATCGCTTCGGGAAAATAATATTGACAAAACCGCCGCAAAAACATCAGGAAAGCGAAAGTGGTTCGTGTTAACATGTGTATTTGGTGTAAGTTTGTTTTACAGTGCCACTGAAGACAGTCTCGGTGATTTCTTGGTGACTTTTTGTATTGATTACTTAGAGTGGGACAATAACTCCTCTGTGACTTTGTTGTCCCTATATTGGATTGCCAGCTGTGTTGGCGGACTTACTGGTGTAATACTTGTACGAGTTTTACATACCAGTAAATTACTTTTCCTTGCTCATATTGCCTGGGTTCTCATATTCCTTGCATCGTTGATAGCTAGTGTATATAAAATACATATAATGGTATGGATATTTCTGCCCATGTCTGGCTTTTTTATGGTGCTCATAATGCCGGCTGTGATATCATGGACTGAGGAACATGTCTGTGACGTGACAGGTGGCGTATCTTCCATGATAATGATTTCTGTTGGGAGTGGACTTGCTGCAAATCCTAAATTTATTGGACACATGATGGAATCGTATTCATACTTAGCCTTCATATATATACTTTTTGTTGAATCAATTCTTTGTTCATGTTTTTATGTGGTTGGTTATATCGGGAGGTTCGCGTTTCAGCAAAACACATCCAAATGATATACATCGACATTTGATATGCAATTTTCTTCATCTGGTCGGTATTATAGTATAAATTTTATTTCATATGCAGCGCATTTATATTTTTGTAGCACTAAATACATATCTTACTATAACGAACTTTTGCCCTTAAGTGATGTAGATGTGAAATTGTATCGAGTTTGGAAAACTGATAAATGTGGACACTCTTATTGTTGCCAAGAACGACACAAACGCATATAACCGAAACTGTCCACGTGGAACACGTTCATAAAGTACAAAATCTCCATAATACGTTTTGCAATTTATGTCAATTACAAATGGGAAAGTTTTGTATTACTACTTTTATACATAATACAACGTTATACATGACCTGGGAGTAATCAAGCCCTGATGGCCGTACAGTTACATAATTATGGTGCCCCAAGCACGATAAAAATATACAAGTACAGAATATGTGTATGTAGGATCTAGTTTGTTCCGTTCTTTGACACCAAGGTAACCGAACTCAGGACACAACATCTGGAAATCCCTGTTTTTGCAATTTATTCAGATTTTTATATAATGACAATAAAACATTGTTTCTGTTGCTGCTAATCGTAAATAGTTTTAGACTACTGAGTATTTTATATTTTGTTCTCGCTAATATAACGAATACATATATATATGTATGCATTTTGTATTCCTCAGTATACGGAAAATATATATTAGAGAATGGGAACTTCGATCGAGCTTGCGTGAGAAATGTCTAGAGAGGATTTTTAATTACAAATTAAACATACTTCATTGTGCAATATTGTTTCATTCTTGAATTAGTGCGTGACAGTTCAAAGAGATTCGCGAGTGTGTTGGGACGACACTTAACATGTCTACATTATCCTAGACGTCCTCGATTGTGTTCAGATCTGGACTTTTAGCGAACCAGACGTCAATGAAATCAATATTATTCGGCCTGAGAAGTTCTGCAGTGTCTCTGGCAATATGGTTTGTGGCATTGTCATGTTGAAATATTGATATGTTGCGTTGTTATGGGAAAGAGGAATGACGTTGGGCGTTAGAATGTCATCGCGGTAACGTTGGGCATCAAAATTGCCGTCAATCACGACTAATTATGGCCGATAACCAAGAGAAATGGCAGTCCAGACCATCACACAACACCATCCTCAAAACTTTTGTTAAAATATAACAGTCGGCAGAGCATTACATCACTACATTGTAACGGAATCCGGACTCATCCTAGAATAAAACTGTATTTAAGCATTGTCGGATCCAACGAGCGTGTAAATGTGCCTAATTAAGACAATTTGCCAGCTGATGTTGCATTGGAACTCAACCGACGGGCGTCACCCGGATAGACCTTCTCCTGTAGTCGAGCAGTTTGCCCTCTGGTCGGCCATGAGGAATTCCGGGCGTGTTATCAGCATTAGCAATGGAAGTTTGGAAGCGAATGAGCAAATGTATTATGACGATATGCTGGTCTTGACTACGTGGTAAGTCGTCAGTACGTCCTGTAGTTCGAATTCGAAAATTGCGTACAGCTCGCCCAGATCTTCAAACAACTCTTACAACTTCGTATGTGGACATACCGTCATCAAGCATGTCGATTTCATGTTCACGTAAATTTCTTGAGTTCTTGACATTCAAAAATGCTACAGCTACAAAAATGGATATGTTTTTACAAATTTACAAATTAAAGACTAGTGAACAATGATCGAATACTTCACTATCACCTACCATACACGTGCAAATCCAGTTTCACGTTGTCAATTTAGCTAGTGCACACACAAACCCTAAAATTATTGAATCCTGAACAGCCCATGTCAAGGTCGGTACTATCTATTCAATTTTATTACATGACGAATTTTTAACATTTTTTGTTCAGAAATGTGCCTTAGAAGCAGCCTACTGGTGTGAAAATTATTATCTAAAAAAAAATGCAAACTTATTCTCTAATTGTTTAATTACTCTCTGTTGTGTGCCTCATAACCCTTTCGTGACCATCAATTAACCGCGATTTAACCTGAGAAAAAACGTTAAGAAAATCCTTATCCGCTGCCAGAAATCAGCTGGCAGAAAAACATAATGTAGAATGAATTATTATGCTGTAAAAACAATAATGTAACAAATACCGGTAGTACATAGTGATAATAAATATTCGCTGAACATGAAAATATGGAATTGCTGACTACATGTGTAAAATCCACAGTGACAGTGCTTGTGGCGACATTACTTCTCCGATGATTTTTTGTATTTTTATGAATGACTGTATTAACTGTAACACTTAAGTCATTTCGGAAGTGACTAAGATGTGAAATGAACCGTCATTTGTTTACGTTGTAAAAATTACAAAGCTAAAAAACACATCACATGTATTATTATCATTATGTTTTATGAAAATATATATGAAACATACTTAATTATTGTGAGAAAAGCGGCATGGTGTAAAAATTGTTTTTTTTCCAACTTGAAATAACATATACATGTGTTATTTTAAGAATTCGAATCTATAATACGAAGAATACGTCAACAAAAATATTACATGTAATCGTGCGAGTAATACTTAATGGGAATTACTAATTGTAAGTATAACACATCACATGCATCACTGTTTGCATGGTTTAAATCCATCATTTAATGCCTGTTTGAAATCACCGTACGAAAGAAAAGGTAAATTTCTGGTAAATACGTATACCGTTCCAAGCTCAGAGAATGAAATTCAGCGCTAAATATCACCAAAAATGCGATGATGCATTATACTTTGGTTTATAACTTCACGATTATCTATTTAATACATTTTCCTACTGTGTCCAAGAAAGGACGGCAAACTAGATCCAAGACAATTTATATTAGAATCTTCTTTTAACAATGTTGTTATTGTTATCTTATCACACTTGTTATGCAAAACGAAATGACTCGGGATTTACGCAGTGCCTGTTAACCTAACGCGCATACTCTTGCAAAAACATGGTTGACATATATTTACCACATTAATCTGAAAATTTGAAAGAATCAATGGTCTTACGGAATGTCTATCGTATTTTTGAATTCCGTTATGGACATGAATGCCACATTAAATTGTTATTGTAAAAGTTAACTAGAAATAAAGTCGACAGTTGAACCAAAAATTGCGCATAAAGTCGTTTAAAATCAACATTTTGAACAGAATATTCTTAATCTGAGCCTCTCTGATGACCATATGCTAAATAAACACACCCCTTATCAAAATGTATCATTTGATTTGCCATATCTGTGTTGAGATACGTAGAATTCTGTAATGTAACGAACGTGTTTGTGTATAATGGTCTCGGAAAATAATTATCATATTTCCCAGCATAAGCCAACTGCTGTGGGAATATCAGATTAAAACAAGCACAACACACATTCTCAAAACAACAAAATGATCGGTATGGTTTATGTGTAAAGTTAAATGTTTTATACTTTCTAGTTGCGTGCTAAAACAAATCCGATCACAACAAGCGCTTCAAAATTGATTTCGTTTTTTAATAATTCGTACTATGTACACCAACCGCATAAACCGGAAGCTGTAAGTGCGCCCTCTAGTGTGGTACTAAAATCAACTACTTTTAAATACACATGTGCATGCGATTTATATCAAAATATTGGTGTTAGCTTTGATTGTAACACAGGAATACGTTGTCTTTGATATTAACAAAGTAGTTCCTAAACTGTCACGATCCTGCAGCGTTTGTGTATACTCGAAATCATTGCCTAAGTGGTTCGTCAAAAGACCGGGAAAAGGTGTCCCGTGCCAGATTTTTGTCGGCAGTCTTCTTTGTGAGACATTCGTGATTATTCCTGAGAGTCGGTGCTTATGATGATGGTAATGGCTTGTGCAGGCTGTTCGTGCTTTATCGTTTATCGTTACATGGACAAAAAATACTCGTTACTTGTTATCACTGACAGACCCATGTTGCATGGCTCTTGTTAGGTTTCTTCAACACGATAAACACCCCCAGGGCGCTATATTAATTTCGATACTGTATTTTGGTTTCTTATGTAACATTTATTTTCTCAGTTTTTTTTCATGAATGTTTACCAGCTGTTGTTCATCAGTAGTAATATTCTAATACTACTATCTAGTAATGTTCCCTTTTGAAATTGCTGTCCATAAGGTTTTTGTTTTTATGATGGCAAAACAAGTTTTCGTGGTATAAACAAAATGTTGCCGTATTTTATGCAAAGCTTTCGTTATTTCAGGATATTTTTCACCTGATAGAAAATCATTTTTACGAAAAACTCATCTTGTTTGTTTTTAAAACAAAATTCCCTCCAATACATTCATTTTAGTGTTTCAAGTTAACGAGGTCAGTGGTGTAAATGTAGAAAGTTTTGGCTGGTGTTTTTGTTGGTTCAAACTACCCCAAATTTATTGCCATCGCTAAATGATGTTTTGGTTTTATTACATATTTGTCTTGGTATGTTTGAAGCAGTCCCCTAATCAAGTTGGTTGCTCCACCTAAGTTACTGAATATTCAGTACACAATGAAGTGTTGCATGGAATAAGAATTCATTGAACAATTTGAAGTGTTTGAACTATGCTGTCACAAAAAAGTAACAGAAATAGTGTATAATAACCTGTTCATGGCATGTTGTTGGCAAAAATCAGCTAGCTAACTAAACTGTCAGACGATCTGTTTACAATTTTTATGGAATAACGCACATGTATGCAAATGGAAACAATGCATACATAAAATACCATGAAAATTCGTTATTCCACGAAAATGAGTTACTCAACAATATTTGGTCGAGTAATCTATTTACCAATTATCTTGGATAATGTGCATGCACAAATAGAAATGATGCTTATGTAAAATACCACGAAAACCTGTCACTTGACCATACTGGCAGTTAGAAACATCTGGGTCGGCCCCAAAAATTAGGGTTGAACTGGAATCTGTCATCATGACTATTTTCTTTTTCTGACCTTATAATGATGTATTCATTTTTGCAGAACATGAGAGGTCCTCGACCAATGCCACGTCCAGGAGGGCCCCATGGCCATCCAGGTCCAAATCGTCCACCTGGTCCCGGAGGACCACCAGGGCCTGGTATGAGACCACCACCAGGACCAGGAATGCGACCCCCAGGTCCTGGGCCTCATGGCATGGGACCAATGGGTAAGATACAAAATTTTTGTTTCAGTGGTTATATTTATTCTCTGAGATTTATCTGATTTGATTTTGTTTCAAATAGTTGAGGCCTCTTCATTTTATACTTGCTTAATAGTCTGTTGTTACTATGTTCTTTTTAAGGTTAATTGTTTGGTTGATTTGATTGTGCAATTGCTTGCAAAAAGCTATTGAGAGACTATTTAAATTGTAATTTATGTCATTTTTCAAGTTTAGACTTGAAAAATACATCATTTCCAGTGATTTTTTCCTTGAAATATTTGGCGAATTTCAGCACCATTCCTCATTTCATGGAATATATATTTTTCCCTGAAATATTCAAATTTCCCCACTGTCCTCTGAAAAAAAATCCATGGCTAACCAAGTTTTATTCTGATCCAAGAAAAATTTGTTTATCTTTTTGATGTTCTGATGTCTTTTGCCACATAACATTTTACAACATCTATTTACGATATCATTTTTGTGGCAATATCCCAGTTTGGTCATCCGCATGCTTATTCTCCCCAACCAATGAGCAGTGACCCCCTTCCACAAATTGAAAAAAAAACAACTGATTTTGTCATTCAAACATTAGACTGTTGATGATGCTGATTTTTCCTGATGTTGTTTTACTAATAATTACTTACTTTGTTTCAGGACCACTAAGACCCCAAGGACCCCCTGGTCCTGGCCCTAATTTGCCCCCTGCTTCAAATGTCACTAATGATCCAAGAGGAGCGCATTGTAGAATATTTGTAGGGAATTTGAATACCATTGCTATGAAAAAAGAAGACGTGGAGGCTATTTTCAGAAGGTATATTTTCCAGGGTGTAAAAATCCACTTATATTTGCGACTAAATTTAATGGTCGGATGAGCAGTATTTCACATAGCAGTTGCTTGACCAGACAACTGAGTTTCAGAGTTTCATTAATCTTTTACTTTTTGCAAGAAAACAATGTAAATAAACTTATACTCACCAAACACTACTTTCACAAGGGAGGAAAATGTTCATATCTGTCATCATAGCAATGCTCTTAGTAAAGCAGTGAAAAGTGCATGAACTGGTTAGTATTATTATTGCAACACTGTCTGTGGTCAAAGTTTGCAACACAGCACACATGCCACACAGTCAAATATTGTTTACATCTGTCACATCTTCTGCCAAAAATGTTACAGAGAAAGCCATTTAGAAGCCAATTAGAAAAGATGTAAAGATGACAAAACTTTCTGTAAAGATGACCAACACATTGTATCTAGTCGTCCTGTAGGACAACTGCCTTTCAAGAATACTTTAGTCCCTTCAGTTTTTCCTATATAAATATTGTGATAAAATTCTTATATTAGTTACGCACAACTGTCAACATTATTTTGGCTGTATTATGTAATAAGTTTTCCATTGGATGAATCTTGAGATCATTTATGATGCAAAAATGCTGCATCTTGAATTTTCTTGTAAAGCTTTCTTTGTAAAATTTTGGATATTTTGTTTTAATTATAGAATTGATAGTCTATGAAATGCTGACATTTATTTGTAAACTTCATTTGCAGGTATGGAATGGTGACTGGTATATCAATGCATAAAGGATATGCTTTTGTACAGTATGGTACACATGAAGAGGCAAAAAGAGCTGCTATGTCTGAAGATGGCAAAACTTATGCTGGACAAACACTTGGTAAATATTTTGATATACATTTTCTGTGCTGTTCATTTCACACTATTATGGTGACAGTTAAACTGGTTCAGTCAAAAATCTTAGGCAATGAAATGCAGTAACAAAAATCAATGAAATTGATTGATAAATAATTGACAAAGAATCAGTTGTTCTGGGTAAGTCTTATCATACCATTTTATTATATAGATTTAGTTAATGCTGGGTCTTTTTCTTATTTATTGGGAATATGGCCTTTACCCTTGATATCAGAAATTGATTGAAGAAATTATAAAAAATGAATATTTAAAGTCATTTTATTGCAACATACAATTTATACAACCAATAAAGTTAAATATGCCAATAACATTTTTAGTATCAAAATGATAGGAAAACTGATGTTTGCGCTGTTATCTGGGAATGCAAAAAATGCTATTTACTATTCCAATTTTCAGAATGATTTTTTATTTGGTGAGAAAGAATAGGTTTGTACTGATACAGTATATGTGTTAAAATTGACACAAATCTATTTTCAAAAACAATGATAATCCTTAGTTATTGTCCCTTTAAATTTGCACTGAAGTCTTGGAGGTACCCATTTTTTTAAAATTAAAGAAAACTGAAGATCCATTTCAATGAAAACTCCTGGTAAATTGATGAAACACAGTTTCAATCTGATTTAATAAAGAAAATACAGGTCACCGTGCAATAATCCCAGAAATTAATATTTTTCTATTTTTTCTAAGGGCAATAACAAATTTTCTATTTGTGTTATGAAATAAATTGAAGTACCTTTGGTAACTATCAAATAAATTACAATACCTGGGCAATATTATTTTTATATTATTACCATTTTTGAGTACCATTGGGTAGATGTGTAAAATAAGTAAAGTTTTATGGATATAATACATATCCCTAAATCAAACTTAGCTTTAAATCCTTAAGTCCTTAAACAGTCCTTGAAAACAGTGTTGATAGCAACAGGGGGCCCTTATATCATGCAATTCTCACAGCTGATACCTAAAATATAGATATTACGAATAGATCCTTCAATGGAAAGATGCATAGATTTAAGTTCAATTTAGATTGACTGCAGTTTCAATTTTTACTTACTTATTCCTGGCAATTTTTACCTAGTGTTCTGAAATGTTACTGAATTTTTGTATGCACAACTTGATATAAAGTAGATAGGAGCTGTTATTTAGTCTATATGATATGCTAAGGTGACTATTATTCATAAGTATTATGGACCCTAAACACATCAGACTGGCTGTAAAAGTCCTGAAAAGGTTCTTGAATTCCTTGCTTTAGTTTCTGTACAAACCATGTGATTGTTTAAGTTTTACATTCGAGGTTGTTTCTCTCCTATGAACTTGTCATGTCCTTGCTTTATGCTTAAGTCAAGCTTGCACTGGCTAAATTCACCTGGTATCATCAACTCTCAACCAAACATAACAGATATAAGTTGATAAACTGGATTTAATCTAATATTTACAAAACTTTTTCAGACATAAACATTGCTTCTGAACCTAAAAAGGGAAACAAAAGGGCAGCACAACCCATGTAGGTATTAACTTTGATGTGGTGTTATTTTATATTTTTATTTTAATGTATTAAAAACTTGCATCTGCTTTGTTTAATATTGGATGTTTTAGATTTACATAAATGTACACTAACTGGATTAACCACTTTCAAAAACAAATCGTTGTCTGTTAGTTTTAGATTTAATTGAAATTTAAAGATTTAACTTTTGATGTGGTACCTAAGTTAGGTTCAAATTATTTTGAATTTCATGGCTTCCTTCTTTATATTAGCACCATGTTTTACCTTGTGAATATGCCTCTGTTTCAATAAAGGCTACTTACTTGTATCTTAAACATGATATTAAATTGTCATAGTTATATGCTTTCATTAGAATTATACCTTTTTTCAGGAATAATGCCAATAACAAAGATACTCCTGCCCAGAAAAAAATTAAGGTTGAATCTAGCACAGCAAACCCAGTGACCAACGCTAGTGGACGTAATCTTGTATCTCTTGGTTCTAGTTTGAAAGATGCAACCATTGATGCCTCTAGTACATCTATAACATTATCAAGACCAACAGGAAAAGCCCTTAAAAAGACCACTATATCAAGTATGTATTTTCAATGTTATCTTGATGAAAGAAGAATATACAATTGCTTATCCCCTTATAGTTTGCTTGCCCATACTTTTTTTCCCTCCTCAGCTGATTTCATTCTTTTTAACCCTTCCAAGCACTCTCATGGAATTGCTTACAACAAGCAACGTAAACTAAATTTTTAGCTGTCTTAACCGTCTTCAAACTGAGACTGATGGTTTTGACTGTGTTTATTTACCAGTTCATTTATTTCATTTTTTTCTTTCTTGCCTAACACATGCCATATATCTAGAGTCTAGAAAACCATTTCCAACTTCATCAGCCCTTGTTGCAATATTTGATGTAATTATACCTCGCCCTTTTATTAGGCTAGAAAAAATATTTATATGTACGGTTACTTGACCAAAAAATAGGGCATAGATAGTAAAATTTTTTATTTTTTTATGAACATGCCTTTCATACTGTGTTAATTCATCGTCTTGTCAACTATTATAGAGGAATTGACAGTTACTTGCTTATTCCAGGAAAACTGGTTAATATAACTGCCTGCAAGTATATAACTGAAGCACTATTGAAAACAGATGTAAACCCAAAAAAATACTTGAATAATACTATAATTGTCACATCAAATTGTGTTATTTCAATGCTTTTTTTAGTATAGTAATCATCTAAAGATTATGTTTGAATACTATTTTAGCTGGCAATGATATATTGATCTGTGGAAACTGTAAATCATTACATAGCAGCTTGGCAACGTTTGTTCAACATAAAAAACAAAAATGTGAATTGAAGATTCAGTGTAAATGTCATCAAATAGCCAGCCAAGAAAATGAAAAAGGTGACCATGTATTTCATTTCTGTTTCTAAATCATTGAAATATTTCCAATACTGTAATAAATTTTTTTCTGTATTCAATTAACTTGACCATCAAATAGGGACTGACAGATTTATGTTAAGTAGGGTGGTTTTCTCTGAATTCCAGTTTTTCTGAATTACTACTTTTTTTATCCTTATTAAATTGTAGACTTCATTTTACAATGTTGAGATTAACTGCTGTCAAAATATGTATTACTCCTTATTCAGTTAATTATTAAAAACATTGATTGTTTATTGTATGTACTTTTTACTTATAATATATTGATTGACTCTCTTGTTTCTATAGCATCAAAATCAGAACCTGAAAGAACATTATTATGTGCTGTATGTGATGTTGTGTTCAAGACCGCGTGGGACCTTTGCCATCATTGCCAAGAAGAACATAGTATTGAAATCTTCAAAGTACAAGAGGTTTGTATCTTGTATACTCACTTGGGGTCTCCTTCATCTCGGAAGGTCTAGTATGGAGTATGCCCATGTGACATTATATTTTCTTTCAGTTTTTCAGGTAATTGGCTGAATGAGTTGTAGATGCATATGGTATAATTGATAGGATTATTAACAACATTTGTCTTGTGTTACGGTATTTCCTTTTCCTCAAATATGATGGGGTGTCAATTAGAGAAATTTGGTAATTTTGGTTTGTATCAGTGAGAGTCCTACCTATAATTAAATACGGTTTTATAGTTATAACATTTTTACCCATTTTTTACGCTTATTATTTTTATTAATTTGCTGTATTAATTTGTGTTTCTACAGCCCGACACTGATGGTAAAAAGTTGGATAGCAATGAACTTAACGGTGAGAAGGACAAAGAATGAAAAGACATTATTGTGAACACTGGTCTGGATCACAATTAAAAAACTTGGTCACTTACTGATTCTTCGTTACTATGGAAATTATGCCTGCGACATTCCTTATGTTTGTTCATAAGATCTGCCCCAGGACATCCTTTGTGCACAACATAGTGAACTTTTGTTCTATTTAGACTGACAACAAGTAATTATAATGATATCTGGACTGTCGATCATGTTGATGAATGTATTGAATGGATGTTCACAGCCCGTTGTTTAGTTAATGTGGTCAGCAGTGAAGTGTATTTTTATCAACAGAAATACAGTGTTTAAAATAGTATAATGATACTAAGCTTGGATGGAGTAAAATCATAAAATTACTCTCAGTTTCTCACCTTGAAGATAATTGTACTTGCAGGGGACACTATTTACCACATTATGAGTGTACTGAAATACTGATTTATTTGCCAACTTCTGACTAAGTTTATTTATTACTAATACTATGTTGGATTAGTGCAAAACAGTAAGCATTCCAATATATCATCAATTTTAATGCTTAAATGAGCCTCAATTTTAAGAATAAGTCTCTGTCTTTGTCATTTGCGTAATTTATCATTTAACTGTAGCTTGTTAAATAATGGTTTGAGGCTATACACTGAAGAATTGTTTGACTTGATCGCCCTCTCATCCAGAATGTGTCTGTATATAGCATCCAGATATACATCAAACTTACATTTTATTGACATTGATTTTTTTGTGTGTAGACATAACGTATGTATGTATTTTTGTATGTATGTATGTACTAGCAAAATATTGTTCTTGAATTGAAATTGATATCTTTGTGTGGAGACCTGATGTATGTGTTCTCAATTTGGTTTAGTTAATTACTCTCCTGTTCCATTGGCATTTTCAGTTAATTGCTTGCTGGATCACACTCGGCATCTTACAGTGAATCTAGAGTCTAGTCCATTAATATTTTGATCCTGTTGTTCTTGAGATCATGTATTCATCCAATAGTTTTTGATTCATTTAATCTCATATTGATTTACATTCATACATTATGTTATACTGATTCTGACTGATGTATATGTCATTCTAATTACTCCATTGTACTTGAAAATCTTACACTGAAAATAGCTGTTGTCGTAGAGATGAGAATGTTATTAAAACTCTGGTCTGATTTGGGTATGATTTTTTCATTTTGTACTAATTAATCTATTTTTCTGGAGTAGGATCAGTGGTTCTTAGTCTACTTCAGTAATCCCTTGTTTGGCTAAATTATCTTACTTCATTAATCTGCATCAGTTGTACTTACGATTATGAACGTATTGCCTTAGAAACTCACAAAACGTTTATCCATCATTTCTGTACATTTATGTTAATGTATATATATATTGTTAATTTCATGCTAGGATTTAAATTTTCTTTGTATTTGTTGCTTTTCTTTCTTTACAGTTCAGCAAATTATTTGCACTATTATACCTGAATTATCTCCCTTGACCAAATTTATTTACAGTGGTTGTTGACATGCATGTCTCCTTAAGATAACTCTCTTTGGTCAGGAGAAATATGTAATATAATTGAGTTGCAGAAATATCATGTTTTAGTTTGAGATTACATGTTAAGTCTTGGTTAAAGTTACTGTTCTGTATCAATAAGTGTTCATGACCTTGTGTTTTGTTAAATAAGTATAATATTACTATAGGATATGCATAGAACAGCTTTCTGAATGGTTTCATTTGCTGTCTGCATTTTAGCCTGTATGTATTAAGTTTGTAGATTGGAATTTGTTAGATATTACAAATTAGTACACTCTTTGTATGTTTAAGAAATGATTTCATTGCCTTATTTGATGTAAAAATAATTATTTCAAATTCTCTCAGAAAACATTAAAACTGCCAGTGTACTTATGAGAGGTAGTTTGTTAATGACTTTAAATAATTTCTTAAAAAAAAGAAGTTTGTGTACCAGCTTCTATGCTTGACATTTAGTAATTATGCTCATAAAATATTTAGTTAGACATGCTGATATTGATATTCTTCTGATAATAAATTAGGTGAATCCTTGCAAATAATATTTGTACTTGTTGTGTACTTGTCAAGATTCACTCCCCTGGTGACTGGACTCTTTATTTATTAATTTGCTCAATTGAAATTTTTATTTCACCTTTTAGTCTTTGATGTTAGCACTAGATTAGCATTCCAAACTAATTGTATACAGTCTTGAACTCAAAGTTCGGTTTGTCTTGAATTTAACTTCTGGTTTACACAGACTGAAATCATAATTTGCTATATGGTGCTAGTCTTTGTTAATATTAGATATCTGATTTTTTACAGAATTCAGTACTTTTTTACTGTACTTGTCAGATTTACTCAGCACACTGTCATTTTTCAGGGCTTTGTCTGTATGGTTAAATCATTTACTCATGATTAGGGACTTACGCATTGCACAAGTTTGATTTTTTAGTTTCTTATAATTATGAATGTTGAAAATTTATGTGTATGGGTTATTTTGCATCATGAAAATTACATCTTGATGTATATTTTATTGTTGGAAATTTTGCATACCTGTAATTTTGATTGTAATTTTTAGCAGTTGTAAATACATGAGATGATCATATTATTCATTGGTGTTTTATGAATTCATAACATTTTCATACTCGGTGCATTGTTATGGTGAGTTTCATTTTGTGTTCTTGTCTTTTGTTCTCATGGAAGCTTCTTAATATTTAAATCTATGAAAAGTTCTCTTGTTCACTCTATTTTCTAATTCATATTGTCATTTTTGTATTACTGTCATCATGACTACGTGGAATCATGTATGTGTAACTTGTATAATAAACTGACACTCAGGCAAATGTTGTATTTTGTATTTTTTAAAAAACCAAACAAACTCTTGATGTAAGTAAATTGAGCTATATATTTATTCCAAACTTGTAAAAATTCATACAATGCAACATTTTATTTCATAAGAAATTAACCTTATTTTTATAATTATAACTCTCTGTCCTAGTGGATATTTATTATTAATCTTTCTACAGTATTATTGGTTATGAATTATAATGTCAGGAGTTAAGTGCAATGTTACTGTGTCATAACATGATGATTGTAATCTCAATGCTCATGAAAAATGATCTCATTTTAAGGAACCACCATTTTATATTATTGGATTAAAATATGCTGCATTGCAACTTGAATAGATTCAAATGATGAATCTAATTCATTAATATTAGCTCTTCATACAGTTGTTGTGTTTTGACTTATGGATGTTGCAAAAAGTCTTCAAACACTGCTAGACTTCTCCAGATAGAATGATTTTTACACTTTATTTTGTTGCTGGCATTCTGATGACAACAGTATAAAGAATGATTTTTACGCTTTATTTTGTTGCTGGCATTCTGATGACAACAGTATAAGAATGGCTTTTTAGTAACAAGTCCCTACTAGGCAGCAATTACTGATACAGATAAAGATTTTGATGTTACTTGAATCGTGTTAAAATATTTAATTAAATCATATTTCTTTGATCTCAAGTTGTGGAAATCCCAAAATGGTAGATTTATAATTTCTTCTATAGCAGTATATTCTACATTTTTACACTTCTTGAAATTGGAAAGTTTATTAATTTCTCAGTAAGACAATGCTTTTAGATGAATCATGATCTTACTAGAAGATCAGATTTAATTGTTTATAAATCAAGACTGTTAACTTTACATTTTAAAAATTGTGCAACTTGAAAATATATTCATTTGAATTGACATTTTTATTTAATATTACCATAACAAATTACAAGCTGTCGTTAGGAACTCACTTATAACAATAAGTGAGCGAAACATTTTCAATCAAAGTTGTATAATCTTCCATTTTCTTTGTATTTTCAAAATGTTAGTTCTCGTATAGGAATTATTGCTACTTGGTCTAAGTTTTGAAAAAGTAATACTGATTATTATTTTTACAAAGAAGCCCATAGTTATTAGTATATGCTATTACTATGTGACAGTGCTAATACATCATTAATATGTTGTGCTTGGTAATATTAATTAGATGATTTTATGATATATTACTTCATGGAATCTAATACACTTGATATCTTGACCCTAAGATGTATTAATTCTTGATTTTGTGTATATGAGGTTCTTATTTCAAGAATTGTCCCATTGTGGCATTGTCCCATTCTAAGTCACTTGGACTATTCGTTGTATTTAAAAGCCTGTAAAAAGTACCTCCGTGACAAGTTTAGTTTTGTTTGATGGAAACCCATAATAATTTTGATGTGTAGTGAAAATATTCCTGTGAAATATTTTTGGAATTGAGGTCGAATTGATTTTAGAGATTTGATTGTTTCACATGCGTTAGATTTATAAGAAACTGAATTGCTACTTTGTTCATATTTAACAATATAAAGAAGTCTTGGAAGCCTGGGTATATTTTTTGGTGTTTGTGAAATTTTAACATACTTTGTTCAGTGATTTGTAACTTAGTACACACTTTGAGTTTTTTTTGTAAAGTCTGTATTTTGACATTGACAAGTTTTTACAAGTTTATTAGCAAAACACAGTTCATGATTACATACATGAAGACATGGTTAACAAGAAAACACAATTACAAATTTAAACAAGACAATAAGCATGTATGTATGTAAAAAAATGGAAGAATAGAAATCATTGAATAAGATGTCGAAATGATAATTTACTACTTATTAATAATAGTATAGTTATTATTCAGACAGGATTAATGCTATTAGTGTTTTAAAAATGGTTACTTACTAACAAGTAAAAATTACTCTTATTAAGTGAATTATTTTTTTTCCAATGACTTTTGTTACAATTTTTAAGAAAAACGAATTACTGTCAGACGACAAGACAATGTCCAATGCACGAGATATACAGTTTGGTGCTTGGCTATCAACATGTATGTATTTATATTGTTTTTAAGGAAACTTACACATACATTTAATGGACACAACTTTCTGGCCAGTTATGATATTAGACATAATTTGGAGATATCCTCGAGGTGTAGCCCTTGATTTAGGCACTGCAAATGTATTTTACTGTGTAAAACTCTGTAGATCTACTATTTTGAAACAATCACCATGAAACTGTCTAATGATAGAAATAGTCACACGATGTGGGTGAAGATTGATTTGAAAACACTAGAGTTATGGTCTATATAACATTAAGGCTTTAAGTTTCATGGAATAGAGTGTATTCCTGTGAATTATTAGTTTATTGGTCATGTAGAAATGGTTTATTCACGAGTTTTAAGCCAAAGACTTGGCTAAAATTGTTCTGCTTCATAATCCAAACACAGAGTCAGAACGCACATTAGTCAACCTGACTGTGTTACATTTTGATCATATTGTAAACAATAATAGCTGATCTATGTCAAGTAAGATTTATGGGCAAAGACAAACTTTGTATTGCATGGTCATATAATTTGAATTATGCTTTTCAGTTACATCAGTCGATGCTTTGTAACCTAACTTATATGATTTCTACCACATAGTTTATTAGCACTTGGAAATCTAGGTCAAATTACTGCATATCCTGTCAATTCTGATAAATTTATTTGAGTCTATGATAGCTCTCTTGTATTTGATAATGTTGAACTTGATACGTTTTTCAAATGTTGCATTTGACTACTTTTCTGTGTTGTGACCTTTTTGTATTTTTTTGTAATGAAACTACAGTTTAAACTTCAATTTTTTGCAGAACCTGTCTGCATCATGACAAGTCAAACATCACATGTAGGAACTGCATTAGTTGACATATCTCTTAAATACATATACTTTGCATACATAAATATTTGGATAGCCAGTTCTAATTAATGAATGATGTTCTCTGTGTTTCTGCTGATTGGCATTTGCCGTAATGTAAGTTCTGTTTTAGTTCCTTGTAAAATCAATATGATTCCTCTAATTGTTGTATGTTGCCTTTTGGCTTTTTGTTGAATTGTTTTATTTACTTACGTACACAAATACATAAAACATATCTTGACTGTGAAATTAATTACAAATTGAATAACTTACATAGTATTTTGACAAGCTCAGATGCCAATAGTATTTGACTAAACAAGAGTTATTTTGAACTAAGTACATATGATTATGTTACAGTTGAGTTCTTTTTTGTTGATTAGAGATTTTGTTTTCACACAAGCATAATCAAGTCTGTACATGAATGGTACATTCCATCATAAATAAGAAAATATAGTATGTTATTCTGTTTATATTGAACTTCCTAACTGTGTTCAAATTTGACAATGTGGACAGTATATATGTCTGTCTTCATTAATAAACGTCCTGCTAGCCAGGAGATAATATAGTAGCGTGTCATTATTTCCCTAGATCTGTCTTGTTAACCTGGCCAGTATAAGAATTGATGATAATGGGATGAAGGAGTTGTGAACCTGACAAAGGACAAATGCAGTAAATCTTCACATTTAGACCATTTCATTATTAAGGCTGCTCATAACAAAAACATATTTTTGGCTCTTATTTTCCACATTTCATCTAAATTTCGACTCGATAATGGGACCAACTCGGTGTTAAGATTGATTTTTTACCATACAGTGGTCTGTACATTGAGTGTTTACTGTATCTCCCATGACAAATTGACTGACTATGTTATATCCTATTTCAATTAACTTTCACGTCTAATGCCCACAAACTGACAGTTGCTGATGTAGTGATAATACCCCAGTTTATACAGGTGAGTAACGTAGGAGCACAGTTTTCAGTCTCTTCATAAGAATATTTCTGAAATTATCTTAAACCACTTGAAACTGAAATATAAATAGTTGAAGCACTGACTATTTTAGCATACAAGGAGTGTGATGGTAATTACACAAAAGGTAGAAAACACGTGAATGTGACAGCCGGAAGCTTGCAATTTTTTATGGTATTTCATATTTCAATGATTCAACAAGGTTGTAACTTGTTTGCCATCTCTAGGAATAAACAAGAAACAAGAATCACATATGGTCTTCTCAGAAACTATGGGTAGGTCTGCAGCGAGTCTCGGCGCCTTGAATACGATCGGGAAATATTTAAGTGAAAGATTTTCATCCAAAGCCGAAAAGCACAAAAAAATAAGAATATTCGCTTCAACAAAACTCAATACCATTTCCTTTTAGATTTCTCAAGCTCTTGATGATAATAAAGTATCTGACGAAATGAAGGAGGCTATTCGTCATGCTAGCCGGAAAAACGTGGTCAAAACTGATATTGAATTTAGAGATCAAAACATTGTTCACTATTTTTTTAAAAATATATCATTTCTACAAATTACCGATCCCGGGAAGAGGGATTTATTAGTAAATGAATGCGACGAAACGAAGACTAAAGGATAGCTTTATTAAGGAGAAAACGGACAGGCGCGCATTAAAAGAAGATTTAAGTATTTTTTTTTCAACCGGTTACGAATGCTCAGGAAAGCACCGCCGATGAAATCAAGGAAAATTTACGTGAGATCCCTGCAGCAGTTAATGCCTTGGCGCTTCCGGCTATAGGAGCCCACGCACCAATTGCAGGCCCCGCGCCGCAACTTTTCGGTCCAATCGAATCCGAATATCAAAAAAAATACGCGAGTAATGAATCCGAGGTTGATAGAACGTTTGGTCTTTATACCGATGATAGTGGTGATTTTTATTTGGATAATAAGCCAATTACCATTCAAGATGATGACATAATTGTAGCCGGCGAGAAATATCTGGGCGCGCGGGGATTGTGGGAACTTCTATCGAAGAGGCCGGAGGCAGCATACACCCCTGGAGACTACGGTAATTACGGCGAGATATTATTTAAAACGAAAGTTATTTATCGGAATCATGATGCCAGTGCCAATCGTCCGAAGGCCAGCAAGTCGTATAAATGGAAAAATATTATTGAGCCACTTTGGAAAAATAAGCGTGTTTATGAAGGTTCCAGTCTCTCGGATCTCAATGCGCTCCTCGAAAGGTTGGATTTATTGATGGCGAGTAAAAAGGCGGGAAATACTGGCGTTAAAGACGAACTCATTTCCGTCTGTAACGAGCTCGCGAACCAAAAAATCTTAAACGCCGCTCAACATAAAAAAATGCTATCTATTATTTAAGAAGATGTTACTTGCGAAAAATCGTGGTTTTACGAGACGTTATCAATACGGTGGGAGCGGTATATTCGACTTTATTGCTAGTTTGTTTACCCGCATCTGTTAAAAAACCAGGTTGTTGTTTCCGATATCTCCATTTCTCACAATCATCCTCAAAACCGTTTTGGTGCACAAGTCTAAAATGGTTTTCTTCAACAGGCTTGTAGCAGTAGGTTTTGAAAGGGTAAAGTTTCTTCTTACCATTGGAAAGAATGACAATTTTCAATAATGGTTCTCTACATGCTTGCCATCTTGTTTGTTGAGGATGATTTGGGAAATTTACTTTCGAACATAATGCAGAAATTTGTTCACCTTCAATAATCTTTATGCAATCATCAAATTTATACAATGTGTAGCACTTTTTACACACTACAAACCTTTGAAAATTGTCTTTCTGTAAACCTAATGTTCTCCAAAGCATATACACTGATGAAGGAAACATGGCTGCCAATCCAGCAATGAGACAAGATTCTGTTCTTAGGACATTGAAAAGGGCAGAAAAGAAAGACAGCAATGAGTTAAGTGCAGTATCAGTTATTAAATGTAGAGATTGCTAAGAACATACAAATATACAAGGCCAAAATACAAGAGATGAGACTTCGACTTTTGAGCTGATTTAGCCTGCGAAGAACCATCCTTAACAAGATCTGACTCAATATCAAGCTCTGAGACATCATTCCAAATCTCATCATCAGATTCAGACAAATCATTGAGTAAATCAGAAGAATGGATGGTTGCTCGCAGTTTTTTTTAATAAAGTCTCCAAACTATTTTTTAGACATTCTTCATTATCTTCAAAGCTTGATTAGATATCAGAAAGATCATTCTGCAAATCTTCAGCTACATTTTCATTACTCTGTTCTGAATACATCATTGAGCATACCCATACATCATTTATAAAATATTTAATCATATGGCTTTTATAATATTGACTAGCAAACATCTGACCACATCCAGGGCATTTTTTCCTGGTAGCTTTTTTCTTATAGACAGAATGCATATGAGAAATTTTCCTTTTTGAAGACATCATAATTCTAAATCAAATTCTGATCCCAATTTTTTTCTGGTCTCTTTCTATAAAATTTCACAAGGTCTGTACTGTGAAGTGCAAATTGTTGTGCTTTTGTTTCTTTTCTCTCTTTCATCTTCTAATTGTTTTTCTAATTTAATTGCACTTAATTTTTAACACTATGAAAATAATCTTGAAAGTATTTTCTTTCATGATTCACTTTAAAGAAGTCTTGCTTTACATTCTGTCTTATTTCTTTTTCAATCTTTGAAAAATCTAGTTCCTGGCAGTAATCAAAATGACTTCCACAATCATCTTCATCTGAGACACTAAATGGACTTGAGGGCCTATAAATTTCTTTATCCGAATCTGTAATTCTGTCTTTTGTTTCTCTAGACCTTTGCCTTAGCTTTACTCGTTTTCTTCTTCTTTCCTGCCTTTTTTGCTCCTTGCTATGCCGTCCCATGCTACTGATCTGACAAAATATATTGCATACATTATTTAAATTACAAGAGTTAGGAAAGTTGAGAATAAATATGCAGTACATTAATTTCAATTCCAAGAGCACATGTCAAACATTAAACATAAAGAAATCAAAACATAGAAGAGTTGAACAGATTAGTGCTCTCATTAGTTAAATCTTCACAAACTTACACTACTTTACAGGGTAGTTGGTCAGTGATTTGTGCAAAATTAAACTTTCCATAAAGTACCATCAAATATATACAAAATTATCAAGAGATTTTAAAATGCCACATAAAAGACAAAATAGCTAAAATCACTTCTGGAACATTAGTCTAGCTTTCAATTTACAATAAGTTTTTATGTACCATATCGAGGTAAGCTGCAGTTTGATACTTTGGTCATTTCAAATTATTATCTTATCTGGAACCAGTCATGAAATGTTTCAATAATATAAATGTAAATCAACAATTAAATCAGAATCAGTGTCCGATTAACATATAAAATCACTGATTTACTGATTTGGTGTTTCAATGCTTTACATAAACTTTTTAAAATTCTGTAGTTAGGTATAAACACTAATCGGACATCACAAATAATGTACTATTATTACATAGTTTGCTAGTGGCCTGGTATGAAATGATACAGACTCAGTATGTAACTTACCGGACGAGGCATTAGCAGAGCCCAGATAAGTTACCTTCTGACTCTGTATCATTCAAGATACCGGGTCACTAACAAATCAACAAATGAATTTACTTCACTGATGACCAATTTACAATGACCTTGTACTACCTGAGTAATTTCCAATTCTTATGGATGCATCTATTAAATAACAATGAAAACAACAATCTTTTCACAGCCCCCATGAAACCCAGTGTATGAAGAAATACTGGGTCGACACGTGATTGGTCTAAACCAATCATCAACAGAGATTTATGTCAGAGGTGAGACCTGTAATATGATATCATAGGTAAGGGAGGTAAATACAGATCCTTTACAATCTCGACATATAGTTACATAAATCATGACATTGAATTGTATATATGCTACCAGGTATGTAAAAGTCGAAAATAAAAAGTCTCTTGGGATTTTCTAGCTGCACATTCCCTTACGAACTTATCATACTAAATTTGATCTCGGTAGATCCTGGGAAGATATATTCATCAATTTATTTTCACATCATTATTCTTTCGTTAATATTGTTAAGAATACTATTTTCAACATAAACGTACATTACATGCTATATACCACTTGTTATCAATGAGCAAAACATAAATTTCACCATAATCTGACACATGGTCTTAAAGCTATGTATAATTATCTTCAAGCCATGATTCATACGATCGTATTAGGGTGAAAATTTTCATAAACCCCTGTGGCCCAGCGTGAGCTACCAGACTTTAAGTTTAATTAGGGAAAGTGAGAATTCAAAATAAAAGGTACTCTTAATACTTCATGAGTCTAATATAATTACCTTCTGCAAATTTTCGCACAATTAAACTGACACAGTCTACCATAATTCTATAACAGTAGTTCCAGACAATGCCAAAGTAAAAACTGTTGAAGTCAGACTCCAAGAAGTGAGAATTAAGTTATTACTCATCTCTGTATCTTCATTTTGCTTAATGCAAGTACAAGTGTATGTTTCTATCTTCACAGTGTCTATAGTAAGATACTTCGAGTCTATGAAGCAGAAAGAACACAAAAACATAACAGGAAAAACTGAACAACATAAGGAAAAGATGATGCATTACAGCAGAAAGAAAAGGGTAATTTACATTTGTCCTTAAATTTTTGGTCAGACCGCCTTACTAGTCACTCATTATTATGGTCACCTTTCTATTTGATCGTCAATGCTTGTAGTTCCAGTTCATTGTTGTTACTAACTTAGCCTTGTCCATAAATAAGGTCACATACCTAGTGAGGCCACAAGCACTCTCTGTGCTCAAGGTGACCACAATATATTGACAGGTAACGCTGTTCATTTACAGAGCAGTTCCTCCTAGCTAAATATGCCTTTATCAAATTGGGGGATAGATTTTTAGTTGTAACATCTTAGGACATATATCAAAGGAGACACAAAGGATATACCATTGTATATGTATTCTGTATTCAGGTAATAGAATTAACATAAATTATGTGAAACACCAAGAATTAGTTCATGTTATATGATCAAACAGCTATGACTCAATATACATATATATATGTGTATGTGTGTCATTATGTGAGGGGGGTGTTGGAGGTTGAGGCGGTGTGTGTACAGGTTGTATAAATGGATAAATTATTTTTGTTCATTGTATTTATCAACAAAAAATGACATCAAGAATAGCCGCTCTCAGTGAAAACAGGAGTTACGGTGAGGTTAAAAAGGCTGAAGTGAGGAGGGAGCCTTGAGAATCGACTTAATGTCTTCAGAAGAGGAAGATCAATCAGGGGATGAGACATGCTTCCTCGTGAAGGACATCCCCTGGAGATCAGAGGGGTATGCTTCAGTCATTGCTGAGCTTGACAAAAAAGCAAGCTCGAAACAGACGCTGAAATCACGAAGACTTTTGGTCAAGCGAGTTAAAGGAACTCTAGTAACTACTCGCCCAAAGTAGTACTCGGCCTTGATTAGACACAATGAAATACCTGGGTTAATTTACTTGAAGTATTTATGTTTTATTTGATGTTTAATAGAATACAAAATCAATTAAATCAGGAGTTTAATGTGAATTTATACTTGATTTCAAGTTTAGCATGGTATAAAATTCAAGTTTAAATGCAATTAAATCATAAATATAATTGAGCTTAAATCTGCATTTTATGCTAGGTTTAATTGGCTATAAATGTGATTATTTGAGCAATTAAAGTCCAGGTTTAATTACATATAATTTTTTTGAGCAATCAAATTCCAGGTTTAATTACATATAAATTTCGGTTATATGCAAGTAAACTCTGAAGTTTACTGAACAAGTAAACCAGATTTATATGCGATTTATTCTTGAAGTATAAACGCAAATTTTATGTAAATTATTTCTTAAACTTCACAATTAATTCACAAATAAGTTACAAATAATTGTCAATTAAATTCATATTTTCATGCAGTGTGCAACCTTGTTAACTTCTTCCGTATACATTTGGTGACAGCTACTTCTCAAAGCGTTCATCGTTCTCAATCGTTCTAGACCCGTAAACAAGCAGTCTTTGTAATCTCCGAGCGGGATACTCTTTTTGACGACGGAATTTTTTCCCTTGCATTTTTTTCTCTTCTTTTCCTTCGAACATTTTAAACGCATATAATTTAGCTCTAAGTCCGACAAACACTTCGATAATTTCTCCGCCCTCCGTCTTCAAACAGGCCAATTACTTTCTTATTTACCCCTACTTCAATTCCGGATGGATGGTTCGCGGGGTAGTCACTCGAAACGAATTTATCTTTCACATCCCCGGAAATGTCTTTATAAAAATCTTCCGCTTCGATCTCGTACATCAAACTATCGATGTCCGTAAATAATAGCTCAGATTTTTTCACCGTATTTCGGTTTGATGTAGTTGTAATGAAAATCGTACATTAACGTTTTACTCAAATCTAGGATGCACATACCGGCTTGTCAAATTTTAAATGGGTCTTTTTCATATGAGCCGCTATTAGATTCACATCAAAGATCGTTATCCCGTTATAATTCGGTTTTGCCACCAATTTTCCCGCTTTCGTCTCATTACTAACCAACCCTATATCCGTTCTGTTTCTGATATTTCCATCGTTTTCCCGAAAACGCTACAATTCATAAATCGCCTCAGTCCTGAGGTTCGTATTGAGTTCGATGTATCTTTTTAACCAAGCGCTTTCTTGAAATTTAATCCCTCTGCGAATTTTCGTAACCTTTAACCCCAAACTCTCATACTGTTTCAAGCTTTCGAAATGCACCACGTATTTCTTTTTGTTGCGTAAATTCGGAATTAATTTGTCTATTTAACCTATTTTTAGATGTTCCGAGGCTAGAGGATAATCGTTGTGTAAATCGTGAAGTTCTTTCGCATACTTTAAGTCAACTTCGAGAATGCAAGAATGGTTTTTCCAATCGTTTAATTCTTCTTCGGCCATCCACTTAAATTCGTGAGTGGGAAGAGGTTTACTCATTGCCCATCCGTATAAATTATTCGCGTCTAAATAAGTAATATACTTTGAAGGCTCGTTCGGGTAGAATTTATCCTTCATATATTTATTATTCTAGTCGAAATCATAGATACACCTCCCCGGGTACCTTTTTCTATCATAAGCAACGGGATCCGTTAATAATTCCAGATTTAGTTTTGTAATTTTCAAAGCGGCGTCCCAAGCTCACCCCGGGGTCGTATAATACCAAGCCGGCTCTAATCCGTAATTTTTGTGGCAAACTTCTCTAAAGTTTTCGAAGACATCGACCAATAACAAGACATCCGCTTTATTATACAAATCGTGATAGTCTCCTAGCGTTTTCATGTTAAATTATTTCCATACTTCCTGCACATTCGTCGGTTATATCTTCGCCATTAAGGATCGAATAGAACGCTTCTTTTGGCGGAGTTTCGTTTCATTTAACCTTTCGGGAGAATCCATATATTCGTACGGGTATACGCCTTTCTTTAGCACTAATTCTAGTTGTTTTCCTCGGTAATACTCGGATATATTCGTAAATTGGTCTTTAGTTAAGTTGTTCGAAAGTTTATCTAAACTAGAAGTCATGAATTTAAAACAAATCTAATTTGGTGAGTTATTGGTTTTTCTTTACCCGTTTTCTTATCGATATAGGAACCGACATTTATCGTTTTCGTAAAACTAATGTAATCTTCTTCGGTTTTGGCGATGCAGTTGATGTCCCCTTCGCTTTTCCCGAGATTGTTAATAAACAGATGACTGTCGTACTCGGGGTAAATTTCGGTTTCCTGTACATGAGATTTGTTGTGCGCCGCCCCTCTATATTTTCCAGTGAAGTGGCAGTGATCGTGGACTTCATCAATCCGCGGGCTGATGCCTTCACGAACTTAATTATCTTTTTTGCAACCTTCGACAAACTCCTTACCACAGATCCAACACTTCGCAGCTTGTTCGAAATACGCCCGTTCCTTTCGACCAAATATCATCTTTTTAGGGGGAATATTTACAAATATTGATAGGTTTAAGGCAACTTTCAAAGTCGGCATACGCTATAAATTTCATATTTCTCACCCGATTTTTAAATCCGATAAATAAGTCGTCTTCTTTCGACATTATAATTTTTACGCATTCGTTCGAATATCAATATTCCGTGTGTTTATCTATCACATCTTGCGTGTTGAACGGGTTTAAACAATTACGGCAAAAATATTTTTTACCATCATGGTTATTAATCTGTTTCGATAACAAGCGGTGTAAATCTTTTATTGAACAATAATGTTGTCTTGCTCCGTTTGAAATCAACAAAAGGTCTATCAAGTGTTCACTTTTAAAATATTCACTTTTTCTAAGAGGATAAATAAACCTTTCATATCCAATGACATGAACGGCGATACCCGGATTCTGTTTTTCGAACTTATCTATATCTTTCAGCGAAACGGGGTATTCGATACCCTTCATATTTAATTCGTTTACTTTACTTTTAAGAATTTTATCTATACGTTCGGGATGCGATTGTGTCGGATAAAGCGGACCATAAGAAATATTGGTGATCTTCATTTTTCATGTTTATAATTGCCCTCTTTCCTACAAGTTGCTTTGGAAGAGGTATATAAGAACTTCCTCACAGCGGATTATAAACGTCCGTATGAAAACTAAAATTCCAACCACTACCCATATTTTGAAATATTACCATCGATTCTACGAATTTGTCGATCATGCCATCGTATAATTTGTCTACTTGTTCCCTCGAGGATGACCCCGATATCGGAATGGAAATCAGCGGGTTGAATTACGCTTTCCCCGCTACTAATGTTTACTTTCTCCATATTACATTTAAGAATTAACTTAACCATATTTTATGTCTTTTCCCTAAAAAATAATTACAAAGCGGATCTACTTTCTTTTAACTTGAATGTCTGCAGCACTCCTGGCTTGAACAATGCATTTACTTTTTCCTTCAAGGCTTTGAATTTTGAGTAGCCCTTCTTTACAACTTCTTTACCAGCGTCTTTCACTCACGCGACCCAATCGGTTACTTTTACTGATTTTTCCGCAACTTTTTTTACACTGCTTGTCGCAGTTGTGACCATTCTAGGGGCCAGAGTCGGCACATTAATATTTGACGCCTGCTCAACGTTTCGCGGGGCTTCATGCGCCCCATCAATTAAATCGATTAACTCTTAGCTTTCCTGAGTCTCGAATAGCCGTGAAGGCCGCGTTGTTTCACTAACTCTCTCAATTCTTTGACAGTCGTCATGATTTTTTATATACATATGATATTTTTTAAGCCAATATTTTCTTTATTCAAATTTCATATTCAGCATTTGCGGGCTATAAATAGATGGAAGGAAACCCGCGGATGGTGGGAAACCGCGGATACGAAAAAACTTAAACCACGGATATGGTTGAAATACCAATATTAACTACGGACATGGTAAACTGACCCAACAATATTATTACCCTACTATCGTGGTGTTAAGTATCTCCTAGCTTTTATTGATATTTTTTCTAAATATGGCTGTTAGTCCCATTAAAAGATAAAACTGGAAAATCAGTCGCGACTGCATTTCAAAAGATATTCGAACAAAGAAATCCGACTCAAATTTGGGTCGAAATTTAGCAAGTAATTTAATCATTTTAATATTCGGTAATATTTCTATGTACTTTGAACATGGATAATTTTCTTTGTACTTACAAAAATATGACAATTTTGACATACCGTCTATAGCAGTTCTCCATGATTGGATATATTGATCTCTAATTCTGGATTTCAATATCGGAAAATAGTTTATATCACGACTATAAAATGTTTTTATATATGAACAACCTTAATGATCAACGAGGCAATTGATACAGCCAGCCCAACTATTGGGTGTAAGCAAGGAACAATGCTCATCATAAATTTTATACATGGGGGAGTCAGGCAAAATTTTCTGGATCAAGCTGTGCAATATAAAAATAGCATCAGACGTAGAACTGTTATCTCGGAAACCAAATTGTGAGTCATCAAAAATGTGCTCATTTTCACGCCAACTGCTAATCCTGTTTCGCAACAGTAAAGAGAATAATTTAGCAACAACATCAATTATCGTAATACCCCGGTAGTTAGCCGCACAATTTGGATCACCTTTTTTAAAGATAGGAATAATTTCACCCTTGGACCAAGCCTCGGGATATAGACCGGTATCAAAAATATGGTTAAAAATTTTACACAAGTAAGGAGATATGAATTCAACAGAGTCTATGAAAAACTCTGCAACATTTTTATTTATATCGCAACTTTTATTACGCTTCATATGGCGTATAGACTTGCACATCTCTTCTAGAGTAAACGGGGCATCTAATGCTTCTATATAAATGGTATTTTCACGCGAATGTTTATAATTAGTTTCATCAAAATCGCAATTAAATTTATTGGAGATAGATTCAAAATGTTTCATTTCGAGTTTAGATTTTATACCCTGTACATTTAACAGAACAAAGGATAACTGTTTTGTGTATCCTTCCTATCTAGAGACATTTTGATCAAGCAGATGCACATTATCAACAGTATACATTTTATTGTCAACATACAGTTTGTCATAAGCCAGGGATGCTGACTTGTAATGCAGGAATTAATTTCTTACGCCGCTCCTGAATAGCTTTAGGAAACTGGTCTGAAACTCCGTTGTTAGAATCTCTCGTGAAAACTTCATAAGCCTTCCTTTTGATGGTGAGCTTGTCCTGGTGGTAATTGAACTTGGCTACGATTGGCCTGTTTTTATCGCGTGAGTATTTCCCTATGCGGTGAGCTCTGTCTATTTTGATCACTGTTTTAGCGTTCTCAATATTAAGTTTGGAAGTACATAGATCCAGCACTTTTTCAATACAATTTTCATTTTTCCTATCTTCATATGATGAACATTCATCCACCCCATGAAACAAGAGGTTGTCACGCATTGAACGGGATTGTAAATCAATCAATTGTTCATTTAGTTCTTCTTTCATGGATACAGAGTGCTTGAGATCACGTGCTAAAGTGTCTAGCCTTGAACTATCCTGTTTTAATTGGGCATCAATATACTTTTGTTTACTAAGGATATCATCACACATTTGTGAGTCCATTACGCGGCTATGTTCTAACTCTCGGACGTTCCCGTTAGTTTCGGATGTAGATTGCTTAAGTGTTGTAACACGGTTTTCAAATTGAGTCATTTTATTTGACATAGCAGATAGTTGATTTTCAATATTATCAAGTTTTTTCGATCGTAAATCCATTGAATCAAGGCGATTTAAAAGCAGTTGGTGAAAGTTGTTATCCTGCATAGGATGAGCCGATGTCATGGATTGATTATTGCTGGGCGGAGTATAATACTGCTGGTACTGGGGTGTAGCCGGGTACGCTGGTATTGATGCCAGGAACGATTGTCCCAGCGGTGAACTTGGTTGTTGATTGATCTGAGGTTGCAGGGCCATTTTGTGAGATTGCGTGCTGCGAGCGGCTCGATTATCGGGCACGGTAGTAATCGAGTCAGGGGAAGCAATAGATTTTCTACGTTTCTTACCCATTCAAATGTAGATAAGTCCATATAAACACTACCAAAGCTTTCACTAAACACTTGTAATCCTATGTACAATAACATTTATTCCATATTAAAACACTAGATTCCAGTATTTTTCTCACTAACCCTCCAATATCCAAAACAAAGAGCACACAGTCACAGGACACAGAAAAGATTTCGCCGAATATAAATAAGACCGCCTGAACACTAACAAAGCTTACTCTACAAACTACTAATAAAGAACTCAGTTGTTTATAATTATCGCTGGCTGTAGAAAATCAATAAGCATAAGTCGTCAGCTTGGTATTGGCACAGCTTTCGACCGTTTCGGCGTAATCTCTTATTGAACAAAAACAACTGACATTTTTACCCGATATATACATGGTCGTTTCGGCTCGTAATTCCAGATGAAAATTGGCGATATTTATTTTGTATTCATCAGCCAACTTTAATAAAAAAATTTCACCCGAACGGTCAACGGGTTCATTATATTTGGATAACACAGTTACCGCAAAATTGTTTCTTGTTATACACATTTTATTTTCGAAATAATTTTTTTTGGCCTTTAGACGAAATACGCTATTTTGTCCGCGGTTATGGCGGAATGCTCCGGAATCCCGCTTTGGCCACGGTTATGGCACGGTGAATGTCTTTGAATCCGCCTTTTATACCTACTAAAAACCTCACACTGAGCATCAAACTGAAAGTTGCATGCGTACTTAGTACCCTCCTCTATGGCAGCGAGACATTTACCACACATGTACCAGACAAGAGTCCAAACTGAATGCTTTCCGTATGAGGTGTCTCCGCAGACTCCTTAACATTTCATGGAAGGACAAAATGACAAATACACAGGTTCTCAACAAAACCAAAACAGTAACCACCATTGCAATGCTCAGCGAACGAATACTGCGATAGCTTGATCAATTGCACTAAATGAAACCAGGTGGGATTCCTCTACGGGTAGCCTGAATGTGGCACTCGACCAACGGGACGCTTAGGTATAAAGCGATCGCGATCGTCGGTCTACCCATATTGAAGTGGAAAACCGCAGCAAGTGGAGACATGCTGTAAAGAGGACATCAAGAAATCAGAGGCTGATCGCCGTGAAAAAAGAGAGACACGACGGAAAAGGAGAAAGACATCGGTCACCCAAGATGACACAGTTTTTGGACTGCACGAAGGACTGTCATCCCAGGATTGGTATGTACAGCCACCGCAAACGTTGCTCCAGTATAGCAATAGAGCGCAATCCATCGTCAGCAGGGACGGACGGGGGCCGATGATTGTCACTTGGGTTTAACGCTGTTTTTCAACAATTTTTCAGTGATATACGGCAACCAGTTAACCTAACCAGTTTTCCTAGACTGTATACTAACCAGCACTAACACCCTTCTACATCCATACATTAAGACCACCCCGCTATTAACATAGGCGGATCCAGGATTTCTAGTTAGGGGTGGGGGCGGAAACTGAACAAGTAGGCTGGGGGCCAAAAATGAATTGTTGGTGAATTGTTAGTTATGTCATTGTGTTATTGTACTCATATATATTCAGGTAAATATCATATTTATTATAGAAAAACCTTTGCTCCGGCAATTTTAGCAGGGGGGAGGCGTACGCCGGGTCAGCCTCCCTCCCCGTGGATCCGCTTATGATTAAGACCACTTCTTCAAAGAACCATAGATGGTCTTATTAGCGGGGTTCTACTGTTCGGTTTAGAGTCACTACTATTGTATTCTAGTGGTGCATGTTGTCGTAGAGGGGGCGAGTGTGTATGCGCAGTTTAATGTATATACATGCTCATGTTATGATTGTAATAAAATGAATGTCGTTCTGTCACTTTGTAAATATTTGCCGCATGGGTCAATAACCTTCCGGTAATTAATGATATAAACTTTGTAAATCATGCGATTAAGTGCAGACCTTGTTGAAATAGTGTCTTTCTTTTGCGCAACTATGACCATTCTTTTGTGTTCATATAATTCAACTTGATAATGAGACCACCTCATTATTATGACCGATTTTGCGCGACCGGCCATGACAAAGAACCAGTTGGTATATTTGAAACGAGTAGGAATATATATTCCCGGTTCTCCTGTATTTTCTCCCTTCTCTCTCTGGGACGGCTCTGAAATGACCATAGCTGTTGCATGGACCGTTACACAACTGATACACAAAGTTTCAGTAAACTTTGAAATCTCTTCATATAATATAAAAATAATGCACTAGTGACTGTCAGCACAACTTTTGGCAAATACAAGCTTAAATATAATAGAACAATGTGTAACGTTCAACGCTTTTTTTCTCATAAGAAGTTTGACATCTTTGGTTAATTGAAAACATTCATTAACTTGTACGTGTATATTTAGATATTTGAAGCTTTCCAGGTCACAGAATCTTGTCTCTCCACCGATACACGCTCTATAAACGTCTAAGTCACAATTTGGTTGTTATGGTTACGGCAAGCTTGAACTGAACTGTCAGGATTCTCTCCACATAAAACCTTGGAACGGTGCAAAAATTACACTGAATTGTGATATATTGTCATACTATTGCATGAGAGAACCTCATGTTCCCAGGAGCAGTTTATCATATCAAATACTTTCCAAATATCTTAGTAGTCTTGAAATGGGTAAAATAAGACAATACACAATAAAAAATTATGTTATCCGCCATACTGTTAAAAATATACAATTATTTTATCTATGCATATTTCTAAAAATTTTCCCGATGGCATCAGGATAGTACTGGCATAGAACGATACTTTGGTGGCTAGCTTGTTTGAGCAAACTATACGACTGACATGCTGATGTCAGAATCATTAGAACGTTTTGTAATTGTCGGCATGTAGATAGCCGTGTTTTTCTTGTATTGCATATATTTGTATTATGCCGGTATATGTGCTTTTTGAAATATAGACATTTTCGAGTATCTTATTTTTTTAAAGTATCATTGTTGGATTGATAGGAACTATTTCTAGTATTAGTTTAGGCGTTTCTGTCTTGGAATCGTTAAAGCAAGTGTATTATTGTTTGGCATACGTTATGTGTGTATATGTCAATGAGTGCTTGTGCGGGGGGATCTTTGTTGAAGATACGGTATAGGAAACGTTGTTTTGTAGATAGAGTCGTTTCGTTTGTCAAACACCAAAACAAATCTGAAAATTTCATCAACGCTAAACACTCAAATTATATGACGGAAAGAAACACTTCCATTTAAATCATATATGTGCACGAAATATGCATTATTTTATTCAGCAAAGTTCCGAATGATGAATTTAATGTTGAAAACAGCTCGTAAACATCACAGGTGCTCTGTGAATTCATTTATTTGAGATGTTTTGGTTGAAAACTCTCCAAAATGGCGTGTATTTATTTACTTAAAAGACTTCACTGAAAAACAATCGAAATTTAGGGATTCAATCTGTTCTACAATAGTTGTATGTATATACACGTATGTTATTTGTTACTTTGTTTAATCTGATAGTGATTTATTTCTCTCAATTCATTATTAAGACAAAATTGCTGATACTTCATACTCATTTTAAACAGCATTTATATACTTCAAATACTATTTTTTCAAAAAAAATGCTACACAAAAGTATGCATTATTGTAAGCAAAAATCTTTAAATTTTTAACAGGTTATGTACCCGATCCGAGCATCTATGAAATACACATTGTATATAATTATTCACGTAGTATAGGTATATTGCCTGATTTTCCAAGATGATCTATCTATCTATAATAGGAGGCAGAAAATAAAGTCCCGATGCTGGTCTCCAACCCGCGACCTTCTGCTTGCAAGTCAGCTGCTCTACCAACTGAGCTAATCGGGCTGACGGGCATACAAACTACTGTAAACACATCCATCCATCCATCCATCCATCCATCCATCCATCCATCCATTTGAATGACGTTACTTAAGTTCGAATCCCGGTAGCGGTAAGTTAGTACTGGTTAGTACACCGTCCATGAAAACTGGTTAGGTGAACCGGTCGCCGTATATAACTGAAAAATTGTTGAAAAACAGCGTTAAACCCCAGTGAAAACAAGTCACATTAAAGCAAAAAACAAAACGTTACTTAAGTTTGCAGTCAGTTACACGATAAATTTGTATTTGTGTATTATCATAGGTGAATAAATAAATACATTATATGTCATAACTGTATTAACCGTTATTCCGACGTACAACTATCAGAGACGTATAATAAAGAGATACGCAGCTTCCCGAAATAATGCACTTTATCGCGTGCTCCGAGATTTCGACGAGATGCGACTATATAGCACTATGGCAGCGCCCATTACTATAGTTCTCCTTCAAATTGCACTTGTATTACTCGAAATTCTACCTATGTACGAGTTGCAAAGATTATAACAATTTCACCAAAAAAATAATTTCTTTCACCTGTTACATTTAATAGAAATGAGTGGGCCGATTGTGATCGAGCCGTTTTGGACCGGTCCGCTTTGCAATTGGACCGGGGAGTACACTTAGCCGAATTGGGCCGTATTGACCCGAAAAGTGCTCGCGTACAACTATCATGTGACCACAGGTGTTAGGCGCTAGAAATGTGTGACTGGAGATACGACGCCATGTTTTCACAGGTGATTTTTGATTTTTTCCTTTTTTGTTCGGAACGTGTGTCTATAAAATATTTCTAGGTCAAATTGTATGATGTTGGGTAATATGTATGATGTTTCAGCCACGAAATAAATCACAATATGACGAACTTCGAGATTTTATGCGCGGTTCTATTTGGCTTTGAGTGCTGTGAAATTTGATTTTCTATAGCAATGTACGATGAGATCCAAACAATTCACCATTGGTTAGTTTGATTTCAGGTTTTAGCTTACTGCGTTGGTACCGTTAACTGCTGTAATTAGGAAAACAACATTCAGATTTCTGCTTGGTATTTTGTTTGATGTGGGTGGGGTACTGCACTTGGCCCCAAAGATTATGGAACAAAAAGTCAATACAGTAGGATTGAGTGACGATGTTTTTGTGAAATTATTGAGAACAATGTTTGTCATGTGCCTAATTTCACCTGCTTCAGGGTCATTTATTTCTGCCCAAATGATATTACTGTCGTGTACAGTCATGCCTAAAAGTAGGTTTGTTTCCTGTAAAAGATGTGTTGGTAACTTGGTAGAAGGGATTTTATTGTTGGTATTTTTATAAATGCGGGGATCATTTTATCTGTGCATTCCGCATTCCTGATGCACATTTCTATCATGGACACATTGTTTTTTATCAAATGCACATCCATATTGATTTTAGACTTATGTTGATGTTTTTGTCAAGAGACGTAAAATACTAAATACTGAATGGTATTTCAGCATAATCATATAAAAAAAATTATAATACTAATCATAAGAAGTCTACATTGCATTTTTTATATGTTTATCTTAACATGAACTAACAATCTATCTTGGATCAATGATTTTAATAATTGATCGATGGTTTGCAGGCAGTTTGACTTTAACCCTTTACCTCATAGCCCCTATTCCATTTACCTACTACATACTGATGATAGATAAGATAAACTGATAACCAGTAACTAATACCAGCTCAGTACCAGTGATAGCCTTATCTTCATACAGTTATTTGGATCAGCTACTGTTTTTGATACATGAGTTTTTTAACAGGCTATAACTACATTAAATATTGATTTAATAAAAAAAGTGTGAATGTAAAAGATTTAGGAAATTAATTTTTCTTTCTAATGGTGTATTGATTTTATTTGTAGGCAAGGTGTGAAGAAAGTTATTGCTAGTATAAGATGACCATGAAAATAAAAACACCTTGTTTAGGCATATTATCACTGTCATGTCATTTTTGATGCATTGTTTTCAACAGACACTGTGTACATAATTAGCGATTTAATCCTAGACAGCTGTAAAAACAATGTACATCCATAAAACAACGGGTGATATACATATATATGCCAATTAGCAAGACCCCTTACTGTTTTTCTAGGGCTAATGTCTGTCATTAATTGTTATCAGTATGGATCGTGTCACCATGACTGTGTTTGTCACCCTGATTGTGATTTTGATTATAATAAGTCGTCAACATTTAGCCATAATTTCTGTTGTGAAAGACGCACCCGACTGTTTTCTGGTTGAGCGGATATTTGTTGTTCTTTTTATATGAATTATAACGCTGCCAACGTGAAAAAAATCATGATAAGCCAAGTACATTTATGAAAAAAGACAGCTAAATCTTGCATTAATGTGAAATATTTACGCCAATATATTTAGCTACAAGTTTATCATATTGATATCTGTAAATCCAGCAACATTAATGAACATATGCAAACTAAACAATAATTGCACGTACGTATAAAACACGGAATTATCGAATTTACAGATGTGATGCTGTGCGACAATCACTTTGATTTATTTAATTTCTTCAGTTTTCGTGATTTTCATGACTCGCAATTAAAACAATGCATTCATTATTATTAAACAAAATGTGTTGAAATTCAGTCCCAAATATGTTGCATATGCTTAAATTGACCGTTATTTGCACCTGTTAATACTATCAGTTTCAGAGACACGCGACAAATTACGTCACGTCGCATTGGAATGTGTCAATTTTGAGGCACTCGACGGGTATTTTAATGTCAGTTCAAGGTTAATTGGTGGCATGACTTTTTACGCATCTTACACGTTTTCTTAGTTTTACACATAATTGACACTTTAAATCGGGTGGTGAACGAAAAAAACGCGATGTATGTTGGATCGGTATTTGCGAAAAAAACTTTACATAGGAACAACATTTTTTACATATAGTGTGCGTAAAATGTTAAATTCATCAAAAACAAGATTAATTAAACATGATTTCCACGAAAAACACGATTTATCAGTGGTTTGCAGTCTTAAATAGTGCTAGAAATAGTGATTATATGTGTATAAAAATGGATATTTAATGGAAATCGGGTGTGAAACGAACAAACACGACATAGGTAAGTTTGATCGGTATTTGCGAGGAAACTTTAAATAGGAACAATATTTTTTGTTTACTTATTTTGTATGTTAAATGTTAGATGCATCATATGCACAAATAAAAAAACACGGTTTCGGCGAAAAATACGATTTATGGACTGTTTAATTCGCTTCGCGTCTATATGAGGTAAAGGGTCTGGACGCACTTTGCGTCTGTATGAGGGAAAGGGTCTGGACGCACTTTGCGTCTATATGAGGTAAAGGGTCTGGACGCACTTCGCGTCTATATGAGGTAAAGGGTTAATGGCGCAACAAATGCAAATTTAAACTTACATTTTATGTGCTTTTGCAATTCATACCATTTGAAATGTATATGAAAAATCAAATTTTTACTTCCAGTAGCATGCACATCAACAACTTGAATTTTAAATTGTGACCGCCTGCACATGTCATGGTGTATTATATTCAGTTTTAAGGCATGTTTTACAGTACTTTTATGTCGCAAAACTTTTAAAATGTTGTGGTTATTAAGTCGCCCGGTGTATAATACAAATAATTCTCTAGAGGTCACAGTTTTCATTGAATCTTCATGAAACCTTGCCAGAATATCTTGAAAAGGTAAGAACATGGGTCATCTGGGGTAAAAAACTAGGTCACCAGGTCTAATCACTGGGAAAACCTTGTTAACCCTCTAGAGGTCACAGTTTTGATTGGATCTTCCCCAAATGTCAAAATGCTTGTCTTAATAATATCTTGGTTATGTTAGAACATGGGTCATCTGGGATAAAAAACTAGGTCACTAGGTCAAATTGTTGAATAAATTTGTTAACAGTTTTGATTGGATCGTCATTAAACCTTGTCAAAATGTTTCTCTTAATGATATCTTAGTTAGGGTCGAATATGTGTTATCTGGGGCCAAAAACTAGGTCACCACGTCAAGTTATTGAAAATCCTTGATTAACCCTCTAGTGGCCAGTTTTGATTGGATCTTTGTGAAACTGTGTTAAAATGTTTGTTTTCCTCAAGTTTTGTGCAGGTTCGCACATGGATCATCCGGGGTGACAAACTTTGTAAACCTTCTAAAAGTCACAGTTTTGATTGGATCTTCTCCAAACTTTGTCAGAATGTTTGTATTAATGATATCATTATTGTTTTTGACATGGTACTACTCATATTACAGATTTTTATTTGTGAATAAACATTGTTTGTTGTATAATAAATGTTTTGGAATATGTGGGCAGGGCTCTCTCTTTAGGGGGACAAGGGCCAGGGTCCTGGGAGGGAGAATTTTGTGTCATTTTCAGTTCAAGGGGAATTTCAAAAGCCTGATTAATATAGTAGGTGGGGGAATTTTTACCAAAAATATCGGAAAAAGTATATTCCAGAGGTGGGGAATGGGGTCAGATTTTGGCCCCAAAATTCGGGAGATCAAGAGCCCTGATAGGGGCGAATCATTACTAAAAGGGGCAAGTCGTGATTTGACGAACTGAAAAAGGGGCAAATCGTTTTATTACTCTTAATATCACCTCTTTACAAACTGTGATGAAGGACGTATTAAAGACTGGTTAATTTTCATGAAAATCCTAACAATATTATCACAAAGTGTATGAATTTCGACCAAACAAATTTCGGATTATTACATTAGGTAGAGTAGACTGTTAAATTTTCATGAAAATCTTAACAATATTATCACAAAGTGTATGAATTTTGACCAAAAAAATTTTGGATAATTACATTATCAGAGCAACAGATAAGCTGCGTATTTGCATATTTACTCAATTAAATTTACAAAATACGCAATTGAAACTATTTTACATGCGTATCAAAAAGCAATTACAAAAGCAAAATACCCAATTAAAATATTTATGATGCTGTTGTAATATTATTTGTGTTATAATTTTTTATTGTTAAAATTGTTGGGACTCATTGCTATCTGTCAGGACCCATTGTTTAAAATTTTGTGCATCCTGTTGAATTCATGACTTTCAAAGGTACAGAGTGAGAACATTTTTTTAAGGTCACTCATCCTGCAGGACACATAAAATCCACTCATCCTGTCTTTGATGTCACTAGTACTACCACTCAACAAGGTAGCAAATTCAAAAAAGTACTTAAACATTAAATGTGTGGTTATTCAAACACCTTCCAGACCTTTTTGATCATTTAAAGAGCTGAATGCAACCTAAGTTACCTTTCTGGAACATTGGATGGCTTCATGACATTTTAACAATGCTTTAAGGTTGCCAGTGAAGCATTTTAATTTTGACAGAAAAGCGTAATAGTGTCATGTTGATGCATACTTAATACCTAATGTTATAAGTTGTCACAATATTTTTTTCTTGTTTGTTCTTTGTCAGACGTAGCACTTAATAAATCAGTGTCAGTTCGGATTTCATCAAATTTTGAGCGCATCTTATTCACAATACATATTCTTCCTCAGAAATTTTTCAAAAAACAGGCGCATTTTATGCGCCCCTGCTGCTTATGCACAGTCAAGTAAGATGTCAGCAGGGTCTTTTTTCCAAAAATTGGGAAGGGGCCTTAGCCTTTCATTTTGGAAAATTTAAGCACGCTCTTCAACCAAATTGGGAAAAGGTAGAAAAAGATTTTCTAGATACGTCAATAAACAATGACTGACCCAGCACTTCCCCAAATTGGATAAAAAGAGGCTTTTTGTGATTGGGAAGTCACTGATAAAGGTACATCTCTGAGGGGTAATGGGTTAAAACATTCAATATGACAATTTACTTATAAAGTTGTCTGTGGTTCCTTTTACCCATATTAAGTATTGATATTAATGGTGGTTCCTTTTATTTATTAGTAGGTATTAATACAGGGCTGTCTCTCTTTTTGGGGACTGGGGTTGGGACCCTGGGAGGGGGGAATTTCATTTCATTTTCAGTTCAAGGGTGAATTTCAAAAGCATAATTAATGTAATACATGGGGGATTGTTACCAAAAATATTGGAAAAAGTAAATTCCTGAGGTCGGGGAATAGGGCTAATGTTTGGCTTCAAAGTCTGGAAATTGAGAGCCCTGTAATATTTAAAAGATTAGTTGGCTTTTTAGTCATGTCTTTTGGTTTTAATCTCACAGTGCCTTTTTTCAGTGGTAGGGAAGGGGCTTCGGGTCTTCAAGGAGGGGAAATTTTAGCAAGATTTTAACCATTTAGGGGAAAAGGCTATAACTCATTTGAACACTTAAATCTTCTAATAAACATTGTATTAACACTTTACCTCATAGCCCCCTAGTCTATTTATCTACTGTAAACTGATAAGAGATCAGATCAACTGATAATCTATAACCAATACAAGACTAGTCTAAATGTGTACACTGTCTGCATAGAGGTTATTGGAAAATTTTACTATTTTGATACCTGTCCATTTCATCACTGATTTAGTCCCTTAAATGTTAATTGTATCAAATTTTATTGAGAACAAAAAATGTTTGGAATTAAATTACCTATCTATCAGATTTGTGAAAAAAAAAAGGTCGGCCCCTATTAGGGGCTGCTAGAGCTAAAAATAGAAATACTTTTAAATGTCTTCTTCTCATGAACCAATGGATGGATCATCACCAAAATTGGTCTGTAGCATCCTTAGATGGTCCTCTCTCAAGTATGCTCAAATAAATATGGTCGGCCCCTAGTAACTAGAGCTAAAAATAGAAATACCTTAAAATGACTTTTTCGCATGTTTCTATCGATGGATCATTACCAAGCTTGGTTTTAGCATCTTTAGATAGAGTTCTATCAGATTTGCGAAAAAAAATGGTTGGCCCCTATTATGGGCCGCTAGAGCTAAAAATAGAAATACCTATAAATGTCTTCTTCTCATGAACCAATGGATGGGTCATCACCAAACTTGATCTGTAGCATCCTTAGATAGTCCTCTCTCAAGTTTACTCAAATAAATTTGGTCGAGCTAAAAATAGAAATACCTTAAAATGGCTTTTTCTCATGATTCTAGTGATGGATTTTTACCGAATTTGGTTTTAAGCATCTTTAGATAGTGTTCTATCGGATTTGCTGAAATAAAAATGGTTGGCCCCAATTAGGGGCTGCTAGAGCTAAATATAGAAATACCTTAAAATGACTTCTTTTCATGAACCAGTGGTTGGATCATCACCAAATTTGATCTGTGGCATCCTTCAGTCATCACGAATATTCTTTTGTAGTATCCTTTGATGGTCCTTTATCAAGTTTATTATGGTTCCCCATTATTTGCCTACAAGTGTACATTTATTACCCTTTTAGTAACAAGTTAATTAATATTTATTCTGGTGAGCGATGCAGGGCCATCATGGCCCTCTTGTTTTCTGTTTTCCACCACATGTTTGGACTAATTACAAGCGACCGCCTATTGACGGACATCAATTGATCGGATTAGCTGATGGTCGCTCCAGTCTATTGATTATCTTAGCATAGTTATTGGGGTATTGAGAATTGTGCGAACAACATAAAAGTTTTGTGACATTTTGCACATACTAAGCGATTTTGGACTGAAATTTGTAGAACATTTATGCACTGATTTTTTAATCAGTTTTCACTACTGCTCTCTGGATCGATCACTTCAGTTTACGTTAATGTCGTAAAATATAAATCAAATATTTTTTATGCTTGTTTGGAAGACAGAACTCTGGAGGGGAATTTTTAAAAAAAAGGGGAAGACATTTTTGGTGGGGAAAAAAGGTGAAAAGTCGCAGATTTCATAACCATGTTCCTTTTTTTTACAGCTTTTGTTAATTATGTGTTCTGTTGGAAAGTGCTTCATACAGCTAATATTGGTATATTGTTCATATATATAGGATGTTGAATAAATTTTCATGTATCTTGTATCATTTTTATGTGACTGCCTCTTTATTTTCAGTTGACCAGAGCACCATTATGTCAGAAAAATATTCAATGAACGGATGTTTGTCTTTGGGAACCTGCAGAACTAGAAACATAAGCCAAGATGATCTTGATTTAAAAGGTAGGAAATTAAGATCACTTCCTCCAGCTTACCTGTGTAGTCTTTTGAAATACTTAGTTGTTCTGTGCATTCTGTCGCCCTATTTATCTCTTTGATATTACTTTGTTAATTTGTAATTGACAGTTCTGTATCCTCTGTATGCCAATATTTGTGCCCTGGTCTATACCCTACAGACAAATAATAATGTGATAATATCTCTATCCACTTAGCTATTATCCCAGTTGGTAATTTTGGTAACCCCAAAAATGCCTTCTTTCTTAAGCCATATAACATGGCTATTTTTTTCAAGCCATAGTTTAGAAACCCCAAATGTGGCTACTCTTCGAGCCTTAGTTAAAAAACGTCAAACATGGCTACATTTATCTAACCATTGTTGAAACCCCAAATGTGGCTGCACTTCAAGCCTTAGGTAAGAAACCTCAAATACGGTTACTCTTCAAGCCTAAGTTAAGAAACCTAAAATGTGGCTACTCTTCAAGCCTTAGTTCAGAAACTTCAAATGTGGTTACTCTTCAAGCCTTAGTTAAGAAACCTAAAATGTGGCTACTCTTCAAGCCTTAGGTAAGATACCTCAAATGTGGCTACTCTTCAAGCCTTAAGTGAATAACCTCAAATGTGGCTACTCTTCAAGCCATAGTTCAGAAACCTCAAATGTGGTTACTCTTCAAGCCTTAGTTAAGAAACCCAAAATATGGCTACTCTTCAAGCCTTAGGTAAGAAACCTCAAATGTTGCTTCTCTTCAAGTCTTAGTTAAGAAGCATCAATCCCCCAACTTGGTGGGGATTGGAATTCCCCAGCTGTTGTACTACAGAGGGGTAAGACTCCCCTACTGTGCCTGCCAGTTTGCTGTGGGCTGCAATCTGTGTTGCCTGATGACAGGATTTTATTGGTTGAGTAGCCAGAGTATGGCTGCTTAAACTCAGCCCCTTCAACACACCACTTTGGCCTTACTTTGGGCTAAACAGGAGGTCAGGAAGACCCGTCCTGATCTCATTCTAGTCTACACAAATCCTACACGCCGATACACACTTCGTTTTTTAAATATCAAATACTTCTATAAAGTCATTGTCCTCAATATCAGTGCCCCAGAAGGTGGTGGCTCATGGGTCAATCAGGTGAAAGTCTTGATCTTTGATTGGCATTTGTAATCACCCAAGGGTAGTCTATGCTTTGAAATGACGTTCTGTGGGACTACTCTTGCCCAGTCTAATCCTTTATATATATATATCGCTGACGTATCCTCGTCATGATACCTGTTTGGTTTACCCAGATCATGTCCCCTTGTAGGACTTTGTGTTGGGTTGGTGGGGACTCTGTGTTGGGTTGCTGGGGAGCATCATCGATGAAGATAAAATCATGGCATCACATCTCCTTTTAACATCGCAAACTATTGCACACTCTTATTGTTGCAACAGTCCAATTTTTGAACAATTCATAACTTCTTCATTCTCATTTTTACATTTACATCTTCAGCTTACATTATCTTATTAAACGATTTATCAATGTTATCCTTAACATTAGATGTAAACCTAAATAAACCAATAAGAAGCCTCAAAAATGGCTACTTTTTTCAGCCATAGTTAAAATACCCCCAAACATGGCTATTTTTTTCAAGCCATAGTTAAGTAACCCCAAATATGGCTACCTTTTTCAAGCCATAGTTAATAAACCCTAAACATGGCTACTTTTTTTAGCCATATTTAAGTAACCACAAACATGGCTAATTTTTTCAAGCCATAGTTAATAAACCCCAAACATGGCTACTTTTTTCAAGCCTTCAAAGAATCCCAAACATGGCTAATTTTTTTCAAGCCATAGTTAGGTAACCCCAAATATGGCTACCTTTTTCAAGCCATAATTAATAAAACCCCAAAATGGCTATTTTTTCAAGCCATAGTTGATAAACCTCAAACATGGCTAATTTTTTAAGTCATAGTTAATAAACCCCAACGTGGCTAATTTTTACTAATTCCCCCACCTATTATATTTATTAGGCTTTTGAAATTCCTCCTTGAACTAAAAATGATGTGAAATTCCCCCCTCCTGGGGCCCCCAAAAGTGCGAGAGGTCTGTATTAAATGTCATTTTAACACCAAACAATGAGTGTTTGTTCGTTTACTATTTACCTGTTGACATATATGCTGATGACAATGTATCAAAAAAGTGCTAGGCTTAAATTATAATTCCAAGCATTTGGGCACTGGCAATGAACAGAGACCAAATATTGGACCATTGTTTTAAGCTATGATGTGCAGTTAATGATCATTATGATCATCAGTGTATTGACAGGGCTCTCAATCTTCCAAATTTGGGCAAAAATTCGATCCCCTTCCCCAACCTCTGGAATATAATTTTTTCCCAATTTTTGGTAATTTTTTTACATTTTTCAAGCCATAGTTAAGTAACCCCAAACATGGCTACTTTTTTCAAGCCATTGTTAAGTAACCTCAGACTTGGCTATTTTTTCAAGCCATTGTTAAGTAACCCCAGACATTTCTATTTTTTCAAGCCATAATTAAAAAAACCCAAACCTGGCTACTTTTTTCAAGCCATTGTTAAGTAACCCCAGACATGGCTATTTTTTCAAGCCATATTTAAAAAAACCCAAACCTGGCTACTTTTTTCAAGCCATTGTTAAGTAACCCCAGACATTTCTATTTTTTCAAGCCATAGTTAATTAACCCGCAAACATGGCAATTTTTTCAAGCCATAATTAAAAAACCCAAGCATGGCTACTTTTTTCAAGCCATAGTTAAGTAACCCCCAAAATGGCTATTTTTTAAGCCATAATTAATAACCCCCCAAACATGGCTACTTTTTTCAAGCCATTGTTAAGTAACCCCAGACATGGCTATTTTTTCAAGCCATAAAAAACCCCCAAACCTGGCTACTTTTTTCAAGCCATAGTTAAGTAACCCCAGGCATGGCTATTTTTCAAGCCATAAAAAACCCCAAAGCATGGCTACTTTTTTCAAGCCATAGTTAAGTAACCCCAAACATGGCTATTTTTTCAAGCCATAATTAATTAACCCGCAAACATGGCAATTTTTTCAAGCCATAATTAATAAACTCCCAAAATGGCTATTTTTTCAAGCCATAGTTAATAAACCCAAACATGGCTACTTTTTTCAAGCCATAGTTAAGTAACCCCAAACATGGCTATTTTTTTCAAACCATAGTTAATAAACCCAAACATGGCTAATTTTTTTAAGCCATAATTAATAAACCCCATTCATGGCTATTTTTTCAAGCCATAGTTAATAAACCTCAAACATGGCTACATTTTTCAAGCCATAATTATTAATCTTCAAACATGGCTATTTTTTCAAGCCATAATTAATAAACTCCAAACATGGCTACTTTTTTAAGCCTTAGTTAATAAACATCAATTATTGCTATTTTTTCAAGCCATAGTTAAGTAACCCCATACATGGCAGTTTTTTTCGAGCCGTAGTTAAATTACCCAAAACATGGCTACTTTTTTCAAGCCATAATGATAAATCCCCAAAATGGCTATTTTTTCAAGCCATAGTTAATAAACCCAAACATGGCTAATTTTTTAAAGCCATAATTAATAAACCCCATACATGGCTATTTTTTTCAAGCCGTAGTAAAGTAACCCCAAACATGGCTACTTTTTTCAAGCCATAATTAATAAATCCCCAAAATGGCTATTTTTTCAAGCCATAGTTAATAAACCCAAACATGGCTAATTTTTTAAAGCCATAATTAATAAACCCCATATATGGCTATTTTTTTCAAGCCATAATTAATAAAACCCCAAAATGACTATTTTTTCAAGCCATAGTTGATAAACCTCAAACATGGCTAATTTTTTAAGTCATAGTTAATAAACCCCAACGTGGCTAATTTTTACTAATTCCCCCACCTATTATATTTATTAGGCTTTTGAAATTCCTCCTTGAACTAAAAATGATGTGAAATTCCCCCCTCCTGGGGCCCCCAAAAGTGCGAGAGGTCTGTATTAAATGTCATTTTAACACCAAACAATGAGTGTTTGTTCGTTTACTATTTACCTGTTGACATATATGCTGATGACAATGTATCAAAAAAGTGCTAGGCTTAAATTATAATTCCAAGCATTTGGGCACTGGCAATGAACAGAGACCAAATATTGGACCATTGTTTTAAGCTATGATGTGCAATTAATGATCATTATGATCATCAGTGTATTGACAGGGCTCTCAATCTTCCAAATTTGGGCAAAAATTCGATCCCCTTCCCCAACCTCTGGAATATAATTTTTTCCCAATTTTTGGTAATTTTTTACATTTTTCAAGCCATAGTTAAGTAACCCCAAACATGGCTACTTTTTTCAAGCCATTCTTAAGTAACCTCAGACTTGGCTATTTTTTCAAGCCATTGTTCAGTAACCCCAGACATTTCTATTTTTTCAAGCCATAGTTAATTAACCCGCAAACATGGCAATTTTTTCAAGCCATAATTAAAAAAACCCAAGCATGGCTACTTTTTTCAAGCCATAGTTAATTAACCCGCAAACATGGCAATTTTTTCAAGCCATAATTAAAAAAACCCAAGCATGGCTACTTTTTTCAAGCCATAGTTAAGTAACCCCCAAAATGGCTATTTTTTAAGCCATAATTAATAACCCCCCAAACATGGCTACTTTTTTCAAGCCATTGTTAAGTAACCCCAGACATGGCTATTTTTTCAAGCCTTAGTTAAGTAACCCCAGACATGGCTATTTTTTCAAGCCATAAAAAACCCCCAAGCATGGCTACTTTTTTCACGCCATAGTTAAGTAACCCCAAACATGGCTATTTTTTCAAGCCATAATTAATTAACCCGCAAACATGGCAATTTTTTCAAGCCATAATTAATAAACTCCCAAAATGGCTATTTTTTCAAGCCATAGTTAATAAACCTCAAGCATGGCTACATTTTTCAAGCCATAATTATTAATCTTCAAACATGGCTATTTTCTGAAGCCCTAATTAATAAACTCCAAACATGGCTACTTTTTTCAAGCCAAAGTGAATAAACCTCAAACATGGCTAATTGTTTTGAAGTCATGGTAAATAAACCCAAAATGTGGCTACTTTTTTCAAGCCATAATTAATAAACTTCAAGCATGGCTATTTTTTCAAGCCATAATTAATAAACCACAAACATGACTTTTTTCAAGCAATAGTTAATAGACCACAAGCATGGCTACATTTTTAAGTCATACTTAAGTAACCCCTAACATGGCTACTTTTTTCAAGCCATAGTTTAAGCACCTCAAACATGGCTATTTTTTCAAGCCATAGTTATGATGCCCAAACATATAGGTTTTTTCTCAACCACAAGTATGGCTACTCTTTTCAAGCCATATTTAAGTAACTCCAAACTTGGGTACCTTTCTCTAGCCTTTGCTAAGTAACCCCAAATGTGTCTTCTTTTTTCAAATAACCCCAAATATGGCTTCTCTTTTCAAGCCTTATTCAAGTAACCCTGACCCAGGCAACCTTTCTTAAGCCTTAGTTAAGTAACCCCAAATATGGCTTTTTTTCTCAATTAACCCCAAATATGGCTACTCCTCAAGCCTTATTCAAGTAACCCCAAACCTGGTTACCTTTCTGAGGCCTTAGTAAAGTAACCCCAAGTATGGTTTCTTTTCTCAAGAAACCCCGAATATGGCTACTCTTTTCAACCCTTATTCAAGTAACCTGACCCAGGCTACCTTTCTCAAGCCTTAGTTAAGTAACCCCAAATATGGCTTTTATTTCTCAATAAACCTCAAATATGGCTACTCTTCTAGCCTTATTCAAGTAACCCCAAGCCTGGTTACCTTTCTGAAGCCTTAGATAAGGAACCCCCAAATATGGCTACTCCTCAAGCCTTATTCAAGTAACCCCAAACCTGGTTACATTTCTGAGGCCTTAGTAAAGTAACCCCAAGTATGGTTTCTTTTCTCAAGTAACCCATGATATGGCTACTCTTTTCAACCCTTTTTCAAGTAACCTGACCCAGGCTACCTTTCTCAAGCCTTAGTTAAGTAAACCCAAATATAGCTTCTTTTCTGAATTAACCCAAAATATTGCTACTCTTTCCAACCCTTATTTAGATAACCTAAACCTGGCTACCTTTCTGAAGCTTTAGTGAAGTAGCCCCATATAGGTTTTTTCTCAACCACAAGTATGGCTACTCTTTTCAAGCCGTATTTAAGTAACTCCAAACTTGGGTACCTTTCTCTAGCCTTTGCTAAGTAACTCCAAATGTGTCTTCTTTTCTCAAGTGACCCCAAATATGGCTACTCTTTTCAAGCCTTATTCAAGTAACCCCAAACCTGGCTACCTTCATCATGCTTTATATTAGTAACCTCAATTATATTTTCTTTTCTCAAGTAACTCCAAATTTGGCTACTCTTTTCAATCCTTATTCATATTACCCCATATCTGGGTACCTTTCTCAAGCCTTTGTGAAGTAACCCCAAGTATGTTTTCTTTTTTCAAATAACCCCAAATATGGCTTCTCTTTTCAAGCCTTATTCAAGTAACCCTGACCCAGGCAACCTTTCTCCAGCCTTAGTTAAGTAACCCCTAATATGGCTTTTTTTCTCAATGAACCCCAAATATGGCTACTCCTCAAGCCTTATTCAAGTAACCCCAAACCTGGTTACCTTTCTGAGGCTTTAGTGAAGTAACCTCAAATAGGGCTACTCTTTTCAACCAATAGTTCAAGTAATCTGACCCAGGCTACCTTTCTCAAGCCTTATTTAAGTAACCCCAAATATGGCTTCTTTTCTGAATTAACCCAAAATATTGCTACTCTTTTCAACCTGTATTCAAGTAACCCAAACCCGGCTACCTTTCTGAAGCTTTAGTGAAGTAGCCCCATATAGGTTTTTTCTCAACCTCAAGTATGGCTACTCTTTTCAAGCCGTATTTAAGTAACTCCAGACTTGGGTACCTTTCTCTAGCCTTTGCTAAGTAACCCCAAATGTGTCTTCTTTTCTCAAGTAACCCCACATATGGGTACTCTTTTCAAGCCTTATTCAAGTAACCAGAAACCTGGGTACCTTTCTCAGCCTTGGTTAAGTAACTCCAAGTATGGCTTCTTTTCTCAAGTGTCCCCAAATATGGCTACTCTTTTCAAGCCTTATTCAAGTAACCCCAAACCTGGCCACCTTCATCATGCTTTATGTTAGTAACCTCAAGTATATTTTCTTTTCTCAAGTAACTCCAAATTTGGCTACTCTTTTCAATCCTTATTCATATTACCCCATATCTGGGTACCGTTCTCAAGCCTTTGTGAAGTAACCCCAAGTATGTTTTCGTTTTTCAAATAACCCCAAATATGGCTTCTCTTTTCAAGCCTTATTCAAGTAACCCTGACCCAGGCAACCTTTCTCCAGCCTTAGTTAAGTAACCCCTAATATGGCTTTTTTTCTCAATGAACCCCAAATATGGCTACTCCTCATGCCTTATTGAAGTAACCCCAAACCTGGTTACCTTTCTGAGGCTTTAGTGAAGTAACCTCAAATAGGGCTACTCTTTTCAACCCTTATTCAAGTAATCTGACCCAGGCTACCTTTTTCAAGCCTTATTTAAGTAACCCCAAATATGGCTTCTTTTCTGAATTAACCCAAAATATGGCTACTCTTTTCAACCCTTATTCAAGTAACCCAAACCTGATTACCTTTCTGAGGCTTTAGTGAAGTAACCTCAAATAGGTTTTTTCTCAACCCCAAGTATGGCTATCTTTCTCAAACCTTCATTAAGTAACCCCAAATATGTTTCTTTTCTCTATTAACCCTGAATATGGCTTCTCTTTTCAACCCTTATTCAAGTAACCTGACTCAGGCTACCTTTCTCAAGCCTTAGTTAAGTAACCCCAAATATGGCTTCTTTTCTGAATTAACCCCAAATATGGCTACTCTTTTCAAGCCTTATTCAAGTAACCTGACCCAGGCTACCTTTCTCTTTGTTAAGTAACCCCAAATATTACTTCTCTCTCAAGTAACCCCAAATATGGCTACTCTTTTCAAGCCTTATTCAAGTAACCCCAAACACTCTTTTTTAACTTTGCAACCCTTTATGCACCCTTATTGTTGCTACAGTCCAATTCTTAACTAATTTATATCTCCTTCATTCTCATTTTTACATTACCTTATTTTTACGTTATCTTATTAAGTAACTTTAACATTATCATTTGATGCACGCTACATGACCATTAGTTGTCGATGTGCCATAAAGCACCACTAAATAAATATGTACTTTTTGAAATGTATTATTATATTTATATCATATTTATTATCATTTATGTTACTTCTTTCATTTCATAAGTAATTATATTTATTTTTCATGTATACTGTCCTTGTGGACTCCTAGAAACATAGGAACTTTTGTTGCATAGATGGGAAAGCATGAAAATACGGCTATTTAGGATTCATGATTGTTTGCCATTTAAAGAGGTATGTATTTATCAAATTTACCTTTTATCCTTGTTCATCGCTTTTATCTCTCGTGAAAAAGTACTGTCTGAATTTTGTCTGAAATGAATTGAATTTGTCTGAAATGAAGCTGAATTGAATCTGAATTATGTCTGATTGCACAAGACTGAAACATACCTGACTCAAATTCAGAGCAGTTTCAGCTTTCAAAATTATTCTGAATATAATCTGACAAAACATGTTCAGACAAAGTTCAGTCATATTGTCTGAATATTGTCTGACAAGCTGAAACATACTTTAAATTGGGAAAATTCAGGCATTATTCAGATGTCTCGGACAAGATTCAGAATTTAGTTCAGACAAATTTCTCAGACAAGATTCAGCATTTTCATTCAGACATCTCAGACGCAATTCAGAATTTGTTCAAACATGCTAACTCAGACATATGTCAGCATGTTGCCTCAATTAAATGTATGAATATTCTCTGACATGCTGAAATAAAATTCTGACTTGGTTCAGAATGCATGACACATGACAGCAGTTAGTTGTACTGTTTTTAGATATAGGTAATGCAATTTTGTGATAGGACTGACGGATGGACAAGGGCAAATCTAAATGCCTCCCTTCTATAGTTGTAATTCAGTCAAATGTATAATAAAATTACTTGTAGTGAACATTACCATTTGTTATCACACCCATTTTACTCTATTTGAAATCTTTGCATTGTCTGTCTATCTGGGAGAATGATAATCAATTATTATTGAAATGGTCACCAACAACATTTTGGCCATTGACTGTTTTGTGTTAAAAATCCAAATTCTTCTCTTACAAAATTCCCTGATCAATTTCATGAATCAGTGGTTGGATCATCACCAAATTTGGTCTGTGGCATCCTTCAGTCATCATGAATATTCCTTTGTGGTATCCTTTGATGGTCCTTTATCAAGTATATTATTGTTCCCCATTATTTGCCCACAAGTGTACCTTTATTACCTTTTTAATAACAAGTTAATTAACATTTATTCTGGTGAGCGATGCAGGGCCATCATGGCCCTCTTGTTTAATGTATTTTTCTTAGGCCTAATAATTGCTATCTGTTGACAACTTAAATATTAGATAGTTGTTAAAACTGATTAGCCATTTTAGTGTTTTTATTGTCGAAAGTTATTTGCTGTATGCATGTGGTCTGTGTGCTTTAGTTTATTTGTCCACAGAGATAAGATTTCTCAATGAATTGGGTATTACTCCATCATTTCATTTTGAATTGGGTATTTGCTAAATATAATTGGGTTTTCTGAAACCTGTTACTCTATAATTTTTATATCAATTGGGTATTCATCTTACTTATCAAGTCTAAGCTTACTAATATCAATAACACTGTAAGACACTGAAATAAGGGATACTTGGTCTTGTAAACTTACATTTGAATTTCTGTATAACTTTTCCCAAATGTCAACACATTTTAAATCTGAGCATATGCTTTGCGCTGATTTTTTTGAAATATGACATTTTGTTTGTAACAATATTTACAAAAAAATATGTTTGTTGTGCAATAACATAAATGTTTTCTGGAGAACATTTTGTACGGTTTGAAACTATAAAATCTAAAATACTCTTTGCATATTGCTTGTGATCTGAACTAGATTCATTTGAATGAAATACAATGTAATGCCGTTTTAGATCTTATGGTTTTCTTCGTTGCCGCTTTGACATTTTGCTTACAGACTCTTTTATAGCATGTGTCCATTGAAATAGATAGCAAAGTGTATTCCCCGGCCCTAGCGCAGGGAAATAAGAAAAAATAATTGATTTCGCAGCCCTAGATTTTTTATTTTTTATTTCTCGATAGATTTTTGTAAAATATATATCAAATTAAAGGCAAAGCTCTCAGCTTTCAAAAAAGTAAAATATATGTAGTTAATATATCTTGTCCAAAAATGTGTTTTTGAACAATGTAAAGTTAATCAAATTTCTATAAAACTTTTTGCGAAAGTTTGGGTTTGAATTCCACGACCCTAAGGTCAAATTTTTTATTTTTCAACTTATTTTTATTTTACTTCAAAGTTGCGCGAAGAATCAAAGAATAAAATGCAAATATTTTAAAAACCTGAGGAAGTAAACTCAATTATTTTTCTTATTTCCCAAAACTAGGGCCGAAGAATACACACTCCAACTGAACACATTTGGTTGTTTTTGGACCGCATCGCTACGACGTTTGTCCGAGACTATGAGGAACGACTGACAGACGAAAATGACGATATGCATGTATATTCATGAAAATTGATTTCGATACGCATCATAAATATTTTAATTGGGTATTTTGCTTTTGTAATTGCTTTTTGATACTCATCTAAAATAGTTTCAATTGAGTATTTTGTAAATTTGATTGAGTAAATACGCAAATACACAGCTTATCTGTTGCTCTGATGTGAAGAACTTGAGGATCATTAGTCAGTTCTTCTAGATACATATGGAAGGTCTGAGTAATGAATGATAAATTTATTGCAACTTACTGCCTTATAGTTATCTCAACTTAAAAAGGTTAAATGAAAGACACAGGACCATATTCTTGTTATGTAAGATAAAAATATGTCTGAAGTTGATCGTAGTTCAGTGAGTCTCCTGTCCTGAATATGACTTTAAAATTGTTGTTGACCATGTTTCACACCAACTCAATCCTATCTTGCTATATTGATCTTCTTTAAACTGTGATTTTGCTGAAAACTAAAATCATTGCTATTCTATTTTTACATAGAATTTAATTAATTGTGACCAAATATTTTGAACATTTAAGATATTAATTTAATGACATTTTTCATATTTCTTCATTTAAAGGTTTACTGTGAGAGTTAAGGATGAAAACAGAACTTTTACAGATGGCCTCTGATTCTCCTGCAAAATGCATGTTTCAGGACTTTATGCAGTTTAATGCTTACTATGGCTGTCCATATTGTCTCAGCCCTGGAGAGTATGACAAGAAAGGACATCGCCATATATGTCCATATAGGTAAAATGTGTTTTGATTAAACCAAATTTCTAAAAAACTTATACTTCAGAAATTATGGGAATATTTGTGACGGCTTGATAAGTTTTCAGTGTGAAAGTAATTTTGTCAACTTATGCAAACATTAATATATGATACATCTTATTATATTGAAGAATGGCTATGTTAGGGGTGTTATGCAAGCAGAATATGAAAAGTTGTACAGTAAACTCCACTTTTAATGATGTTGAAGGGACCGTGAAAAATATATCGCTATATCTGAATATTGTTAAATCCAAAGTTGACTGCGACGCACATCTGCATAGTAAATGTATACATGTTTATACAAAGTTCAGGTAGTAATAACTGAATAAACAACAAGACATTTAAAACACATACTTACATTTATTTTAATCCAGATTGTGAATTTAAATGAAGAAAACATGTTAAAGTATAAGCACAATTAATACAGTAGACTATTTACAGCGTTTGTCATGTGACAGTTGGTGCACTTCATTGGCGAGCAGTTTGTTAATTAACATGATTTCAGCACCCGTATATCTACGTATTTATTAAAAACACAATTAATAGAAAAGAAACATACAATAAATCCATTTTCATAAAATCATTGTTTGTCTACATGTACTTATATTAATCACATATTCATGTACGAGTGAAGAAAGCTGTAAGTTTGGACTGTTTTTTCTTCTGTCCAACTTGACGACCAAACTGTTCAAGTTTTGTCGCTGGTGCAAACAAGTCACCACAACATTCAATGCTTTTAGCCATAATAAAGTGCTTACATGTATCAATTGCATTGTCTAGTTTTAATGACGCAATTGATACATGTTGGAGGTTCAATGTTGGGCTCTCCATCACTATCTGACTCAGCATCACTTTGAGTCACAACCCGTCGTTCTTGCACTTGATGTTGGCGATAATGTCCGCGACGGACTTTTGCTCAACGGAGACAACTTGATTGTCTACCATCAGGAAATCATCAAGTGATACTTCATTTAAGTTTTGTGAGTTTTCAGAAAGTTTTTGCCATTTGTTTCTTGGCTCGGACAGGGGAATTGAATCGTCATCCTCAGCACTGGTGTCACGCAACATCGACAATGGTGTATCATCATTGCCATCATCACCGTTGTCATCATTGGGTGTCACCGCAGTGCTAAATCCTGCTTTTTTAAAACATTTTTGCACACATGTAGTTGAAACATCTTTCCATGCACTATAAATCCTTTGGATTGCCTAGGGAATTGTAATGTTGTAATTCAGTCTGTCTGTCCGTGATGGCAATCAAGTGATCAAGCAAATGTATGCGGTATTGCCATTAAGGGGCATAAATGATAAACTTGATCACAAGGCTGGAGTTTAGCAGTTGTATTTGACAGGAAAATGATGAGTTTCACTGACTTTAAACGTTCGATGCTAGGGTGAGCTGGGCAGTTGTCTACAAACAGTAAAACTGAATGGTGTTCACGCTGCATGCGTTTTTCAAACCTTTTCACCCAGGCTATGAAGATCTTGATCTCATCCAAGCACTTGGGTTTGCCTCATAGTCAACTGGCAAGTTTTTCGCATGTTTGAAGCATCTTTGATTCTTAAATTTGCCAACAACAAGAGGTGGTAACTTATCAGAACCATCCATATTAGCACCAATTAGAACAGTTATGCGTTCTTTACTTTGTTTGCCACCAAAGCATTTCTTGCCTTTAACTCTTTCAGGCCTCTCAGTTTATCTATAGATAAGATCTGATGTAAAAATTACTGCATTTTACTTGGAAATATTGACGTTTTTTCATGCTGAACATGCGAAACAAGGGAAACTTATCCAAACAGTGGTGATTATGAACATCCTGCCGCTTGATTTTCTTCCAGATTAATGTTTATAATCCTATATAACATACACACAATTAATTCAATTTAATCAGTTCGGTCCCGCATTGTCATCAAAATCGCTGAAATGAACAATACGTAATTTCGTCACATCGTGGTCTCGGAAAATTTTGTTTTCAATAAGGCAAACAAATGGAATATCATCGTAAGAATCGTCAGTTTCAGTCAAGTAAATGTCTTACACGTCCCTATATTCTATGTTTGCCAATTTAAGATTGAAGTCTAAATCACTGACAATCGAAAAACAAACTCCATTTCGATATCTGACTCCATTATGTCCGTAAACAAAATTGAATCACCTGTGACATGTGCATAAAAACCGGCCAATTAAATTTGCTGTTTCATTTAACCTAGAAAATCATGTTGCAAACAATAGAAAAAGGATCATTACGATTGGCTGTATTTACTACAAAATCTGTGTTAACAAGAATTTAAACCAATGACAGCCGTTTTTACTTGGCACGTTTATCACACCTTTAGTCGTGATTCGACATATGATTGCTAATTGTAAACATGACTTCAGTCGGGACTCGATGTTTGCTTACCAGATATAATCACGCCTTCAGTCAGGATTTGGCTTGAAAGAGTTAAATTCTAATGTTCTGTTTGGTTTAAGTTTGGAAAATATCCCTGTTTTGTCAATATTATAAACGTTACATGATGAATATGATTCTAACATCTGGGGCAATTTGTTAGACTTCCATGATTCAGTATTAACATCTCTGACACGGTTTCCCTCGCCAGAAAGAACTTTGCACACAATGCTATTTCTGTTCTTGAAACATTCAATAAACCCGTTTTTGGCTTGGAAATTATCAATGCCTAAGTCTTTTGCTAAAGGATTTGCCATTTGTGTAAGCATTGGTCCATCGACCGGTATGTTTTGAGCATGCACAGTTTTAAACCATTCAATTAATGCAGATTCAAGGTCAGTGTTGCTTGCATGTCTCATATGTTTCCATACTGGACCGAACGACGAGTTCTCATACGTAACAACAATAGAATCTGTTGACTTAAGAATTGTTTTTAGCGAATTTTGTTTAATTCCATAATCGGCAGCTATATCCTGTTTTTTTCGTTTGTCCTGTTCAACCTCCTGTATAATGTTATATTTGTTTCTACATCTAATGCTTTTCTTTTTCTCTGCGACATATTTATTTACACAATTTCGAATGACAGATCTGATGAAAAACGTTAAGACACAGACACAGACTAAAAGGTTCAATATGTATTCATTTTAATATACAAGCAAGGGCAGAAATGTGTTCACAACAAACTTTACCGAATATCCTTAACGGGATTTATTTACCGTATACAACACATTCTGTTAATTGATTAAATTCCAGACGCTACAATTAAGTAATTAGTTGAGTACACCCAACAACTTTTGTCAATTGCGGTTGTAAATGTTTTGTTTTTTACATCTTAGCCAACTACAATATCGTATAATCAGGGTGAGATGTTACCTGCGGGCCCAAATAATGCATCGCTGTAACCAGAATATAGGTATATCAGTATCATTTAGAGAGATATTTATGTGCAATGAAAATATAGGAGCTTAAGTTGGGACCGAGCAATTCATATCGCAATTAGCGAAATATTGCAAAATGCGATATCGTTATATGTGGAGTTTACTGTATTTCATTTTTTGCTCAGAAGAATTACTTTCTTCTGGGCTTTTAACTGTTTTGGTCTTTCTTGCTTTAGTCCCTAAGTTTAGTGTGTTTTTTTTTATATTTGAATAATATATTTTTTTATTGGGTACAATTCATAAATTAGTTTTATTTTATGTAACACGAGGTGTGTACAAATCTTTTTTTAGAGTGCAGTATGTATCCTTACATTGCAAATGTTATGTATTGGTCCAACTGCAAATATTTTACCCAGATTATCATGGATGTTAAATTGTATTCTGGAAGCTAAATAAGTGTATTATTCCAGTTTGCAGTTGTTTTAGTAATTACATGTACAAAGATTTAAAATGATAATTATTTATTGCAACTATGATGAAAAATGTTCCGAAGTCAGTTTCTTGATCTATGTAGTCAGGAAATGTTCTTTTGGACTGCCTAAGTCAATTTCAGTTAACCACTGTGAATTAGGGTTATGTTTTGAAAACCTTTTGTTTATGACAAAACATGAATTTGTTGCTTCTAGAAATGAGACTGAAAATGGTTTTGATGAAATGTGTACCCATGAAGGAACAGTGGTTCTAGCTCGAAAATCAACGAAAAATTTGGAGGACATGAAAAAAGGTTTGCTTAATATCACAATTTATGCATCTGTTTTTTCTAAACAAATGTTCGAATGTTTGCATTCTTTTCGAATATTCAAATCCGATTTCCGAATTCGAATATTCGGATGAAAATATAATTTACCAAGATATTCATCTTTATTGTTTTTTTTCAGTATGTTAAGGTAATAAAATAAAATTTTTGATAGCTAAATCAAGATACAGTTATCTGTTTGTCAGCAATTTTGTTTTCATAATGCAGGTCAGTTTGTCACTTCAATGTGCAAACAATTAACACGGTTGTTGATTTAACCATTATTATATGCGTTAATTGCCACTCAACTTTGCGAAGGTGCTATGATAATCCTGTTTGATGTATCATTAATCTGCTAATTACGCAAATTTAATGGCAATAAATTTGTATGAAGCAACAATACTATAATTACAAAGAACAAAAGTGCCAATCAGGAGTTTTTTACTCAAATATTTTACTCAAAATAGAGTATGTTTAAATTGACATTTTTTCTTCATATATCACAAACCCAGCAGATACCAATAATATATCACTTTACAAATAGTGCATGCCACCAAAGTACTGTGCAAACTATAACACCCACCGTCTTTGGAATCATGGCTGCACTATCAACACTGAATTTTCCATTAAATCTATATGAAAACTGGGGCGCATTTGTTATAAGTTGCCTTTGTCTGTGTAGCCGCGGCCTTGGTCCAGTGGTTAGTGCGCTGGACTTGGAACTGGGAGATCCTGGTTTGAATCCTGGCCGCGGCAGGTCATACCCTTCCATGAAAATTTGACAAAAATGTTGATTTCCTCCATATGTGGAGAAGTTGCCGGTTCCTTGTGGAAGGGTAAGTTAGTACTGGTTAGTATACAGTCCAGGAAAACTAGTTTGGTGAACTGGTCGCCGTATATAACTGAAAAATTGTTGAAAAAGTGTGTTAAACCCCTATACAAAAAAAAGCCTTTGCCTGATCCATCAACATTGCTGATCAAAAAACTGGTCTCAATATCATAGGGTGTATACAGAGAACTACTCCTTTTCTAAGTACAGTTTCATCCCTCTGTGTAGAAAATATTTTAACTATAAATTAACATCTACATTATAATTTTAGCAGTGATCACTTTTTGTAATCTTTTATTTGGTTATTTTTATGGCCTAAAATGTTTGCCATTTTTTGTTTGCTCACCGGGAAGACATTAAATATTTTTTTTATCCTTTACTGTTTTAATGATTGTTTTAATTACTACACAGATAATGAACAAATTTTTCAATGACTACCAGTCCTGAATTAATAATTAATTAATTCATATTTCTTTTTAAGATGCATTTAATTAAATGATTATGATTTATGTCCTGGGGCTATTTTTGAAACCGTCATACTTACCGGTATGTATCAGGCTTCATCAAACTTATATAAATAATGCGGCTGGCCACAAAAAACAAGTGATTCTGATCTTTAGATGAAGCACACGCTATATCAGAATCACTCAAGAGTTTGTATTCTCTTATATATGTTGTAAAAGAGAATGCAAACCACATATCGGAGAGTACTTATTTACTATGATATCCAATTGTGCAAAAAACTTCTTATCTCTGTAATTATAATAAATCCAGTTATATGAATGTCAGGATGGTAGTCTATGTCCAAAAGTAGCAATAATAGAATAAAACAAGTCTTTTTTTTAATAAAATCCTAAAAACTGTACGTTGATTGTTGTATGTATTGTAAATTGCTGAAATGAAAAACAAAGAAACAGAGTTTACCTTAAGAAGTCGCATTTGCATTTATATGAGAAGTAGCATTTATATTTATGAATAACATAACCATGTCTGACAAGTTAATTATAACCGCATGATAACAATAAATCGTTAGCTAGGGGAGCGAAAAGATATTGGTTCGAACAGTGCTGGTACGAATAACTAACTTTAAGACACAAATATAAAGTGGATAAGGAGAAATTACGAAAATATTACTGTTTACTGAAGAGTATAAAGTATTGATTTGGGTGAAACTTAATCTATGCGGGCTTAACACCATCAATATCCATGTAATAACAAAAAAAACCTTGTTACGAAAAATGGCTGCTTGACTTCTAGAGAAAACGTGTTATAAGTACCGAAAGTATTAAAAAAAAAAAAAAAAAAAATTGGCATAAATCCCATTCCCAGTATATCAATCAGAATAGATAAAACAAAATAACACAGATCTCTCCCTTCCTTTTTTATCAAGCAAGTTATAAAATACAATAGTTCATTATAAGTTATATTAATAAAACAGTAAAACAGAATATTCTTACCAAAATAAGTTAAGACTATCACAACAAATTAATAAAACAAAATAGTTATGTAAAAATTTAGATCCCCTTTTTTCTGTAAAAAAAGTAATAAAATAAAACAGTATATTATAATAGTTATTATATACTAAGTTAAAAAATAGACACACATACAACGTTCACTAAAATAGTCTACCCCTACTGAATTGTTTTTATAAAAACAGGCTATATATTATATCATAGTTTATTGTTAAAGATAGTGAATGCTCGCCCATATAGGAACAACCTGGAGGCGAGGGTAAACAAACTCAAAACTCATATATCACGAAATAGTTCACATCTAGAACTGGATCTCAATCGAAAAAGAATGTAAAATGCCTCCTTCCACTCAGTCACGGGCTTGAAATATTTTACTCGCTCTTTTGATAACAAATCTGTTACTTGTAATCTGTCCAAACAAGAACTCGTCTACAAGGGCACAACTTCAAATCTTGTTCAGTTATATTTTAAATGGTATTATTTCTTTCCCTTCTCTAACATATATTTTCATCGATAAATCAGACATTTCAGAATAAGAAAACATGCAATGCTGGTGCTTCATAATCACTTTGTTTTTAGCTCACTAGAACCGAAGGTTCAGGGTGAGCTATTAGGATGGGTAGGCGGATGCTCCGGGGTCCATCATCTGGCGTCTACAATGGTCTTCTCCTCAGAAACTACCAAACTCGGTCTGTAGCGTCCTTAGATGGTCCTCTTCAAGCTTGCTCAAATAAATTTGGTCGGCCCCTTTTAGGGGCCACTAGAGCTAAAAATAGAAATACCTTAAAACATTTTTTTCTTATGATTCTATGGATGGATTATTACCAAACTTGGTATTTAGCATCTGTAGATAGTGTTCTATCAGATTTGCTAAAAAAAATGGTTGGCTCCTATTAGGGGCCATTAGAGCTGAAAATAGAAAAACTTTTAATCATCTTCTCATGAACCAATGGATCGATGATCACCAAACTTGGTCTGTAGCATCCATAGATGGTCCTCTCTCAAGCTTGCTCAAATAAATTTGGTCGGCACCTTTTAGGGGCCACTAGAGCTTAAAATAGAAATACTTTTAAACTTCTTCTTCTCATGAACCAATGGATGGATGATCACCAAACTTGGCCTTTAGCATCCATAGATGGTCCTCACTCAAGTTTGCTCAAATAAATTTGGTCAGCCCCTTTTAGGGGCCACTAGATCTAAAAATAGAAATACCTTAAAATGACTTTTTCTCATGATTCTATCGATGGATTATTACCGAACTTGGTTTTTAGCATCTTTAGATAAGAGTTCTATCAGATTTGCTGAAAAGAAATGGTTGGCCCCTATTAGGGGCCGCTAGAGCTAAAAATAGAAATACCTTTAAATGTCTTCTTCTCATGAACCAATGGATGGATCATCACCAAACTTGGTTTCTAAAAGTATGTAATATTCAGGCGGTTAAGATGAATTTTGCTCTCAAATTTTTTGTTACGTCGAACTAATTTTGATGTCTGAATGAACAATTTCGCAGCTAATTTGCATTGTTTATTATGAAGTCAAACAATATTGCCCCCAATGTTTTTCACACTTCGCTGAGCGTTTGACGAGTTCGATTTAATTTTTAGTCAATAAGAATAGGGAGATTATTATTGTTTACTCTTAAATGCAAACATAACATCATATGTCACTTAATAGCGGACAAAACGTTGGATTGTAAAACATGTCATAATGAAAGATATTTGTAGTTTAATATATTTTTATATAAATCACCATTCATGAAGTCAATATCATTTATTTATTTATTTACTTGTAAATATATAATAATAAAATATCACAAATAAGTAATTCTTACAACACACAAACACAAGTTATCATGAACTAGTGATTCTAACAACGGCCAAAATGTCTAATACAATACAAGTAATCGTCCAACGTTTATGTTGTCAAATTTTCATTAAGACGAAATATTTTTTCAGGCCCAAAAAATCGACATAACGAGAGTTGACTGTATGTTAAAATCTGCGTTTTAAACTTAATATCGATGCTTTTAGCTTAAATTGTTAAAGCTTTTTATATAATGTGTCTACAGTTCTTCTAGGAGTAATGAAACAGCTTATCAAGCTATGGTGTGACAGAAAAGATTTATTACCCAAGAGTGAGTATGAGGAGGTTCAGAGTTGATTATTGAAATTCACGCCCCTAACAACATCTTGTTCCCCAAGACCATTGGATGAGCTCAAGCATTGGAACGGTAATTGCTGCTATACTCTAATATTCTCGGAACTTTATTTGCATATTTATTTACAATACTTATTCATGGGTAGATAGTGAAGAAAGTAAAAAATGTTGAGAGATTGTACACATTTTCTCTTGTCTTCTGCTAAGAACACATTTGTGAAAAAAGAAAGACTGAAAATATTCAAGAGCCTGTCTAATTAATGTTCTGTAGAGTCATAATTCTTTAAAATACTGTCCAGAAATAAGTGACACAAGCAAAAAATATTAGATTAACACCTGTATTCTATGTCCTTATTACCAATATTGATTAAAAACAACTAGAGAGTGTAAAATTAATATTGCAAATGTCTATTTAATAGAACAGTCTTTTTTTCTATTATGTGTGTTTAAACTCATTTATGGCTAAAGTACATGTATATTTTATGATGAGTTATATTGTGCTGTTTCATATGTTTTGAAGTACATGGTTTTATTTCAGCTTCAGAGTACAGGTCATTTCTACTGTATTACGGACCAGCGTGTTTGCATGGCAAATTAAAAGGCGAGCATTATGACCATTTTATGTTGTTGTCGTCAGCAGTATGGCTCTTGTTGCGGGAACAGATAACCAAAAATGACATAGATTCTGCAAAAAGACTCCTGCAGTTCTTCAATTATCAGATGTCAACACTCAATGGTATGATCTATTTTAAGTTGTCAAGGTTTTGGCTCATTTTTCCAAAAAAACATAGAATTTAAGAATGGTATGGGCTAAGAATGTTGGAATTAATTGATGTGTTTTGCTTTATCAATTACGTTGTAAATGGACTTCTTGATATATTACTCATTTTCGAAGTTGAAGGTGGATGACTTGTCTTTAGTGGTTCTTAGTGTTGCTTGTTATATCTGAAGAAAAAAGATTTTATTATATACCTTTATGAATGGTTTAATCTGATTGATTGATGAGTGAGCATGTTAGAATTAAAATGAGCTTTTAAAACTCAAATCAAATCCTTTATCCCCACACATCAAGTGGTTTTTAACCCTTTATTTGAAAATCTGTTTGAACGGAAACCAAATGTAGTTCCACCCCTTGGCATCCGTATGTCCCAGTTTATTGAGGATCTTCATGTTGATATGGAATCCATTGCAGAGTACAAAGTTCCAGATACACCACCCTGGAACCTTATGTCGGCGGAGTTTCACTTCGACCTCACATGTAACAAAAAATCAGAAACAGACACGAACACCTTCCAAACCCACCCTGAAACCTTATGTCGGCGGAGTTTCACTTCGACCTCACATGTAACAAAAATTCAGAAACAGAATCGAACACCTTCCAAATCAAATATCTTGAACTAAAAGAAAACTACCATACACATCAATCCATTTATACTGATGGCTCTAAAGATGGTAATATTGTTGCAGCTGCTGCAGTATCTAGAAATAAAATTAAAAAATGTCGTCTTCCAGACAAGTCCTCTATTTTTTCAGCTGAGATGAAAGCCATTGGTCTTGCCATCAATCTCGCTGAGGAATCAAATCATAATCGTTTCATCATATTACAAACTTTACATAATACGAATTTGGAAAATCCCATTGTGTGTGATACCCTCAAGCGAATCTCCTGCCTCAGTACATCCAAAAAATTTGTATTTTGCTCATGCTCAGTCACATGGGCATTAAGAGTAATGAAAAAGCTGATTCAAGTGCAAAATCTGCCGTGAAATTACCTATTTCAAACACCAAAATTCCATACACTGATTTTAAATCTTCAATTTTTAACCTTATCCGATCTTCCTGGCAGTCCCAATGGGATGCCAACAATAACAACAAACTTCACTTAATCAAGCCAAACCTAGGCGAATGGCACCCCTCTTACAGGTCCATTCGTCGGGAAGAAGTAATATAGTATTATAGTAATACTGATAATTGACAATCTATTTATTCTTTGTAAAGTGTATCTAGCATAAATCTGTTCAATACTAAAGAAAGACAAGTTGAAATGCAACTGTGTAATGTATTGTTTGCATCTAAGAACAAATTTTACTTACGTTTTCTGACGAAAGACATCCAAAACACAAATCACAGATGGATAAGGATAATGGATAAACCCCTCAAACTCGCTTTCACTGTCAGACATAATTGTTGTTACTGTTGAGAATATTACTTGGAAATGAAGCGGAAGTGACCTTTGATTTATGTTTGTGTTATGATTTATGTAAGTACTCATATGCAGTGTGATATGACCTTTAATTAATTGAAAATTAACCAATTTGATCTTTGATTGGTCATATATTGTAAAATTAAAGTGTTACTAAGGGACATGCCTAAAAGGCATCAAATTTTGGTATTGGAGGGGGGAAGGTTGATCAGTGATTTATGCAAATACTTCAAATAGGAACTCTGCTGTTTTATTATGCAGTATTGTTGATAAAGGTTAGGTTATTACAAATTTTTTTTCATTCTAAATCTTGATATTAGTTGATAAAGATCAAGTAATCACTCAATATACCTTCATGCATCAAAATGTGTCCACAGGGGCATGCAGAAAAAGCATCAATATGTGTTACTAGAGGGAAGGGGCTAATTGTTGATGATAATTGTCAACAAATAGTTTGTGTATCTTTAGTGTTTCATTTGTTACAAGTGTTCCTAATTGAACAGTTTGATCATATGTAAATATGCACATTTATTTTTAATTTTCAATATTGTTGATTAAGAATCGTAGGCCTAAACAAGTAAAGGTTTGTTTCTGGTTTCATGCCCAAAAAAATATGGCTCGGTAGGTAGGAATTTTTGAATTTTTTTTTACATATATCTGCAACACTGTTTGTATTGTGAAAATTACAATATAGCGCTACAGTTTGGATGCCATGAAAACTTATGAGTCAGCAGGTAAAATATTGGGTTGGTCGGGTAACTGGAAACAAACCTTTTTCACGCCATAATATTTTGATGCCCTGTAATAATAGTATAATAATTACTATTTTTGACTGATTTATAGAACATACTGATTCAAATATTGGATTTTTTAATTTATTGACAATTGATTTATTCACCTTATTATTTATTGATTGGATTGTTCGATTGATTGATTGATTGATCAATCGATTGATTGATTGATTGATTGATTGATTTTTACTTTAATGACATTTACTTTGTGTACAATGCAATGTGAAAATTGTTAAGTTCATAATGGAATTATAGTGATGTTTGATTATTATTTTTTATCTCGTGGTTGTGAATAGAAACCTTGCTGACTCTATCTTTAAGTGGACTTGACAATTATTAAAATAAAAGTAAGCTGAGTGATTAAAATGATTGAGATGATTAAAATTTGGGATGGATCCCCAACCCTCATGTTACCTATGACTAGGACAATGAAATTTAAAAAGAAGATGATTAAAACGTTTCTTGAACTTTATAAATTTGTACTAATTATTAAAGTACAGCTTTGGGGCATCCATTTCTTCCAATGATTTTAATTTTGTTTATGAATGAATATTCATTGATATTTTAACTTGTACTGTTAACAGGAGTAGCCACATGGAGGTCAGATAGTGTCAACCATTGCCAAAGAAGTTGGTTACAACATTAATGTGGATCATTGAAGATCATACTAACAAACGTAGCTATTTATGTGAATGTAGATTTCATTATGCAATATTGACTTCATTATCCAAAATTTATACAATAACCACATGTTTGTTATGTCAACAGATGAGGACTGTCCTGCATTGTTCCAATGACTGACAAAATCAAGACAACCAATCAATAGCAAACATCAACTGTAACTGGATTAACAATGTTGAGACAACAAAGAGAAGATTCCTGTAAGTATGTTGTTGGTATGTATTTTTATTTAAGTGTTGCTCTTTTTGATGAATCTATTACTTGTTGTTGAATCATGCGATGTTTTGTGTTATGTTATTGTTTCTCTCCTTTCAAAGGAAGGTTCTATTAATACTTGTTGTTGAATCAGGTGTTGTTCTATCTGTCTTTTGTTTATTGGTGTCCATTCCTTCAGTCATGATCTCGCTGGTAAATTTGGAGTTCATGTCTACAGTCCATGTTCTTGCTGATGGATCTAGAGTACATAACCGCTGTCAACAAACTGACTGATAATTCGGGAGTTCATATCTGCATGTCATGCTTCACTGGTATGTCTGGATTTTCATCCTAACAGTCCAATATTCTCACTTTATAAGGAGGACATTCCTGTAACACATGCTTATCACGGGTTTGTCTTTGTGGTGTGTCTTGTGGTGTTGTTCTTTTTGATGAATCTAGAGTTTGTCCTGTAAATATTAATACTGCTGTTCAGTACTGCTGACTACGATCTTTCAGATTTATCAAGGATTCTGTCTTGTTTGTTTTGTTTGTTTGTTTGTTTGTTTATGACATTGTCACCGTGGTTTAACATCTTTTTTCAGCTAGCCAGTTTTTCTTGGCTGTATACCAACCAGTACTAACTTATCCTTCTATAAGGAGGTGGCAACTTCTCCATACATGGAGGAAAATTGACATCTTTGTCAATTTGTCATAGAAGAATGTTGTATGAACTGCAGCGACTGGGATTTGAACACGGATCTCAGGGCTACATGTCCATTTGTCTAATTGTATACTTATTGTTGTTGAATCATTGATTTATTTCCCTGCTCTTATTACTCCTTCATTAGAACACTCTTTTGGTGCAGAATGGCTTGCTGTCTGATTATCCTCATTAGTACCAAAGTATTTAGGATCTGAGATTCACATTCATTCTTGATAGTATTCGCCAGCTGATCGAAGTGCAATGTCTAAATAATGTATGTTAATGGCCGTCTCAGTAGCGCCAGTCTCTAACACAACTGTCCCCTATTCTCATTAAGGTTACCCTAACACTAATGTAGACTTTTTTTATTTTTCTAGATTTTTGATATTTTCTAAATTTTTTCTTGTCTCCTAATTTTTTTGTTATTTTTTTAATTGTTTGTTATTCTTTATTTTTTTTCTTGTTATTTTTAGCTCACCAGAACTGAAGGTTCAGGGTGAGCTGTTAGGATGGGTAGATGGATGCTCCGGCGTCTAGCGTCAACAATGGTCTTCTCCTCAGAAACTACCTGTTGGATTTACTTCAAATTTGCTGCGCAGAAGCCTTTTGACGTTCTTACTGCAATTTGCTCATATTATACCGGTTGACCCCTTTTACCTTGGTCTGTAATATCCTTATATGGACTTTTTATCAGATTTGCTCAAATAAAAATGGTTGGCCCCTTTTAGGGGACGCTAGAGCTAAAAATAGAAATACCTTAAAATGACTTTTTCGCATGTTTCTATGAATGGATTATTACCAAACTTGGTTTTTAGCATCTTTAGATAGTGTTCTATCAGATTGCGAAAAAAAATTGGTTGGCCCCTCTTATCATCATATTAGAAACATAAGAACTCATCTGCAAAAATCAAAATTTGGAGAAAAAGCTGTTTAAAGGTTTGAAGATGTACCAAAATTCAAATATTCAAGACAATGAAGAAACTTTATACATTTAATAAAATGGTAAAGATCTTCTAAAATAATGTATGTTTGTAGAAAAAACTTGATGCACTAGCCATACATGGTCATATTTGCAGATCAGCCCCTATGGTTCTATGTATTTTTTCAATTTTCTTACAACAAACATAAGGACTCATCTGTATCAAAGAACCCCACTCCTAGTGAAACACTGGTTCGTATTCACATCATAGTGTTACTTTTATGCAAGAAATATCAAAGAAATGTTCCCACATACATAATTTTATCTAATAAGCTCATCTAATCACCGCCAGTGTCGTCTTCATGACTGTCTTATACAGGTAACTGGTCTTGCACAGATTCATTCGTCTTTAGAGCAGATTAGAACTCATGGTAACTTGCTAGAATTATTAGTGACTCGCACAGTGACATTAAATCATTTTTCGTTTCAGAAATTGGCAATTTTCCAGAATATTTCTGTTTCAGTGCCACAGGCGGAGGACCTTGTTTTGATCAATGTAACTTTATAACTCAGAATTCCTGTTGAGAAAAGTTTCTTTCACAAAGATCTTGTTTGCCTCATGCGTGAACGTCTATATCATATCCCCTGAAGCTGAGTTTTCGTGGGTAAACTAGAATCATCCTGGTTGTTGGTTGGTTGGTCGGTCAGTTGGTCACGTCGTCTGTCCCCATATGATTTAGAGGCTTGAGACTTTTTCAATATTTTCATATACATTGTGGTTGGAAGATTTACATAGCATTATTACTCATGCTCTTACTTTCACTTATTCTATGTTGTAGAATTATGTTCCTTGAAAGTTAGGTCACACAACGACACATTCCATATGCTGGAATTTGTTAACATTTTCGTCATACATCTGGGATAATTCTTCTTTTGACTTATTGAACATATCCATGAAGCCAGTATGGAGATCCTTTGTTTCTTTAAATGACCACACTCTGATTGATATAGAGAAGAAACACCACTGTCTCTGGGGTTTAATTGACACTTGTTATTGCACTGAAAAATACTTCTGTACACTCCCATATAAAATTAGAAAAGTTTTTGCTTATTATCATAGTGTTAAGACTGTATTCAAGATGTTTTTTAATACTTTGTTTGCTTGAAAAATTCTGTGGCTAGGGCTATTGCATTTTCCCTGTTAATTGTTTCTGTCTTCTGGTGGTCTATAGTTAGTTGCTTTCCTTGGTTTCCCTTTCTGTTATAGGCAGATTAGCCTTTTCGTAATGTTTCTTTGTATAGGTCTGGTTCTTTTTCTCCACCATTTCTGATTTTTGTAAGACATGTGTATGACAGGTATGTTTATATTCTCATTAATGCTTGTATCACTATCAGAACTTTGTACACGATTGTATGTTTCCTCTACATCACTGTCCACATTTTCTGTGGACGTAAAAAGTATTTTACACTTCAAAAGTTGCCTTCCTTTTTGGTTTTTTTCTTGTACAGTTTTCATAGCATGATCTTTTTTCCTTGAGTTCTACCTGCATTTTTCACAACGGTATATCGTGATATGAAGAGCTTTGTAATCACTTCCTGCTTTACTTTTAAAGCCAGTCAGTATTCAGTATGCTTGACAGTGGTATAACCTGATCTGAAGAGGACTTTGTCTCTTTTACTGTCTCCATTTCATTTACATTCTCCAGAATATAGCATTTAGTTTGTGAGATAAATTAGAAGACATGTAGTTGGATTCATACATGAATAAGAACCACCCAAGTATATACATTGATTTCTTAATATCAATGCTGATTTAAGATATCCAAACAGACATTTTGCCACACTGCTTCTCATAAATATTGATTTTAATTATCAAAATATGAAATACTGGCTGCTTACATATTTTGGGAATGTACTTTTTTACATCATAGGGTAGTTACTGCTCATGAACTGAATCAATCAAACTTGGTGCTTTTTGAAGGATCTGCTTCTGTCAGAATTTACATGTGTTTTAGTGTAATTACAGAAGGAAGGAAAAACGAATTTAATTATATAAATTTTGAACCAAGAAAATTTACTGTACAGTCCTTACCTATAAATAATGTGTATTTCAAAATCTTAAGGATTAAATATGTTTATTCTTACTTGATTTAATATTCAACTGATATAAGCAGCACCCTGTTTAAATAAGAACACTACCCTTTTGTCTTTTAAGGATCTTACTTCCATACACTCCCATATAAAATTATAAAATTTTTTGATAGATATATAATTTATTATCATTAACCCTTATCTCACAATAGGCCTAAAAGCGTATCAACTACACTGCCACAGTGAAAGTTTACAAAGGTAAACAAGTACTGGATGTAGAACACATATTGTATTGGAAATGGTCATTAATAGATTACCTGATTACAAATAAATGTATGCATCTTGAGAAAGAGGAATTAACATACTTTATCATAATATAATATTTTACTACATTCACTGCACCCACACAAATGTAATAGCTATATGCTAGTTTCTTAACCCTTCCAAACTTTTGCAGATGAGCCCTTATGTTTCATAAAGATGAGTAGATGAGCCCTTATGTTTCTAAGTAATCGATGACAATGCAGATGAGCCCTTTCCATAATATTGATTTTTCACTTTATTTTCAAGACAACAAGTGGAATACTTTTTAAACAGAAAGATAACAATAAAACACCATTATTTTTCATTAAAAGTCATTTTTGCCAAAAAGTGCAGATGAGCCCTTATGTTTCTAATGTGACGTTATGGGCCACTAAAGCTAAAAATAGAAATACCTTTAAACGTCTTCTTCTCATGAACCAATGCATGGATCATCACTAAACTTGGTCTGTAGCATTCTTAGATGGTTCTTCCTCAAGTTTTCTCAAATAAATATAGTCAGCCCCTTTTAGGGGACGCTAGAGCTAAAAATAGAAATACCTTAAAGTGACTTTTTCTCATGTTTCTATGGATGGATTATTACCAAGCTTGGTTTTAGCATCTTTAGGTAGTGTTCTATCAGATTTGCAAAAAAAATTGGTTGGCCCCTATTAGGGGCCGCTGGAGCTAAACATAGAAATACCTTAAAATGACTTCTTTTCATGAACCAGAGGTTGGATCATCACCAAATTTGGTCTGTGGCATCCTTCAGTCATCACGAATATTCTTTTGTAGTATCCTTTGATAGTTCTATATCAAATTTATTATTGTTCCCCATTATTTGCCCACAAGTGTACCTTTATTATCTTTTTAGTAACTAGTTAATTAATATTTATTCTGGTGAGCGATGCAGGGCCATCATGGCCCTCTTGTTTAAATTAATTTCTTACATTTTCATTTTTCAGGATTTTTATGTCTCTGAATGGTACTATAGTGGAATGAGCTGTCATCAAAGTGTAACCCATTCTGTTTGAGTAACATATATAAAGGTGAGTATCATAATCATGGTATACAAAAGTACATTGTTATAATAAAGAACATACAAGGTATGTCAATAAGAATATTTTGAAATTGCCTTGTACAAAATCCATATGAGAGAAATCCTCAGAAAATATATGTATTACTGGTTCAGTGCCTAATTCTGGACAGTTTCAGCTGTTTTTTTCATAATAACTACAGGAATATTCATCGCGTCTACATAAAATTTGAACTGAATAATTTTTGGTTCTTCATGAACCCTCCTATAAATTTTAGAAATCGTAAACCTCTGCCTTCATCCTAAAATATTCCAACGAAATAGGCTGTAAACGGTGTCCAAATCGACGTCCAAAGTGCCTAAATATTGGGACAGTGTTTAAATCCAAAATACAAATTAATCTAGCACCAGAATACGAAATTGAGTAATACATTATTCCCAGCATCACAACTGAAATCTTACCTGCAAATATTGATTCGTATCTCTCTTTGGTTTAAAATTTATTTTCATTTACATGCACTGCCCACTAATATATCAGTGACGTAAAAGACCATCATAAGTATTTTTTTCAATCTCATGTTATAACAACCAATATAAATCTTGTTATCAGTCATAATTTACCTGAAATGCATGGTAGTGAATTCCTCCCAAAAAATCATGAAGTCTGTTTACTGAAATTCTTACCTCCCTTATAATTTGTGACAAAATAGCTAACACAATGAGGCCCTGGAAGATGGTACAGCAAATGCTAAAGAGTACTAAATGTTTGACCGCGTAACTTTCGCATCGTGATTGTAGTCAACCTATGTTTTAGTGTACACATTCTGTACAACTTCGTGCATAATATTGTAGATGAAAGGTACTGTACTTTCTGAAATAATTCCTTAACTAATGTGCAAAGGGTGTAAATTTATATTTTATTGAGGAAATAAGTTCTCGTATATACTTTTATAACACACATACTATTCTACATTCACTTATTCAAACTTGTTCTTACAAACTATAACTCACTTATACCTAAACAAAAACCATGAAACCTTCTCTTACAACCATTACATCCAAACCACATTATCCCATTCTCTTCATCGTCAACACGTCCACATACACCACATATATTGCATACATACGAAGCTGCTGTCACAGCAGCAATGTCTATTTTTATAGTTTTATTAAGTTTCTCTCGTTTTTTCACTTCCCTAAGTTTCTTTCTTGCCACCTTTGCCTCTTCTTCCTTTTTTCTCTTCTCTGCCTCCTCTATCCTCTCTTTTTCTCTCCTCTCTAACTCTTTTGCCTTCTTTACTTTCCTGTCTTCTTCCTCCTTTCGTCTTTCAACAGCTGCCTTTCTCTCCTCTTCCTTTTCACGTTCCTGAAAAAACACGGGAACATTATGACTGGTACTTTGGCTGAAATACCCATTCAATTTTGTTCTATGAGACAAGCAATTTACCAATTTAAGTTAATAGAAAAATGGACATACATGTAATTTTAAACTTGAATGGGATATGGCGATGTACAATACTTGTAAATCATTTAGCATTTCCACGGTACTAAGCACTCGTCCATGCTCAACCCTTTTCTTTGACCTCTTTTTTATTTCTAAAGGTTTCTCAGATGGAGGCAGAAAAACCTTCCTTAAAATCTATGGTGTTTATGCCTTTAACCACTGGTGGGTTCACTGTATAGTTACCACACGTAGGGCATGTCTCTGCAGTTGTCTCTGTATCAATAATTTAGCGCGTAACCACAAATTAATGAATATGTTTCAATGATATATCAATACATACATTACTGTAGAACGAAGAAAGACTCCTTTATATGGAGAGAAATGTTGCAAGACAAAACTATTTGTAATTGAGTAATGGCAGCTATATACATGTTGTCGCCTTTACTCAATTACTAACATTTTTGTCTCACAACTTTTCTTTATGTTTTAGAGATTGCAAATTGGATTTTATTCTATGAATAACAAAACATTTTCATTTAAATTAAAAGATGTTAATTATGAAGAAATTTGGAACAAAGGAAATTGCAAGTCACATCAGATTTACTGTTATTTATCAGAAATGTTATTTAATGAACTAAATTGGTTTCTTTGTATACTAGTGCCTGTTTCTTTTGACACAAATGTGGGTTGAATGAGTTTTGACCTGTTGATGGCCTCCCTATTGACCGGACATAACCCAGTAACTGCAAATGCCCACTGTATAGAGGCTGGGGAAGCTTTATCAATGGCATGCCAAAGAATTACAGGAAACTTAGATTTTCCAACTGTAACGATGGTGCTTGTATGTCCTAAATCATTACATATTGTTGCAAACCGAGACTTAAGCAGAACAAATATCTGAAAAAGAGGTTGTTTATCTTTACAACGAAATCAATGTCAATAATACATGATACATTTTTCAAAATTTTGCCAGTACCTGGATATATATGACTACAAACAAAAGTAAGTCAGACAATACCTTAACATCAAGAGGCTGAAGGATGTGGATGGTATGTCCTGGGAACCCCATCAGAAGAATGTTGTTTTCAATGGCGGTCTTGATTGTGTTGATAGAGACATGGCTATCATGGTTGTCCATGACCAACAACATGGGTCTTGCTTTACCATAATGTTGATTGAAAGACTTCACAAGCCACTGATGAAATAAATCTGTGTTAATGAAGCCCGTGTCACTAGCCGCGAACAACCGTGACTCAGGGACTCCCTCTATTTTCTTGTATGATATACTTCCCTGTAAGGAAAATGCTACAAGGTGCTAAGTAAATACTAGTATTTAGTTCTATTTTATTGACAACCCTTGTTTTTTGCTGAAAGCTGTCGATTTAATAACTTAATAAGTTGTTATATCAGCAACTGCATCCATAAAGAATTAATGTAGGTGTAACAAAACTATTTCAGTCAAACGCTATCACGAAATAATCTTAATACAATTGTGTTATAAATAATATTACATAGGTAATGTTAAAGTTGCAACATTGTGCGGTGCATTGTTTTGATGCTTTGAAATTAATACTGTATCGGTAAATCCAACAAAGCATATCAGGCATCTTCAAAACAATACCACCATTTATAATACTTACAAGACACAAAAGGAAAGAAATCGGAGCCGCGGCTGTGGTCTAGTGGTTAGTGCGCTGGACTTACAGCCCGGTGATCCAGGTTTGAATCCTGGTCGCGGCAGGTCATACCCTTCCATGAAAATTTGACAAAAATGTCAATTTTCCTCCATATGTTGAGAAGTTGCCGGCTCCTTGTGGAATTACTGGTTAGTATACAGTCCAGGAAAACTGGTTAGGTGAACCTGTCACCGTATATAACTGAAAAACGGCGTTAAACCCCAATAGAACCAACAGGAAAGAAATCTCTGTTATTCAATATAGCGTGCAGGTGAGTAATGCCTTAATTAGCTACATACCAGAAATATTACAAGAGGTGGCAAAAACCTTCCACTGGCGCAAATACAGATATGCGCTGTAACGTGTCGCGCTGTGCCTACTTTTCTTCTAAACACGTGCCCCTCAACAGTGGCGATAAATTTTGATGAAGACTTCTCTTTTCCTGTCCAGCTGGTTTTATCACAGTTGAATATCTAATGACGTAATTGTATTGATTTAAATCGAAGCATAGGCCAATGATATTACTATTGTGGCTGATGTTTCTTGTTGAATACTTTATTTAAATTACGTTTCAACAATCAAATGATTATTTGTACTGCCATTTTAGTATAAATACAAGTATAATGTGTTTAAAAGGTTACCCTGGATGTAAGAATCTGAATGAAAGTGAAATGCTTTAACAAGTACGCATATTTTTTTATACTCATAAAATAGCAAACATCTGTTGATGGTTGATTACCTGATCAGGTTTATCTTTGATGTCATACTCTACCAGTTTTCTCAAGAAAATCAAAGAAGTCAGAGATGACTTTCTTGGTTGACAATGAAGCTCAAGCTCCATCCATGTTTTCAGCAAGTCTATCACTGAGCTTGTGTCTGCTTAAAAAAGCTCCTGAACCACTTATCTGTTGGTCCAGTTGACATATTCACTCTTTTAGCAGAACCTATGGGTTATCATTATCATCATCTTCAAATTTATTTTATTAAAATACATGCAATAATCCTTATATCATTATGTCATTGTACGCTTAAAACTAAATAACCAGAGCCTATCACAAACCAATCAGAATTTGATCTTTATTAGATGTCTCTGCAACTCATATTCATAAAAAAACGCACTGGCTAAAAACATCATAAATGACACATAATTTGGCATGTTTGCTAAGGGCCAGTCTAGCTTCTTATACATATATTATTACATTGTCAACATTCAATATTCCTCTTATTCTTTCAATGTCTATTTGTGGGAGAAAGTTGGCATATTCATGGAAGATGCATACAGAGTCTAGTGCTGGTATTTCCCGGGAATGGCTATTATGTAAACTGACCCGCTTGAAATGTTTGAAAAAAGTTGCAAATTGTTGTTTACCTACCAAAGGCAAAAATTTACTTATTTTTTTTATTATTAGATTATATTTCATTCCCATGTTTATTAACAGTATTATGTCATTAGTCCGTAATCATATTGTGTTTGTTTACCAGAATGATTGAGAATGTCAATGACTTTAGTGTGCACAATTTTGCACGATGCAGGAACACCTTGATTTGCCATACATACCAGATACCCAGCTAAGGCACTTTTTTTATCATCAGTCAGTTCTATACGTCTATCTCACATTTTTATGGCACTAGTTCCTGTGCGTTTCACATGATCATGAAGCGTTGAACGAGGAACCCCGTACTCAACTGACGCTTGTCGGACCGACATGTGGTTCCTGCGGACAGCAGTTAAAGCCCTGTCTAAGGCATCCATTGCATAATAACTTTTGTAGCAGTATGACATCTAGCTTTATTTGATATTTTTTGCACATTTATAAAGATCATTGGGACAATAAACAATCCTAAAACAAAAGAAAACGAGGAATTAGCTGATAAAGTATCAACTGGAATATTGTGGCTAGTGCAGAATATATTACATATGAACAAATCCATTGATTTCAATTTATAGATATTGTCATCTGCTAGGGTTAGTATACTTAGGAATTTAACAAGGACCTCGCCACGCCTCAATTTGAGGCGCACTGTGACGTCAACCCCCAAGCCACCATGTATTTCACTTTTAGTGATGCGGATATTCGTCGCAATATTCAGCAGTTTATACTTACATGGATAAGTTATTTTTTCTCTTTTTTTACCGTGACAGTTGTTTATGTCGATACTGATTGTTATACTGATTGTTCCATGTGAAGACCCTATTTAGGCACTGTCCTGAATAAGGCACTGAACCAGTAGTGATATATTTTAATGCAGGCTTCACTGACGGCACATCATAGATGATGGTAGCTTGTTGATTGCTAATGAATTAATTCTGCTGTACATTATAAATTCCCATAATACCTTGTATGATAGTATCTCTTACAGACATGTTTTTCAAATTTTTCCCATCATAACATACAGATTTCACTAGGCTGTAACTTTGCAATTCTTTGCAAGTGGTGCGCATTATTTGTTAATCTCAGACATTCATAAAATTGCCATATCTTCTGTTTGCTGTGTGGTAAAATAGACTACCATTGCAATATGCAGCCTCCTGCACAACTTACAGAGTTATCCTTCTTGCCTGTCACACTTACCTTAGGTGTTCTACAATGTTTTTATAATATTGCAGGAGAAAATGTTTTATGCGAATAATGGAACAAATTAATGTATATTTATACAGTGGGTGTCCACACAATCAGACTAAGAATACATAATATGTCATTTTTCCACTGTCACTTAACAAGTTAGGCCTGTATCCATTCTTATCTGACTGTGAAGTTGTATGGATACTAATGGTTCTCTCTTATAAATGCTCATTCTATTCTAATTCACAGGGAATGCTAGTTCTGTGACAATTTTATACATGTGTAGTATTGATGACATATTTATATGTATGTCACTGTTGTGCCCGTCATCAAAATTATTGTAAAAGTATATTACTTGTCAAATTAAGTTCTGTGTATAACATAAGCATAATGTATTACTACAGATGGTGTGTGATGCTAGATTCAAAATGATAAGCATGGTAGCAAAATGGCCCGGAAGTGTCCATAACAGTAGGATGTTTCGTGAGTCTTCTCTGTTTACCAAGTTAGAGTCAGGTTTGTGATTTCATGTATCAGTGATGTATGTAGGTTATGTTCATGCATAAGACTTGAAACCACAAAGTTATGGAATTTTCTAAAACTTGGAAACATTTCAGATTTCTGACAGTTATATACCAGTGTGTTTATAACTTATGACATCATGTAGGTTAGTCACACAACAAATTTGCTGTATATGAATGGGGTTTTCTCATTAGTACCAGTATTATAAATATGAATAGGTCATCTTTACATTGCAGGAATAGTAGATGGTCATCTGATGGGTGACTCTGGATATGGCTGTCGACAATTTTTATTATATCTTAAGCCTTGAGATCCAGCAAAAATCAGGTAATAAAACAAAAATTAAGTCATACAAACCCGTATCATCTTTTAATACATACCACATCTCCATAAACATTAAAATGGTAACAAATTTTAGATCTTAACAAAAAATATCATTATAGGTATACCGTAACAGTCAGCACTGTTGATTCAAAGATAGCTTATAGTTTCTGTGTTGTTACCATAAGAAAACAGTTTGTTTAACTGTTAAGGCGGTTTGTCAGCTAATTTTGAATGCATTATACATATTTCAATTAACAAGATACTCTACGATAATTAGCATATTAAGATCATGTTTCGATACACACTAAAATCAAACAAAACACATAAATGGATAAGTCAAAACAACCCAAATCGACCACACCATGCAAAAGGCATAGTTAAACATTTAAGTTGTAGTAAAAAAACACTTGATGTAGAAATACGTGTCATATTTATATCATTAATGCCAATAAAACATAAGTAAGATCATATCACATGTCTGACTGACCCTCAAAGTTAACAGTACAATTAAGAACAAACAGTGTTTCAGGTTCATAATGGAGGTAAATATAGGTAGGAGAAAAACTAATCAGCTCTTATAGTGAGATTTTATCATATAAAAAATCATTTTCTTCCACTAGTCAAAGGATTCAGAAACAGTGCATAATTAAATAATGCATACATTTCATTATTCAGATACAATGAAGTGCTGGTTAAGACCTGAGTTGTCATTGAACAGACATTGGTGTGCTGAAGTGCCAGTTTCCCTGCTTGAAGCATGGCTTGAGAGTGACACCTGAAAGGGCGACTGAAACTATTGTCAGCTGATGTTGCACATTTTGGTATTGTAACAGGCGACATCATGTCCAGAGAACTTTACATACAAGAGTTACAACCAAATGATCAAATCCAAGTGAATGATGTAGGACTGGCATACAGAGACCTCATTGTTGCAAAATACTTAATTGGAAAAATTGGAGGTAATTCAATGATCAGTAATGTAATATGATCTGATACAATGCATACAAAAAATTCGAATAAATTCCCCCCAAAAATTTATAAGTGCCTCTTTCTAACTCAATAAATGACTGACATGACGGGGACATAATTCTGCAGAGTATGGCAACTTCAACATTATCAATATGTAGTTCACATCTTCAATGCAAATGCAATACATATCAAAACCTTAAAAGTTCCCACAAAAATTGTAAAGGAAACATTCACCACATGTTTCCATATGATTTGGGGACCGACAGCATTATCGACCAACCCACCAATAACCAGGGTATAAACAGATCAACCAAATACAATTACACTGAAAAAATAAAATGCTTTATAATAACGTTGACCTTCACCTGAAATTGACCGAAATGGTAGCAAAAATTCTGACATTATGATATCTTGCCATTTATTGCAATTAGTATAGTGATGTACATGCATCCAAAGAAAATTTTTGAACAAAAAAGCTATTTTCTGGCATGTTGACCTAGTGATATAGTTTCTGAACAGAGATCACCCATATTCACACAATTTTACAAGACCATTAATACAAGGATTACGACAAAGTTTCATGAAGATCCAATCAAAACCCCAAATGACCCATGTTCGAACTTGTCCAAGATATCAAAGCGTGCTAGAGTGCTAACAACCCCCAGGTGTGGACGTCAGACAACAGACGAAGAACGCCTGAGTAGACTGAATGATCACTATTATATCTCAATGAGCACTATGTGCTCAGGTGAGCTTATAAAATTTATGTATATTGATTTTCAGGTAATGATTTGCTGCTCGTTTTTCATCTTCAGTTTTTTTTGTTATTATTTTTTTTTATATTAATCATGTCACACTCAGCCTTCATTCTTTAATATGCTGTTTCTGAATCAATGCGTTTTATATCTTTTTTTATTCTTATCTTTTTCAGGCTGTAAAGCTCATCTTCATCTAGAGTTTTTTTTCTTGTTCTTCCCTGGTTGTTGGATGTGGAAGGCTGTTGATCATCTTCAATTAGATTTATATAAATTTTATATTACTGGAAAATGTAGAGTTTAATATAAATCATGGAAACCCATGGAGATAAACATGCATGTTTGAAAGTTTTACTAGGTCTGTTAATACAAGCAGACACATGTATGAATTTATTTCCCTAGCATTATAAAACGTAATGAACTGTTTTATTTCTGTGTGTTAAAAGAAGGCTAGTTATTAATTTCATACCATGCTTGTTGAGAATATTGCTACAATTTGTATGGTACTGACCTAGTTATTTCCCATACATGAGATATTTAAAATGTCACATAAACTTTGTTGTGTCCAGATTAAAAGATTTGGTCTTTTTTTACCTATATAGAGTGTTAAAAGTGAAAAATAATGACGATGGCATGATTTCAGAAGCCCTTGTGGAGTAAAATTCGCTCTGTAAAGCTGGAAATCATAGTATGAAAAATGCATACCACTGGTATTCTCAGTACTGGCAGTAAATGTATTGTCTTCTGATGGTATGTATGTTCTGGAAAATAGATATCTGATGATGAACAATTTAGTACCAGAATACTTCCATAGCTTTGATTTGCAACTTTTACCAAGTCTTATCAAATGAAATGGCTTAAATACAATCCACCTATCATTAACTTATCAAAAGGGCTAGTTTCAGTAAGACTGGTTGTTGGCCAAATTACATGTAATTTTATTAATTCTTTTTTTCAATGTTAACTAGAGTTTTACAAAATATAATCCATATTTCACTGATTTCAAGTTTACATGCAATTGGTGTACCCTCTACATTTCTTTGAAATTCAAACAGGAGTTTGAAATTTCCTAAATTTTGACAAAATGACTTTTTTGTGCTATTTTACCATAAAAATTATTTTCCTATGTAACATTTAGCATGTTGAGTTATTTGCAATATGCATGCTAAGTATTATGGCTGACTTTGGTGAACATATCAAGACTTAATGGTATTGATTTCATAATATATTTGTAAGACACATCGTGTAAATGATATATCAACTAAATCAGTTACCTAATGCAACTGTTACTGGCTGTATCTGTTGATTCTATATTACAGCCATCTACTTCAACAACTGTAGATGGGAGTTTCTTCATCTGAATAAAATGACAGTGATGGATATCTGTTATCATCTTGCTTATTTACCGAAAATCCAAGCAATAACAGAAAAATTGCAAGTTAAATTGGATGTATGTATATAATAAAGGTAAATTTACAAGCAAGACAGGGATTACATTTGTAAATTTCAATTTATGACAAAAATAAGTAAACTGACTAAGTTTATTGTTACTATTTAGTGAAAATTGGCAAGCCACAGTTGGTATATATCAATTGTTAATACTCGCCATGACTTTCCAATCCCTCAGAAACACCATTTATCTGGGCAGCATTGTTTTTCTGGAGATATAGGGGGAGTAACTGTTCAGCATCATTGCAGTTTGGTGCTGGTCCTCCCCCAGTCCTCTTCATTAGGTCAAGCTTGCCTTTCACTGTGAAAAATATTTGTAAGAGTTATTGCCCATGTTGAAAACAGAAAAATGGATTTTTTACAATATTGCATGGTTACCTATATTTTTTCTTATTTTCCTTATTAAATTACATTGATAATGTGTTTTTGCATCATTTTACTGTGAGTTGTAATTGAAACAGATCCTCCCTATCAACAATCTTGGCTTCTCCCATAGACATCAATGCAAATAAAAAGGGGCAATAACTCAAAGGATTGTCATTGTTTATTAAAAATCTCATGGTAAATCATTTTTTATCATGGAAACCTATACAAGGTTTAAAGTTTCCCAAAATCTGTTCCCGGCTTATTAAGGCCATAATTTTGGTCTATATGGGTATGAAATATTAAGTATGATATTTTTGAATGTGATTCTAGTTTGTGAGCAGTTTCAAATAAGAGGAGTAGTTTTTCATAGCCTTCATGTTTCATTTGATAATTTATAGGATTGAAAAGCCTCCAAATTTAAAAAGTCCTATTCAAGGCAATTCTTAAACAGTATGTATTTAACTGTAATAATAAACTAATTACCACTCAAATCAAGAAAGTTCTCATTGAAAATGCATTAAAATTTTGGGATTATTAGAAAGGTTATTTGGGTTACAATAGTATTTCAATGAAAAATTTTCAATTTTTATTTACTACACTTTTGTTCAATTTTAATTAATGTAAAAAAGTTTATGGTCAAGTTCATTTTTTTATCTTCATAGGTTGTGTGGAATGAAAACATTGATAAAAAAATCAAATAAGTTCACATTTGAAAAAGTGAAGGTGCCACAGTAATGTACTAAGTACTACACTATAATAGGCATAAGATATAATGAAATAGTGTACTCACCAATTGCTTCCATGTTACGAAACATAGTTTTAACACTGCCAACGTCTCTTCTACAAGCAGAAACACCGGAGCTACATAAAGAAATATTGTGAGTGAATTGAATTGTGTATTTATGAAATTTTGAATACATTTATAATACACATACACATAAATATCTACTTTTCTTAGTTCCAGATCTTATAATGTCACAAAAAATCTAATAAATGGCACAGTTATCAAGCAATGAAGTCTCATTAAACCAAAAGTATGAAGTGGATGTCATAATGTTTTTTTGACCAGGTTTCATGCATTAATGCTACTGAAGGTATGATATCTTAAAGACTGTAATATGGAAATCCTTACGCAAGTTTGTTTAGTATCAATGTGTATATATCAAACAATGTACACTACAAAATGATACATCAATACTATTCGATGACGCTCACATAAATCAAACCTAAAGTATTCAAAACCTTGTATAACAAAGATACATGTATTATAAAATTTAAACAAAATATGTGCAAAACTTTTATTAAAATAATATTTCGAAGAAAGTATCATTGTTTAGACATTTCATCACCAATTTGTCTATTTTCCAATTTGGACTAATATATATTCCAACCCAAATGTAGGTTAACCTTTGACTCTGGTGCAATGCAACATGGAACAGGAACCAGTTTATGTGTAGAGCTATGCAGTAAGTATACACTTTAATTCAATTCACTAAAGTAAACATGTAACATTTCACGTCAGGTTTGAATGTGAACTTGTACAGTTTAAATGGGAACCTGGGACTTAAAGATTATTCGGTCAGGAAATTGCAAACTTAGCAACAGTAAAAAAGACATCAATCTGACATTTGAATTAAATAAACAAATGACCATCTTGACTTTATAGGTAGTATCCATTGTGTAATATTTAGAAGCTGTACTAACCATCGTCCTGTGGTCATAGCCTTCTCAAGAGTAGTATTGTATATACATCTATCAACACAATTTTATAACTACTGAAGCAAGTAACTGAAATTTTGCCACTGTTAAGATGGGGTAGTCATATTGGTATTTTATTAAAGAGGCCAATGAAACCTAGTAGCTGCATAGCTTCATTGTTTTGCATATTCATTTGAAGTTACACAACAGATGCAATTTAGACAACATGAGGACAAATATTTAACGCTAATGCGCCCTCCAGCATTAATACATATTCCTGAAATCGCCTTCCGTCAGTATTGCAAGTACTTTGATTAAAGTAATAATTACATATGCAACAACACAAATATTCTTCATTAATTTGCCCTCAACTGCTTCAACTTTAGATATATCATTTGTGGTACGTGTATTCGCTCTATATATATTGCCTAAAGTGTGAGCGTTTCATACCCACCCGTATATGAGCACGAACGTGTAAGAGAATATCAAAATATATCTATTTTTAGGACAGACCAATTAACTTAAGTAAAGATGTATCTCTTCCCAACACGCATTCTTCTTTTTGACTGAAGTTTTCAGCCCTTTAAACTATTAGATTGCAAAATTATATTGGAGTCTGAATTAATCAGTCATGTTAAGATGGTCTGAGCTCAATTCAGCTGTTCTTCAGGCATTTCAATAATTCTGAGAATGGTCACTCAATTCAGAGTGTATTCAGATATTTCCATGAAAAAGGTCTGAATTTAAATCGGTATGTATTCAGACTTTCCTGGGAATCTAAAAATTACCTGAATATTGTCCAGCCTTGTTCAGCTCATATTCAGACATAATTCAGACCTCTAGATTGGATGGTCAGACAATATTCAGTTGCTGAATCTTTGCTGAGTTGTATTCAGCATTTATTCAGATTTGATGCAGACAAATTTCAGCCATTGTTTTTCATGAGGGTATGTGTGAATAGTCCCAGATGAGCCCAAGATTGCCATTTTTTGCCAAGTGCAATAAACTTACAGAATTTTTCCATTCTGTTTGGATGACCAGCATTCTGAATTGTGAAGTCCGATAAATATTTTTTGCTCAATATCTCAAACTAGAAACTTGTTGACCATTGCAAAAATTGAATATTGTTTAGTAGTAAGTGAAGTTGAAGACTTTTTACTTGTACCAACTTAATTGTGTTATTTAACTCTGTCAGTCATACTGTTACTATGATACGTATGCTGATTAACCATGCCTTTGATGAAACATCACAATTGTTTAAACCTGTTTTATTAGAATAGACACAAATGCATAAAATGTTCCATTTATATAAAATGTCAGGGGAAGTCATTCTGCACTCGGATATTGTTGAACATTGTGAGTTTGATGCAAATCTAAATGATTCAATTTGCGACAGACTAATTTGCCAAGAATCCATAGAGTGTAAATTGTATGTTGTATTGTATCCCAGAGTAGTTCATAGCTAAATTGGAGTGAAATGATTATTGTGAGTATCATTAGTTATACTTTGATATAAATTTTGCGAGAGACAACCTAAGATACATCTGCTTATAAATATTTGTAACTGCCCTTTTTGTTATTTTTCTATTTGTGTTGCTGTGTAGTCATTAAAAGTAGACAGTTTGACTTCAATTAATACATTGTTAGCCATGAATATAGTCTTCCAAGGAATGACACAAACGCAATTTCAAAAATGTAACGCGCAGTGGGGCATTTATACGTTATATACGGTATTAAAAAACATAAAATAGTGAACAAAGGGGTATAAAAATGGGCATAATGCACGTTTGGCTTTGTTTAGAAGTTTGTTTAGTCTCATATTAAGTGATCTAACAATGGACTACTTTAATATGGATGACCACTGACTCAGATTTGACTTATTACATACCACACAAGGTAGTATCAAATTAATAATAAGACAAATGAGTAAACAGATACAGTCATATATGATAACTGAAGTTCTGTGTTGTGTTCTCGCATCTTGGCAGCGCATGGTATGTTGAATTCTTTTAACTTACTAACTGCTGATCAGCTGTGATCTGTGTTAATTTAATTGTCATGATGACACGGCTACAACTACTTTGGCTAACCGTTACCCGTGAGATAAATAAAATTTATTTACAAATTGGAATATAAAATAAAAGACAAAAGCAGAAATTAACTAAGAAATCTACTTTTAATGTTTTGGTAATCAAGAGATATTCATCAAAAAGTACAAAACGCAATTATGACTATAAATGATGATTGTAAATGAGAGCTGTACAAATACTGATCTACTGATAGTTCGGTTTGAGATAAGCTAACGTCTTTCTAAATTCCGTGGTTACGATGTCTTCATGAAAGATTGAATTTTATGACTGTAGTAATAAAACATCGGTGATATTTCTGGAAAAGGGATTTATTTTAGGTTGAAGATCAGACACGTGAAAACCCGGGATTATGAAAATCTGGTAGACACGTGAAAACCCAGGATTATGAAGTAAAGGGTTAAATGTCTTCTTCTCATGAACCAATGGATGGATCATCACCAAACTTGGTCTGTAGCATCCCTAGATGGTCCTTTCTCAAGTTTGCTCAAATAAATACGGTTGACCCCTTTTAGGGGCCGCTAGAGCTAAAAATAGAAATACCTTTTAGCATATTTAGATAGTGTTCTATCAGATTTGCTCAAATAAAAATGGTTGGCCCCAATTAGGGGCCGCTAGAGCTAAACATAGAAATACCTTAAAATGACTTCTTTTCATGAACCAGTGGTTGGATCATCACCAAATTTGGTCTGTGGCATACTTCAGTCATCACGAATATTCTTTTGTAGTATCCTTTGATGGTCCTTTATCAAGTTTATTGTTGTTCCCCATTATATGCCCACAAGTGTACCTTTATTACCTTTTTAGTAACAAGTTGATTAATATTTATTCTGGTGAGCAATGCAGGGCCATCATGGCCCTCTTGTTTATTGGATATTCACCATATCTTGTCAGAATGTTTGTCTTAATAATAACATGGACAAGATCAAACATGGGTCATCTGGGGTATCAAATTAGGCCACCAGGTCAAATCACTTGAAAAATTTGTTAACATTCTGAAGGTCATTGTTTTGATTAGATATTCACCAAATCTGGTCAGAATGTTTGTCTTAAAAATGTCTTGAATTATTTTAACATGACTCATCGGGGGTAAAAAGCTAGGTCATTGGGCCAAATCATGTCAAATCAGTTGCAGTCTTTACTCAGGTGAGCGAAAAAGGGTCATCTTGGCTCCATGTTTATATATTTAGTAATTTATCAAATGCCTTTACTCATGGGTTGCATTGGTTTTCGGATTTATTCATTCCTGACTGTGAAAGACGAAAATAGCAAAACTGAAATATTGTTGTGAAAAAAATTACCATTAGACCACGAACAAGAATGAATAAATAGATATTGTGCAATATATATGGGCTCAGCACAAACATGATGGTAAGAATATCATCTTAGTGTCGTATCTTGTTATTTTTATGGTTATAGATATAATGTTTGTTTAGAATAATGGCTGATTTTACAATGCAATAAAGGAAAAATCTTGTAATTTTACTTTAAGAGAATAAAACAAAACGTGTGTAACTAGTTCTCCTTCCTAATGAAATCGGTTTCAGAATCGATAGCGAGCGGTCCCATTAATTGAGACTTGGCCACGAACTTCAGGGATCCATCTGCCGCCAGTGTGCACAGTTCCTATCAATACAAGATAGCCAATGCGTAATGCTACTTACATACTAGATCTGAAGTCAGAACAACTTGAATTTAAGGAACGATTGAGTCATTAGTAATTAAATACTGTTCGCCCGTTTACAACTTCAAACCACAGGATCACTTATTTGAAAATTGATACGTTCATAATTACGTACGTTTGTCATTAGTTTGGTTAATATATCTTTTAATTATTGATCAAAGTATACTGGACCGAAGTTGACGCTTTTCTAATCATATACACAACTGTGGTATTGATCATTTCAAATTCCTTTAAGGGCATATTGATTGATTAATAGAAACATTGAATGATAAAATTGAATTATTGAGTGCTTGCTTGCTAGGCCAGCTTAGATGTTTAATTATTTTACACAAATTTGAGGTCAAAATTGGTGGAAAACCGTTAATTTTGAAATTAGTGAAAAATGCAACTTAAATGGTTAATAATCTGAAAAGTTTTAAATTTATTCAAAGTGGTTTACTTACGTTTGACGTTTAAAGAACATATCCTTCTCAAAAAACAAAAAAATGCAAACGAGGTCTGTCCGAAACAGTTTATGAAGTACTAGCGATCACTGGTACAAACCTTTAATGACTTTGTTTTAATTCGTACATTTTAGGTACAGTAAAACCTCACATGGTGACCACATTAATATTTCGACCACCTTGTTATAATGACCACTTATTTCGGACCGGCTTTCAAAAACTCCCCTATAATTCAACTTGATTATGAGGCCACCTCATTTGTATGACCAATTTTTCGGGTCCTGAAGATGGTCTCATTATCGAGGCTTAATTGTAAATGTATATTAATACTCTTACTTTATTATGATATAACGGCGAGTCGTCTGCTTTTTCTTTTGGGGTTTCATCTTTGGTTAAAAACACGTATATCATCACGATACTGTCACTATCACGTGTTATAGTCATTGTTGGTTCTGTGGTCAGCATGAAGTCGATTATCTCACCAGGATAATCTGGTAATCGAAATCATATAGGGAGGGTACAGAGTGGTGATGCTGTATTTGAGTCTTAAATTGTCTATCCCTCATTTTCTGATCATTCTTCTATATTTCTCCTTCATAATGAAACCACCTCAGTGCTAAGATCGTTTCTTGTTCCTAAGGAGGTCATAATAGTGAGGTTTGACTGTACATAAATATCCTCAAATACATGTTTTAAAAATTTCTGGAACCTCCGGTTTTTCTCAGGTCCGGACCCCTCTGGCTTTTACTGTTTCCACGCGACCGAGGTTAAGATTTCCGTTTTTTTTTAATTTTCAACTTTCACCCATGTAAATAGCCGATCTGTTTTCAATGTTTCACAAACGAATCTTATACATATCTGTACTATTTATAAACACAAATATATAAAACTCAACTTATAAATCTAGATAAGATTATGAAAGCCTCTGTGGTCTAGTGGCTATGGTCTCTGACTAGTAATTACTGCCCCCTCACCGCTGTGAGATCGAATCCCAATCTTAAGTAGACAAATTTCATATTTGAAGAAGCTGTACAGCTGGCTTACGGATGTTTGGTGGTTCTACCCAGGTGTACACCTGAAGTCAAAAATTCGCCAAATGACCTTGGTTGTTGGTTCGACACTAAATCACAGTGACTAATTAAAAGATACAATTACACCCACAGATAATAAATTGGAGAACATATCAAATAACTGATGTAATAATGTTGGGAAAAAGCTATACATAGCTAATGTTACTTAAGACGCCGCTTAAATTTATGATGTCTCGTGAAGAAAAGCGGCAACCATTTTCTCTGGGATTTGTTAATCGTGTTCACCCTGAGTGCCGATGACCCATAACTTTATTCGTTTTTTTTGGGGGGGGGTTCCAACCAATCGACTGACGGTTGGGTGGTGTTCAATAGTTCTAGTAATGGCTGCTATAGACATACATATAACAACATTACATTAGAAAGAAGGCCCCATAGTAATATTTTTAAACAGAGAAAGTAGAGATCGAACAAAAGTTCTTAAAGCACCTGTCCATACTGTAAATGGGTTATTGAAAATAAACAATATACTACCAGCCCGAATACACAATTTTGAAAAAAGTTCACTGGTCCAAATAGAAATTTAAAAGCCCCGAGCTTTAGGCTAGTGGGTTAACACGAGGACTGAAAGAGCATTATTTTTTCAAAGATGACAAACTGCGACTGAGTGTTTAAATTTAAATTTAGACTTGTGTAAGATACATACATGTCATATGATTTATTTATACTTATATCACAGATCCTGCCAACATAAATACGTGGTTACCGTGTGGTTCACTATAAGTGTATAACTATCATATTACAAATATAACAAACTGAAATTATCATTATCAACAGCTTAAGGAGAATAAAACTTGATTTATGTGTCAGTAAAGTACATTGTCATACATTTTTCATATTTATACACAGAAAAAAGGTAAAGTGAACCTTTTTGAAGGCAGAAATGTGGGAAAATGAAAGTAGAACTTAATCATATGCTTCATACCACTCTGTCCTGTTTTCATCACGAATAAACTTCCATTTTCCACAAAAGCTTTTTTTCAACAATATACATTTTATCCATGATGTATTATTCTATATATTTACTAAATTGTGTCAATGAGTAAAAATGTTAAATGTGTTCATGTACATGTATTATTAAGTCAAATGTGCTTCTGTTGTTGGCGCGATATTTTACCCATTGAAATATAATATAATTATAAATTATGGTGTCTTATTTCTGCCACGATGTGGCCAGATGACTATTTCGTGGCTTATGTAAAATGTAAAGTGCCTTGGTAAAATGAAGTTCTATAAAAATATTACTTCTGTAGTCTTAATGCATGAAACCTATTGTGATACATATGTAACTGACATCATTTTCTCGACCGCTGCTTTTTACGTGAGTCCCAACAAATGTGATAAATCAGCTAGGTAGTTTTGACAATACTCAAAAAATTTATCTCGGACTTCGGAAAATATTTTGTAATCCTTATAAGCGTACCAATGACTTATTCATAGAAAAATATACCGCTTTACTGAATATCTTTAAATAGCATTGTAATAACAACCTGGTTATCTCACATCTGAAATATAGCACCATAGTAAAACACCTTTAATGTTTTGGATATTTCTGGATAGTATTTCACTATTATTAATTACGTTCTGTTTGGACCTATTATGTATTTTATTTGAAGTATTTCTGTCTGATTGTTAGCGCTTAGTTAATTGAAATACCAATATTCTTGAATGATGGTCCGCACTGAACACTTTTGATCGGGTGTCAAAACATTTGAATGGTACAATCTTGTACGTGAAATGTAATGCCGTACAATTGACAAAAATGAGACCCGAAGGTAAAAATTGACGATCATTAAGACACAGGATATGAATATTTTAACCCTTCAATTTAATTAGTCTCCTTGCTTATAACTACATGTGTTTTATGAAAACAGAATACAATTAACCGTTGGGATATTAATTGACGATTATGGTAGAAAATACACCGCCGTTGTGCGTGAGCATCTTGGTCCGAACTCCTATTTTTTGGACCAATAAAAGGTCGCCCTAATACAAGTTTGTAACGTAATCCCAAGTGCAATAACTGTTATTTGATTTATTACATCCATATTAAGGAGAATAGAGTCCCTTAGACGAGTTAGTTGCTGCCATGACTTAATCAAGACAGGCTTTGAATTATAAGGAATTCTATGACCGTGAGATTTAACTGAGGTACTGTTTATTTCGCACGTAGCCTACATATTTGATACAAAGTACCACTAACGAATCAAATCAGCCATACAAGTTATCAAAAGTTCAGTTTTAGGTTACATCTGCACTTTCTGGATTTGTACTTCACAAAGCTGTAGTTCTATGTAAAATTAGTATTTGAAAGAACATACATGCAGACGATACACATACTAGTACATGTACAGTGCAACCTCACCAAAGCGGCCCTCTATTAAGCGACAACCTCTCTTCAACAACAGCATGCTTTTACACCACTGTACGTTTTGACTGCTTATTTAACCTCTCTTGAGCGACAACCTCTCTTCAACAACAGCATGCTTTTACACCACTGTTTATTTAGACTCTCTAGAGCGGCAATCTCTCAACAACGGCATAATTTTGCGCCTCCCAAAGGGTGTTGCTTTGGAGAGGTTGCACTGTACTTATTTACTTCTTCTGTTGTATGGTAGTTGTGTCATCTATAACCCACAATACAGGATCCGTGACAGGATCTTCTATGTATTGTTAGTGAGTAATAAGAAATGATCAGTATAATAAATGCTTGGTATATTTCTAAAATCTGAATTATCAATTCTAATTTCTAACATTAACACTTTATATATTCTGCTTCACACTAAATTCTCTACATAATGATACGCTTGTAATGATTGCCATAATTAAAACTATTATTTTGTTTGCTGGTCACCAGAGTCCAGGACCATGATGCGGTTTCCGGTGATGGATCTATCACCGACATTGCTCAACAACTGAAACGTACAGAAAACATTTCATAATACTAGCGGTTAAAGAAAATAAAGTTTAAAATAATAAAATAATATATCAACTTATTGTATATGTGCACGGACCGAAAATGAAAACTTTACATCGGTTTCAAAAGTTTATATTTTGTTAATAAAACGTGTATTTTGGGGTTTAGTTATTTTATTCATCGAAGCTTCTGCGTAAATCGGCCAAATGTTCTGGTCCCGACTATATAATACCATATAATTCAAAATCTCCTCTAAACTAGCATTCTTTAAACGCCAAAATGAAACCGGCCAAATGACATGGTCCCGGGCTCGACCGGTTTAAAGGGGTTCCACTGTACTTAAATAACAAACATGTCCTTCAAAAATTTGAACTAAAATACTTGAAATTAGATAGATTTTCGCTATGCTATCGAATTACGTTTTATGATTCATTATATAGAGTAATCAGTGTTGAACGCCTAACCGACAAACAGAATAACACACTGAATGTGAGAGTCAATATTGAGGACATAAACATTAAGATGTCACGTTTGGCGTTTGCTAAATGTAAGTGACTAAAATTTAATTTTGAATTTAGCTAGACTTACGATGACTTATAGCCAAATATGATGAAACAAGTCAGTTGAGCGAATACAGGGGTGAAAATTTATATCAAAGTTCGAAGTTCTTGTATTGAAGATAATATATTCGCGTGTTAAAATTGTTCATGACTTAGTAGTATTAAGACATTAAAATTGCACAAAGCAACCGCTTCAATATTAAAACCACCTCATTATAACGACCTCTTATTTTCGGACCCGTTTTACATATTTCATTTTAATTTCAATTTGGTAAATAATTATGCCACTGTATAATTTAGACTGGCTAATTTTGGCCCCCAAAATACAATTTTAATATTGTTTTGTCTGTGAACAAAATAGTTAAGTTTAAAAAATCTTACGTTGTGCAACTCATTTCCTTTCCTGACAAAGTAGGTTTCAGTGTCGATATCAAATGGTGCCGGTAGTAAGGATCTAGCGACAAATTTCAGCGATCCATCACTTTCCAAAGTGCAAATTTCCTTAAAAGGGAAAATCATGGTAAAGTACAGTCCACGATCAAGACACTTGCAAAACGCCCGGGACAAAAAATATTGCCCCAGACAATTATACAATTTAATGTGTTTCTCGTCAAATATACAGTAAAACCTCACATAGTAACCACCTCAATGATACAATCACCTTGTTATAGCGATTCTTATTTTCGGACAGACTTTCAATAACTCCGTTATAATTCAACTTGATAATAAGACCACCTCAATATTACGACCCGATGGTGATCTCATTATCGAGGTTTTACTGTATAGAATAAAATGTATGACATCATGGAAATTTATATCTTCAGACGTTGGACAAGTTTTACATATTTATATCGCGCGCTGAAGTGCTGTAATATACGGAGCCCCTAAAGTGACATTCTACACTTATATTTTAACTAGTAGCATTCTTTTATATTTCGTTTCTACGAAACAACATTTCGTAATTACGAATTAGTATTTCGTAATTATGAAATAGTATGTCGTAATTACGAAATAAAAGAAGAATGCTACAAGTTAAAATATAAGTGTAGAATGTCTTTTGGGGGGCTCCGTAGTATGATGCTTAACTTGACTAGCTATCTAGTTTAGGTATTTCAAATCGTAACAACAATAAATAAATAAAACGATTAAATACACAAAACGGACCATGGAAGACATATGTATTATATAAAAGAGAACTATTTAGCATGATTTACGATCAACAATATATATATATATAATATATATAATACAATTTCATATTTAATAAATATAAAATGAATATTTATTAACACCGGTTATCTGTGGTGTTAGGGGTTTTACTGTACTACTGTACCACTCTGTTATCAATCACATGTAACATAGTAAACATTGAAATCTAACGTGGAAACAGTTATCCAGATTCAAATTTTGAAAGAGAATTTAGGCGTAATAATTCTTTTTTAAAAATAGTGTAGGTAGGTAGGAATTTTTTTATTCTTGAAAATCGCTGTTGGGATTTTGTTTGTGCGGAAAGGTAAAAATATAAGACAGTGGATATGCCGTTCCTCTGGTCCAATAATAAGGGTCGTGGGGGAAATTAGAGTAGGTCGGGTAACCAGACACAAACAATTTTTACGCCTCATGCACTTAACGGACAATTCATGTAGAGCTTTCAGTGAGATATATGTAAGACCACAGAATTCTGTTGGACCAACCTTATTGTGATACACTGGATTTTCCTTGTTAGCTTCATCCAAACTCTCAAACTCCTCATTCAGCTTGAATCTATGAACTTGTTCTTTACCAGGCATCATCTCATATACCATATGGATAAAATCACCATCACGCTTGAGAGTTATCGATGGCTTGCTCTCCAATACAAACTTGATTACAGGGTCAGGATATTCTGTTAAATATTCATTTTTAGAAGAAATGTTGTCTTTACTGCATGATAAATTTATGCCATGGACAGACTATCATAAAAAGTACAATTAAACCTCACATAACGACTATTTCAGTATTAAGACCGCCTCATAACAATGACTATTTAATATAGGACCTGATTTATGATCTTTCCTTTCGTAATTCAACTTGATAAAAAGACAGTCTCGATATTAAGAATACAGTAAAACGTCGATAATGAGACAACCTATGAAACCCGAAAAATTGGGTGTTATAATGAGTTCTTTTCTTTGTCGAGTTGAATTATAAGGGAATTATTGAAAATAGATGGTCGTTATGACAAGGCGATCGTAATATTGAGGTGGTCGCAAGGGGAGGGTTTACTGCATATTATTTCAAGCTAAATCGTTATAGATTAATGTACATTGCAAAATATAGAATAATTTCTTAGACTGCCACACGTTATAAAAAAAGATTCGCTACACATTATTTCATTGTCTAAATTTACAAGTAATATAATAGTAATTATTATTATAGATAATTGTTGTATTTTTTTACACGGGTACCTTATCGTAACTTTCTCAACAAATACTTTTGTTGGACATATTTATGTAGAACATACTCCATCCACGTTATTGTCACATATCTTAATGTTGTTTGAATTAATATATTGTCATGTTCAGATTTATATTTGTAAATGCTGATTATGGGTTTAATACCTCTATGTATCAATAAAGTTTATATTATTTTGGTTTCAAATATGGTAAAAAAGTCGACATTTACAGTAATTACAAGGAGACAATACGACAGAGATTATGAAAAAAAACTGTCACATGATTGACTGCACATTTGAACATTAATCTACTTGTAATATGCGATCACTTGCAAAAATCACCCACTTTGTTTCCACGTATCGTTTGAGGATACTGTTATATGTTTATTTTAGATACGCTATTTCTACAACAGTCATTAAAGTTTCTTAAATTTCTAGAATACGCAAAATTACTTACTACAAAGTATGGATAGTAGAAATGAAATTTATCAGTATTTCGAAATATCATCTACACGACAATCAGTGGAGGCATGTATTTACTAAGCGTATTTTTGCATAATAAACATATTCTATCAAATATAGGCCTTCGTGCAATTAGGTGACATCAACAAACCAGGACGTCGTATTGCAATAATAAATACACGTATATTCGATAAACATTTGGCCATTAAAATAAAAGCGTTGAAACCCTCAACGAATAAAACATCACTTTGGTTTTCCTGACCACGTCAAAGCTTTAGGTCCATCCACGACCGTCAGTGGTGAATAAAATTACAATGGGAAAGAATAGAAGGAAAATCTTTATACCATCATATTTATTTTATTAACTGAAACATCACATTTGCTCCAACGAGGATAAAAAACTTATTTTTACTCTTTCAATGGATATTTTTTTTAATTTTTTGTAAAATGATAACTTTTGGTCCTTTTTTGGGTTAAAGTTGACACCTAAAGTTTACATTGAAATAAGAAGGAAAAGTAAAAACAATTAACACTACCACTTCTACTACATGTTTCTTAGATCTTTTATAATCATAAATAACAAAAAACAAGCATACTTAGGCTTTTTAAACACTCCTGCATGTTTTCATCACGATCATATCTCCATACTCCGCAAAAATTGGCCTCTATGGTGTCCATGTTATTAGTGAGTATCAAAGAAGTAAACTGACCAACTTTCCACCAAGAGCTTCGCTTGACTATGTGGTAGTTTAAACATTAGAATATATGACGATTGATCAATTGTTTCCGAGTTTACTGTAAAATCGTTTAAACTTGTAAGGGTTTTGTTTGTACCTATGGATCACTTATAGATATAGAATTTAGAATTGCAAAATGCTGACCGTTCAAACGAGGAATGCGGTATTTAAAATTTAATGTAATTCAAATTTTCCTTTGTCTACTGCCTATATGTATATGAATATTTATTTCAGATTTTCTTGTGGTTTGTCGGGATATATCAGTGAGATAACGTTCATAATTACAGTATAATTGACATTTGTCAATTAGATACTCGATTCGTTCCATTTACATACTCGGCATTTGTAACTTAAATACTTGATGTCTGTAAATTACTTACTTGATGTCTTTAATTCACTTACTTGATGTCTATAATTCACTCACTTAATGTCAGTATTTCACTTATTTGATGTCAGTAATTCGCTTATTTGATGTCTGTAATTTAAATACTTGATGTCAGTACTTCACTTACTTGATGTCTGTAATTCACTTACTTGATGTCTATAATTCACTTACTTGATGTCTGTAATTCACTTATTTGATGTATGTAATTCACTTATTTGATGTATGTAATTCACTTACTTGATGTCTGTAATTCACTTATTTGATGTCTGTAATTCACTTATTTGATGTCTGTAATTCACTTATTTGATGTCTGTAATTCACTTACTTGATGTCAGTACTTCACTTATTTGATGTCTGTAATTCACTTATTTGATGTCTGTAATTCACTTACTTGATGTCTGTAATTCACTTATTTGATGTCTGTAATTCACTTACTTGATGTCTGTAATTCACTTATTTGATGTCTGTAATTCACTTACTTGATGTCTGTAATTCACTTACTTGATGTCTGCAATTCACTTACTTGATGTCTGTAATTCACTTATTTGATGTCTGTAATTCGATTACTTATTGTCTGTAATTCGAATGACACAACATCAATGTTCTTTCAACAATCAAGCCATTCAAAAATAATACATGTAGTTGTTTTCATTGAGAGTATGATTGTATGATCAAGGTTTGAAGCTATTTGTTTGGAATAATTATACAATATTTTCGTTGGATATCTAACATTCGAATAATGGAAAATAAATTGCCGCTCGTTCTACCTGGGTAGTATCTTTACTTGTAATTTGTGAGCCGGCATTTTGTATTGATGTTGCTTATGTACGTAGTTCGGTTTTCCCAATTGGGGTGTTGGGATTTTACCGACCGTACGTATGCCTAGTTTATTGTTCTACGATCAAACATCCTCAAGTCCAGCGGGAAAGACGTAAGTGATTATATAAAAACAACTCCACTTGTCCATATTACAGATATTTAATCGTCCCATAAGCAAAGCGTAAAACAAGGTTACCAACTAAATGAGACTAAATTTAAATTAAACGAAATATATCTATCACCGATCGTAAGTCCAGGCGAGGGTATTACAAAAAGTTAACACTAATAAACAGCCGACATAGTTTGATAGAAGCGTCGACTACCAACTGTAACTCTCGACTGCCAACTCCGCTCTGGGCGGCGAGCGCACCTCTTTTATATTATCCCCAATGTAGGTACCCAACCTTTTCATCATTTTTGTGTGTTCTGCGCACAAGTGTGCGCAAACTCTGGACAGTATTACCAAAAAGGTCTAAAGATCAAGAACTAACATCATGAGTCAGGCATTTTTACCTGTTTGTGATTTTCTGCGTGCGTAGTCTGAACTTGTTATATCCTCACCTGACCCGGATAGATATATTTAGTTTCTACACCGGCACACTTATGTCTGGTGAATTGAATTGTAGTATTTATATTGTTTAAATGAGCTGCAAATATTAGAGATAAATCTGATAAATATTTAAATCATGTGTTTAACTACAAAGCGGTTAAATTTACCCCATTACACCACAAATAAAAACTCAAGTGTTACCAAAATGTTGCCGCGTACGGTACAATGACGTTTTTGGCGAACAACGCGAAATAATCTTTTGCCGTTAAGGTGGTATATAAATAAAGAAATTTAAACATGTACAGTTACGTACACTTCAGTGAATAACAAAGGGGTAGTGTAGAGTAGATTCTAAATATTTCGGCAAGTTCAATTTCATTCAAAGGCGACCACTTTAAGTTTAAATAAGTGGTACTTCAATTACTTCCACCAAGTTTGCCACAATACTTTCCTTTACAAAACTTGGTGTATAGAAGAGAATTTTGGGTTTGTTTGTAAATGTAGACCCGAGTTTTATTTTATGAGAATCTCACTGAAAGAGTACAACTGCTAAATTACTGATTATATATGTATATATTGATAATATATGTGCAAGTATGTATGTGACATATATATGATATACAAGTACATTTGTATATTGAATTAAACTGTCACAACATGATCCAAGTTTATCATTATTAATGTTCCCAATTTCGACATGATGTAATACACAGAAAAAAATGTGCGCTATCATTTAGATATTTGTTAAGACATGTGTCCTAATATGTAATGACATTAGTACATATATCTGCATATGTATATATACTTAGTTGGGTCAAACAACTAGAAACAAACATTTATGCGCCTTGCAAACCTAGATTTGTTACGTGGACATAATATCATACATATAAGGTCCCTAGATGACAAGAAGATGCTCTAATAATGTATTATCTTTTTATCAGTCTGGTCCTTATGACTAAATATGTATGAATACACTAGTTACTTTTTCGAAGTAAAGTTATGTTTAAACATTATCATGTCTTTCTCCTTGCCTTGTTCCACACAATCATTGTCTTAATAAATCAGTTGATTTAATAGATATTGACAGAGTGCATGATATTTGAATATTGGGAGAAAATTGCAGCAAAACGAAAACATACAATACGCACATTGGAACGTGTTGGCTCTTAGCGAACACAATCCGTGTTTATACCTTTATATAATATTACTACTGAAAAAAAACTAGGTCATAGGTATCAAAATACACATAGATAACGTTTAAATATTGTAAATTGATAGGTAAATTGATAAAATAACTAATTAGTAAAATATAAATATATGGATGACTAAAACTAGTACAAAATGAACAATTATTATTGAAACCATGTAAATATAAATAAATCAACTTTAGTATTATTCTCTGTGTCTGTTTTTCTCGGGAACCAATGAATGAATTTTACAATAAGACCTTGAGCAGGTCGGCTAAATGTACACAATAAAAACTCAGCTCGTATTAAACCTTTAACGATATCATTGTTGATACCATTTTTACCCGTTCATTATTCAAACGTGAAACATTTTCCTTGAGAGTTTAAATTTTAGCACAAACGTAGACTTGCTGTAACCTTTTGCTATGTCTAGACGGGATGCGTGCGCAAGTTATGAAGTTCAATGCAAACAAAGTGTAGCGAGCGACATAAAAATATCGTTTTATCAACTTGTTAATCATAATATGTTATCATTTAGTTGATTGTGTATGTACATAGTAACTGACAGAAGAGACACATCCACAGTGCTCTAGTATCTGTGTGGTTTGACAGTCATATCTTATATTTTGTCATGACTAGATTAAACAACACCTTCACGATATTCTTGTCTGTCTAATCTTGTGTTTACGAGTTTTAATTGTATAATCTCCGTATGTCGCAAGTTCAAGATTTTGGGTATTTTTATTTGGAAAATTGGGCATACAAGATTTCAAATTTTCTGATTCCTGTGGTTTATTCTAATGCCACCAGTAAATGATAAAATACAACAATCTGGTGCAGGCTAATACACGAATACCAGAAAGTCATACGGAAGGAAAATCCAGAGCTGGAATAGTCAACTTAAACTCAAAGATTAATCAAGAACAAAGACAAATAATGTATTCGTGGATTTCAGATTTCAGCCAAATTGAAGTATCATTAAAAATGCAAAATGTAGATTTTCATTTTCAATACTAAGAGTTTCGCCACACAAATTAGAGGTGGAAGCAGATAGGTGACAAAAGCCAGTGAATACACATTTTCCAGGCTGTTCATGTTAATTCTGCAACAAATTGGAAGACGAATTTCATTTTTAAAAGAATAGCAATTGTCGCGTGAATAAATATGTAACACCATAGAATATAATAGTTAACATGCTAACAATAAAAATGTAGAACTTTTGAATGATTTTAACAAGTCTATAATCAATAAATTATTACAATAAAAGTAATATTTCAAGGTTTTAAACTAAAATCACAATATTTATGCTCATAGCTACAGAGGGAAAATGTTAAATGTACAGTAATTTTTTATATTATTCAGTTATTATTCGAATACGAATTTAGACTTAACATTATTTTGTAATTATCTCAGTTCTCCCATTTAACGAAATAATTAATCAATGCTTAATATGTTCTAATTGTTATTGCATCTTGCATTCATGCTGAAAATCTTATTGTTAATCATATATTTACTGTTTGTGCCACGATTAAAATGCTAAATTAAAGAAGAGTCATATATTTTTTACACATTTATTTCAAATGCTTACATATGCATGCATTAATAATTGCACAAACTAAAAATCAATGTTTCTATTATTCTCGTGTGAACATAATAAATCTCAGACGTGAAGACAGAATACATTAATTGTGTGGTTCTCTGATACAATGTCGGTAACATACACTTTTCTTAACGCTAAAATAAACATTCAATGCTCATTAGCGTGTATAAAATTTAGTTGTCCAGAACCATAACACGATTTCCCACGACAGAATTGTCCCCAAGTTTGTGCATCAGCTGAAAAAACATGAAGATATCTAGTTATTAAAATTGAAGTAACAATCATATACTGCCTAACGAGTGATAAATTTAGCACTTTGTTGAAACAATACAATTTGAGATGTTTGCTGTTGCCTTGTTTAGAATGTGTATATAAATTTTCTGAAGAAAATAGTTCCATTCTAAAACGCTGCAGATTAACAATTCTGCTTTTTTACATGTTGTTAGACAATGAGATGAGAAGTGGTGACTAATGTTGATGGTATCTTATACTAAATGCATTTAAAATAAAACTGGTAAATATTTTACGTGATGAAGTTCATTTCCTTTCTTCACAACACGTGTTTCTGTATCAATCTTGAGGGGACCTTCTAGCTGTGAAATCGTTATGATCTTTCCCTCCCCATTTTCCATGGAAAATACTTCCTGCAGTGAAATAACTTTATTATGTTTATGTCAAGTGATTTTATCAGGTCCCTTTATACATTGATTATATCCGACTAATATGACAGTTAAAAACAGTAAAACCTCAAATAATGACCATCTCAATGCCACCTTGTTACAACAACCACTTATTTCCTACAATGTAAATTTAATAACGTTTAGACAACTTTGTAATGTTCATATTAAGTATTATCAGGTCTAGCATTGTACTTAGCAGATGCCAGAATAATAATTCAGTGTAGAACTTGATAAAAGCTGATCAATCATGAAGCTGATCAATCGTATAATTGTACACATGGTTATACTAGACTGGACGTTTTAATACATATTATTACCTGAAGTTTGTGAACCCCGTTTTTGTTGAATCTGTCTGCATTATAATGCAAAATGGATGACTTAAAAGTTCAGAGCTACCGAAAGACCGTCAGCCAAAAGAATTATATATATTTTATTTTCTATGTAATCATATATCGTATTAGAAAATTATTGAATGACGGACGGACTGATGATGATTATGGTGATGAAGATTATGATAACAGTGTTAAACATGTGTATGCAGTACATACTTTGTTATTATACATAGGTGGATCATTGTCGTCTTTCACGATCACTTCTTCACCAAGTTTGAAGGTAATATTCGTTGGTTTCCCTGGTAACAGCTCGTACGACATACTGAAGGAATCACCATTACGCTGTATAGTCGCTTTTGGCTTAGTATCAATCATGAACTTGATGGCCTCTTCTGGGTAATCTACAGAATTAAAGGAGAGGTTAGATGTATCAGGATGGTCATTATTAGTATTTTGAAAAGTATTGTCGCTTCTCACCTTACGGTGTCATAGTCTGCAAGAACCAAGACATGTCAGATAAGTCAGGTTTTATTGTAATAGGTGCAAAATTATACTATACATAAAAGCAAGTGTTGATACCCAACTTATGGCGTCATAATGTATAGATATTAAGTCAAATTCTATATCAGGTGATCAAAAAAAGCTGTACTCACTCATGTGTTTCATACATTCTTCCAAATTTTCGTCCCGTAAATAAACCCACTTGCCACAAATCAACTTTTCAAATTGATCAATTTCGCTCGCCATTTTATCAAAGTCGAAAAAATCCAAAATAACTATGTGTTTAACTTGTCTCCAGTATTTTCAGCTACTAGACTTGTGTATCTATATATCTAGCACATTAGGCGAACTGAATAATGAACGTGCACTCTGTATCATATATGTTTATCACAAATTTATCACCCGTATGTACAATACAGTCAGGTGATTGTGAATGATTACTATGTAAACAGTGCAATGTTTGTTTGCGAATCTTTGCGAGCATATCGTTTGGTTCGGGCAGTCAAAGGCCGCGACCGTGGTCCAGTGGTTGGTGCGCTGGGCTTGTTCAATTCGGGATCGAATCCCGGTCGCGGCAGGCTTGACCCTTCTATGAAAATTATACAAAATGTCTATTTTCCTCCATATGTAGAGAATTTGCCGACTCCTTATAGAAGGGTAAGTTAGTACTGGTTTGTATACAGTCCATGAAAACTGATTAGATGAACCGGTTGCCGTATATAACCGAAAAATAGTTGAAAGACGACGTTAAACCCCAGTGACTATAAGTCACATAAAAACAAACAAATTGTGCAGTCAATGTTGGAATTATAGGACAATTACGGTGCACGAGAAAAGTAAATAATGCATATATCTGGGTATACAAGGCGTCCAAATACCGGAATATCGCTGTTCATTATCATGTCATAAGTAAATATTAACGAAACCAGTGACTTGTTTACTCGCCCTGCAAACGTCTTTTGTTATCTAAACGCCAGCGTTTTTGCCGTTGAATAATTATACATGAACGCCCAATGAAATTTTTAACGCCCCTTGGTTGCTTGATAATTATTGTAACCAGAAATAGCTGAATGTTGACGTTTAGGCACAATATTCGACTATACTAGCAACAGAGCAATTCAAAGTGCAGATAGGTGCTTGTTCGGTCATCGAACTTAACTGGACGATAGGCGAAGGGTGTAGGGAAATATACTGAGCGGATACCGCCAACTGCTTGTGGATATCGTGGACGAGTCACAAAAATATCCGTTCTACTTGGCGCCAGGTCGGTACATGGAGCATCACTGTTTGGTCAGTGGGAGGTGTACAAAATATAATATTCCTCGATGATGACTTTTCAATAATAGCCGAAAGAAATTAACTCCGCGTTAAATTCTTCCAATGTGTTCATCAAGGCCTCTCTCCAGCCTCAGATTTAGCGCCGATGATTACGAATTCCCTGGCGTCCTTCCAGCCACCCAACGATATTGCTAATTTTCAGCCCTATCAGTCATCGTAAACCCATGTTTGGAGGTATTGGTGGAAATGTGACAGACATATTATACGAGGTCTGTAAAAGGACACTTTCGAAGAAAAAGGCGTGTTATGTCTATCACTTAAACAGCGTGAACAGACTGCGCTAACTGGGACAGGAGGGAAATTGGTCAATCTACTATTACTTTATGTTTGTGTTGACAAATTAGGTTATTCTGACCATTGTTTGCTAAACACAAACTTGAACTTAAGTTAAGTAGGTAGATATTCAATATAACCCATCTGTTCATGTGTACGTAACACATATGTAAACTGGAAACCAAAGAAAGAATGAATTAATATACACATACTAGTCACACGGAGGATCGTATAGCTTATTTTAGTCATTTCAGCTTAGTCAAGAAAATCTTACAAGTTTTACCTTACTGGGGATTGGAGAAATCGTTTGACTATCGGTGTATTAATTGTGTGATCATATTGAAGACTTAGTTATTCAGTCACACATCGAAAAAACGAAAGTTGATTTTCGAGGAAGACATCAAGAAGCACGTCTATATAACATAGACAACATCAATTCCACCCCGACATTCATATTATCATAACATTTAGAGATCCCACTTGATCTCACTTACTTCAAGTGACGCACTTCTACTTTGCCGGCAAAAAACACAATGCGGAATTTAATTTATTATTAATTAGTTACTAAAAGAGTGAGAAATGTCCATGGCTTAAATGCTATTTAGAAACGAAATTAAGATAACTCCATGTGTACAGTGCCGAGATAAATTTCATTAATCAACAAAGGGGGGTATGTTAATATGCATTTTTATATTGTGTTACAAAGGCCATATTCAATAATAGTTCATACTACGAAAAGTAAACATTCTTTTACAAACACAGTGTAGCCTCTCAACAACAACCGCTCTTCAACAACAGTATGATTTTCCTACTGTACGACTTAACTATTAATTTAACCAGAGCAACAACCTCTCAACAGCAGCAACAACAACAACAACAACATAATTTTGCTTCTCCCATAGGGTGTTGTTTTGGAGAGGTTGCACTGTATATTATAGGTAGGTAATTTGTACATCATAAAATGGCATCTTGAAATAATGTTATAATTCCACGTCAATGTTATTAAAAAAACCTTAAAAACTTACATACGTATGTAAAGGTATTTATGTTAATGTATGTTTGTATTCACATTTGTCCTCATGGGATGTGCAACTTGATGGATTTACGAAAAAACTGTTAAATGTATGTCGACTGAACTACAACCATTAGATAAACTCATTTAAATCTAATACCAAATATTGGTGTTCAACAATGTTTGTAAAATATGAATAATTGATTCAGTAAGATAGAACAGAGCGTTGAAGAAATGACCTTTTTATGTAAACTTATTTTAACATTTCTTTAAAGCCTGGGCCAAAATGTTTATTCAGCCATTGAACTTAAAAGAGTGATATTTCAGTCACTTGCTGTCTTATAAAAATAGAATGGTATAATTTGAAAGCAAACATCACATTCTCATCAAATCTGTTCTGGAACGAATGAACAAAATCAATTACACTTAATTTTCTCTAGAATGAATAGATCTGCTCATCTCATACACTCTGTATTTGTATTCAAACATCAAGGTTGTGATTGCACATACACTTAATGACAGGAAAACTTCAATTTGGCAAAATCATATTTTTTTAACCTATTTAGACTGGGTCTTCACATTCATGTTCATAATACTTGTATATGAAGTCTGAAAACAGGAAATCCTTTGAATACAAGAAAAATATACCACACCCCAACAACAAAACATTCATTCATAATGTAATATCTTCTTTCTGTCCAATCCTTACTTGTATATACGTATGAATACGCATGTTGCTTTTTCGAAAATAAAATAAGTTGAGACCAACAAGATTTCAGGTCTTTTTCCTCGCTTAATGTTCACAATCATTTTTTATAAATAACCAGTTAATGTAACAGATATTAGCTCAGTGGAGGTATTGAAATATTGGGACAAAATTTCCACAAAACAAAAACGTACTATTGTACTCATTGGAAATCCTGCATGCTCACGGATACAGCTCACCGTAAGCTGCATACGTTATCAACCTGTGACCATCACCAGAAACTCACGAATTTACATACATAAGAAAAGAAATCAAAAATACACATTTTACATATGGTACATTATATGTATATAGGCCATCATAAAAATTCTTCTATTTTGGCCTAATTTACTTTACTGGCCTTGAAATTGTAATGGTATTCAGCAAAATAAAGAATAACTTGCGCTTTGTTTATTTTATACCAACATCACTTACTGGTTACTTTCTTATGACGACCAGTATATATTAAATTCATACAGAGAGTTACCTTAATACAGGGTCAGCAAAATAGTTAAGTTAGGCTAATCATTTTCCTAAATATGACAATGCAAATATTGCCAAAAAGGAAATCATTAAAGTACAGTGTTGATCACATTGTAGGCTAGTATTCTAGAGATAAGACTTTGACTTTGGGGGACAAGTTTTGTGAACATTAATCCTTGTTAATCGATAAATCAAACAAAGCTATTACTATTTGACTGAACGTTTTATTTCTGTGTCAATAACACAACACCATCTAATCATTGTTTTGTAAGAACACTAACTTCTCGGATGAAAATAATAAATCCGAGCTCTGACGTGAAGACAGGACACTTTAATTTTATACTCTTCTAACCAAATGTCAGTAACATACACGTTTCATAAATTAAGATAAGCGTACAATGATTAGCATGTATAAAATTTAGTTATCTGGAACCATAACACGAATTCCCACGACAGAATTGTCCCCAAGTTTGTGCATCAGCTGAAAATAAACATGTAGATGCCTGGTAATTAAAGTTAAAGTAACAATCATATACAAATAATGCCTAACAAATCATAAACTAAGCGCTTTGTTGAAACAATACAGCATGTTCAAGTTGTTGCTATTTTTCTGGTTTAGAACTCATAAGTTTCCTGAAAAAAATAGTTCCATTTTAAAACGCGATCGGTGAACAATTCTTTTTTTACGCGTTGCTGATGAGAAGTGATGACAAATGTTGATAATATCTTACTAAATGCATTTAAAATAAAACTAGTAAATATCTTACGCTATGAAGTTCATTCCCTTTCTTCACAATGCGTGTTTCTGTATCAATCTTGAGGGGACCTTCTAGCTGTGAAATCGTTATGACCTTCCCCTCCCCATTTTCCACGGAAAATACTTCCTGCATTGAAATAACTTTATTATGTTTATGTCAAGTGATTTTATCAGGTCCCTTTATACATTGATTATATCCGACTAATATGACAGCAAAAAACGGTAAAACCTCAAATAATGACCATCTCAACATTAATGCCACCTTGCTACAACAACCACTTATTTTCGGACCGACTTCCAATTACTCCCTATAATTCAGCTTGATAATGTGACCACCTCATAATTACGATCGATTTTCAGGTTCCGAGGTTTTATTGTACTTACTAAAACTATGAGTTAATTTATATAGTACTGGCATCTTTTATGTATTGTTAGTTATTTTGTGTTCAAGTATTATTAACATTGAGTTGAATTTCTAGTACTCCACTGTATTTAACAGACGTCAATCCTTAAGTCATTTTTACAAAATAATAATTCAGTGTAAAACTTGCTAAAAGCTGATTAATAATATAATTGTATGCATGGTTATACTAGAATGGGCTAGACTCAAAATATGTCACATAAAAGCAAAAAAAAAATCAAGATTGTTGAAAAACGGCGTTAAACCCAAATGAAAATATGTCACATAAAAACAAAAACAAAAATCAAGATTCTTGAAAAAAACGGCGTTAAACTCAGTGAAAATATGTCACATAAAAACAAAAACAAAAATCAAGATTGTTCAAAAAACGGCGTTAAACCCCAGTGAAAATATGTCACATAAAAACAAAAACAAAATCAAGATTGTTGAAAAACGGCGTAAACCCCAATGAAAATATGTCACATGAAAACAAAAACAAAAATCAAGAGCTTCCAAAGACCGCTAGAGAAAAGATTTAATTTTCTATGTAATCATACAGCTTATAAGAACCAGGTTATCTTATTGGTCAACTTCATATATTGGAATAACTAACCGGGTACTTAAAAGGAGGAAGAAATTAGAGGCGTTATACTTGGAATTACCATCAAAATTTAAGCCTGGTATTTCCAAGTTTTAGTTCGTATTTCAAGGATTTAAGTTTACATGTCCAACATCTTTTTATCGTAACTATCTAAAAGGACGTGAGTGTAAATTTGTCAAATTTTCATTTCGTCATTTTCGACGATCTTAAATGTGCCCACGTCTGATGCAAAACACAGAGTAACATATCTAATTACAATGGCGAAAAAAGGCTGTGTGCGAAAAAGGTGTACTTAAATAACTGTTGTTTGCAATAAAATTAATTGTTTGTCCAGCTAGATGATACAACTATCGCACTTGTTAGCATAACTGTGTTTCCTTTTACTGTATTTGAAGTTATTTTTGTCCAAACAAGTTGAATTTGTCAAGTATTCAAACATACAATTGTGTTGAGTTTATAGAAATACATTCGCCCATTTTTTATCAGAATCTCGCAACGTGATATACAGCAAATGTTTTGCAGTACTGTATTAAATGAAAGAAATAAACGGAAATTGTAGTTAATGCCTCTTGTCGGCTGCTTAATTGTGTATATGTCACTTTCGATGTATTCATTTGGACCACTTTTGTGTATTTGCTGGTACGCTGTTTTCGCTGATGTATTCATTTGGACCACTTTTGTGTATTTGCTGGTACGCTGTTTTCGCTGATGGACACCCTACTATTGAGATCCGATCTTGTTTTATATTTAGATGTTATCTTTAATCGAATTGTTACCAAACGTGAACCTCACATGCAAGATAATTTAGTGTTATGGAGCAATCTTGGCACTGATTATAGAAGAAATTGTATATAACTCTGAAACTTCAGACAAACCAACTAAGATCAATGGCAACGCGTATTGCAAGATGATGGACAAGGTGCTGACCGTTAGAATGTTGTTTTAGCGAGAAATAATGATACTGAACAGTTACGGACTAAGACAGGCAATTCAGTAATATTTACTTAACCCTTTGTCCCATAAGCATATTTTGACTCTTCCAAATTCAAAGCTTATAGACAAAACATCAATTTATTTAAGAAAATTAGGTTATTTCTCTCTGAAAGAACGGAAAACATTGCAGCCAAAGAAATCATTACTCATAACAAACAATGGCTTCTTTTGCCACAGTGTTTTCAAAAGACGTCTGCTTCAGGTGCGGGGAAATGTGGTATTATAAAGCAACTGGTTAAGTTAAGAACAAAAGACTAAGAATGACAGGGCTGATGTATAAAGAAGTGAAATCAGACGCGAACAAAATTTAACCACATACAGCCACCAAACGAAGTCATTCCAAGAGATTATCAAGCATTTCTGACTACCTTCCACGCTGTTAAAAAATTCCATTTCATAAATTTATATTTTTTAGTTATTTAGAGAAAAAGGTTAACCCATTAAATAAGTTATGTTTCTGTCATAGAAATAGGAAGTAAAAAATCTCATTTAAGAAGTACAGACAGGCTGACTGACTGGCTGGCTGGCTCGCTGACTGATTGATAGATGGACTAATAATGAAGAAGATTATGATAACAATGCTATACGTATGTATATAGTACATACTTTGTTATTATACATAGGTGGATCATTGTCGTCTTTCACGATCACTTCTTCACCAAGTTTGAAGTTATAACTCATTAGTTTTCCTGGTACTAGCTCGTACGTCATGTCGAAGGAATCCCCTTTACGCTGAATATTCATTTTTGGCTTTGTTCCAGCGATGAAATTAATGGCCTCTTCCGGGTAATCTACAAAAGCGAAAGAACGGTTAGATGTACCATGAAGGTCATAATCAGTACAGTCAAACCTGTGGACGAAGGCCACCCTTGAGAAAGACAAAGTGTGACCTTAATTGCTAGATGATCTTTATTCGGAGATCAGTTTGTTCAAAATAACCAGTGACGTTTTTTTCAATAACTGGCCTTTAAAGACAGGGCGGTCTTTATTTGGAGGTGGCCGCAAACACGGGTTTGACTGTATTATAAAAAAGATTATCGATTCACATCTTATGGTGTCATAGTCAGCTGGAACCAGGCGATGTCATATGATTAAGGTTTCATTGAAATATGTGCAAAACCATGCTAGAAATAAATGCAACAGACGAAAAATAAATTCACCAGTAAAATGACTCTGAATTAGGTGAAAAAAGCTGTATTGTACTCACTCATGTGTTTCATACATTCCACGAAATTTTCGTCCCGAAGATAAACCCACTTGCCACAAACCAACTTTTCAAATTGATCAATTTCGCTCGCCATTTTACTACAGTTGGAAAAAAATCCAAAATGACGTGTTTAACTCGTCTCTGGTATTTACCAGCTACTAGTCTTCTGTATAGTTGTGTATCAGCTGCTCGACGGACCTTTATATAGATAAATATATACGTGTGTATTTATCTAGCACATACAGCGAACTGAATAATGAACTTGCGCGATGAGTATTAGTGAACATAGAGACGAAACACTCTTTCTTGTATTCCCGTACGTAATACAGTGAAGTTATTGATAACGATATATTCAATGAGTTTTATCCTAGTATGTTTTATTTCAATATATAATGTTGACAACAAATGTAGGTATTAAAAACACTCATACTAACTCGTGATTTTTCATTTCCTGATGATGCCAATGAACATTTTCTGGTAATTATTAAACTTGATTTATTTAAGCCATTGGTCATTAACTGAATGCACCGCGACACTTACTTCAGAGGTAGCATATCATAAAGGTAAAATCTGCAAAATACATCACAGTTTAAAGTTCCAACAACAGTACCAATTGGTCCTTTATTAGTTAACAAATATTAACAAAACCAGTGAATAAGGGGGTTTCTAGTGTCACCATAAACACGGGCTGTGAATGGATGAAATGGCAGCATTATTACTGATATAATTATACCAACACCCAACGAAACTGCAAGCGCCCCATGGTTGCTTGCTGAACTTTTTTAATTTGAAATAGTAGACCGTTAACATTTTACAGACGAATGTAATGACATCCATCCAATATCTGTGTTGTCGACTTTTTGGAGGAGAAGACGAAATATGGTAAGTCGCGAGTGTCTATCGAATTTCTTTCTAATGTCATTAATACTCCAGTTTTTTGAAAATTGCATGATTTGAAAATGTTAGAAGTGTCGATTTATACAAATGTATCCTTGTTAAAAATTACTACACTGAGCACATTAGGAGAGAAGCCACATGTACAAGAAATCTATCAGGGATAGAATTGAAAAATGTAAGTTCCAATCTTTTTACATTAATGTGCAATCCGGAAATATATAGATTGTTTATGAAACATTTACGGGTTTGTTGGAATTGATTGCAATTTAAGGACATCTTTCTGTAAGGCAGAATACATAATTTCATAATTCAAATCCTACAAGTTGCATTGAGAGATCGGACCGGAAAGTGAACCGTTCTTGCTTGCATCAGATAAATTAGCTACATTTTCCAACAAAGGCGAAATATGCGCTAAGTCTAAACTCCAAAGTGTATTAGAGGAATTATAGATTCTATACGGAAGGAAAAGCAATCAACAAAAATAAAAAATTACGTTAAGTATAAATATCTAAACGCCGGTCTGCAACAAAGAAATTCGCTGAATCATCAGAATACAAAAATCGTAATATACAAGAATTGTGGACTGCAACTCAGCAAGTTAGAACCTCGATACATGGTACATTTTTAGTTTTATCAAGACACAGATAACTGACATTTTTATTATGCTATTGCAGTCTCATGTAGAAATATGAATCAAACTTTGTGAAATCAATAGTATGTCTGAAATTAGCCAAACAATTCAGGTATTCTAATCTGGTTGTTTAAATCAATATTACATACGCAGATCTACAACGGTTTTGTCATACACTCTGACCCCCGAGCATTGCACGTATACGCACAAACGTTTGTTAAATTGATTAAGTATCTAAAACTACGGAATACCGTATCAATAACACATGAAGTACTACAATATACAGAATAACTTCAATCCTTCATTTTTGTTGGAACTTGCTTAACAAATATTTGACAATCATACTAAGATATTTTAAATCTTGTAAATCTTTTCTTGTTTACATAGTGTTCCTTGTGGTACATGTGACAGACAACACAAATTTGGACATAGACTTACGAGCATGAATGGATAACTGCAATCAGAACAAGAATGATACCTTTATGGAACAAAACTCACAAAATTTCACAATGTTTGAGTGTAACATGAAAATACTTGTTTCGTGAAATCAGACCTTAAATCATTCATGTATTTAACCCTTTGCCTCATAGTACTGCATTTCCCCACATTTGAAGCAGACGACTTTTTAAGACATGGTGACAAAAGAAGCCTTTGCTTGTAATGAGTAATGGCTTCTTTTGCCAAAAAATTTTCCACTCCGTCAGAGAGAAATAACCAAAATGTACTAGATAAATTGATATTTTGTATATTAGCTTTGAATTTGAAACAGGCCAAAATATGCTTATGAGGTAAAGAGTTAGTACATGCATCACACATTGAAGTCTCACTTGGAGACCACTTCAATATTAAGACCACCTGACTATAACAACCATATATTAACAGACTGGTTTTCTCAATAGTTCAACTTGTTAATGTGACCATCCCAATACTAAAGTTGTAATTTGGCCCAAAAGGTGGACATCATACTAAGGCTGTGCCAGTTCATGCCAGAGTTTTATCTTACCAGCGAGTGTCCATATTCAAGTGTGATCAGAGTGTACACCAAGTTGTACAAGCAGAAAGTTGGTCAATACCACAATACCATTTTGTTTATGTTAGCGAATTAGTTTCATTCTGACAATTGTTAGCTAACTTGAATAAAAGTTAAGTTCGGATATTTAGCTAACACATCAGTTCATGTAAATGTAATACATAGGTAAACATGAACCTGAAACTGTTGGGTCACATTATTACAAGCAGAATTTACTAATTTACGCAGTACAAGCCACTTATTCAGTTTAATGTCACACCTGACCCTTAAACACAATAGAAAATAGTAAATTAGAAAATACCGGTTCACTAGATAAGAATTTTATCTAAACACGAGGGATTGTCGATATAGTTTGTATTAGAGTGGACGAAGCCATCATAGCTGAGTCATGAAAAAGTTGTTTTGTTTGTTTTTATGTGACTTATTATCACTGCTGTTTAATGCCATTTTTCAACAATTATTTCAGTTATACATGGCAACCGGTTCACCTAACCAGTTTTCCTGGACTGTATACTAACAAGTACTAACTTACCCTTCCACAAAGAGCCGGCTACTTCTCCACATATGGAGGAAAATCGACATTGTTGTCAAATTTTCATAGAAAGGTATGACCTGTGGTGACCGGGATTTGAACCAGGATCTCTGGGTTACAAGTCCAGCACACTAACCAGTAGACCATGGCTGCGGCCATGAAAAAGTTGATTTTACCTTACTGATCGAGACATAAGTCAAAATCTTTGATTGTCAGAGTATTTTATGCTATTTATGTCTGTATTAACTACGTATCTATGTATACATATGGAGGGCTTGGTCATTACGGAATGAGGTTTAGAGACTAGCCATAAGCTGGAAGATTATAAGGGGGAAATTCAAGCAGAATTCACCATACATCATGGACAAAATCAAATATTCATATTATTGTAGCTTTTAGAGGTGACCTCAACTACTAAGTGACACACTTTTACTTGGCAAGAGTTCAACTTAATGCAGAATTTAACTTCTTAATTATGCATAGAATGAAAAATGTACAATCCTTTAATGCAATTTAGACACAAAATTAGCTCTGAGATTAAATTTGCTTTGTAAGTGCCCAGATCCATCAATATAGGGATTATATTAAATGTCAAGTGACTGAAAGTACAACCAATGTATAAACACACTTAATTCTAAATGCCAATATTGGTGTTCAACAAACACTTGCATTAAACAATAGGACGAATGATCTTGATTTCATCAATCTATTCACAAAGTATAAAATGTCCACACAATACAGAAATAAAACAATTATGTGCTAAACTCAAATTTGAAAAAAAAAGCTTAAGAGATGAGTCTATAAGCACAACATGAATAAACATGAATGAGAAATTTGTTCATTTCAAAATCAATGTTCATGAATCATTTATTTGATAAGATAGTGCTTACTCAGTATCGTGTTTTCTTTTCAAGGCCGAAGTTTTATAATTTGAATGCAATGGTAACATGACCATTTAAACTTAATTTTCTCTAGAATGAATAACTGCTTTCATCTAAGACACTCTTTATTTGGGTTTAAACTTAAGGGTTTTTGTTTGCACAGACAATTAAGGAAAGGAAAATACATGTCTATAAAAAATATTTTTTTAACAGATCCAGACTGGATCTTAACACCTGTGTTTAAAATGTACAAGGATTGAAAGCAAGAAATACTCTAAAAGCAGAGAGATCACACCCCAAAAGCTTTCTTACTTATCAAATAAACTTACTGGAATAAAGTTTGTGAATTTGTACCTAGGCCCAAGATAAAAGAATAAAAAATAAGTGAAATACCTTTTAATGATTTATTGCACATATAATTATAAAATATCACATACACCAAGTACTTTCATGCATATATGTACTCACAACTAATAAAATTTTGTTTATTATTCAGTTTTACACAAGTATTCACATGGGTAAAAGTTGAAAATTTTTAAAAATCCGGAAATCTTAACCTCAGTGCTGCAAAAACAATAAAAACCAGCAGGGTCCTGACCTGGAAAAAAACGGAAGTTCCAGAAAATTCCGGAAAACATATGACCGTGTATTTAACAATGTTTTAGTTATATACTTGCGGGCAGTAAATCTAACCAGTTTTCTTGGATTCCGCACAGGTACAAACTTTTCATGCAAGGAGACGCTCATAAGAACATTCATTTCTGCACTTAACAATTTTTCCTAAGTATACTGTAACGATAATTTATTCATGATATAAACAGAGTAACAGTCATGTTGCACTGAGGTGGAATAGTAACATTTTATATTAAACAAAAGTGTCAAACAATATACATGTATTGCATTGCAGTACGGGGCTTCTTTATTGCAATGTCTTGCAATACAAATTTGTCATATTGTTTCTCTCCTATTCATTCTCATAAATAATCTACCATCAAGGGAGTATTTTGTATGAGAATATAATTGATTAGACAGTGTCATGAGTAACTGAAGCCAATTGGCATGCCCCACATATTTCAACACACAATAACACATTGACTAGTGTTAAAGAAAATTTGCATACAAAATGGGTTATTAGTATAATGTGCACATTTATAAACCAATTTTTACTGTACATCATTCCGAACAAGAGAAAATAAAGATAACTATGCTGCAATACTCAATGTAAACAAACATTGTTCGAGAGATCAAACATTAAACTTCAGGATGTTTGCTTTGAATTCTAGGTCACTAATACTATTGTGTATTTAAACATGGGTCAAGCTAGAGAATATGGTATTATATACACATTACAGTGTAGAATACAAGTAAATAGATGGAAAGAAAACATACAAATGGACAATAACAATGAATTAGTATATATAAGGACCTCTCTAAAATGTAACAAAAGAAACCTTTCACTGATGAACAAATACCTGAATACAACCTAACAATGTATTGGTCAAGCTGACATTCATAACCAAATATTAACATAAAACTGAAAATGAAATATTTTGCAACTGAAGTAATATCCCTCCCAGCTTGGCACATTGCCAAGATATTTTATAAAACTCAAATATGCAATTCTGTACTGCTAAGAACTCAATATACAAGGGAGAGACAAACAAACGAAGTTGTTTTGGATGAAGTAAAACATGTGTTGCTTATTACTTACTGTAATATAAAACTAATTAAACAATAAGTTGACTCAGAGGTACTTTTCAACAAGAAATACTCAAATAGCCGCCTATTAGTTCCTTAACTGATGAGTTTGTCATTCAAACAGAATACACAGCTGGGTAAATAACCTCTCAGGGTCACATTAAACAAAGGTGGTCAATATACAATCTATTACATGTATTAGATGACATCATGATAAATACACTGTATGAAAAGAGAAATATTTAACAGTTCAGGAATAAACTTTAAAATAAATTACTTTTGAATAAAACAACAACATTATTTTACTTATTTCAATTAGTTATTAAAAATGACTTGATGATAGACAGTATATTATAAATCAATTTTCAAAGACACTTTGAAAGTGATATAGAGTTAATACAATAATATTGCCATTATTTCCACTTGATTAGAACACATTTTACTAATTAACATGGGATAAGTACCTTTTTTATAACAACACTGATGAAAAAATTGTACTTCCACTTTTTTTGTAAGAGTTGTTTTTTATTGAGATGCAGTAGTAGAATCATCACTAATTACTCATAGCTAAATATCAAGTATAGAGAGAACCAAGACCAGCACAATAATTAGGGGAGATAACTCTATTTTTAATGAACATAAATTTACTAGCATTATTTCCATTTGATAAAAATTTACTACCATTTTGAATAGCAATGAAACAGGTCATGTAATTTCTACAGAAGACAGATAAAAAAATTATGTCTAAACTTTGAATTATCATAATCACACAATCAATCACACCAAATCATTTAATCAAATGTAAATCATACAGCTGACTCATACATGTTCTAAATAAATAATAGACTTAACATGGTTAACAATAATTATAAAACACCGTAACAAATGTACCTCAAATCTGGAGTACCAATATTACACCAGTATACATAAGTAATGCTGGATCATTCTTTTAGAGTTTCACAATCAGCATAGTACGCTTGTCTGCAATCATTTCAACAACAATGAAATTTTGAGAGAAAATATAAACACAAACAAATTTCATGTAAACAATCATATTATAATTAACACAATAAGAACTGTGCCAATGGTCATGAAATTTTAGATGACTAGATTTATTCAATATAACGTTAAAATAACAAGTTCATCATGGCACTGTTCTAAAAAACTAGTCAACTATCGAGCATAAAGTTTGAATGAAAACAAGCACACTTGAAAACTACCTAAAGTCCAATCTGTAAACAAAACCAGACATGGAGATGAAAAAACGACCTTTTAGCACATCTGACCTTTAGGAACAAGCACATGTGACCTTTAAGAACAAGTGACTTTTAAGCACATGTGATATTTACGAACAAGTGACCTTTAAGTACATGCATGTGACCTTCATACACAAGTGACCTCTAAGAACAAGTGACCTTCATGAAGAGATTTGTATTGTTTGATACATAAAGTTATCATTTTGTGCGGGGAATGTGGAAGATTTTAATGCTGTATACCAGTGATGCTGAGTGTTCAGACAGACTGTAGTTCACAAGCTGACCTTTATTTACTTGTGGTCAGTAACTCAGCTCTGACTGTACACAAAAATGTATCTTTAATAAAACTATAATTTTATTGGTTGCCTCAACAAAGAATACTCTACCATCAAGGTAACAATATTTACAACCAGCAATTATATGTTCAATATCATCCACTCTCTTACAAACAATAAAATCACAAATATTTAATATCTGGAATGTTTAACATGATAATTTATGAAAGAAACATCAAATCTACAATAATGCAATTTTACATATGTTACATATATTATCACTGTCTATACAAATTTAACAATAACAACATTTCAATTAAGAGCCTATTATACTAATATAAATTAATCTGACACGGATTATATAAAATAACAGCATAAGTGACTTCAGGAACGGTCAATACTTGGTTGGAAGTTCAATAAACAAGAAAGTAGAGATAAGCTAAAAATTCTAGAATTCTTCATTTGGAATACTTGCTCAATGTTTAAAAAAATATTTGAATCTCAAATTCAATTCAACAGACAAGCAGTAATTAGATGTATTCACAATAAAATGATGTCTAACAGGAGGCAGCTAAATCCTACCCACATAGAACTGCTATCCATTTTACACAAATAACAATCAGGCTTACTCACATTTAAAAACTTCTACAGGAAAGATAAAACAGTGATACTTGATATTCTAGCGTATCTAAACGTAATATTTATGCTCAGTACCATCAGCTGTAAGTAAAACAACCACACGTACATCTGTCCACACAAGTCTGACTAGTTTTAACAAGTTTGTATGTGGTGCCACTGTTATAGGTTGAGTAGCAATTTGTCGTACACATTTGGTATGCTGGGAACCAATGCCAAATATGGAAGATGAAGCCGTCTGAAAAATACGTATGAACAGATTAAGTTAATTCATGCATTCCAAGAAGCTATGCACAAAACCCTTCTCCCACAGGTGCTTTTGAACTATATTAAGTAATTCTTACATTAACATACTAATCAAACATTTAAATCAAATTTATGACGAGAGGTTTACATCCTGTTCAGGACATCACAAAAATTTAAGCAAAAACACAAAAAATGAATGCCACAAAGCTCAGTTTAAATGTTATGACCAACTTATGACATCAGCAAATGCAAAGCAAATGTGGAAGTGATTAAACAGTAAGAAGGTCCTTCAAAAATGCTGAAAAGATTAAAAATAACAACAAAAGACCTAAGGAATAAGAACATTAGATTTCATCAACATTTTTACTTATAGCTAATTGTGTTCAAGTTCAATGCACAAAAATAAGAAATTAAAAGAAACGACAAAATAAAGAACTAGTAAGGGTGGATTTAGTAGTAAGATTATAGAAGAGAACTAGAGATATTTACCTGCCAGAACTTGAGTTTTTGATCTACATGTGAGAAAGTGGTAAGGAATTTCCCATCTGGTGACACTGACACAGCAATGACTGGACCTTCATGTGCATGTATACTCTGACATTTGGAATTCTGTTTTAAATCATAAAATCCAAGTGTGCCATTCTTAGCCCCAACCCAGATCCTCTTAGTCTGTGTACAACAAGTAACCATACTAAATCTGTAAATAGTTCAAGTAAACATAACTTAAGCAACCAATCATAACAAGTATGTGCGTACAGCATGTAACCATACTAAATCTGAAAATGATAAAAGTAACCATAGCAACATAAATTAAGCAACCATTAATAACAATTATGAATCAATCCAGGTAATCATGCATGCCTGTCTTCCAGGACCTGAGTTCATTGATGTACGCAGGCCATCATTAAGGTTCATTGCTGCTAAGTTTGTGCATTATTATGATCGTTTATCAATTATTTTTCAAAACATGAGAAATAAAAAATCTAGAATAAAGGATTGAAGTTTTATATGTCAATACTTCAAAATATCAAACTGGAAACTTCAACAATACAAGCAAAGCCAACTAAAATGACATATTCTCTAAGTTAAGTTAGTTCACATCATCAAGATGACAACACAGTGAAAAATTCTACAGAAAATGGAAATCATGCATCATGTCATAATTTAACTGTACCCAAAGTGAGAATCATTTCAGTATGTTTCAAATACTTATATGTTTATCTGCTGTACCTGCATATAGCTGGAAATAGTTCCTGCAATCCTTTGGCTTTCAGTTGCGAGGCATCTAAACAATGTATAATAATCTCCATTGCCTGAAATCAGAACATGTTACTTTAATTAATATATAACATACTACACCACTCTAGTGCTGAATTCAAAATTACCAGGAAAACTGATTAGGTGAACCGATCGCCATATAAAACTGAAAAATGGTTGAATAATGGCGTTAAACCCCAGCATATCTATCTCTTGATACTGTCAACCTCTTTTAGCCTCTTGAGCTAGGCAGACAGATGCAGGAGAAGGCAAAGATAAATGCATCATTAACGGAAATAACTCACATATGTTAAAATAAACAAAAAAAATTATCATAACAATATGGTCAATAATGAGTGATAATTTGGTGAATACAACCAAACTGAATTACTCCATTAACATGTAACACTTTTAACCTTTACCTCAGTAATTTGATCAGCAATATCTGCAGGCATTTTATCAACTAAAAGTTCTACAACACGGATGATTTCAGGTTTGGATTTCACTAGAACAGTGTTATGCGGATTGGAATGGTGCTGATGTTGTGTATTCTGGGTTACGGCATTATGTCTGTAATAACAAAATAATTACATCTTCAGAGAAGAGAATATCTATTGATAAAATTTAGTTTAGGCGTAAAAAAATAGGTTTGTTTCCAGTTACCGAACATCCCATCTTTTACCTGCCAACTCGAAAGTTTTTATGGCATCCAAATCTTAGTGCTATATTGTAATTTTCACCACAGAGTTGCCGATATATGTACAAAAAAACGGAAAAAGAAAAAAAATCCCTACCTAACAATTCATATTTTTTTGGGCATGTAACTAGAAACAAACCTTTTTTTGTTTAGGCCTTATGTAAAATCATTTGGATTGATTCAAATGAAAACATCATAAATTATGATTCATCAGATCAAAGTAATAAAATATATCAATTTAATTATCACGTTTTCTGAAAACATGATCTCTCATTTCCTTCAACTGGTAACAATGTAAAAATAGAAACATACTCAGCAATGCAGTGATTAAGTATAAAATTAAGTGCCCATATGTATACCTTGTAACCTCTTTTGCCATGGTAATGATGAATGTTGCTGGTCTGGCTGTTGCTATTAGAGACAGGGCATGTCTTGACGTTCTACACGCATCTGCGGCAGGACTCAGAGGTAATCCAAATGTTACACTGAAAATAATACAATAAACTATAAGGGTATAATTGGTAATTTGGAAAATAAACATTTTACATTATGACAACATGACTAATAATTCTGAGTTATGGTCCTTGTATCATGGTTGTTCATTAAATAATAACCATATCGAGAAATTACGGTAAATACATTTAGAATATAGCTAATATATGGAGGCCACAGGTCACCACTGGTAGTATAAATCATAAACTCTCTTCGCAAAGCAACAGGACAGACAGAAAAAATATTTATTTTATTCATTTGATTTTCAAGTTATAATTAGTTGAACTTTATTTACCTAATCACATTTCAATAGATCGAAATTGAGAAATACAGTCTCTTCAAAAAATTCCTAAATATTACGATTAAGGCAATTTCAAGGCAATAAAGGCTGAACCATCCTCAAAGAATCAATAGATCTATGCAGGTAGTAATAAGACTAATACTGTATATTTTATTCAATACATATATCTTAAATCATAACAGAAAACATAGAGAAGGATTGTGACGTTTCTTACATACCTAGGTACAAGCCTCTCAGAACCAATACATAACTCCAGTAATCCGAGTAAAATGGCTGACACATCTAAATATGGCTCCCATACTGGAAATCCTCGACCAATCAAATCAATTGCAGCTCTCCTGATTGGAGTATGTGCTGGAAGTTTCTTTGATGGAGGCTGCTGTAGTAAAAATGTCAGTGCTTTACCTGAAAAATGTGATAGCAATAGAAGGAATTAATTCGAAGATATGATGCACATTTGTTTACAGCGTATGAGTGAGTTTGAACTAATTGATTAAATTTATCGGGTTCACACTTGTCATGAAAAAAGTTATTAAAATTTCAATTTTGGATGCCTCATTAGTAACTATACACCTTTTACACCTGGTTAAGAATTCAACAATTTTAAATCAGAAATCCACGCTAACCCTCTACATCACCATAACTCCTCTTAGCAAAATGCTGTGTAAATAAATATTCATATCCTACTTGTATGATGTGCCAATGAATAGTTAGCCAATGTGAATCCTTCCAATCCCTTTTTGGCCTTTTTCCCATCTTCCATTCCACGTTTTGTAGGTAAAACTTCATGCCCAAACTCTGCACCCAGAACAGCTAACATAACAATAGCAGTGGCTTGTTTACGTCTGCTTTCAAACGACCTTGATGGCTTGTGAACAGGTGAATCTCCTGTAATATATTAGACATAATGGATGCTATTCATATCTGTAGCAATGATACAATTAATTTTCTGCACAAAAATTGTTAACTTATCCTTGCCTTTTGTAGTAATTTTGTACCAAGGTCAATAATTTATTTGTATGTATCATCAGAATTTAACATACTATGTAACTAGTACATAATTTGCAATATGCAAGACAGGATAAGTTAAATACATATGACATAATAGAGTGCACAAGCAAATGAATTAAGTTTGATATTACATAAAAGAATAAATCTTAACATCTACGGTAGTCACACCAAGCATTGATCCTAAAGTGGATTTACTTTTCACAAGCTTAATGAAATTAAATCTTTAACCAAAACTTGAACCCAACAATTGTTTGTACACAGGTATAACAGACAAAGCAGAATGACTCAGCGGTGCACCAGTGTTACCTCCGAGATATTGGTCTGTTTCTTCTTCGTCGTCCTCGTCACCATGTGAAGGATTCTCAGTGCTCAGTATACTTAGATGTGGATCAACATAGGTAGGTAAATGTGGAGACCACACATCTACCACTGTTTTACGTCCTTCAGGCCCGATCCTGCGTAGCTCTGCTAGAAGAAGTGCCTGGGCAGCTTCACGAATCTGGAAAATTACATAATTGTTTAGTTCAATTCTATCAAGGCAAAAGACCTAGACAATTACAGACTGGTTCTTCAACACAAGAAGATCATAACTCTATAAGACAAAATACCAAGACACTAAAGTGAAAATGGTACATTTATTACTATACTGAAGGGACTATATATATGTATCAAGATGGATTTAATGTATGTTTTTATGTAAAAATGACAGTATCTTTTTTGCTGCCATACATTTCTAGGTGGCAGATAGTGAATCATGAGTTATAAGTAATTATAAATAGTATGATTTTATGTAGTACATAACCAATTATATAACTAACCCACATGGTAGTTCAGGTTAGATTAATTTCTGTACTAGAGTCAATAAAAATTCATGTCTGGTGAATAATGACCATATTAAGCCAACCAACATTATGTGATGTCATACCTCTAAACATCTATCTTGCCATCGTCTTGCCAACATCTCAAGAAGAGGAGAGAAATATTGACCAGAATCCACTAACTCAGGTAATAAAACACAGTGATGAGCAGCTAGCAGACTCCAGCCTTGTTTAAACTGTGCTTGTTGCATCACAGCAGCATCTGTGTTCTCATCATCACTTCCCATAGAACTTGTGTCTCCCTCACTCACTAGTATACCATGGACACCTTGGAATGATCGACGACTGAAAGCAATAAAAACAACCAGTCATGAAAGCTAACATTGAGCAAACATAACATAACACATGTATGTTTGTTTTAAGAAATCCAGATGGCAATTATTACACTTCTATTATTCTTGATGCCCTGTATAAGGGAGTCATAAGAGACATTTAAGTACCACAATCTTTTTTATACCTAGAATTAGTTAAGATCAATATGAAGAGGGTGATTAACTGGTCATTTTAATCATTTTTACATTAAAATTCCTATGGAAAGAAGAAGTAATGAAATGGTATTCTCCTGAATATACTAATGATCTAGAGATCACTTTAAAAGACCTAGGATTGAGTCTCATATTTATCATTTTTTATTACAAAACAAATCCCAGCTTTGTCATACAAAGAGCTTGAATCTGGGTGTAATTATATGAATAACACATGTCTCCCTATCAAGTATAACTTACATTTGTGTTTAGTAAGAGAAAAGCAAAAACTGGATATTGAGCAACATAACCTTGAACCTCACAGTCAAAAATTTGTGGTCAATGGGAGGCATATATAAAATATTGAATTTACCTTCTCTGTCTCTGTACTGGTCTTGGTGATTTGAATGTAGCATGATTCATACTCATCAGTGTATTAGCTACAGAGATCACACTCAGTAAATGTTGAGTAGTAACAGCACTAGAGATCTGCCAGCGTGCTTTCTTTGTGAACATGTTTATCTCCCTTTCTATGTCGGACTTGATGTCCCCTGATGGTAGCTGTGAAGGATCAGAGGCTTGACTACCCATTGTCATTAGATCAGTCGCACTGCTTACATTCATCTACAAACAAAAATCAAACACAGAACATTCAATCAGTTAAACAGCAAATAAGAATTATTTTATTCATTCAACAGGAATTTTCCATTTTTTAAGATAAAATGGTTCATCAGTTCTAATAATCTGTGATCATTATCTTCATCTTCATAAAGTATATACTGTACTTGCATTTAATTTTGCTGGCAACAAATTTGTCTAGATCAGTAACTTTGCGTGTACATTAGTTCAACGAATTTCAAATTTCATCTTAAATGTTTTATTTTCAGATACGTGCATAATTTTACAAACATCTTAATTTGTTCCTACTTGAATTCACACATATGCTCAGTCACTAAATCTCTGAATTTAAATATTCAACAAAAATTTGTGAAACCACAGCATGTATAACATACTAGTAAAGTCAAACCTGTGAACGAAATGTGGCCACTACTGACATATGGTCTTTATTCATAAGTCTGTTTGTTCTAAATAATCAGTAACGATTTTTCAAAGAATGGCCTTTATACTCTGGGTTGTCTTTATATGGAGGTGGTCACAAGCACAGGTTTGAATGTATACAACAATGAAATAAGCTGATCAGGATTTGTATTTCAAACAAATCTGTTTTACAGTCAATAACATGCAGTTATTTATTAAGCATAAAATTTGACTAATTGGTTACAGCTCAGTCATGCAGTACAAATTAATTAAACAAATAAGGTATCTATGTCAAGTTACATCTAAATGTAATAAAAATCCAACAATAGAAATAAATGATTACGTCAAATGGTCCTTGTCCTGGGTCTTGTACTGGATATTGTCTTGTTTGTTGCTTTAATGTTGTTTTTGTCTCTGTGGTAGTCATGGTAACACCAGGATCATTCTTTGAGCACACACCTTTGTGCCAGCCAGGTAACATAAGAGACATGTGTCCCTCACGTGATATCAACCCGAATGATATCGGAGACTTGGGTCGTAATAAGCCTAGTTTATTTAAGCACAGTTTGTCCAAATCTGGGTCAAGTCCCCATGCATGTAACATTGACATAAATAGCTGCGCTATCTCCATTGTGAGGTTATTAGTGCGGAATGTCAATGGATCTGGTCTCTTCTTCATTTGACCTAGATTGGGAGAACCAAGAGGGGAACCAGCCCGGGACTGTTTCCGAGACTGACTTGGGCTTGGCTGGTTGGGGTTTATTGGCTGAAATCCATGTGCACTAACACTGGCTTCAATCTTTTGACCTACAGTATCAGCTGTGTCCTTCACCTTGGCTATTAAGCCTGTAAATATAAAACAGATTCCACAACAGATCTGACTGATAATGTGAAGATAAATCATACCACATTTTATAAACCTGGATAAACTACAAAGCATAGTTTACATTAAGAAATTGAATATGTTTGAATATATATATAAAATATATAAAATAACAATACAAAAAGATCAAAATCCATTTTATAACAACATTTGCAGGGACAAAAAGGATGAAAAATCATTCACTATCTGTTTTGAAAAAAACAACATTAGATCACCTTACAATATTAAAATATAGTAGCACAAGGTACATAATAGGGCAATGATGTATTCTAAGCACATATTTGTTTTACAAGAAAAGAACTGAACAGACATTCATTACTTGACTTTAGCACAAAGCTCATCTTCATTATGTATACATTATTTAACCTGTTGCCTCTTAAGCATAATTTGGACTCTTCCAAGTTCAAAGCTAATATACAATACATCAATTTATTGAAGAAAATTCGGTTATTTTTCTCTGACAGAGTGGATAACATTGTGGCAAAAGAAGCAATTACAGGTTACAAGCAGTAGCTTCTTTTGCCACAATGTTTTCAAATGTCGTCTGCTACAGATGCGGGAAAATGTGGTATTATAAGGTAAAGGGATAATGTTTGTTTACAAGGTGAAGATACAGATTGCGGTGATCTACATCTAAAGAATCAAATACAAAGCATGCAGTGTAACTGAATGATAAACAATAAACAAAGCATGATGGTGATCTTTTGACTTTATATCAATCAATGTAATGAATGCCATTTCAAAGAACGAGGGGTGGTATCCCCTTCATAGCACTAATATTCTAATCAGAAAATTATTTTCAGCATCGAAATTTGAAAGTTTTTAGATTGCAATAAGACATATTCATAGTAATATTGTACAAATGTTACATTCTGCATATAGAAGTCATTTTTAACTTAAATTCAACATTGCACCAACGGTCAGGGTCATTTGGCAACTTTCCAGCTTTAACAGGGGAGGAAGACGCCAAGTAAAAATCTGTGTTGAACCACTGACCTTCGGTTATGCCATTTTCACTATATTTGTCTTAAGGTTCATTTGTCAATGGGGTCAAAAATTTATGCTACTCCGGCATGCAAGCAGGTCAAAATACTTATAACGTTCTAAACAACAATTCAATAAATAAGAATTACCTGAATTTCTATTGCGATAACGATAAGGAAATAAAATTTATTTCTCTATGTTTGACAAGAATCTCTATCGCCATTTTCACTATATTTGTCCCAAAAGTGTTTCATTTTTGACAAAAATGAAGTATTTTTTATCATGAAATTAACTGTTTTGTTGGACAGGTACATACCCAGGCCACATTGTTCTGAAGGGGTTTTCCTGTACTAGTGGTCTTAAGTAAAATATCACCTGTTATATAACACCATGTACATATGTTGCGGACACTACAAGTAACAATTGGGTCACAAAACATAATCTATATATTATAAATTTGTATTACTGTGAGCAACTACAATCAAAGGGATATATTTATCACAATTTTTTTGCAAAGAAATTATTAACCAAATTTTAATGAGTCAAAACTTTATCCAAAATGCACAAAAATATTGTCATCATCTTTACATAGCTTTCACAGCTTTACACCTGGGCCTGAGTAGAAAGGTATCCAATTATATCAAACTGTAAGGACTATAGGTGAAAGTAAAAAGGCTATATGAAACCTGCTTAAAGACATTTAGTGGCAAATTGTTTTGCTTTACAATGCATGATTTAGTTGCATGCACTACATGTCAATAATTTTAAATTTGTAATAGTTAATGTTCATTTCAATCATTTATATTCACATACTATAATGCATAATGTGTATGACAGATAACAAATAACTCCTTTTTAAAAGTAGCCAACTCTTGAAAGGTTTGTTTCATATGCATACTGTAAGGTATTTTCCCACTCATACTATTTATACTCCTGCAAAATAAGTTTCCAGGGATGTATTGGAAACATCCTGGTTGTTGGTTAGTCGGTAGGTCAGTATGTCGGTCAATCAGTCACTCAGTCACTGGGTCGGTCGGTTGGTTGGTGGTGCCGTCTGTCTCCAAATGAAACTGGAGCATGGGGTGAATATTTCTCTTACCTTTTTTGTGCCAACTTTTTCAAGTTTTTTTTATATACATTGTGGTTGGATAGATTTGCATGGCATGGTTATTCATGACAAAGGTCACATATGTTGTAGAATTATGCTCCTTGAAAGTTGGTTGGTTGCACAGACTGTCCCCAAATTGTGGAGAATATTTCTCTTACATTTTTTGTGAGAACTTTTTTCAATTTTTTATATACATAATGGCTGGATAGAAGATTTGTATGGCATTGTTATGTATGCCAAATTTCAAATGTAAAATTATGTCCCATTGAAAGTTGGTTGGTCCCTTCGTCTGTCCCCAAATAGTATAGAAGCTTGTGATGAATATTTCTCTTACAATTTTTCTGTTTTTTTTTATCTCCTTCATTTTTTAGTGGAAAACTTTCTCCCAACTTTTTTATATGTATTAAATTTGCATGGAAAATGTGCACAATGTATTGACCATTGATAATGTTGAAGTTGCCATACTTTGCAGAATTATGTTCCCTTCATGTCAGTAATTTATTGTGTCAGAAAAGAGGAACATTTGAATTTATTTTGAGAGATTTTTTCAAATTTTTAGTATGCATTATAGTTGAATAGAAGATATGCACAACCTATTATTCTTGTTAAAGTTGCAATACATTGCAGAATTATGTATGTGTGACCTTGGTTATTCATTGCTTTGTAAAGAATAGCATTTGAATTGATATGAGAGATAAATGTGTCATGTTTATTTATGTCCCTGAAAATGAATAGTAATTATGTATTGACATATTATGGAATTGAATAAATTGTAATTGTAGTTTTGAATTACCGAAAGAAAAAACTTAAGCAATTGTTTTGCACACTCTGTTTAATTTGTCTTAACTAGTACACCATATGCAATAAAAATGTATGAACCATTCCCTTAATATGCCATTACGCATTTATTCTAGTCAACTATTTGCATGCCCTGTAGAAATGCTCTCTTGCACTTTGTCCACTAAATTGCATTATTTTATTTGGAGGGGGGGGGGCATTTAATCATAAGTCAGTGATAGGTGATAGTTATTGCTAAAATTAACTTAAAATTAACACATTAAACATAAATAAACCCTGCCTGAAGTGTCTGCAACACAATAAACAGAAACAAATTTGTGTTTATCATTTGTTTGTTCTAAGAAAAGTCACATATGTTTTTTTTTCTTTTCACATTCTTGAGCAATCCTTTTCCTTTTGAATTATATATTTATCAAAATTGTTAGAACATTTCAAATGTCCTTACCAGATCATGAGAGAAGTACACTAATTTCATTGTTATGTCATTCTGATCAGAAAAACAAATTATACTATGGTATTTCTTTAATACATTTTCATGACAAAAAAGACATATTAAGACATAAAATATCTTGATGAATCTAAAAATTAGAGGCCTTAAACCGTTGCGGGCAAAGTTGTTCACAAATTGTAATAAAACTAACAGACATATTAATGGAACGCTTCCTATGTGGCAACATGTGCCAAAGGCATTTTATATAGCAATAAAATTGGCTCTGTATCTCATACTTTGTGGAGTGAGAGAGTCTGTGTGCGGACACTACAAAATATGACCCTGTTTAGTACCCAAAATGACACAATAATACAAATTTCTAATGAAGTGCAGTTCAATGTATGACTTTTTTGTTTCAACAGCAAATAAATCTGCAACATAAGCTTTTGATCATGATTATTTTCAGTACTGCAAGTATTTTTAAATGTTGTTAAACATCAATTGGCAGAATTTGGCAAAATCTATAACAAGTCAGTACCTTTAGTTAAACCCATACCATTCTTTTTATTTTTTGTCGAAAATTGATGAAATAAAAAGTACATACAACTAAAATGAATTGTCTTTATAATTACATAGGTATATGAAGTGAAATGTCCAAGCAAAGTATTCTATTTGGTTGTTCAAAATTAGTGATTTATAAATGAAACAACATAACACTGAAAAAAGCACCATTTTTGGCACTTCATTCAGTTATTACTTAAACATAAGTGTATATAGGCATGTTATGTATCATTTTCAACATCCTGCATGAACAAAAATCACTGTTTTCCTTTAAATTGACAATACTAAACCTCTACAGGACTGTATAACATGTACATTTTTAGGGGGACAAATATAGTGAAAATGGCGTAAGCAAGAAGGACAGGTTCCTCATCAGTAAAATTTAGTCCAAGATGGGATTCAAACTCACAGTGGTAAGAGCCTAGTGATTAAAAGTCAGAGACCATAACCACTCAACCCTGAGTCCCCCATAGATGTTGTTTAACAACTTGTAGGTTAATAAAGCAAAACATGCTGGAGGTCCCGTTCATCAAATTTATGCATACATATATGAGCATACAGCTATATTTTGTTGCAAGCATCATCATCAGAATATTAGGTTCAAATCTATACAAGTCAAACAAGCACAGAGAACAAACCTGCAAAAGTGGGTGGGGAATCTGTACCACCATTAGACGCTCTCCTTCTATCTGGCAGTAAAGTAGATAAACCCTTAGCTTCTAACTCACCGGGTGACATGGTGGCAAACTCATTCGTTAAAAGCTGAACTAAAATGATAAATTCCCATAACAATGTGTCAGTTTGTGTTACAAGAACTCTGTAAGCTGTGTTATGTGCTGGATAAATGTGTCATACAAATCATAAACATCAAGTAATGATCATCCTGTATATTGCAGATTCTAATCCAGAAATTGACAAAAAGCCTACATATTCTGCAAAATTAATTCAATATAAAATTAAAAGTCATATTATTATACAGCACAAGATACATAAAACAATACAATCATGGGATAAGCTTACACTAATCTGAGCCTTTTTTTCAAGGGGATTTTGATATTACACTGACAACCAAGTCAATTAGCACCTTTTCAAACTTTACTGGTGGATGAAGACCCCAAGTGTATACCTGGTTAGAACCACCGACCTGCCATAAACTAAATGGACAGCTTCCTTACATGTGAAATTATTTACCAGATGGGGTTTGAACTTACAACGGTGAGGGCCTAGTGATTATTAGTCTGAGACCACAACCACTCGACCATGAATCTGTGTCAATACAAGATAGATGAGGTATGACTGATTTGTTAGTTCATCAATGGTATAACATAGAGTGCAATTAATACATGTCCAATACAGCATCTAAGCCTACTAGATTAAACAAGAATAAGCTTATTAAATGCTTGATGAATCTATTTGAAGTTTGCAAAACAAATTATACTGGCCGTCATAAGAAAGTAACCATCATAAAAATTCTTCTGTTTTGGCCTAATATATTGACCTTGAAATTTCATTAGTATGCAGCAATTTTGTAGTCAATAATGGATAACAATAAACCATATCACGAAATATTTCAGCTATTTCCAGAATTAAATTCATCTTGATTACTTGTGCTTATTATATTTTATACCAACATCACTTACTGGTTACTTTCTTATGATGGCCAGTATATATGTTTTCAAGACATGCACATCAGAATTATACCAAAACATTAGATGTTACAATAAAAGCTTGTAAAGAAAACAACAACAAATCAATAAACTAACCCCAGAAAAACTATCATTAATACCAAAATTAGCTTTATAAAACTCTCTCTTCAATGGACAGATTTTGTTTATAGATAAAATCACTAGCTTCATCACATACATAAGCTTATCTAACCTTCCTGCCAATGGAACTTACAGAAACACCACTCAGGTCTTTTTGCCTTTGTGTTGAAGGTGACAAATTTTATGTCTAGTGAAGGTTTGTTCTTGTGCAAATTTTACAAACTTACCTATGAGAGCTTCAGTATCAAAGAAGACCACATGACCATCAGGATCTAACGTGTTTGTCTTTATTCCTTCAATATACATGGGATAATCCTGAGGCTGAGACAGATCTATCTTGGCTCCAGATGTTTGTTGATTCTGACTCAAAGCTTGTAACTTCTGTTGAGCTAAATTCTTGAATGTTGCCAGGTTACGTCTTCGGAATGCTTGAGCCAAGGTCAAATTAGGGTTAGTCATTTGGTCAAACACTGGCATAGCATTCTCATCACAGTTGTTCAGTATCTCTTCAGCAGTGAGTCCATGGACGACACGATCCAAGTGTCCTGAAATTTGTACGCAAATCTACACAGAATGGACATATTGTCATACTGTGAACAGTTCTGAAGTCAACCAAATTATGTACAGTGCAACCTATCTAGAGCGGCCCTCTCTTGAACGACAACTTCCCTTCAACAACAGCATGCTATTCCCCCACTGTACATTTTGACTATTTATTTAACATCTCTAGAGCTGCAACCTCTCAACAACGGCATAATTTGGCATCTCCAAAAGGGTGTTGCTTTGGAGAGGTTGCACTGTACAGATTTTTAACAAGAAAATTGTTCCATTTTGAGATGAAGTTTCAATCAAGAATGTACACATATCCATTACAGAACAGAATATATTTTATTTGCATATTTAACTCTGAGGAGTTTTTTACAAACCATAGTGAAGATACAAAAGACCCTGTAGTTACAATACAATACAATACATATCTGAAAATAAAACAGCACATACGATAGTTTACAAGACATTCAGAGATGGCTTTCATTAGTTTTATCATTGATAACACTTACCTGTCTCCATCTGCCATACATAGACAGTGCCATCAGAACAGCTAACCACCATGAAATCATCCAGAGGGCGCCATCTGATACTCTGTACAGGGAACAAATGGCGGGATGCCAGTAAGATACATTTACGTTCTTTAAGACTCAGTAGCGAGACTGAGTGGTCTGATGCTACAGAACAAATAGATGACAATATACGCACCTGAAATATCAACAAATTATTGCAATCAACTGTAATTTGCTTCAGAAGCTATTTTGCAGCAAATGCATTCAACTCTAATATCCAGGAAAACAAACTTACAAACAATCTTACAATTAAAGAATAAATTTTTAAACAAGCTCAGTGCACAATTCTTTTGACTTGAACTTTTTCTTCCTTGATGAACCTAGATTTCAAGTTAATACATAAATATGTGAAGCTATTCCTAGTTAACATGAGACTTACTTGACCAAGTGAAATAAAGGAAAAGTTTAGACTGCAGTGAGAAAAAATGACTTATTCACTTACATTACAGTTATTTGGAGGAACCATCAGTTGAGAGATTTCTCCACCATGTACAGTAAATGTATGCAGCTTCACACCTTCATAGATATCCCACAGACATACAGAGAAATCAGCCCCACCAGACAGTAAGTGTTTGGGATCATAGCGTGTACTCTCATTGAATGGATATAACAAACAATTCACTTTACCATCATGTCCATCCAAGGTCAGTAAGTGAATCTCTGTAAAAGTAATTATTGATATATACTTTAAAACACTTGCTACCCCAATAAACTTTATTTCACATATTTTTAAAAGACTTATAGTTTTATCAATGAGCAAAATATTGAACAATATGTATATAAGAAAAACACATTTATATTCCATGCACAAAATAAGTCAACAAAATATATCAATTTAAAAATTGATACACTTTATTTCAACAGTAATTTTTTTTTAATTCATTACTTTGAATGATTTCTTACCAATCAGGCAGGACCCTGTACCATGTGATAAATACCATTGCAATAATAAACATTATTACAGAGGATGTCAGATAGACAAATAGATGGATGGATGAATGCATGTTAAAAATCAATCAGTAAGTATAGTAATAAATATCACATAAGACGCAATAAAAGTAGACTAGTAATTATCACAGTTGACAGACATAAATATTAATTATTAAAATGAAAACTTAAAAATGTTAAATATTTTAATGCATGATATGACTGATATAATGGTATTACAGTTGTTTAATGTAACTGACATTAATGTATATAAATATCTAAGTTGTTAACTTAACAAATATGTTAAACAAATAAAGTCATGTATGTTTGAGCCTTAATGCTTACATAGCTGTTGTGGACCAGCAAGTGTTTGTATAGCTAGTAGGGCAGATTATATTATGATCCTATCGCACTATGAACCCTGAACTAGAACAAAGCACACACTTACTTTCGTGACTAAGGACTTTATTGTCGAGTAACTGTAACATGATACAATATGTAGCTGGTAGAATGATAATAGAACCATTACTTCTACCACAAGCAAGTTTACCCTGGGAAGGTAAATATACAGTAGATGTATTCAGGGCACCATCTTCAACTTCTTCCTGGAATACAATACATAATACATAACAATAGTAGTAATATATATGTATAAAATAATGCATTTTGCATATATTTTATTTAATACTTAAGTTTTAATGATTGCACAAACACTCAAGGCATGGAATGTGCCTTACCTATCCAACATTACAATTACCTCTGATCAAACAAGACTGGATCTGAACACGTCTGTTTACAATATATAAAAGTTCATACATGGAAATCTTCTGAACAGAGGAAATCACCCTTTTTGTGTATACAGTCAAACCTTGTGAAAGAAAAATGTGGCCTTTATTGACAGATGACCATTATTCGGAGGTCAGTTTGTTCTAAATAATCAGTGACAATTTTTCAAGTCATGACCTTTAATTGCAAGGTGGTCTTCATTCAGAGGTGGTTTCCAACACAGGTTTGACTATATATTTAATTAAAAAACTATGTATTCAGATCCACTATACAAGCATTGAAAGCTTATCTGAATCAGTTCTATACAAAACACATCCAATATAGACTACTCATAGCAAAAAATAGTTTTATGTAAGATTCAATACATAAAGATACTTACAAATCCATCTAATATACCACTTGGTGTTTGATTCAAATTGTCCCATATATCTTGTAGAGTGGCTGTACACTTAGGCTGTAACACTGAAATATGTACATCTTACACATATACATATGGTTTTAGAATGAATCATAGCCTGAATTGAGACCCTATTATCCCTTACCTGGGTCTGTCCTCTTGATTTGTATGGTCTTACATGTTGAATGGGTTTTGTTGGGGGAAAGGTAGTATTTAGGGGTAGGTGGGATCTTTTGTATGTGTTTTCTTCTGGAAATCCTCTTTTTACCTGTTAGTATATTTTATCAAATATTGTTTGTTTGTTTTTATGGGACTTATTGTCACTGGGGTTTAATGCCGTTTTTCAACAATTTTTCAGTTATATAAGGCGACCGGTTCACCTATTTTCGAGGACCAGTTTTCGAGGACTGCATACTAACCAGTACTAATTTACTCTTCCGAAAGGAGCCAGCAACTTCTCCACATATGGAGGAAAATCAACATTTCTGTCAAATTTTCATAGAAGGGTATGACATGCCACGACCGGCATTTGACGTGAATCTCTGGATTACAAGTCCAGCACACTAACCACTGGACCACGGTCGCAGCCATTTATCAAATAGCGATTCTTCTTAATTAGCCAGGAAGAATTCATCGAAATAGATGCAAGTAAGTTTTGAGCAGAAGGTTAACAACTGATCTTAAATTGACAAGTGAGTAATACTATTTAAATAAAATGTCTGGGGTAGACAATACTTTGAATAGGCAACCACTTATGTCTGAAGAATTACTTCAAAGAATATAAGGATTTGTAATTCTCACCAAGGACATTATAAACATGATGAAGAAATAATGCAAATAAGAAATAATGTTGTAAAACTGTCAAGTAAGTTTTCCATTGTTAAAGGAGAGAATCAGTAAAAATGATTACCAGGTAATCTATCAAAGCTCTCCTGTCTTACAAGTGTCATCTGACGCTGTGATACTTCTGGTAGTCTCCATACAACAACTTGTCCTTCAGAGTCACCACGAACCAGCAATTTTGTGACCTCATTTTCTGACCTCACTGAGGAATGTAAAACTACTGCCGGGGAACATGACAATGTCTACAAATAAATAGTTTTTCTTGATCAGGAAATGAGCCCAAGGCTTCTAAAATGATAGATATCTCAGCAAAAAATAAATCTGAAACACAAAAATATTTTTCGTAATTTTGAGGTATGGTTCATCCCAAAATATTTTCATAATAGCACAAAGTGGTAGCAATATCTATTTATTAATATTTTGGTGTATGAATTATCCCAAAATATTTTCATAACAGCACAAATTGGTTGCAATATTTTTTATTTTGCACACAGAAACTTTAGGGATGGTACCCAAAAAATAGGGTCAGTCAAAAAAATGGAAATACAACTTTTTATCTGACCTTATTTTGTATCATTAATGAATAAAATTTTTCCAGCTTACCCTATCAGAGTAGTAATCCAGTACATAGTATGCATGCGGTGATGAAGGAGCTTTATGATAAGCTTCACTCTCAGAGTTAGCACTAAAATGATACAAGATTAAATACTAATTGAACCACAAACAATAAACAGGCACATGTACATTTGTAAGATCAGTTGTTTTAAAAGAACTGCTTCATTATCACCCTTGTCAGCAAACTCATATTATGCAAACTTTCACTGGAGATTTACGTCACATCAACAGCTTTAATGGTGGAGGAAGACCCAGGCTTACACTTGAATAGAATCACCGACCTTCAGTGAGCAAGCTTGACAGCTTCCTTACATGGGAATTTGTCAGATCAAGGATGGGATTTTGAACTCACAGCAGTGAAGGGTTAGTGATAACAAGTAAGAGACCATAACCACTAGAGCATGGAGGCCCCTCAGGACTTTCAAGACAAGAACTGATGGAGAATTGTATAACAATGGTGTGAATTAAGAATTTTTTCTTCATAGGAAAAGTTCAGCTATAGTACTAGTTCAAAATGAACGAGCATGTAAGTTTTCACAATTTTACACAGATAAAATCATATAGTTTTCTCCACTATTTGCATTAAATTTTACATGCTTTGTGAAAAAATTTCTCATTTTGTCAGATACTGGGACCATGCCTGTCAAGATAACTTTTTCTAGTATGAGGGATTTAGGTATTATAAAGGAAGATAACTATTTCCTAGTTTTCAATGGATGATCTTGAAGCAATAATTTGATAACAGTATTATCATGAATTACCATCAGAGAACACAGAGATAAAGAAAGCTGAACCACCTTCGTTAAGTTAGACTTAAGGCTACAGATACAGCCCTTTTCTAATATAATTTTGTACTCAGCAATAAAACTTGAGATAAATTAATAGGTTTATTACAGAGAAAGCATAAGAAACAATATAAAGGTATTGGTTCACTTATTTGGTCATCATAGCAAATGAATATATATATACTTTCTCAAATGACCATAGTACGTATATGAATGTATTCTTCAGTAATTTGGTAGTGTAAATTTTTCAATAAAAACTGGCGGGATAGCTTTTATAAACACACATAGAAGTTAAATTAAAAGCAATATATGCAAAATGCAAAACACAAAGCATTAATAGGTTAACTGCATATATGTTATTGTAGTATTGTTATATATAACTATTACTAAATAAGCAGGAAAAAATATTTATGCATTTCATAAATAATACATCAAACTTAAGAATCAATAAACAGAGCAACAAAGACATCAGTGACTTAACAGTTTTTCACTGTTGTAATATCAACTCATTCCATAGCATGAACTTATACTCCACTGTGTGAGCACTCATCTTTACTTAACTATCCTTTCATCAATGGAAGTCTAAATTAGAAGCTATGAGTCAATTAACAGACAATTTTAGTACGACTAATATATCATTATGATAATGAAAACAGTTCATAAGAGATATAGAAAGCTTGTTGGCATGGAATACATAAGCCACACAGTAGAACAGACTTCTAGATAAATACATTCAGTGAAGCATCATCATTTAATACTATTAAAGGGGGAGCTCCGTGGTCGAGTGGTTATGGTCTAGGACTACTCATCACTAGACCCACACAGTTGTGAGTTCGAATCCCACCCTAGACCAGACATTTAGTTTTACATGCGAGGACACTGACAAGCCAGCTTACAGATGTCAATGGTTCTACTCAGGTCATTCTGGGGCCTTTCTCTATTGTTTAGCTGGAAATGTTGCCAAATAACCCTGGCTGTTTTTGCTACATTAATCCCCAGAGAAAAAAAAACAAAAACAATATTGTTAAAGTCAGAAAATCACAACAGGCTAAACTCTAGAGATACTGCTGAAAAGGCACATTACAATAAAAGTATCATTCATAAACATTAATTTTGTTGATGTCAAATAAATACAATCATAAAACACACTTAATCAAAGCTTAATTATCACATAATTTTATTGATCTTTTTTTCAAATAATTTTTATAGATAAACTAGCATTCAAGGCCTGGATACATATTCAGTAATACCTTTTTATAATTACTGTCAAAAGAATAAATGTTCAAAATATTGATAAAGTTTTATCTGTTTTCATAATTATTAATATTTATAATTCATTTCAGCATTCCATCACCATAAGATCAGAAAAAAAAAGTTTTGTTTCTAGTTACTTGACAAAAAGAAAAGAAAGTAGGTAGGTCACAAAACTTCCTACCTGAATTTTTTCCCACACATACTGGTACCTTACATACTTTGGAGGTACAAGTTGTTCCAGAAGTTTCATACTTCAAATTTTGCAGTTAAAAACTTTGGGGTTGGGAACAGAAAATAGTGTGGATCAAGTAACAGGAAAAACAACTAATTTTTTTCTCTGGCCAAAACATTATGATTGTATAAAAATGCTTCAAATCAAGTTAAAAGTCTAACTACACTGCTTGTATAATATAATATCACATTCACGAATACAAATTTATATTAAGTATTAGTTTCAGACCCTTTAATAATACATGGCTTAAATCATAAGTTATAATAATGATAACGCCATCATTTACTGATGATTTCATGAAAGTAATAATTTATTGAAAAATACATTATAGTTATTTATTAGTTAAGTTACATGGATCCCCATGCAAACAGTCAGAAAAAATAAATACTTGACAAAAATAATGTTATGTCTGTAAATATTGGTACAAACTATGAAGGTGTTTCATACACATCATTCATTGCAATTACATTGTTATCAGATTGCATATAATAAATAAAATCAAAATATTCATTTTCCTTCACAAGTTTAAATTATGTATAAAAATCATGACACAAAAGTTTTCCAAACTTTTTCCAAACTGTAAAATTCTCTTAATTTACAATGCATGTGTACTTAATGTGAAAATGGCAAATTTGTAATCATTCAAGAATTTTTTCATGCTCCCAGATGTTGACAACCAGCTTTTTGTCACTTTCTGTAATTATTAAAGTAAAAAAGGTAAACTAGTCATTATAACCAGGTCAAAGGTCAGACTATATGTAATAATTAGGTCAAAGGTCAGCCTAAACAATGAACTTATATTCTAAACAGAAGATCAGATGAATAAGAAGAAAAAGATTAAAATGTTTCAAGTAAAAGAAAAGCAGTTCCTAAAAGATTAATCAATATTCAAGACTTCAATACTGATTAGAATTACCAAAATAATAGTGTATGAATCATGATGCACTCATTGGTGAAATATACTAGTACCATCATTCTTCTAATAAGACATCTTCGATAATTTTATACACCAAAAGTAAAATATGGTGCTTCATCAGCCATAGATATGAACATAGCAGAAGACAAACAATAATTAAGATTCCTGACAAGGCAAGAACATAAGGCACAGAGGATTTGTGAGGGGACGAGACATGGAGACAGCATGTAGCTCATCTAACAACTGGACAAACAAATATTGAATAAAAATGCGATAGGAATAAATCTCTTAAACAAAGGTATAATCAACAAGTACAGCAATCTGATAGCAGCAATACAAAGGCTTCACTTTGTCATCTACTCACTTTTCTGAGTCACCATTTTTACTACAATCAGAGAAATAAAATACATAAAGTATAAGGCCAAGTAAATATCCAAATAAAAGTGAGGGATGTTAGGACGGTTTAAATTAACATAAACGAAAGTATTAACTGTAAGATAAACAACACATTTCCATTTCAATGTTACTAAGTGAAACAATGTAGACTTTCTAAATTAAACTGTGAGTAAAAATAAAAATTTTGCAACTATTTTTTTGCAGATAGTACAATATTATGACAAATTGAAACTGCATTATTCTTAAACAACAGCATCTCACTGTTCAAACCTCAGCTATTGTATATGGTTAATTAAACAACAAATTACTGTGTTATATATAGTTACCAGGCTAAAACCCATCAAACAGCTGTTTTGCAATTAATTATTTAACTGACTATGCTTTTATAATTTAATTTATTCTAATTTACCAAATAAGACTTCAACTACCAACTATAATAGTAATTTTTTTATAAGTTACCATACTAACAATTGCACACATAACTATAATGCACCATCTACATCAATTGTTAAGCACTAGCAAAGTATAAGAAAGAGTTCTCTAAGGGAGGTGGAGAAGCTCTGTCTGTTTACTGTTTATTTCACAGACAACTTCAACAAATCAGAATAATTCTTGGTATATACAGTAAAACCCTACTTACTAACCACTTGAATATTAAGACCACCTCATTATAACAACCATTTCTTTTCAATACTTCCATTCTATTTCAACTTGTTTAATGAGGCCAATTAAATATAAAGACCATGTTTCTTTTTTGAGTCAAAGGTGGTCTTAATGTCACAGTGTTACTGTATAATGTATCCAATAAATCAATTACACATTTTTATGTACTAAAACAAAATTGCGATCTTCATGTACAGAATAAAGTTGAATATAATTTTATTCTTGTACATGTGAAATGCCTAGAAAAGATATTTCTGCAATTGATCTAAAAAAAAATTAAAATCAAAGAAATAGTTTTATTCATCAGTAAAGAAATGAATTAAACATAAACTTTATGTTCTGTTGATTTGAATCCTATTAACATCAGTTATATAAAGTATATTTTCAAAACCATTATAATGTACTTTGCATAACTGATGTTAATAGGATTCATATATATATATACACACACTTCTGCCATTCAAAAGATACTATGAGGACAATTAGATAAATAACAAGTAAGATTAAACACAACACAATACAGTGACAATGTCATAAATAGTAGAACGTGTATGAATACCCTCCCAAAAAACCTAATCTCTTAGAAATGCACCATGTTGCATGGAGCTGAATTTGCATGCAGCAAATGTCCATATGTTCCAAATGACCTCCTATTTACCTAGAATTCCACTGAACCTTTGAAAAGATTATAGCATAGGAACAATGTGCTTTGAACTAACTGATGGATTGATAATAGTACATGTGTAACCTTTGACTGGACAGAAATAAATAAACAAGAGAGCAAACATAGAAATTCACATTGTAGTTACTATATGCCTCCTATTAAATGCAATTAAATGAAATTCATTCCCAACAGTAATGGTCTTACATTCAGGAAAATAAGGACAGTTGCATAATTTAATACACACAGAGCTATAACATAGTTTTAAATCAAAGGACTGAAAGTCCTGGAGAGATGCTCACTTCCAGGTATGTTTGTTACTATGGCAACTTATTGATAAATGAATATGATCTGGTTAGAGTTTTATCATTGTATCTGGGATAAAGTAGCCTCATTATAACTAAATTTCAAAAGTACCACACATATTATGCCATATAACAATTGATATTGTCAAATTGCATCATACTACTATTAACATCAGAAACTAAATTATATGTAAACACTTCTAGAGTTTGATAACCATTAGATCATCTCTGTAGAATGCTATAAATGCTATAAGGCAACAGAATTGTGGAATACTTTTCATGATATTGTAATCAAGTACAAAACAACACAACAGCTTATAACAGGTCCCAGGGTTATAAAACTTGAGAATAGTCTCCAAGCTCAAATCTCAATTCCATTTTCAAAGTCTTATGGTTGAAAGAACAAAACTGATTAATGTTCAGATGCATATTCAGGTCAATTATGCAGTCAGAATAATGTATCAATGATATCATTATTGTCTGATCATAATTAACTTTGCAACATTGAATGAAAAGATATGAGGTTTGAACATGGAGAATGATCTCAAGTTTTACAACCTCAAACTCAGGACTAACATGATAAGTATGGATGTGAACAAAAATCATCATCTCCAAATATAACATGTAAAAACACTACTGATGTTACTAACAATACAATACATGTATTATAAATTCCTTTCTATAGCAGCTTGGAAAAAATTCCATACAGGTGAGATGTGCAAACATCCAATAAGGAAATACAGATTCAATCACACTGGGTTTAACACTGGTTTTCAACAATTTTTCAGTTATACCAGGTGATTGGTTCACCTAACCAGTTTTCATGGATGGTATTCTAACCAGTACTAACTAACCCTTGCACAAGGAGCCAGCAACTTCTCCACACATGGTGGAAAAATGACACTTTTGTCAAATTTTCATAGAAGGGTATGACCTGCTGCAACTAGGATTCAAACCCAGATTGCCGGGTTACAAGTCCAGAGCATTAATCACTATATCACGGTTGCGGCAGATTCAATCACAAATGATGCATTTAATTGACCTCATTAATCACCTGTTCAATTAATCGATTAAACAAAGATCTCATTTACAACCAAATTAATTGACCTCATAGACAATCAGTGTATTTTAATTATCCCATTAAAGACTAGAAAAAATTATCTCATAAACATGAAATTAGGTTAAATGAAATCTAAATTCGAAATATCTTCAAAATTGAAATATATTAAAGAGAATATATCAATTCTGACATTCTACTTCAATTAAATATTCATTATATCAGAAACAATTGTTTGCACAACATAATTGATGAATATTTATAGATGTGGACAAGAAATAAGCACACTCATATATAAGCTGTACTGATAGTGTCTTACGTGTACATTTTTTCATTGGGTGCATTGTACCCAAAACTAAATACAGGCAGAATGACTGAATTCTCATTCAGACAAGTCCTAAATAAAGCATGAATTAAAATAATTTGAGCTAAATTATGAATTTTTCTGCCATTACTCTATCACAGGTACAACAAGTCCTTAGAATTGAAAACTTAGAATTGAAAAAAAAACAGTACGACATGATACAAAACATTCAAACATTTGATTAAAAAATACTGAGAGTAAATAGCAAAACCTGACTTTAGTAGCCCCAATCCAGACACAGGATATATGAGTGTTCAATAATAATAAATTTCTAAACTATACTGAAAAAAACAATGGGAATATTTTTCCAAACAAACACAGTATTTTTAAATGTTGTATAAACAAAAAAATAAAGAATGTTTCCTTTCATCTAAAATAAATACCACCAAAGAACAACAACAATGGTCATGTAAGTTGCTGCCTGTATCATACCTTTATTAGCAGGTTTGACTGTATAATGTGACAAAGTAATCAAACCAAAATTTCATGTTCATTCCAGAACGATTTAATCAGGAGATAGAGGATATTTCAGAGCCCTAAAACATTCCTGCCCTGTGATTTTTATAACACCTGAATAAATCTAGACTAAGCTACAAGAAGACATAGCAAACTAGCCCCAGAAAGATCCATAAAAACTGGAAGTAGAAAACTACTAATGCAGGTTTTACTGAATATAAAGATAAAATTTAAAATACACACATGATAAAAATAGCAAGAAGAACAAACTACATTTCTGTATAACCAAATTTACCTTTGTAGAGCTCGTCCTTTGAGTAAGCTTTTAATATATGCATTGTTAAAGTTAAGAAATTGTCACCAGTATTTTATTAAATGAATACTAGTAGTCACATGTAATTAATAACAGTTATCATGAAAAAAGTAAAAAAAATATTTAAATGTGAAATAACAAACCCTTTCCGACAGCTAACCCCATTTTTGTAAATAAAATAGACAGAAGTTAACTCTTATGGTCTATCAAGCACTACCATATTCGATGCACAAACTCAGAAAAATCCAGTTCAAAATGATAACATAGATCCTGTAAGAGGACCTTGTCACAAGATATTATAACTGAGTACGAAGCCTGGCCTCAAAAGCAACTTTTCAAATTGTTCATATTCAAGGTTCATCTCAAAGCCAACCAATCAAATGCTTGCATTTTGAGATTCATTTTTCTTCACTAAACAGAATAAAAATGTCATCTTTTCTTATTAATAATTATCATGTCCATCAATTGTGATGTTTGTTATTCATAAAGTTGATGAATAATCCAAACCCATTTTGGCCTTAAAAAGATGGCAGAAATTATCTATTGAAAAACACAAACAGCAAGCAAAATTAATGTTGAAGTCACTAAATAATGAGACCAGTACAAATTTATATAAAAAACAAGAAATTAATAGTAGGTTATACAAAAGAGCTCATTAGAGAGTTAAATATGATGATATCATGTTTTAAGCAGAATAAGAAGGAATTTAAAATGTGTTCTGAAGATGTTTGTTCCATCAATAAATTAGTGTTAAAAAAGGGCTAAGAAGCAAAGTATTAATTCATTGTAAGACAAGAGACTGCAGCTTTTATCATGTTAGTAATCTTTTTCTATAGATTGATTAACATAACACAACCATCACAAAACACAGGGTCTTTTCAAGTCATAAAGATTATTTATAGAATTAAAATCAGACCCGTGATTTATGATACTTCATTAAAAAATATATTTTCATTATTTCAAAACATTACAATAGGACACATTAACTGGTTTTCAATTTTGTACATTTCAACTGGCAAATTACAATAAATAATATTACTAACATAGAGTAAATAACTTAACGCTACCTTCAAAACTAACAACTTAATCCTTCACTCTATTTTGTGAATTATGAGACAAATACAATATTTACATGCAAACGGGATAACCAAATATTTGTGAACACCAGAAAACTGCATTACCTAAAATGAAACATTAGTGCAAACTATGCAAATACGGATGATATAACAAATCAGATAAACTCACTTTATAGGCAGTTTGTAAAGATATCCTTTGCCTTCGTTACTCCACACAACAACACGATCAACGCTAAGAAAATCTCCACCAGCCCATCTCTCACCACAGCGGTTAGCTTCCGAACACAGCAATGTAAAGTCACCCGCATCATAAATCTGTAACAGAAAGATTGAAAGTACTAGATTAATAACAACAATACTATTGAATGACAGAGCTCTGTCACTTAAAAAATATTTTCAATACTTAGATGACAAAACAAATACTTAAAGTCTAATGAATAATCTAATTCATCAATCAATTAAATTGAACCGTAAAAAAATCACTCAGGGACCACTTCAATATGAAGGCCATCTTATTAAAACATGACAATGAACCCACCTCAATATTACTGTTTTTTTGTTTTATGTGACTTATTGTCACTGGGGTTTAACGCCGTTTTTCAACAATTTTTCAGTTATATATGGCGACTGGTTCACCTAACCAGTTTTCCAGGACTGGGTACTAACCAGTACTAACTTACCCTTCCACAAGGAGCCGGCAACTTCTCCACATATGGACGAAAATTGACATTTTTGTCAAATTTTCATGGAAGGGTATGACCTGCCACGACTGGGTATTGAACCAAGATCTCCAGGTTACAAGTCCAGTGCACCTTAAGACCAGTTATTTTGGTTCCAAAGGTGGTCTAAATATTGAAGTTTTACTGTGCATATTTTACTTGATTTGTGTGATTCTGCTCACATTAATGTACTTTTTTGTGTGTCTATTTCAAAGAATACCAAACAGAGTATCAATAGTTACAAAGACAACCAAAATGTTCAGAAGTACAATAATTCAGCAAAAGCATTAAAGCATCTAACAGAATTACAGACATAAAAAGATTATAAATCCATCTAAAAGTTACATTTTAAAACACAAGAATTTTAAAAAAAACAACAATAAAACATTCAGCATGGTGGCAGATGTTACTCATACAAAATATACAACAAAATATTATACAGTGAAACCTTGATATTAAGGCCACCTCTGGAACTGGAAAAATGGTTTTAATATCCAGGTGGCCTCATTATCAAGTCGAAATAGCAACGGTATATTAACCCTTTGCCGCAGAATACTGCATTTCCTCGCATCTGAAGCAGACAAGTTTTGAAAAACATTGCAGCAAAAGAAGCTATTGCTTGTAATGAGTAATGACTTTTTTTACCACAATGTTTTCCACTCTGTCACAAAGAATTAACCCAATTTTCTTAAATAAATTGAAATTTTGTATATTTGCTTTGAATTTGGAAGAGTTAAAAATATACATTATGAGACCAAGGGTTAATACCAGTCTGAAAGTAAGTAGGTAATGTGATGAGGTGGTTCATATTGTTGCAGTGGTTGCTAAGTGAGATTTCGCTGTAAATGATTTTAAACCCTACACATGAAGTCTTCATGATTTAAAAATAAACACAGCTTTATGAAAAAGAAAAGAAAAACAAAAGCCATGTCAGACTTCTCTATTCTCAGTCTAAGTATATATATAAAAGCCATGTCAGACTTCTCTATTCTCAGTCTAAGTATATATATATATATATATATATATATATATATATAGGTTTTCTGTACATTGCAAAGAGACAAAACATGCAAAATTACAAAAAACAGGTAAATAAGAACAGCTTCTCCTTTAAGGTTTATGTTAAGGGCCTCCATGGTCAAGTGGTTAGGGTCTCTAGCTAATAATCACAAGCACCTCAGCTCCGTGATTTTAAATCCCACTCAAGACGGAACAAGTTTTGCATGTGAGGAAGCTGCCCAGCTAGCTTACAGAAGGTCAGTGGTTCTACCCCAGTGTACACCTGGGGTCTTCTTCCACTGTGAATGCAGGATAAGTAGCCAAATGTCCCTGGCTGTTGGTAACATTAAATTCCAGATATAAAAAATAATTAGGACAAACATCATCGGTACAAATGCATCAATGATTCAATTTATAGTGGTAAAAAAATGGTAGTGCAGACACCAGGGAGAAATATAACAAATACCAAGTACTTAAAAGTGAAAGAATCAATCAGTAACAAAAACAGACATGTGACATTCTGATTACCAGTTCTACTGGGACATTGATGCTACCAACTACCAATGTTCAAATATTTAAGTCAAAATATGGAATAGTCAAGGAGTAACCTAAGACAATATTTTGATGAAGAAGAATCATTAGAAAACTAAAAATAAGGCTATCCTTATATAATTATGGCTTGCAGATATGCATTATATGCTTGTTATGATTGTACTGAAAACAATAAGCTGGAAATAAATAACATTAAATCTACCATGTGTTAGTAAATATCTGACCTGAATATTAAAATATTAAATATAAACCTACTGTATAAGAATTACCGATCCTTACTTGTGTCAAGTGACAATTTATCTCTATTGTATCCACAGAACAAATAAAAAAATATGCCAACATCTACTAGTGAATGAAGTTTCCTTTTAAAATATATAAATACATTTTCATGGATAAGAACAGCACCAGTTAAGGTAATAATAAAACAATTGATAAAAACATTTGGTTTTGTGATGGTCATTAAATCCACAATGAACCACATTATACAGCAAACTTGTAAAAAAAGAGCATGCTAAGAAAATAAGTATTTTTTAAACAAAATGTATCCATAGAATTATTAGTTTCAATTACAACCAGGCATTTTCCAGTTTCTTTTGGATTCACATGACATGATACAACACAATAGTTAACTAATTAAACCTAGAGTAGTGAGCTCACATAGATCTATAGTATAAAAACTGAAATAAACTGAAATCATCAATTAATGTTTATCTAGATTTAAAACAGTTACTATGGCAACAACAATAAATCTTACCCGTTTCTCATTACCCTCCCAAAACACAGTGGGAGGTCGAAATACATAGACCTTTAAAATTTATGGAGTAAAGATAAAGTCTGTGCAAATATAATGTTTTGTTGAAAAGAATAACCAATGATATTGTATTGTAAGTGCCAAACATCAATGCTGTTTTAATTCTACACATGAGTAGCATATATTGATTATCTGCTCCTTACTGTATTAGAAATTTAAATAAACCAAAAGTAAGTTAATGATTAAACTGTATACAATAAGTGCTAAAATGCCATTTTTTGTCTCATTTTGCAAATTCTTATTATTCATCCAGAAATCAATATTTTATTAATATCCAGATTATTATTGGATTATTACATAACATTGTAATACCTCATAAACAAATCTGGATAGCTAAATAAGTTTAGATAACTCCTGAAAATTGTGTGTAAGAATGAACATAAAAATTTGTTCATTATTTTTTTATACATGAAATGTTTCTCAAACTCTCCATGAACATGTTTTTAAACTAAGCATTCATTCCCAGGGGTCAAATTCTAAGAGTACAATAACTGGTTTAAATATCAGAAACTAAACAAAAAAAAAACAGCAAAAAAAAGTCAAAAGCGAAAGTATTTTAAATTTTATGAAGTATTTAATTTTGAGACCGAACAAAACAACTGTACCAATTTCACAGAAATCTTTTTTAGGATTTTCAAAAAAAGTAATTTAACACAAATAAAGCAAAAAGTTCCATGGGTGAAAACATAATTATTTAGCACATGGCAAAACAATAAATTGGAAACAAGCGGACAAATGTTAACAAAAAAATTATACATAATCATCAAGGTATTTGAATTTCAACAACCATATTATCCATAAATTTGTAAGACAGATATGAGTCCAATCAAAGAAAAAAATCAAACATACAGCTCAGTTTAATTGAAGGTTGAATTAGCCAACATGTGTTCAGCTACTGTTACTTATTATAACACCTCTCAATAAAGATATGACCAATGACTAATGGAAATTTTCATATTTAATCATACCAATTACACAGTCATTTTGCCTTTGACTAAATTTCAAACTATAGCACATTGAACAACTTCTGAAATTTAGTAGACTTATTGATATAAAAATATCATTAAAATCTTTTAAAACATGCAACCTTTATAGACAATATCTAAAAGAAAACCTGGTCACCATAGAGACTACTGCGCCTATTCTATAAGCGAAAAGGATACATACATGCAGAAATTCGATTCAAATTTTATAATGAAAAGAAATGCAAAATACAACTACACAATGTTAGTAAACATCATTTTTCTAGAAGTTCAAATATGATGTGAGTGAAAGACAATAATAAGTCAATCACTTGTACAGGCATGAGAATGCTCTGAATCAAAAATAAGATGAATTTCAAACAATCGAAAAACTACCACATGTAAAACTAAAATTATATGACTGATGAAATTAAAAAAGGATGTTTTATTTCATGAACATTCTCATGTCTGATTATATCATGATATACATGTATTTCTATAATAATGGCATAATCGATATGAAACAATTAAAAAAAGATAAGTCATACCTGCCAATACTTGGAGCATACAATCAGTACAGTTCTTTGGTTATATGGACAACATGTCAACGTTTGGGCATTCAAACATCTAATCTGCTTTGATTCATCTTCTTGAACGGCTTTGGCCTAAAATTTGGCAAAAGGTCGCTTCATTTAGAATCATATGATAAAATTATATACATACTTCCAAAAGCACTGCATTTTTTCCAAAAGTAAAATACTTTAAATAATTAATGAAAACAGACAAAATCATAAAATATGAGAGTAAAACCTTAATTTGAAACACATATATTATTACACTTGTATCATAGCATTATAAAAATATATAATGTAGAACACAGAAAAAAATGGTCATAATTCAAAATATAAAAAAAGTAAATTCACCTTGTTTTCATTGCCACTGAGTACCCAGACTTTAACAGCACCAGAGTTTGATATAGCAACAACCACATCATCTGTAAAGTATATGAGAATTGTAATATGTATATATACTGACCAATTAAGAATGTAGAATAATGGCAATAGGTTATAGACAGAAAGGAAGGGAAAATTAAGTTAAATATGAGCTGAGAGAGTTTTGGACTAAACATCAAAATAGTTCTGCATAACTCTGACACACAATATTTATTCAACAAAAAATATCAAACATGACAAATGATAGAAATCAAACATATACAAACAAATCCTAAACAGTGAATTCAAAGCAGCAGAGAGTATGAGCTGAAAAAACAATTGTACAATAAAACCTAACAAAGAATATTAACAAATGATTGAAGCTATGCAAGTAAAAAGAGACCGACCTTATATCATAGAAACAAATCTTATGATACCTTCTCTTTTGGCTGGTCTTATAACACAACATGCACTGATCCAATCTGGTGTGACCCTAGACATCAATGTATAAATCACTTCAAATGTAAATGGATCAAGAATAAGAATTTCTGGGTAGTAACCATTACATACAAGTCTCACATCTTTTGTATTACGGAAATGGTAGGACTGAAATAAAGAATTAGACAAAAGTGTACATAGCATTTCAAATATTTATACTACGACACAAAGTTTTCGGTGAACAAATATTTTCTTCGGCATAAGCAACTTTTGTTATTTAATATTTTTTGTATCTGAAACCCTAGAAATGGATGTTCCTCAAGAAATAAGAACTTTCTTGGTATCACAGTAATGAGTAGGCATTCAACTTGAAGAAAGTTGATTTTTAACTATTAATGTACCTGCATATTACTATGCGTGTATGACATCTTTGTTGTTTCTACACATCTACCATCATCTATATCCCACAAACACATCTCACTAGAAGAAAAACAGACATTTTCACTCATATGATTGATGTATGGGTACTTGTGTTTGACAATTCTCCTTTGAACAAACATGAGGAATAAATAATAATAATAAGTTTGGTATTTTTTACACTACAATTAAGAGGATAGATAAAGTTGCAAAAATTGGTTTTACAATCAGTTTTATATAACAAAATAACATACAAGTTATAGTGAACTAAATGATAGTTACCCATTCTCTGATGCACTGACAACTAATGTGTTTCCATGCTGCCCAGAGCCAGGAGCCAGACATGAAATAGCTGCTGTGTGACCAAACAACATGTGTCTGGGATAAACCTGATGAAATAAGGGTAAAAAAATGGATGATTTATTCAAAACCTACAAATTCTAATTTGAATATCCAATGAAATACAGAATCGTTACATTATTTCATGAGTGCTACTTAAAATGATAAAAACAAAGTGATAATAAAAAAAGATAAACATAGTAAAATAAGCTGCATATAGTACACTTAGTTATACTATAATATCATAATCCTGATATCTAATATAAATTTGTCAATTTAAACGAAACATCACAAAAGACAAATTACCTCCCAATTTGATGTCATATCCCAAACACACAGCTGAGCATCATTGCATGCTGTTACAATTCTCTTCATGTCAGGGGTCATATATATGGCAGAAATACAGTGTGTGGGAGCACTCTTCCCCCACAACACAACTGGTACCACAATATTGTTTCCAACCACCATTTTAATGGATCTGCATCTTGATCAATAAAGAAAACAGCACAGGTAAAATTATGTGACCGCATAAATGATAAAATGTTTCAATTTGAAATTCATCAAAAAGGAATTAAGAGGACTCTTTATTTATCTGTATGAATATTTTAACAGGCAGTAATGCTCTCTGTCAACTTTAGGCCAAAATTAAGTATTAGTTGTTTCCCCTTCCTGACCCAGACCGAAGCGGTATGGGTAGGTAGGTTGGTAGGTAGGTAAAATATTTTTTGAAAGGGCTTATTTTGCTTAATAATTGTTTCAGCCTTTATAGCATGAATAACAACCATTAGTATTGAATTAAGTGAAGGGATCACTATTTTCCCTTTCAAACAGGTCAACAGTTAACATGGAATGATCCAGTGAATAATTCACTTGTTTTGACGAATCATTTACATTGCCAGTCACCTCATTTACAAATACCAATACCTGACAATATTTGAAACTGGTAAGGATGTTTCCATTTTTCATTAAACATTACAGTTACACATCCCACCATGTATACATATCAATACAGTGCTTTACGATTTAACAGGGATTTCCCTGACACAGGTTTCTGATGTCCCTGACGCGATATTCAGCAGAGGGACTCTCATTGAGAGTGACCATCGGGACCCTGTCTGACTTGGAATTTGCTCTTGGAATTTTCTGTGTGGGATCCCCAAAAATCCCAAGGGACCCCTTAAATGTTGGAGATGGGTCCTGGGACCCTCGGGTGAAAAATCTTAGGACAAACCCTGTTTAATAATAATACAGGGTTCCTGACTTTTCATAATAACAACTCCAATGTCTGAAACCAACATCCTTTATCCATACTCAATACACTTCCTGTTTCTGTTTGTTTCATACTTAATTTGTTTCTAACATTTTCATACTTTTTATTTCAAATATTAGAAAAAAACTTTTTGGGTCGTGCAGATCTTTATGGCTCGGGTGGGAAGGGGAAACAAAAGGTATTTCATTTTTGGCCTTAGTAATGACTTCTTTAGAAAGTAAACAAAAATGGATTACTTGAGATCTATCATGTATAGCCAAACTAATTTGATATCCAATAAAAATGGCTTGCAGTCACTAATTGTCCAGTTTAGTAATCAGTTGGAACTTAGAAGACTATATAATTTAAACTGTAGATAAATATGTCATGGAATGGATAACTCTGTCATAGATGCTTGAAGATCATGATAAAACTATCCAAATAAACGTGTGGCAAATTATCTCTAAAACATATATAACGTTTACATTTAACGAACTCAAAATATTAACACAAATATGTTACAAATGAAGTACTTAGCGTTATTGGTATATATCCGAACATAATTACACTTACCAGGGAAATAAAACACAATCGATAGGCATATGATGAACGAAGGCAATACTAGAAATTACGTTTCTATATTTATAACCTTGGATTAAATACGAACAATGTATCCGAATGAAATCATTAACAGAGTAACAAAGTAATTTTTAAAATAATTTATTTATGTATTCTTGCATAATATTTACACGTCGTGAATTTTAAAATTAAGTTCATCCAGAGTAGTCGTTCCTACATGGAATTCTGTCGGCAGGGATCTTTAAAACGAATACAGATATTTAGTTGTTTCTTACTTTGTAGAGATATGAAGCTGATAGAATTATTTTTACAAATTTCTATTTGATGACATCGTTCATTTGCATTGGTAGAAAGCTTGTAACACCAGATACCGCCCAATTTACCTATTGCACGCGTCCGTGTGTTGTCCTACCGTAGGAGTAACTCCGCTAAATTGGAATATACACGAATATTTTCTGTACTGCTCCAGGGACGTTGCTGAACTGAACGTAATCTGGGACTATATTTACATATATGGTTGTGCATTGTTCCTGATGTAATATAAAATGATGTATTTGAAAAAAGTTATAAATACTGTAAATTAGCAACAATGACAATGCGATTTCCTCGACCTTTTTCTGTTCTGCCGTCTAATTGTACAAAATAAAAAAAATATAAACAATATCATTGTTCATTCATTTTGCAATTGCTATATGTCAAATTCATTAATAAAAAGCTTAAAAAATTGAAGAATAACTATACTTTAAACAGAACAATAGTGTCCATGATCGTAATTTATACACCCGTCACAAAAATATGTGCGAAAAAATCTTTGTGTCAGTTTGCGCGACTTTTCAGAAGATATTTGTGAAAAAAGAACCATTTTTCAAAAAGCTTATATATTTTCTGAAAGCTGATGCCATGTGTGTGTGTGTGTGTGTGTGCGTGCGTGCGTGCGTGCGTGCGTGCGTGCGTGCGTGTGTGTGTGTGTGTGCGTGTGTGTTATATATCATTAAGTCGTTAGTATTTTGCAAACTCAACAAAACGCTTTACGTTTCAAAATTTAATATATATGATTAAGAGTATTAAGAAATAAATAATCTTAAAATTCTAGACAATCTTGATACCAATGATTGGTTATTAGTTTACGCTTTAGCTATTATTACACATGAGCACTTAAAGTAAACAATAGATGCTTGACACGTTTGTTAATGAGGGGGGGCAAAATCCTATTGTTTCAATAATAATGTGAACCCTTCACAAAATTTTGACATCTCGAAAATGTTGGTGTCCGGAATATTCGGATATTCGGAACAAAAATAAAGAACAGTATGAAGTCTGTGGTGCGGAAAGATCGTCCGGTTTCCGGAATTTAGAGTGTACGGTATTCAGAGAATGTCTGACAAAGGACTGTCACAAAGTGCATAGCCGGGCCTCAAATTTTAATCAAAGTAAAGAAGGGAAATCATTGCATCAGCTTGTTATTATGATATTTTCGACTGAATCGTTGGATTTTGTTTTGCAAAGATAGGACATTATTGTTTGCATTTTGAATCTAGCATTTTCATATGATTTATATTTAACTCGCTTAATTCTGATCATTGTGATGTTGCGAGGTCGCGTTCGACTAAACGAAATTGTCGATTTTTCGAAAGAAAAAGATTAAATACCAGCTTCATCGTTTTGAATTGGACCATATGTTTATTGGTTATATGTAGTATAATGCATTAGCTATCTGTAGACACCAGTAATTAGAAATTTGCGCGATTTCTTGAAAAGTTACGTAGTGTTAAACAAACTTGATACAGAAGCTGTCATTTTGGAAGTTGTAACCTTGTATATGTATATGTGTAATATAAGTGTTTTTGATCCATGTGGCCATTCTAAGCATAATACACCATTATACACCATCCCTTCAATGTGCTAGCCCCCTGTGCTTGATTCAAGTGGTATTTTTCATAAATCCACGTGTACGAGCCTCAGTATGAGTTAGGATAAATTGAGTATCGTACGATATTTTTGTCCTGAATTCCACGAGAATTCCCTGGGTTTTGTAATTCTCGATATTGGGTGTGGCAATTTAGCTCTATATAGGTTTGGTTTTGGGTAGTAAATTCGCACACAGACGTAATACGTTGGAAAGACAACACGTTGTTTTATGATATGTTAAATCATTATTATGCTCAAAGAATTGAGGTAAGAATTTATTCATTTTTGATATTTTTGTTTTGCACGTAATGTGATTTCTTTCTGATGCAGGTTTGGTAAATGTTTAGCTAGTTTTATGGGTTCGTTCCACAACATTTCGTGCGCAGGTCGGATATTTTTTGAGTTAAGTTACACTCAGTTTAAGGGTTTTCCTTAGCGTCTCTGGCTTGTTGTTGCATTATGAGGAATCTAATGTTTTTATTATGCTATAGGAATAGTTAGTAAATGGAATTGTATTTCGTTCAAATTTTCACATAGTTTTTGACCTTGGTCTGCATCTATGAAAAGCCGGTGTTGGCTTATGTATAGCTATGTAAAGATATGTGTGTATTAATTACCGTGTCATCTCCATACTTTTCGATACAGTCTATGGACACTCACAGGGTAAGGCTGTTATTGTTTGTATCTGGTAAATTAACTTCTTGAATTAAGCATGAAATTACTTTACATTTATCTAAGGTATAAAGACATTTCCTAAAAATATTTTAACCAGTATGCAAAAAGTTTTGGTCGTCAGTTGTTTTATTATAATTACAGAGTCGGTGTACATGTACATTATTGTTGTTGTTAATGTGTTTACACACGAGCAATCGGAAGGATTGATTTATACGAAAAACGTGTTTCTTGGCGAACGTTTCCTTGTAACGATAAAGGGATTAAGAAAAAAGAAGTCACGTGGTACTAATTGTGTTCAGATACCCAAAAGCGTGGTTAGTTTTGAGTGAATTTTTCGCGGGCAACCGCATTAGTGACAAGTAAAACACAATGAAAGGACGTGTTTTGGGAATTATACATTTATTGTTTCAACAACGTGGTGTGTATTATTTAATAGATATATCTTATCTTATTCGTCGCTTTATTTTATGAATACATTTTTCATTTTTTGAAACAACTGTTGATATTAATTTGAATGATTATAATTTGTATACATACTCGTGGTGCATTTGTTAATGTGTTGGTAAAATTTGAATTATTTTATCATGTTTGCATGAATCGATACTCCAGTGATACTCCAGTCTAATACTTGTTACATATTCATTAAAGGATGATGATGATTAGGATAGGCCAAAAAAGCTTTATCATGGAAGAAAAACAATAAACTTTGTTATAAATTAACTTGTGCTTTAAAATGTGCTCGATGTATGACACCTATTTTTTCATCCGATAAACATTTTCTTAAGTATTCTCTATTGAAAAGTGTTTCATTAATTTTACCACATTGACCGGTACCTGTGATATTATTACAAGAATTATTGGACAAATTTTAACTAAACATGCACTATAGTACTTGTATTTCCATTGAGAATGTGTCTGTTTATCTTCATCAATTTATCATTTTCACGAAAAGGTCACAAAGAGTACGACAATGCAGGTTGTTGTAAGCATCACAAGCCTCATGATCAAAGATAGTGTAAGAGAAATAAATTCGAGGACATACAGAAAAAGAGACAATCAAGGGACGATATTAGAAGTAAGCGAACCTTATATCATTTAGCGATTTTGTCTAAACTGAAAATTAAGTATATCACTTTATTTATTCTATTCTTTTGGTTAAAACAAAACTAAAATGAGAAAAACAAGCATAATACTTTTTGGTTAATTTTTTATCCTTCATTTTTTGAATGATATATTTTCTTGAGGAAGTGGTTGCAGTCTGGATGTTTATGATGTTCTGTATATTAGATAATAACATTTTTGTATATTTCCTGCTCTCAGCAATACTTGGAAAGCTAAATTTATGAACGGTTGATTTGTGTCAAATTTTGTCATCTTTTGTCATAAAATGCCTTACTTTGAAAATTCATGGCTTTGATCATAAGGTATAACATGTGTCATATTGCACATTAAATAATTGATTTTATCGCAAATGAGTATTTGTCTGCTTCATATTCTAATTGCTTTTCACTTCTTTCTGAAGTCAAATGATGGCACAATGTGGATACTGTGGGAAAATGGCACAATGTGGATATCATGGGAAGATGGTGATATGTGGATGACCTTAATTACCAGCGCTTTACAAACGTTAGACATTTTCTATCTTTAATTTAAAAATATGTTCATTCTTCACCTTTTGTCATGATGGACTTACTATGAATATTCACAGCTTTAATTGCAATCTAGATCTGTCTGTCTGTGTTTTTATGTGATTCTGCTGCCGTAGCTGCTGCTGAACATAGGTTCCTTATACACAATTGGAATTTGTGTTTGTTGGATGGATGAATGATCCCGCAAACTGATTTACAAACGAAAATGTTATTTAACCTGTTTTTAATCACATTCTAATTGATATTATACATATTTCTATTTAGCGAGGTCAACTGAGGATACTGCAGGAAGATGGCACAATGTGGATACTACAAGAAGATGGCACAACGTGGATACTATGGGAAGATGGTGTTATATGGTAGCACATTGAAAATGGTAATTTCTTTTTATATTTCTTACTGGTTCATGTGAAAATCTATCAGATGAATGCCAATTTGCGGACAAGGAAAGTAATCTCTCCATTCATTCATTTTAAGTATGACTAGGTTCACATAAGCGTATCTTCCGGACCTCGACTCCGGCTAAGAATATGTGAACTGATGCCACTATGAATTGAATAGGAGAGTAGGAGAAGGCTGGTGCCGTTACTTTTGTTTGTGAATGATACATTTTCTGGTCCATAGATTCATGTGTTCATGTATTTTCAGGTATGTTAATCTAGTCACACACTCACACAATACACACCTACACTCACCGTCACATACATTCACATCACTATTATTCATCTTTTTGTCATGGAAAGCCTTACTATGAATATTCTTTGCTTTATTCACAATCCAGATCTGTCTGCCTGTGGATTTCTGTGGGTCTGCTCCCCCTGTAGTACACTATATAGGTGTGTATTACACAGGTTCCTTACACACAATTGGATTTTTTGTTTATTTCAGCTTATTGGTTAACTATCCTTCTGCATCCCAATTTGAGTTGTAGACTCCTTACCGGCCAGGTGCTCTGAGTCGCGTATTTAGATTCAAGTTGGACATATAGGGGTAAAAGTTAATATATGTGGTGTGCTCTGCAGTTGGACGAAAGTAGGGAATCTTGGTTAAACTTGTTGTGGACGCTTCCACTAAGAATGAATATTGTGCTGGAACTAGTCAGAAATTATGGTTTATTTGATGGTTGTCTAGTTTCCTATCAATTATTCAGGAAGTGTCATATTTTAAGGTAGATTGAGCACGTGTAATAATGCATCATTGAATATATTGGCTTCATTGTAAGTTGGATGGATGAATGAGCTCACAAACGTATTTAATGAAAATGTTTATTTATCCTGTTTTAAGAACTTTCTAATTGTTTTCTCTTTTTTCTATTTGCGAGGTCAACCAGGGACTCTACATTGTAATGTAGAGTCCCTCAGTCAACAGAGGATACTACGAGAAGATGGCACAACGTGGATACTATCGGAAGATGGTGTTATGTGGATTCCCTTTGGAACCAGGTAGCACATTGAAAATGGTAAGGTCTTTTATCTGTCTTTCTGGTTCATGTGAAAATCTATCAGATGAATGCTAATTTGCGGACAAGGAAAGTAATCTCTCCATTCATTCATTTTAAGCATGGCTAGGTTCACATAAACTTATCCTCCGGATCTCGACATCGTCTAAGAGTCAAATTTGGCTTGATTATTTTCTGAGCACTCAGCTAGTGGGATGATTGCGTTATGTTCAGTGTAACAGCCGTTAGGCTACCACGTGTTGAATGCCTTCCGGGCGACGGTGTGTTCTCATACTGGGGAGGTGATTTGGCATGAGGTCTGGCGTATCACTTGATTCCTGCGCAAAAACTTCAGTGGGTCCGATTATGTAGACAAAATCTATAATGAAATTTGCGTGTCTGCATAATAATTTTTCTCTCCTTTTTGCTGAGTGTTCTATTGATGGTTGGTTAAAGGTTAGGTGGCTTTTAGACGTTCTGTTTGGTGAAAGTGGTGTAGAATATGTGGACTGATGCCACTATGAATTGAATAGGAGAGTAGGAAAAGGCTGGTGCCGTTACTTTTTCTCCTTCGTTTGTAAATTATGTGTTTTCTGGTCCATAGATTCATGTGAACACTACTCTCTTTTGAAATTCTGAAATGCTTATTTTTATCCTGTTTTAAGAACTTTCTAATTGTTTTTCTTTTCTTCTATTTGCGAGGTCAACCAGGGACTCTACATTGTAATGTAGAGTCCCTCAGTCAACAGAGGATACTACAAGAAGATGGCACAACGTGGATACTATGGGAAGATGGTGTTATGTGGATTCCCTTGGGAACCAGTTAGCACATTGAAAATGGTAATTTCTTTTTATATTTCTTACTGGTTCATGTGAAAATCTATCAGATGAATGCCAATTTGCGGACAAGGAAAGTAATCTCTCCATTCATTCATTTTAAGTATGACTAGGTTCACATAAGCATATCTTCCGGACCTCGACTCCGGCTTAGAATATGTGAACTGATGCCACTATGAATTGAATAGGAGAGTAGGAGAAGGCTGGTGCCGTTACTTTTGTTTGTGAATGATACATTTTCTGGTCCATAGGTTCATGTGTTCATGTATTTTCAGGTATGTTAATCTAGTCACACACTCACACAATACACACCTACACTCACCGTCACATACATTCACATCACTATTATTCATCTTTTTGTCATGGA